>PVIA01000151.1:0-605895 GCA_004024845.1 Tonatia bakeri | reverse complement strand
TTTTCCCTTCCCTTCCCTTCCCTTCTCCCTTCCCTTCTCCCTTCCCTTCCCTTCTCCCTTCCCTTCTCTTTTACATTTGAATCCATTAACAGGGACAGTGACTCGCCATAGGAACAGATTGCCTGGGCATCTGATCCCATGTTTCCACTGAGCTCCATTTGGTTTTGATGGGGTGAATTGAAGGCAGTAGCTTTTAAAAATACTATTTCAAAGCTGAAATGGACCAGTGAGTAGCCCTTAGATTCCTGTAATGCTTTTCATGAGTTGCTATTTTGAGCATCTCGTGTGTGCTGATTGCAGACCTGTTAATTGGGAAACAGCTGCCATTCAAAGATTAATTGGGGCTCTCTGTTTTTTGGGAGTGGTCTTTCTGCCGGGTTTGTCATTTCCCCTTCAATCCACCAGATTATTTCCTTTTTCTGGTTTGCGTGTGTGTTTTGTTTTGTCTTTGTTTTCTTCTCTATGTTAGGTAATCTGTCTAGTTCCTTTCCTCTTTTCAAAGAGGTCAGCTTTCTGCCCCAAACCCTTCTCTCTCCCTTGTCTGCTCTTCACTTTGTTGTACGAACACATTGCCTAACAAACCTGACCTCTCACACCTGTGGCCAGAACATTATTAATCTAATGTTTTTATATCATTTCACTCTTCTAAAAGTGAAGGTGATCACTTGGTAAGTATGAGACTGATGGTGTCTTATTGGACCTCGGAACATGGGCGTCTGTTCACATGGGGAATATTGTTGTGTGAAGTTGGGGTGGGGAGAAGTCATATGAAACACAATGGTTTCTCAAAGGCAGTGATGGAAATAAGGAGATGAAGAAGGCAAAAAGATTTCAGGTCTTCTCATGGTCACAGTTTAACCTGAGTGGGGCGTCCAGAAAGGGAGGGGTATGATCTGAATGTTTTGCCTTGGACTTTGTTAGTAAACAAACATGAGTTCATATTTGTGTATTGTATGTCTGTTTATGGCTATCTTCTCATCTATTGATAGTACTATAGGTGAGATTTCAGTCTTGATATACTTTTATTGAAAACAATCATTTTGCCTTCTCCCCTTCCTCCCTCCACTAATGTGGCCTAGTCTTGGCTATTCCTGATTCATACACTGAGGGCTTATGGGCTGGTAGTTGTCTGGATGAGTCAACTTTAGAATGCACGAATTCTCTTGAAAAGCTTGTTTTTTCGGCTCAGGACAAACAGTAGTGAATCAGCTAGGAGATGTTCCTAGTAACCTGTTTCCCAAGTGTACGCCCTTCATTTTCATTTGTCTCAGGCCTCCTTAGCGAATGGAGGGTTAATGGCTGAATGTGAAATTGTGGCCTGTTTAGTAGTGAAATTGTTGCTGTGGTACCAGTGTGCCAGGACTAGAAAGCTTCTGTGCCAGGAAGCACTCAGCTGCCCTTCAACAATAACCTGTCAGCTCATTTTTATAGCTGAGAAAGTAACTGGCCAGGGCGACCTAACCTTCCCGCAGTTACTAGGAGTGAGCTGTTTGCTGACCGCCTTTCATCGGACTGTAAATGGGAGAGTTGAACCTGTTTGCGGTTGTTGTTTAATGTCAGTCCCCAGCCTGCCTTTTCTTTTTTTCTGCATACAAACAAAGGTGTTCAGGCAACAGGCCATGTCAACATGGCTGGTCTATAGGAACTCTCATTTACTTCCCGGCCTCCTCTGTGTGGTTTAGGTAAGGCATTCTAGAGCTATAAATTAGAATCATCCCAAAGCTCATTACTAGGTCCCAGCCACTGGACAATTTAGAGAATTTTTATTAGCAGCCAGAACACTTTTGTAAAATTAAGTTAATTTCAAAAGATTGCCAGCCTTTGGCCGAGAGTCAACTTTCAACCTGAGATTGGGTGATTATGAGTGAGTGAGTAGCCTACCAGGTTGGAAAGAAAATAGCATCAAGTATATAAACTGATTTATTTTATGGGATATTTGGTTTATTTTTTTCATTCCCATAGTAACTATTGGCTTTCTTTAGTAGTTCTGTTCTGTGGATCCCAGACATTTCTCTCTTGCCTTTGATTTTGAGGCACAGGAGTTAAAAAAACTAAGCTGGTAAATTATGTTGGGATGTTGTAGAGCATGCACTCTCACTGGGGCAGCCAAGAATCCAGCCCTGGGAGCAGGTAAAAGGCATCCTCTGTAGTTTACTCTGTAAAACCTCCTGAGAGCAATGGATAATTGAACTCTCCCTTGAGTGATAATATGTTGGTAAAGCTATACATTATCATTGTTATTATTATTTTTTTGTAATTCATCTTTCAGGTGGGTGATGTTTACAATGTTCTTCCATTTGTAACAGATGAATAATGTACTATAGATCTTGTAAGGAATGTGTCTGGCTAATGATTCAAGCACTGTTTGCACACTTGCCCTTCTAGAGCATGACACTGGAGTTGTAAAGTGCAGCACAAATAGCATAAGAAATGCGCATTTGCCCCCACGTTCTTCATGGAGTTGTTATGAAAATACCTACTTGCTGTCTTGTCTTGTTTGTCGTCCTATCCTCCTGGGAGAAACCGTCCTTGTGGTCAGCCAGATAGGGTAGGAGTGGGGTCTGGGAAGAAGAGGGGACAAGGTTTTATTCATCCTTGTTTCCTTCATCACATTTCCTGAGGGTAGAGAAAGCTGGTGGGAGAGTGAAGGCAACCCTTCAAAATACTCAGGGCCACAGCGAACAAGTTCTGCCCTGTTCTTGCCTTGCCTGCCATATGTAGGCTTTTAATGAACAGTTTTTATTTTTGATCCTTTATCCTGCAAAATTAATCATTTAAATATATTTTTAAAAATGTGTTTGTGTTTTATCTCAGGACATTTAGAATAGAATTTTAAATAATTCTGCTCTAATAAGTTTTTATCCTCAACAAGACCACCTAGAGGGTCCTACTGAGATTATGCTCACCCGTTTAGACTCAGTTTTCTGGTAACTCTCTCCTAAATTTGTTGTTAGCTGGAATACCAGTAGATGCTTGAATTGGTTCTAATTATTCTGTATGAGAACGTGTGAGGGGCTTGTGATGCCCTTGGTGGGCCTGAGAGAAGACATGCTGGGGAGGACTTACTTTAAAAGGCTTTGTTCTTAATGCTCTTTTTGATGCCTTTATTTTAATTTTGCTCCTAATATTTTCAGGCACTTTGTAAAATATCAGAAGCCTTTTCTCAGTATTGTTGAGTTGTATTTGTGGCATTCCTGGTTTAAGTGCAATATACATAAGCTAACCCATGGATTATCTGCCTTTAAAACCTGATGTTGCAAATTAAAACAGGGACAGCCTGAATCTTAGTATTCATTTAGATGAGTTTAACTGGTGGGGTGACGCTGAATGTTTTCATTGTTACGTCCTGAATTTGAACAAGGTGATACAGTTTAACTTGAAACGCAGGGAGGCCTTGGGAGGTCCCACTGCAGTACCAGGCTGGGTGTATGAACCCAGTGTTTGCTTTTGTTTCTTTGTTTTTCCCCCAAAGATCAACTTCTTGAGTCATTTCTCATAGGCCTTCCACCTAATTATTGAATCATTTCTATTGCTAGGCCTGACTTTCACCAAATGCCCATACTGCTTGACACGCCTGGGCTGCATGCCTGACTCCATGCTGAGGTGCGGTGTCTGTCCCAAGAACCCCTGACCAAAACCTGGACACAAAGCTGGGGCACACCCCCCACCCCCCAGACTCTGTGCACCTGTGCATTACTCATTCCACATGCCATTCTCTCCATAATTAAGAACAGAAGTGCTTGCTCTCTTCTGTGTCATTGTGTCCTTGGCATCCTGCTCAGGGTCTGGCAGCTAGACTGGGGTCAGCAAAGCCACAACCAAGAGTTCTACCATCAGGAGCTGAAGTCTGTCTCACTGGCCTCTGTCATAGTGCCTAACATCTGTAACCATCGTAGAGCTTGTCCCTTTTGAAAACATGTTTGGCCGTCGTACCTGTTGGGACTGGGTTCACCAACTTCCTTTGCCATTCATTTTCATCACTGAGAGTTTTAGATCTACTCCCCTGCCGTCCCCATGGATAATTTTTTGTAGTCCGGTTCCAGAGCTCTTGGCCTCTAATAAAACAGTTGCTGCTTATTTATGTTGTAGTGTGTTAGTAACGTATCTATTTGTAAAATCCTCTGCGTGGCTTTAAATTCCTTACAGCATCTTACATGACAAGTGTTTGTTGAATTGAATTCAATAAAATATTAGCTAATATAAATAGAACCCTCTGTAATTACACAGTAATTATATAGAATAACATTTAAGCCTTAAACCAACTTGATGGAGTGCACAGATAATCTCAACTTTATTGAAATTGAGGAAAATTTGGATTCAGGAAGTTTAGTTTTATGCGAAAATTAAACCCTGTCTCTTCACTCCTATTGCCTTTATAAAAGCTAAATAGCAAAATAAGTTCAAACATATTTGGAAAGAAAAGACTTGCATTTCAAATTGGTAAAACAGATCCATTAACTCATGCAGCTCCTTCCTTCACGTATTTTAAAATGGTGAAGTGATGAGATGGTGGTGACTCATCACTTCTGAATTCTCTCTGTAACTCAGTTTTGGTTCTTGGTAGTGAGGTACCGCAAGGTTTCGGCAGGGATCTTTAGTCATTGGCAGTCTGTTGTTCTGGTCACTTGCTACTTTTACAGGCAAGGGCTGAGCCAGACTAACAATTATTGTAACAAAGCCAGTGTCAGGGAGACATGGGCAATCCAGCTATCAGAAAACAAAGGCTGAGCCTGTGATTCAGAGCTGTCTCAGGACAAGTCACCCACACCTGGCATTCTAAGGTTTCCTAGAAAGTAGAGAAAGGTAGCAGGTGATTTGGGGAGAGGTAGAGAGCTAGGATTAGAGCTGAGGAGGCAGGTAACTATGAGAAAGCAGCCAACCATCCTTTCCATTTTTAAATTTGATTCCTCTTTTTTAAGAATTATAATTCATATATCTTAAATGCATTACATTTTTTAAAGGAGGATACTGTTTCCTAGCTATAAGATGGAAATGTGTTTTTAGAAGAGAGTATGTGAAGAACCAAACAACTAACTCGCTCATTTGAGAAGCTCTGTAATTCTTTGTCCCTGTGGTAAATGATTACTCTCTATTAACCTCATTGTCCATACAGTGTTTTTCTTCTCGTAGCGCAATGTTTAAGTTATTTTTTTAATGCCATTATTTGACAAGGCACTGTGCTTGGTGCTTTATTTGCATTACATCTTCCAGTCTCCAGAACATCCCTTGGATGTAGCTCTTTTTGTAAACAAAAGTGCTGATCAGTCAGATATTTTAAGTAACTTGCCCAGGGTCATGCTAGAAAATTGTGGAGCCCATAGTGAAACCCAGGCCTTGTTGGATCCAAGGCTTTTGTTTTCCGGGGTGCTCAGACTGTGTCCTTGCTGGCCTGTTTTCTCTCTGGTGGCATGCCTTTGGAAAGAAGTGGTTACAGGTCAGAGAGACCAGCCTGAGCCAGTGAAATGTACTAATACCTGGCTCTGTATGAAAACGACACCTTGAGAGAAAATGACTTTGCAGTAGCATTTTCAGAAACAACAAAGCTTACTCCAGATGGAAAGTAAAATGAGAAACAGCACTGAGCTAAAAACCAGAAGAACTGAGTTCCAAACCCTGTTGTACCATCACCCGCCTGCGAGTCAGTTTGCTCCTGGGCCTCAGTTTCTTTGTCTGTAAAGCAGTGAGACTTCTGTGAAATCTTTAGGGCCTTTTAACTAACCACCGTTTCTGCAATTACTGATGTGTTCACAGGATGATGTCTTTAGCTGAATTTAGACAATGCCTGAAGCGCCTGCTCATGTTTGTTTCCCATATCTGTATCTCCGTAGTTAGACTACCCGCCCTTTGAGGACAGAGACTGCATGCATCCTGCTGGTCTCAGCACAGCAGTGTCTAGAAGTAGCTCCCTCTCACACGTGAGTGTGTGCCGAACCAAGTTGCGCTCCAAGAGATTTATACTCGGTTGCTTTTTGGTAGTTTATTTATAATCCCAGTTTTATTATGTTACATTTCTTTGACTGTGTGCTCATCATCTTAAAAGAAAATACTTTTATTGAGGTGAAATGCACATAATATCCTAAAACATTTTCATCACCTGAGAGGAAACCCTGCACCCATTAGGCAGTTACTCCCCAAATCCCCTGACCTCCACCCTCAGCCCTCAGCCCTTGGAAACCATGTGAGTTCTGTCTCTGTTGATTCATTTATTCTGGATCTTTCATATAAATGGAATCACAAAATATTTGACATTTTGTGTCTGGCTGCTTTTACTTAGCATAGTATTTTCAAGGCTCATCCACCTAGTAGTATGTACCAGTACTTTTTATGACTGAGTTCCATTGTTTGTATTATATCACATTTGGTTCATCCATTCATCCTCTAGGGAACATTTTGGCTGTTTCTGCCTTTTGGCTATTGTGAGTAGTGCCACTGTTAACGTGTGTGTGTGTGTGTGTGTGTGTGAGTTCTAGGTTTTGATTCTTATGGGTGTATATGCCTACAAGTGGCATTGATTGGTCATATGGTGATTTTATGTTCAACTTTTGAGCAAGTGCCTCAGAGGCTATACTATTTTACATTCCTACCAGATGTACAAGGGTTCCAGTTTTCTCCACAGCTTCACCAACAGTTTTTTTTTTTTTTTGAGAGTAGCCACCATGGTGAGTGTGAAGTGGTACCTTACTGTGGTTTTGATTTACGTTTTCCTAATGATTAGTGATGCTGAGCATGTGCCAGTGGCTATTTATATGTCTTCGTTTTAGAACCATCTATTCAAGCCCTTGTCCGTTTTAAATTTTGGACAAGGGCTAATTTTGGATTGTTATTTTCCTGAGTTCTGAGAATTCCTTATATGTTTCGGGTCCAGGTCCCTAGTCAGATATGAGATTTGTACATGTTTTTTCACATTCTGTAGCTTTTCTATTCACTTTGGTAATACTGTCCTTTGGTGCACAAAAGTCTTTAACTTTTGTGAAGTTCAGTTTTATCTATTTTATTATGTTTTGCTTGTGTTTTTTGTGTCATAGCTAAGAATCCATTGTCAAATCCAGCACTGTGGAAACATCCCCATGTTTCCTTCTGAGTTTTATGGTTTTTTAATATTTATTCACTACTTATTCACCTGTTGGTGAATATTTCACTTATAAAAATGCCATTTAAATGTGTCTGAAATTGTGGTATAATTACTTACTTATACTGGTCAGTTTTAAGGCTGTTTTCAATGATAAGTTATACCCTGGATTCTCAACTTCTACCACTTCAGATTTCTAAACCTCATTTGTACATTTACCTCAAGTCAATCTAGTTCATTCTGCTCCCAGAGTGGGTCAATATTCTGAATGCAGAATCAGAGCCAGAGCTGTATGAATGTGTTAGCTGTGGGGATCCCTGGCGGCAGGGAAGAGATCCAGAATGAAGCAGGATGGCCTCAGCCTTGGCGGTGGCTCAGGAGCTCTTCACGTGCATGTGGGGTCCAAAAAATACAGCTTGCTGGTCTTACCTTCAGTCTCTTTGATGTGGGAATGAAGTCATGGGATCCTTGTGTGAATTATTGTTGATTGAATAAGTAAGCTACTCTCCAACCTTTCTCGTTGAAGGTCTGGTATAGTAAATGAAACCTCAATTCATTAACAAATACTAACAGACTTTTAAGATGTTGTACCATGTATATTACAGCTTAATTTTTTTTAATGACTCTAAGTCAATCATAGTTCTTGTCTGTGTCTCACATCTTGTTCCCTGCCAGTTTAACTGTTGAAGTCACAGCCTAAAACCTGAAATTGATCAAAATTCCCAAGACGCTTTTTTCATGGCTCTTAGCAAACACTCTAATTCCAGCTCTAGAAACTGTGCCTGTGACATTTTTCATCTGTTTGTGGAAGAGTTCATGTGGTCTCTAGCTAAACTGGTTAATTAGCTTAAAAAAAAACCCACCTCACTGACAGTATTTTGGAGGTGTATTAGCTTACTTTCATTTTTAAATGATCTAATGTATGTGTAAATACATCTGTGTAGGCTCAGCTGTATGTAACAAAAGTATTTAATTGGGACTTCCAGCCAAGATGGAGGCATAGGTAGACACACTATGCCTCCTAGCACAACCAAAATAAGGACAACAACAACTTAGAAACAAAATAACAACCATAACTGACAGAAAATTGAACTGTATTTTCTGGAATTCCCACAACCAAGGAGTTAAAATAGATACACTCATTCAGACCTGTAGGCAGGGTGGAGTCGGTCAGCTGGGCAGAGAGGGGTCGAGGCACAAAAAGCAGTGGCACCAGGTGCGCAAAACAGAAGCGGGCAAACCCTGGGTGTGTAGGTGGCGGCTGGCAGACCCAGGAAGGCAGCAATTGTGAAGCGAGGCACTGAGCGCCAGGAGGCTGGCTGACTGGGCAATCCCACTTTTCGTGCGAGGATAAATTAGGCAAACCTGGGGAGCGAGACAGACCTCGCAACCCAGGGTCCCAGCGCCGGGAAATAGAGCCTCAGGGCACTGATTGAAAACACCTGTGGAGGTTAAGGCACAGGGAGAGACTCCCAGCCTCACAGGAGAGTTCGTTGGAGAGACCCACGGGGTCCTACAATGTGCACAAGTCCACGCACATGGGAATTAGCACCAGAAAGGCCCAGTTTGCTTGGGGGAAGTGGCGGAAGGGACTGAAATCCAACAGAGAGCAGAGCAAGTGCCATTGTTCCCTCTTGGACCCCGCCCCCACATACAATGTCACAACCCAGCAACTGGGTTGCTCCGACCCGGTCAACACCTAAGGCTCCACCCCTCATACATAACAGGTGGGACAAGACCGCCCCCACCAAAAAAAAATAGCCCAAACGGAAGAACAGATCAAAGCTCCACAGCAAATACAACTAAGCGACCAAGAGATAGCCAACTTATCAGATGCACAGTTCAAAGCACTGGTGATCAGGATGCTCACAGAATTGGTTGAATTTGGTCGCAAACTAGTTGAAAAAAATAAAGGCTACACTAAGTGAAATGAAGGAAAGTGCACAGGGAACCAACAGTGATGGGAAGAAAACTGGGACTCAAATCACTGGAGTGGACCAGAAGGAAGAAAGAAACAACCACACAGAAAAGAATGAAGAAATAAGAATTCAAAAAAATGAGGAGACGCTTAGGAACCTCCAGGACATCTTTAAACGTTCCAACATCCGAATTATAGGGGTACCAGAAGGAGAAGAGGAAGAGCAACAAGTGGAAAACTTATTTGAACAAATACTAAAGGAGAACTTCCCCAATCTAGCAAAGGAAATAGATTTCCAAGAAGTCCAGGAAACTCATAGAGTTCCAAAGAAGTTGGACCCAAGAAGGAACACACCGAGGCGCATCGTAATTACATTAGCCAAAATTAAAATTAAGAAGATAATCCTAGAAGCAGCAAGAGAAAAGGAGACAGTTACCTACATAGGAGTTTCCATCAGACTGTCAGCTGATTTCTCAAAAGTGACCTTGCAGGCAAGAAGGGGCTGGAAAGAAGTATTCCAAGTCCTGAAAGACAAGGACCTATATCCAGGATTGCTCTATCCAGCAAAGCTTTCATTTAGAATGGAAGGACAGATCAAGTGCTTCTCAGATAAGGTCAAATTAAAGGAGTTCATCATCACCAAGCCCTTATTTTATGAAATGTTAAAGGGACTTACCTAAGAAAAAGAAGATTAAAAATATGAACAGTAAAAAAAAAGTAATCAAATGGAAGGTTAGCAACAGGGAAGTGGGAGGAGGAGAGAGGGGGAAAGATATTGAGAATAAGTAGCATAGATAATAGGTAGAAAATAGACAGGGGGAGGGTAAGAATAGTATGGGAAATGTAGAAGCTAAAGAACTTATGACACATGGACATGAACTAAAGGGGGGAATGTGGGTGGGAGAGGGTGTGCAGGGTGGAGGGGAATGAAGGGGGAGAATGGGACAACTGTAATAGCATAATCAATAAAATATATTTTTTAAAAAGTAATTAAAGGGGCTTCCAGATAACCTTGAGACTTAAAAATTATTTTTAAAAAGTTTAATAGTTCAGTGATTTCCCAGTATAGTCAGAGAGGAGGTTGGTTTGTTTGAAAAGGTTATGTCATGCTACCCCTCCACGTACCACCGTCCCCTAAAACATATAGCCAGTATTGGTGGTTTGAACAGGAGAAGAACCGTTTTTACTATATTCTAAGGGCTATGTCCTTTTCAGTCTTGTGTTTTATGAGGGTATCGATTAAAAAATCCAAAGGAACCTAGTAGTCCTGGCAGTTCACAGAGAGAAGTCTGTGTTTCCATTAGGTAAGGGTTGCAACAATATCAGGAGGTTCTCAGACACAAGGCAGTTGCAAAGAGGCAGTAAACTCACTGATTGGGAGACAAGTGTTTAGCCAGACAATAGCTTTGCTCATGCCGTTATTGTGATTCATTCATTCATTCATTCGTTCGTTATTGCTTGGTAGATTTTCAACTGCAGAATGCCTGTGAACACAATGGTTTATTTCAGAAAGGAAAGGAACCTTGGGTTTCCAAGGAGCAGTTGAGCTTCGGAAGTCATTACTGTATGTTTGGCAATGCCCTTTGTGTAAGGGTTTTGATGACAGTGACAAGAGGAAGGGGGGACAAGCATGTTAAAGTCATTGGCTACTTTAGAAATCATGGTTGGGAAGAAAACATTTTCTGGCTGTAAATCACTCACTTGTCCTACATTCTTTAAAGCATTTTATACAAATGACTTTAACAGTTTTAGGGGTCATGTCTGGGGTTAAGAGACTGCCTGGTAAACATTTTGGTGATAAAAAAACAATACTTTACTGAGGTGGTAGCATTTCTGTTCACATCTGCATGGTGAAACATTTGATATCTGATAATGAAGGATTCCTCTTAAGGCAATATTGTACAAAGTGTATACTTGTTGATTTTGTGTGTTACAAGGGCTATTAAAATAAATCGGTACTTAAAATGTAACAAACAACCAAAAAAACAAAAGGCTATAAATAAAAATGTTAAAAAACATTGTAAAGATTGTTAACATTTTGATGAGTGATTATTGTGCTATGTACCACTGTGTTTTTGCATGCATTATTGCATTTAATCCTTAAACCAACCATCTAAGGTGTAGGGATTGTTTTCTCATTTGTAACTGTTGAACAATGAGGCTCCAAAAGTGAGTTGTTCAAGGTCATATAACTGGCTAGTGATATGCCTAGTGAGCTGGGAGTGCAACCAGGTGGAGACCCTTGGCTTTCACAGATCCTGCCCTGGCTGAGGCTGAAGTAGTTGTCTATGATTTTTAAGTGAGGCAATCCAAATAAAACTATTTAGTAAATACTGAAATGTCTTGATGACTTTGACAAAAATGCTGAAGCTGATGAGAAAGATAGATTTAGAAAGTGCCTTCAGTGATTAATGGACATATTGGCTGAAATTGTATTTAAAAATAGAATAGATTCATGCAGTTATCTGTTCTTATGACACTGTATTTTGCTTTAAATGATCACCAGTCTGTTAGCCTGTGAGGGACCACTGTAGTCTTATATACGTTTAGAGATTATCAGGGTGGTTCAGTGCTTTGATACATTGTTCATGACATTGCAGTGTGATCTCTGGTCAGATGCTACGTTACATGAACATCAGCATCTTCTCTGCCCTGCTATCATGGTTGTTATTTTCCCCTGTAGACCATGGATGGGCACCGCAGCGTCCCTGTCCCTCTGCTGGTCCGTCCTCTTCTGTGAAGTAGTTATAACACTGGGTTGTACCGTGAGGTGAAGAGTGCATTATGCTTACTTGTAAATGCAGCATTGGGTGGCAGGATCTGTCTTCTTTTGCCAAGAAAAGTGTTGTTGTTTTCTTGTTTTTTGTTATATACAGTACAGCAGTTTTCATTGTCGGCAGCAGAGCTCCCATTAGGGGAGAGAAATACACAAACAACACAGGGCACTTGGAGCCAGGAAGTCCTATCTCAGACTGGAAACGTGGGAGCGGGTGGTGAGGGAGAAGGGAACCAAATGTGTGGTGACAGAGGATGGTTTGACTTTGAGTGGTGGACACTCAAAACAGTATATAGATCATGTATCATGGAAATGCACACTCCAAGCCTATATAATCTTATTAACCAACGTCACCTGAATAAATTTAATTTTTAAAAAAAAGAAACAGTTTTGGATTGACATTTGAAAGGTGGGTTGCTAAACAGGGAGGCCAACCACCCAACTGAAAACATAGTGGTGATGAGGATCACATACGTCTAGGGGAAACCATTTAATCACAAGGTCCCTGGAAGGGGGTCAGAAGTTGCTTTTTATGTTATGACGAACGGTTTCATTACAGTTAAACATTCACTATGTTTTAGGTCAGTGATGCCTTGCTGTTCAGTATTTGCATCAGACATATGATTAACTCGCAATGAATTTGAAACCAACCTCTTATTAATTGAATGTTTTGCTTTAAAACAACCCTAAGTAAATTTGGCATTAGTATTTCTAATAGTGCCTAGTTTTAAAATTGACATTTCCCCCTGCCTTACAATATAAGAAGCATACCAAATTCAGTCAGTCTGGAGTATTTTATGGTTTTTTCTATTTCAAAATTAATGTCATGTTACAGTAACTTACTGAAAATAATAATTTGAAAATAAAATGATAAACCCAAGCCCATTGGAACTTTTTAAACCCAAGGAGATAAATTCCTTTACAGTGGATTTGTTTAAGCCATAACTCATACTTTAAAGGCAAGTAAGAAGAAACTTTTTGGCCCACTTTGTTAGACTGCTCCTAACTAAACAGCCTTGCTTTGTGGAGCCTGAGGATTTGGAAATTACTGAATATTTGAAAAGATGTTCGTAATTTTGGTTTTCCCTCTTTGATTTACACAGCTGGAGAATTCCTTTTCATCCATAATTTCACGTCTAAGGCACAATGTACCAATTACTGAAATTATCAAAGTTTTTAATTCCCTAGTCTTGGTAATATGTTTAAAATTCCAGTGATTATTTTGAACACTGTGTATTTCTTCAGTTGTTGATGTGCCCCTCTCGCCTCTTTCAGGACCTGCTGAAGTGCCCATGATGTCCCCCAATGGGTCCATCCCTCCCATCCACGTGCCTCCAGGCTACATCTCACAGGTGAGTCACTCGACGGGCTTCGCTGCACACTGTGGGCAGTGTCGATGCCATAAGCAAGTATGGAGTCTTGAAAACTTATCCCAGGATTAATTTAGTTAGGAGAATTCTAGTGTTGTCTCCATTTTTGTGGCACCATGCAGCCCAGTCTGAGTCGTGCTGCGTGACCTGCCGGAGAGTTGGAGGGAAACTCAGCAGGGCTACTGGGCTGCCCTTGGCCAAGGTGGGTTTCATGAAGACCTGATTGTGATTTCTTCCGAGTCCACTGCCTCAGAGATTAATTAGTAAAAATGTCAAAGGAGACACTGCTAACACAAACAGGGACTGTCCTGTGTTATGGGAGTCCTGTTTCTCCACAATGTGGCACATCCTGGGCTTGGTGAATCACTGAGTGTGATGTGAGGACTTGGCTGCTTGTGCTTAAATTTCTCTAAAATTTGATTTTCTTTTAAGTAAAATAATTAATAGCAATTTAAAAAGTAATAGGTATACTGGAAAATTTTTTAAAAATGTTAAAGGAAGAAGTTATACTCCTGTCCCCGGAGAAAGTTTACAATGTTCCCGGTGTCTGGAACGTGGACGTTTATGTATATTTCGGTTTTTGTCCTGGGTTCAGTGCAATATGAACGTCTCCCTGCACATCTTTCTTTCCAAATTCCTGACCAACCATTTTCCTCTCTCTTTGCCTCTTTTGTTCTTTTTTCTCATTGTAAGAGCATTCTATACTCATTGGAAAAAATCAGAGAAGTATTACAAATATTTGTCATTTTATTACCCACAGAAGATAATTGCTGTGTTAACATTTTGGGGGTTATATTCTTCCAAATTTTTTCTTTATTCTTTCTCTGTTTTTACAGTGGTCTTAAAAAATCAGTATTTTAAATTTTTAATGATTTGTTAGGATAAATTGGCAGCTACATAGGAAAATTGCTGAAGTGCCGGCAGGAATCAGAGAAGTCTTATCCTTCTCTGATGTAAAACTTATCCATTTCTTTACTCTCCAAGTCATAGTGCAGCCACTATAATTTAATTTTTTCCATCCTTACTTTCACGTGGGCCAATTTGGCAACTTTTTTTTGTTTTTGTTTTGTCTTGAGTAGCCAGAATGTGTGGCCAGCCTTCCCCGTGTTTTAAATAAATGACTTGTTTTACACAAGTCTTTGTAAAGGAGTCAGTGGAGGAAGGAAAGGGTGCAGAGCAGCCCCGTCCAGCCAGGACATGTGATGATGGATCACGTTCATGTTGGCAGTCAATTAACTGAAAAGAACAAGGAATGCAGAATTCCATTGTGTCTTCTGCTCATTTATTTTGAGGAACCATTTCATTCCATTGAACAGAGTACAGTTCTCACCATTGTCATGGCAGAAGTAATTCCTCCTTTTTTGCCAAAGGTCCCTTTAAGAAATACCAGTTAAAAGTTGAAATTCTGGTGGAGAGAAGCTGCAGTGTACTTTTTCTTGCCAGTGTATTACTGTGATTTAATTAGGAGGAAGCTGAGGCTCAGAGTAGAACCAGAATTGCAGCCTGAGAATTTTTTATTTTACTGGCCTATTTCCCACTGTGATGTGGTCTTAAACTCGGGCAGCGCCTGCCTTGATGGATGTGTTCGCTTAACACTACGTTACTTTCTGACATTGTGACCGTGGATGTGCTGTGTGCTTCTCATGCGGCTCCAGTACTAACACGTCAGCTTCTCATGTGTGAGATGGTCCATTACTGTAAGAAAATTTCAGGGGGAGGCAAGTGAATGATTAAAAGTTTCATATTAGTAACTCCAAACTGAGTCAGTGGAGAAAGTCTTGATTATAACAGTCATTACATAATTTGATAGCTAAAAGAGCTTTACAGATAAATTGGTAAAATTGATCAAACAAATACGACAAAAGACGAATGTCAGTCATGTGCAGAGACCCTCCTACAGTAAGAGAAAGGCCTGCAGTTGAAGAGACAGACCGCTGCGGTCTGCATTGCCATGCAGTTCGCGTCACGGCCTTGTGTTCTCAGACTGAGAAGGACTGAAGCCCGGACCTTAGAGAGAGTGGACTCCGGGCAGGAGAACAGTGGGGTCTGGTCACCTCGCCTCGGTAGGCCCTGGGGTGTGTGCGACTTGTGCTCTGCTTTCTGGTGGGAGGCTGGGGAAGGTTTGAGGGAAAAGGTGACCTGACCTTTTAACTATGAGAGAGCGGATTTAGGTAAGGAAGAATTTAGTCTTTGTTGCACTCATCGTTTCCATTATGGGAAAACATTTGTGCGTGCGATAAGGGTTGAACCGGGGGAGGAACAGGGTGAGTACTGTGGCTGGGAGGAACATGGACATGGACTGAAGAGGCCTGCCTTCACATTTCACCGTGGCTGCTCCCCATGTTACTCTTGCAGTGTCGCACCACATGTGCCAGTTCCTCCTGATCGGTGTTACGCGAGGTGTGCAGCCCACGCCTCACACAACAGTGGGCATTGAATAAGTGGCAGCTATTACAATGAAGAAGACTGTTAGAACAATTTCAGCGAAACTTTGGCAGTTTGCCTTTCTAAATACATATTGAGATCACACAAGTATGAAGCAATTTTTTCCTTTCATTGTATACTGGCTGTGGTTCTTCTCAATTTTTAACCTCATCATTAACTTTCTGGATAATTTATATATAAAAATTTCTTAAGCAGATGCCTTGCGTTTTATTTTCCATCCTTTCATAGTAATTTATGAAACATTTTTCAAATGTAACAGGAAAAACTTCATGTGGACCAAAGATTAAAAAAGCATGTGAAAAGAAAAGGTGAAATGTCCAAGTTAGTGTTCTATTATTTGGGAAACTATTCTTTTCTCCCCTAGATTAATTGACATAACCTAAAAACCTGAATAGTAGTTGAAATAAATATTTTTGTTATTATAGCAGAGTATGTACTTTGCCTCATTCCTTCGTTTTGGAGATTAGTTAGTGGGTAAACACCTGTTGATATTATATATTTTGTTTCCCTTGACCTGAGAGAGATATGACGTCTATTTAAAAATGTATTTAAATTTTGGTATGGTTGGTAATTCTCCAGTGAGGATTTTTAAAGAGTTGGCCAGAAATCAGAGACCCTGTGGGGAAATTACTGGGCCTGCCTAGTGGGAGCCCTGGCGTGGTTTCTCCATTTTGCTCAGCTGACCCAGCTGGGCTGTACATATTAGCCTCGGCTCTTTTCCTGTCATCATTACAACCTGGAATTAAACAAACACTGCGTTTCTTTAGTGCTGTGAAAATGATGAGCAGAAAGGAGCATGGAGGGTTGCCCTGTGCCCTGGCAGACCGAGAATCAGACCCTTTTGGTATCCAAGAGCAAAGAGAGTTGGAATCTCTTACACGTCCTGTGGAGGAATCGATTCTTCTGTAGGAAGTTAGGGAAGTGTTCCAGAATGAGCAGAGAGAGCGTGTGTGTGGAGGTTGGGAGCTATAGAAAGAGCAGAGGACTTATGTGTCTATTCTGTTCTAGTTTCCCTTATCAGTAGTTCTTCAGCAAGCTTATTTTTATTTTCTGGCCTGTTTTGCCCAAGGAACAGGTTGGCATTGCTGAATTAAAGCATGCACCCAGGATGTACCTCCTCCCTCAGTGCACGTTTCCTCTTTCTGAGCCTTCTCTCTACCTCCCTGTTTGGCGTTTTTTCTTCAGTTTCTTTCCTTTGTTTCTGAGCCCCTGGCATTGTGGTTTAATAGAACACAGGATTAACCAGAGGAAATATGAACCCGGGGGGGTTCTGCGTCCAACTCCCTGTGTGATTTTTAGGAACGTTTTTTAAGTTACTTACTTGGGTGTTTTACTTGTTTGCTCACTTGATCGTTGTTGGTCTTCCTCCCTTTTAGCGTTCAAGTCCCTCAAGGTCAGGGACCCTGTTCTCCTGTTCCTCACTGATCTCTAGTTTCCTGAAAGGTGCTCAGCACATAGCAGGCCCTGTCTGGCTGGCATCGTTGTTACCTCGTGGAGGAAGGCGGAGAAAGGAAGGGGAAGGGAATGGCTGGAGGATGTCTGAGGTTCTTTTCTGATCTAAAATTAGGTGATTCTCTTCTACTCTATTTACTGTTCCTTTAAAAAGACACTAAGTGAGAATATAAGTTTAAGTTTCTTTACAGAAGAAACATAAGCAGTCTTTACAGAAACTGTGTGGCATATTTCTTTGGTATTTGGCATTCTATTGACTAGAATGCTATTCTTCTATGGAAAAATGATAGTTCTTTATAATAATAATATTGAGGCAGTATCACATCTAGAAATGATTTCTGAATCATTTAGTAAGGCTTAAATTATGCACATTCTGTTTGATTTTATTGCACAGTTAGTATAGTCTGTCTTTCTAATTTAGCAACATACTTGTCATATCTAACAACTTTTCTTAGAAAAATATCTTTCCCTAACCTATTGGGTACAAAACTTGATGACGGTTAAGTAAATTTTATATTTTACATACTCTTTGGACCCCATCAGGCTTATAAAGTTACTTTGGTATGTGATAGAAATATGATATGAGTATCATTAGCATGGATTCCTAATCCTTTCTTGGGCTGTGGAACCCATTGGCAGGCTGGTAAAGCATTTTTAAATTAAAATATAAATTCATAGATAGGATCAAGAACAACCTGCCAAATGGAAAAAGACAGTCTTGTTGATGCTTCTAGGTTTCAAAAAGCCCTTTATGTAACACAAAGGATTGCCCTGCAGGGTAGTTAGAGATTGATAATCGATGCCATCCCCAGAGTCTTTTTTTAAGTAGTTTTGAAAATTCCAATTACTTTTCTCAAACAGTTCCTGCAATGGCTAAAGTAATCAACCAATTCATCTGCTGGTAGAGGCAACCAGACCTAAGGTTTTAAATAACAAGGTGATTCATGACTAAACAGAAGTTCCTCAAACATTTTACCTACACACTCATTTATGTCTAAACATCTTAAATTTTCAATTGATGCTTAATTTTTAACCCACATGCCAACTCCAGGCAATGGCTGAGGTATAAACTGAAAGGGGGGGTGATTGGATCCAGGTAACATATCCGAGCCAGGGCGCTACACAGGGGGTCACAAGTTGAAGGTATTGATAGGGACTTGTCTTCAGGACTTCCAGACGTGATCTTACTGATAGGCTTCTTCAGGAGGTGACCAGTATAAGGAGATATCCCCACTGTTTGCTTTGTATGTGCCAACACTTTTATCTACATGGAAACAAGCCAAGCTACTCACAATTACTTAAATCTATTGTCTGGGAAAAGGAGCCCAACTAGGGCATACATAAATAAAAGAACTTTTAGTACTTTACTTGACATACCTGGCTTTTTCCAGATGACTACTCAATTATTTATAACTAAAACCACTGAGGTTTGGAGAGGGTGACGGAAACAAGTATGTCCTGTGTGGTATATCTCTTTAATCCAGCTTCCTTCAGTCACGCTGTAATGCCACATTTGAGAGGACATTGGCAGCAATTTATGAAGACCTTCCAAACTAAGAAGGAAGCTTGGCAAGGTTAGGAGACACAGTTTACACCCTGTGGAACCAAGGTTGGGTCTTCCACTGGCTCCAGCTCTCTAACTGTACTCCAGGTACCCCAACTTGAGGGCCCATGAGAAGGGAGAGGCCGCTATTCAGACAGAGCTGAGCTTCTGAAGACACTGCTGACAGTCAGTCCGTCCGTTCTCTGAGCAGAAATACAGCACTGGGCAGATGCTGAAGGCAAGTGGCAAGGGAATAAATTTAGTGTAACTATTAAAGTTGTAACAATAACAACTCCTATAATTTGTATATCGCTTACTAGTTTATGAATTGCTTGGCACAGAACTTACCTTACATAATACTCAGAAGATCCTGTACCATAGGTAACATCATAGTCCTAAATTCTACATGAAAAATGTCAGGAGCAATTAAGAAACTTAATAATCTCAGGTCAGCTAAGTGTCATGTTTTATTGTATTTTACCAACCTAAATATCCAAAAGAACCACATCTGAAGATAAAAAATCCCGTCTAATCTTCCCCAACATTCATGTGGCACATAAGAACACCAGACAAATGAGAAGTTATATCCAAACCTCCAGACTTTTCTATCCTTTCAAATTTCATAATTACATCTGTGGTTGAAAATATAAAATACGATTCCAATGTCACTTCTTTTCCTGTCAGCAGTGGTTGACATTGATGAAATCATATTTGCTTTTTCCAATATTTCGTTGTCATTAATGTCCTGAGACAATAAACCCTCTAGGTTAAGGACCAGCTCCTTTGGCCGTATAGCATAGATCAAAACTGAATTTGATAATTAAATATGTTAAGATTTGTGTTTTGGACGGACAATGAGCAAAATACTTAGCACATATTTTAGAAGAGAATGTCAGATATTTACCTGAGTTATGGGGGGAAATTTTGATAATGAATGTGTTAATAGCTGTTGTTAGACATCAAATATAAGCAGCTAAGCCCTTTTTTGATGGGGGGGGTTGCCTTTTCGTTCATTTGTCCTCTTGGCCAGCATTTATTGAAAGTCTCCTGTGTCCAGGTGCCCTTGAGGGACCTGCCGTTGTGTGGGAGAGACGGAGATCTAGTTCATGTTGCATGCAGGACACAGGTGCAGGGGAAGGGGTGCGCACCAGGCTGGCCAGGGAAGCCTGGACTCTGCCTGCCCACCCCTCTGTCCATGCAGCTGTTTGTATTGCCCGGCCTTGGCACTGATGAAATCTCCTCGACAAGCTGAGATTTCTTCCTATCTGAGAATGGCCTGAGAGCCCTCTTCAAGTATGTTCACAACAGTTAGGAAATGAACTTGAACCTGACTTCCACAAACTCATCTGGTCCCAGTTTTCTGTGTGCAGGCAGCTCACTCAGCATTCCTTGACATACACCCATACCCACCACCCCCGAGTCCGTCCCTCCCAGAGCTGGCTGCCGGGCCTTGCACGCCACCTACACACACGCAGGTTGGTGTGTGTCCCTGTGCATTCTGCTCCTTCCCCTTCCTGGCTCATCCTGGCCTTCTGAGGCAGCCTTTAAAAATGTTTCTGTTGCCTCTTGCCTTTTAAGCTCCTCTTTTGATTCTTGTCACTTACTGCCCAGAAGTGGAAGAACAGAGTGTTAGGAACTGAGGAGTTTATTAAAATTCCTGTGGAGCATTTCATTTCAGTAAGCTAGCTTCCTTCTCTCTCAGCTATGAGAAAAGACACTCAAACTGTAAGTGTTTACAAGAGATACATTTTAATTCTTGAACTCAAAATTGCCCCCTTCAGCCCCTGATAGCTCTCTGACTTGAGGTGAGTTAGCTGAACATCCCTGAGCTGCATTCCTGTTATCTCCGAAATGGAGAGAGCTGTGTATGCCTCGCAGGATTGCTGGGCTGTCGGGAGGGTTTAGAGAGGCGCTAATGTTAATGGTAGTGATTACTAGGTACGATTTTTCTGTTATGTGTCAGTCACTGTTCCAGGGCCTTAACACATGTTAGTGTGTTGTCTTATTTCAGGAGAGGGTATTAAAGCAAAACAGCAGATGTTCCGTAATTACTGGTGGTCTTTTGAATCCTTTCACATCTCTTAATAAGCCAGCCGTCCCTTTTCTCACAGTTCATTTTTTTGTTAATACATTTCTTTCTTAACATACCTAACTTGTGCATAATTCTCCACATAATGAAAACTTCGGCATACAGACCAGAATGAAAATCTGGTTCTGCAACCGCACTAGTACATTTCAACAGTGCTGGGCCTTGGTTTCCTTCACGTGCAGCAGGGACGCTAATATCTAATTCCAGTAGATAAATGACATACCCATGTGCAGCAGCCGGCACTGGCTGTGTTTTCATCTCTCCCCCCATGCTGCTCCCTCTTGTTGTTTCCTCCAAGTTGTTGGGTTTTTTGTTTTTTGTTTTTTGATTTTGTTTTAAGGGTTCTCTTAGTTACTTCTAAAATCACTTATGCAAATGAGACACTCTCCCTGTTTGTCTTGGAGAATGTTTGTCTTATTTGCATGGGTGTTTCTGTGCCCTATTCTCTAGCCTGTCATCCTGTGTCTAGGCCACAGGATAGTGAGAATACTAGGCACACAGAAGTTTCCCAGTAAATACTTGTGGAGCAGAATGAAAGACATGATAAAGGATCAAACTAGCTTCCACTGGGCTCAATTTCTTCCTTAGGCTGAGGAAGGTGCATTTATCCTCATGGAGGATACTACTTTTTATAGAGGGTTTCTTTCCTAGCACACAAGGCTGCTAGCAGAACTAGAGGAAACTCGGAGGCCCTGCTAGGTGGTGTGTTTGTAGGGCTACTGTAGCAAAGTGCCTCCAACCTGGGTGACTTAAACAACAGAATTACTTCCTCACAAACTCTGGAAGCTACACGTTTGGTTTATCCTAAGACCCCTCTCCTTGGCTTGTAGGGGGCCATCCTCCTTTGGCATCTTCACATGGTCTTCTGTCTGCATGTCTGTATCCTAGTTCTCACATCTTATAAGGACACCAGTCCTATTGGAACAGGACCCACCCTTATGAGCACATTCTACTGTAATTGCATACCTTTAAAATCAGTCACCTGCTGAGTTACTTGGGGGTAGGATTTCAATATATAAATTGGTTGGGGGAAGGGAGGACATAATTCAGCCCATAACAGGTGGCAGCCTGAGAACCTAGCACACAAAGATCTTTTCCAAGGGTCTGTGCTCTGGAGAAGATATGTGAGTACCATTCTGTTGATTCACAGAGCTAGGAAAAAAGTCTTGATGCTGAACACTTTGTTTGAATTCCTGAAAAAACAGTGCTTTGTTCTGATTTCTGAACAGCACTTACTAAGACTTAGTCTAATTTTTCACTTTATATTATTCTTAGGCTATGTAGATAAATCTTACTGTTTAGCACCTATTTTTTTCTTCACCATTGAATATCCAGTGCTTACTTCATAGTATGTGTCAGGAAATGATTGTCGAATTGAATGCAGGTGATTTGTCTGTCTCTGGATATTGTCACAATTTCATTCATCCCAAAAGGAAATGAATCTGTCCTTTCCATGGTTATTTGTGAACATCGAAGGCTCATTTTATTGTCTGAGGATTTTGGACTGAATTCTTTCTGATTTCTAAATTATTCTGCAATGGTCATATTTCTTTATGAACCATACTTTTTTTAAAGACAAAGAATGTTATTGTTCCCATTTCCTGAATTGCATATTATTTTGTGCATCATTATTGCTCCTCAGACTTACTTGTTCTTTTGGGAATATGGGCATAATTTCTTTAGACATAGATAAAAAATTTGGTAATTAAATATATTGTAATTTATGTTATGGAATAATAAACAAAATACTTTATTTGTGTTATAGAAGAACAATGAACAAAATACTTAGCACATATCTTTGGTTTTTGCATATGTAAATAGATATCTTTCACAAATACCACAGAATAATTTAAGATAATTAAAATGGTGCTGTCCAACAATTTTCATATATGTAGGCAATTTGTGGTGTCAGAAAGCTACTTAATTTTCTGACTGCAAACTTTTTTTTTGGAGGGGGGTGAAGGGTAATTTATACTTTAAATTTTTTCTTAAAGATTTATGTATTTTTAGAGAGGGGAAGGGAGGGACAAAGAGAGGGAGAGAAACATCAATGTGTGGTTGCTTCTTGCACACCCCGTACTGGGGGCCTGGCCTGTAACGCAGGCATGTACCCTGACTGAGAATCAAACCAGCGACCCTTTGGTTTGCAGGCTATTGCTCAATTCACTGAGCCAAACCAGCCAGGGAAGACTAATTTTTTTAAGTAGTGGAAATACTTATTCTTAAAAGATATCTAAGTTAAAAGATATTTTAGGCTCTTTATCTTTTATTTTTCTTCCTTCATTAACATTTTTTATTTGTTAGCGCTTTTTGCTCACATTTTTAAAAAATACTTTGTTTTAATGTCAGAAATTATATGAGAAAATGATTAAAATAATTTCATTTCATTATAATTACCCTCATTTACAAGCCCAAAGAGTTGTTCTTCATATTTAGTGAGAGCCCTGCTCTTGGTTTACTGTATTGGTCAAGTTTGTGTGGCCAGTTTTAACCTTGGGAAGTGTTACAGTGACTGAAATAATGAGGTTGTGTCTAGAAAACAAATACTCTGCTTCTGCGGACCTTCCAGTGTCTAGCACAGGATTGAATCAATGTTTCATGAAAGAGGAATATCTGGAATATGCCTTACTTTTTTCTTAACAGCCAGTGGCAGAGTAGGGAAAGAGAAGACACTATAGAATGATGCATGTTTATATTAGATGGTAAGAAAAATCCATATTTGTACAAAGTGTACTACTAAATATATTCATAGAAGATGTGCTTTGATGTTAAGTGTTAGCACATGCATTAGAATTGTCAGTATCATGGTTTAAGCACCGTTTCACATACACCTGTAAATTAGCAGTTATGCATTTATAAATTAGGTTACTGTGATTAGCTTGCCAAGGTCCTGAAGAAGTTACATTATTAATAAATACATAAAAAGATATGTTTTGAGCTGTAGTAGGGAGTGTGACTCAGAATCTTAATTTTAAGGAGTTAATCTTGCTTTATTATGAACTATTAACATAGTAGCTAATTCTGATACTTTCTTATTAATTGGTTCATTAATATACATAAAGATTTTTGTAATATGAAGATTAATGGCTATTAATTCAAACCAAACCTATCTTGTACACTAAAGTATAGGATAATATTGGTAAATTTGTCATTTTGTATCAGGTAATGTTTTAAAAAACAAAATTCAGTATAAATTTTATTAGAATGTTCTAGATACCATTAAGTCATTTTATTTTGGCCTATAATCAACTTACAGGGTATAATAAGATATGCATTTCAATTACAAGTTTAATTTTCAGTGTTGGGTTTGTTTGTTTGTTTTTAAAAACAAAACTTCCTACCTTACGTGTGCCTGATTTTCTTAAATACTTGGTTAAACCAGCTGGTCTCTCTGGCAGCCTCATCCTGGCTTCCAAGTGGACTCGTATGCCATTCTTGTCCCCTTCCTTGCAAGGGCCCGCCTCAGGGGCCATTGTCTCGGCTGTACCAGCCCTCCCAGACCTCTGAGGCTCCTGAAGCCCTCCCAGTTCTGTAGTGCAGGGCCTTTCATCTCTGTGTTGCACAGCTTCCCTTTTGATTGTGATGTCTGTAATAGTAGTTATTTCTTACCTCGTGTCTTAACATGATTGTTTGCTCTTAGACTGGGTAGCATGAAGTTGGCCACAGAGGCAATAAATGTTGGTATTGTGCTGCCTTAGTTAATTGTCTTCCTAAGTAGATTAAAAACATTTGAAGACAGGACAGATCTAATGCGATTGGTGCTCACTGCTCTAGCAGGTCCCGCCTCATTGTGTCTCCCTGCACAATGCGCGTGTACATCGCCAGGACGTGAGCACAGGTGTGCAGCTGGATTTGGGGTTGCTCAAGGTTTTCGTTGGTCAGAGTGCCCTGGTTTCATTTCCATCCTTGGTGCCAGATTAAATGACCTTGTGGTGCTCTTATGGCTTCTGGAAGTCAGTGTGCCCATCTCCCCACTAGAGCCTCTGTGATGCTGGAGCTGTGTGTGCTGACATAGGAGTGAGCCCAGTGTCATCAGGAAGCTCAGCCCTGCACACTTATGTGACCGGAAAGTCTCTTCTTTCTGGAAAAACCGCTGTTCGTTATATTATAAGCAATTCCTAAAATCAGCTTAAGCACACATTCAATTCACTTGTCTTAGATGAAGTCTTTAGGAGTCTTCTTCCAAGTCTTTTTGAAATCTTGGAAGAAGACGTCATCTGTGAAAATTTTATGAGACAAAGAAAATTGATTATCAGGCTGTTCATCATTGCAGAAGTTTTGTATAATCAGAATTAGGTGGTTGATGAAAATTTCATAACTTGTAATGCTTAAATATTATTACTTCTAAAACTCATTTAACTGGTTGAATTACAGAACCAGAATTTAACATGCACTAATTTTTTCTCCTATGAAGGACAGAAAATTAAAATGAAGAGGGAAGTAATTAATTGCTGCATATATTTAAAAGATACTGGCTAATAATACATACTACACTCTTTCTTTTTGCTATTTTCTTTAGGTGATTGAAGACAATACGGGGGTCCGCCGGGTGGTGGTCACACCACAGTCTCCTGAGTGTTACCCCCCAAGTTACCCTTCAGCCATGTCTCCAACCCATCACCTACCCCACTACTTGACTCACCCACATTTTATTCATAACTCACACACGGCTTATTACCCACCTGTTTCCGGACCTGGAGATATGCCGCCTCAGTTTTTTCCTCAGCATCATCTTCCCCCTACATTATACGGTGAGCAAGGTGAGTAGGTTATGGCTCGCACCGGCAGCTGTTGAAACTGATTACAACACTTATGTAGCATAAGAGCTTCAGAGTGGCCTTTGTTTCTTCTGTAATAAGCATGGTAGGAGACAGTCTATCTGATGTATAAAGCTCGTGGGGAATGCCTAGCTTCCTTTGTCCTAACTTGTGTCTTACAAAAATTACTTCATGGGTTGTAGCTCTTTCTTTCTTTATAATTTCCAAGTTCTGCTTCCCTATCTCACCCCACAGAGCAACTGGACACCCAGTTATTTTAGAAAAGAGGCAGTGATCTATTTTATGTTCCCATGTCCTGTTAACGTATTTTTGTGACAGTGGCCTGAGGCTACTGCACTACATTATTTCTTTGACATCTGTGTAGTCTAGCAGTAGAAGGGAAATTACAGTGGGTTTTGGGCCCCCTTTCCAATGCTAGAAGACTGTGACGTCTCAGGAGCCTCTGAGTCTCCCGGATGCTCTGTGCTGCAGTCTTGGCAGAACTCGGAGTTCCCTCATTGTTGATGCGGTCCTCCTGGCCCGCTTTTAGTTCAGTAATCATTTAGCCATTGGTGCAGCCAAAAGTTCACTGTTTGTTAGGCAGATAGTCACTTTGAAATGAGAAAGAGTCTAGAGATACCAACATTATGGCTTTTTAGTTTTGGCTTTGGTGTTGGTAGAGGCTGAAGCCCTTTTCTATCAAAATGGATACTAAGAGACCAGATAGGTGAGGGTAAAAATTAGTCTTTAATCTTGGGGACTTTGCAAAGTGATTTTCTTGAGTCAGAATATGAAACACTGTACTACTTCAAATATTTATGTTGGTTCAGATAACTTGTATGAGAAATACCTGTTACAGCAGAGTTTTGGAGCAAATCAGTACCTCACTTACTCTTATCAATTATACATATACATTTTTTTCTGTATGTTCATCTCACATTGTAATTTTTTTCTTACTAACAAAAGAAAAATTTGAGATGAGTATTTTAAATGAAGTTTTCTCTAACTTATGGATAGAATTTGATTGGTTTGGTTTTTTTTTGTTTGTTTGGTTTTTTAGTAGTTACAAAGAAATTTAGTATAATTCGAAGAATCAGGTGATATCATGATGGAATGTGAAGAGATGATAGCAAAAGATGAAATTAATACTTTGATTTCATAGAGGTATCAATAACTTCCTATCGATAGTGACAGAATATGACAGAATATCTGAGGAGTGAGTATATTCCATGAAAACATTTGGATGAAAACTGGAAAGGATCCAGTTAATTAACTGTAATTTTAAAAAAGTATCCAGTGCTTTGACACAAGGTATATTACTATATTACTGAGCATTTGTCAGAGTTTTCTGGTGAGGTCTGAGCTGAATGACGTGGTGAGAGCCTGGCCTGCTGACTTACTGCTAGCTGAGGACCGGCCTAGCTCGGTTTTAGCAGCCTGTCAGTAGGGTGCCAGGTAGTTATTATTTTGTAAATGAGGCACTTAGCAATTTAGACCACAGAATGATTCAAATCCTCATTAGAATTAAGCAAAATAAATATTTTGTGTTCATTTCATATGGTATTTTGGTATAATTTCATTAAATAGCACTGATCAATAATGTAAAAATAACAGTGCCTTCATTGATTGCAAGTTGAAGAAAGCAGTAAAAAGAATTCCTTTGAATTGATAAAGAAAAGCCCTATCTATCTATCTGTCTATTTAAAGATTTTATTTATTTTTATAGAAAGGGCAAGGGAAGAAGAAAGAGAGGGAAACATCAATGTGTGGTTGCCTCTTGCACACCCCCTACTGGGGAGCTGGCCTGCAACCCAGGCATGTGCCCTGACTGGGAATCAAACCCACAACTCGTTACTTTGTAGACCTGCACTCAATCCACTGAGCTTCACCAGCCAGGGCTATATATTTTTTATACACATAAAAGCCATATATAATGTAAAGAATATATATATTCTTATCTTAGTTCTCATTGTGCATGCCCAAAAGTAATTTAAATGTATAATTTCCCAAACTACAAGAGCTTAACAATTTCTCGTTATAATTTAAAATATTATATTAGTGCCCATGGTGAATATTTATATATTTTAAATCTCAAGTGTAATGCATTGTGCTATTTAAAATATTTGTTATCCTTTTTGTATATTTGAACATAATTATTTGGTCATATTCCTTTTCTCTAGTACAAATTGCTTATCTTGTGAAGATTTTCTTTTTAAAGATCTTCCTTTTAAGCCTTGTGAACAGGAAGAAAATGACAAGTGGAACTTTACCGTTGAACAGTTGAAACACCAGTTGTTACGTTCCCTAGGCTGACCATACAGTGCTGGTATGCGTAGGACAGTACTAGTTTAGGTCGCTTATTCAGAGAAATGATTAGGAGTGTCCTTTTTTCCTCCTCAGAAGTATTCGGGGTAAGCTGGTAATTTATATGGTCACCCTATGCATGTGGAGCCCTTTTTCCTTAGAAACATGTAAGAACCCAATCTGTATTCTGAATTGCATTTTTAATAATGTCTGAATATATTTTTAATTGATTTAAATTTAAAATAATCTCCCCCTGCCTTCCCCCAAATCATGAGATTATTTTGCAGGCCCCCATTTTCTTCTGAGCCACTTAAAAATATGCATAGTAAAGCCAGGTGACATTCTGCTAGTCAGTTTGTCTTGCCTCCTGATTTTTCCAGCACAGAAGTTTGTGACTCCTGCATATCATGTTTGGTGCCAGGTTGAAGAGGTGGCTTATGTTTACCCCTACAATTTCTTCTTGAATATCTCCCCTGATTCTGTGAGCTTTGATTCTTTTTAATGGAAATTTCCCCTCTTATCATTTTAGTAAGATTTGTTCAAATGTTGGATATTTTAAGATGCCACAAATAACTCCTTATATTCTGGTTGCTATTATATACTTTCCAATAGAAATGCTGTTCTGTCTACAAGAATAACTATACTTTTAAATATCTTGATTCTAAGTACACATTAGGGACATTTTATTTGTTTGTTCTAACATTGTATATTACAACAACTGAAACTACATTTTAACAGGCAAAAAACAAACATTAATTTGATCAGAATATGAAATTTTTTGCACAGTAATTTTTCCTTCTTCAATATAATACTTTCTGGAATACCCCTGAACACACAGAATGGTTTTTAATGATTATTTATTCCTTGATTGATTAGAAACAAATGGAAATATTTTAAGCATGTATAACATATATATCACTATATTAAAAATATTTTTATACTGTATTGTGTAACATTTTTAAAATGTTTCATTAATAGATCATTTAACCATTTGATAATTTCTTACTGAAAATGTAGACTGAGCTTGCATTTGTCATAATCATCCATTTTAGAAATTATACCACTCTACGGAATGTCAAGCTACATCACCCGAGAAGACCAGTACAGCAAGCCTCCACACAAAAAACTGAAAGACCGCCAGATTGACCGCCAGAATCGCCTCAACAGCCCGCCCTCGTCTATCTACAAAAGCAACTGCACCACCGTGTACAACGGCTACGGGAAAGGCCACAGTGGTGGAGGCAGCGGGAGTGGAGGAGGCAGCACTGGTGGCGGGCCGGGGATTAAGAAAACTGAGCGTCGAGCAAGAAGCAGTCCAAAGGCAAACGATTCAGACTTGCAAGGTAACATGCAGAGACGTGTGCCCTGAGCAGTGAATTGACAGGACAGGGTCATCCGGAAAGAAACATCTTTTACATAAGAAAGTACTTCCCATGGCTGGTCTCCCCACTAGGAATGACATGGTAGACCTCTGATCTTTTTTTTAGTGGGGACAGAATGTAGCATCATCTCTTTTTTTGTTAACAGTTCATGGCAGAGATACTATTTTCTGGTTACATATGGCAGGTAACATTTTCCTTAATTTCAGTAACAAGTATCTGAAAGTGTTTTTACAAAGTTAGCAGTTATTTCAGTTGTTTCACTCTAAGTAGACAGATGTGGACAAGATCCAAAATAAAACAACCTTTCCGAGACATATAGGGTTAGTTTAAATCTCAAAATAGTTACATATCATAAAACAAGATGTAATTTTGTGCTGTACTGAAATTTATCATTGTGTAACAGGCATGTATTTCTGTCCGGTTTCAGACATCAGTTATTAATGCTGCCTTTGACACCCTGAATGAACTGTTCATAGGCCACGAATGAGACAGAAGAACTAGGGTCACCACACATTAGAGAGAGACATCTAGTGAGAAGGGCATGTGTGTTGTTGCCGATTTATCTTGTGGCTGTAGATCAGTTAATTTGTGAAAGAAGATATATATGTTTTAAAATGAAGTTTTTATGTCAGATTTAGAGAAAACCTATTCTGATGCCACAGGATTTATAAACAGGCTTTTTGTATAGGCACAAATAGTGGACTGACTTAAATGAAGCAAAGGAGGGTAACATTTTGATAAGGTAGGTGAGTTTACAGACATAGATAAACAAAGACATCAACAGCCGTAAAAGACTAGAGAAGAACTGTTTATAACACTCGTTAAATAGACCCCTTCCTTATTGGACCATAACCAGGTGGAATCTGTGTGTGAATGAAAAAGACAGGGTTTGCGTAGTATTGTGCGGGGAGGACGGGCCTCTGTCAGGGCAGAGGAAGACGAGGTAAAACCAGATGGCATCAGCATCGGTCCCCGTACTGTTTATGAAAATGATTGTAGCATAAAAAGCAAGAATAGTAAGGTAACAGTGAAAAGTGAACAGTAATTTCTCTGAATGAAATGTATGATGCATTCTTTTAATTTTGCTTTTTATTCTTTTCTTAATTTTCAAAGTTTTATGAATCATTCTTACAATTATTGTCAAGCATTATTCTTATTAAATGAAACATAAACAAGTATATAAAAGAAACCCAAGGTTCAAGAGGGCTTTAAACAGCTCTTAAGGCAAAGTGTTATGTTGGCCATAAAAAATAATTTTAATCAAATGATATTGTCATTTCTAAGTTGAAATTATATTACTAACAGTGTTATAATTTTTAACCTTGGACATATAATAAAAATCACACAAAAAAATTAGAAGTTTTCCTAAGGAGAATTCTAGCCCATAGAAAAGAAAAAAAGAATGTATAAGCTATCTTCAGAGACCTTATGAGTTGGAACTACCGTGATTACTTGATGTATTCTTTAACAGTTTTCACCCTTCTGGCACCAAGAGAGGTTTAAAGAAGATAACATAGATACGCACAGAGGCAGATAAAACACACTTGAGTGGCAAAGAGATAATAAAGAAGAGAAAATAAAATCAAGTGGGAATGATGTTAGCATATAAACTTATTGTAGTTAAGGATTAACTGTGGCAAAATAAATACCTTCCTTGTATAATACGTAGTTATTTCATAACGTGTGCCTAACTGTGTGAGCTGCTCTAATATTCTCAAAGTTGTAAGAGAGGAAATAGATTTGCACTGGAATCTGCATAAAATGTTTGCTGACATTCACATGTTTACAAGTAGCCTGGCATTCTGTGTTACGACAGAGTCATCATTTCGAGTGCCTGAAGCTCCTCGCTCTTGTGTGGAAAACATGTTATTGTGTTGGTGACAGTGACATCACTTGTGCTGTGGGCTTCTGGGAGTGTGTGTTTCACAATGGAAAGAGCTGGAAAATATTTTTATTTCATCTTTAGTTTGAACTTGGTCTATTGCTCTTATGCTCATCACATTATTTGTCTCCTAAAATTCCTTCCAAGTGCTACTCTCCGTGTGGCTTAGCCATGGGATGAAGAGTCAGATGGAGCGTTGTTTTGTGTACGTTAGCTCATTTCAGTAGGAATCTGAGGGGCTTATCTGTTAGATACAAAAATAAGTATCCATGTACTCAAGTGCATTGAAAACTTAAGTCCTGACAGAAATCTGCACACTTAGTGTTTATAGCAGCTGTATCCATAATTGATAAAACTTGGAAGCAACCAAGATGGCCTTCAGTATGTGTATGGACAAATGATGTGCGACATAGCCAGACAATGGAGTGCTAAAAAAAAAAAAGGCTATCAAGTCATGAAAAGACATGGAGGCACCTTAAATGCATGTTACTAACTGAAACAAGCCAAACTCAAAAGTCTACATACTGTATGATTCCCGCTGTATGATCAGAAAAGGCAAAACTGTGAAGACCGTTTTTTAGATTCTACATATAAGTGAAATCATATGATACTTGTCTTACTCTGCCTGACTGATTTCACTTAGCACAGTACCCTCTAGGTCCATTCAAATAGCAAGATTTCATTCTTTCTTATAACCGAGTAATATTCTATTCTGTATCGTACCACCTTTTCTTTATCCATTCATTTATCGAAGGGACACTGGTTGCTTCCATATTGATAAAAACATTCACAGGGATGCAAGTACAGCATTGGGAATATAATAATGTAATGACCATGTATGGTGTCAGGTGGCTGCTAGACACACTGGGGTGATTACCACTTAAGTTATATAAATGTCGCTTATACACCTGAAATGAATATAATATTGTATGTCAGCTATAAATGAAAAAATAATTATTTTTTAAAAATCTGTAGAGACAGTAGATTCATAGTTGCTGGGGGTTAGGAAGCAGGGATGACAAGACAGAGCACTGATGATTTTTAGGTCTGTAAAACTACTCTGTATGAGACTGTAATGCTGGATGCCTCTCATTAGACATTTGTGGAAACCCATAGAAGTACACCACCAAGAGCTATGTACACCCTGGTGTAAATTATGGGCTTTGGGTGATGGTGACGTGTCAGTGTAGGTTCATCGATTGTAACAACTGTGCCACTCCAGGGTGGGATTTTGATGGGTGGGACAGGCGGTGTGTATTTGGGGACAGGGCATGTGCACGCTCTGCATCTGCTGCCCAATTTTGCTGTGAACCTAAAGCTGCTCTAAAAAAATAGTCTATTAAATAAATATCTGAGGAAACTGAGGACAAGTCAGATGAAGACATTAGTAGGCTTGTCCGTGAAAGAATCCTGCAGCATTGCTTATGTAGGCCATATAGGAGGCTTTGAGCCTTTGGGTTGTCAAAACAAAGAGGGAAACGTGAATCAGGTGGAGTAGGTGACAAAGGCACCTCTTATTCACGTAGTCCATTATATTGTTCATGTGTCAGTCTTATTAAAAAAGAAAACAACTTTCTAATTTATTTTTAGAGAGAAGGGAAGGGAGAGAGAAAGAGAGGGAGAGAAACGTTGATCGGTTGCCTCTCATACATGCCCAGTCAGGGGACCGAACCTGCAACCCAGGCGCGCGCTCTGACAGGACCGAACCAGCAACCTTGTGCTTTGTGGGACTGTGCCCGACCACCTGAGCCCCACCAGTCAGTACCATGTTTCAGTATTGTCTCCCTTAGAGTGGAGTTGCTGGCGGTAAAGGTCCCAGAAGGCTTTTTTCCCTGCCTGCTTGTAAATGGGAACATTCTCCCAAAGTATCTTGTGCTTGAATTTATTGCAGGTGACTTCTATACCCAGAAAACTCGTAATTCTCAAGTGTATGACACCATATGATTAATATTAAACTGTAGTTAATACTAGTATGATTGATCTGTTTCCATTCATATGTGGTTTGCACAAGAATAAGATATATACCTAACCATGACATGTGGCTTATGGTATTTTCTATATTCTACTTAGGTTAAGAAGCCCACATTTCCAGAGGCCAACCTTTTTACTGCAGAGTTCCCCAGCTTTTGAGGGAATCTAATTGAGTTAATGACCATTTTTTTTTTAAAGATTTTATTTATTTATTTTTAGAGAGGGAAGGGAGGGAGAAAGAGAGAGGTAGAGAAACATCAATGTGCGGTTGCTGGGGGTCGTGGCCAGCAACCCAGGGGTGTGCCCTGACTGGGAATCGAACCTGCGATGCTTTGGTTCGCAGCCCGCGCTCAATCCACTGAGCTACGCCAGCCAGGGCGACCATTTTACCACTTACAAAAGACAAACGTTAACAGAAAGGGGGCAAACTTTAAATTTGTAATTGGTCCTGTGATAAAACTAAGTACACATAAAGAAGCAAATAACTTAGGTTAATCTGGAAATATAAATACATTAAGAAGATGGAGATAGATTATGAACTGTTGAATCCTGCTTCTCTCTTAACTGTGCTTCAGCAACCCTGGTGGAACTTCAAAAAAGATATAGATTCCTCAACCTTATTTCAGACCTCCCCAAATCAGAATCTCTGCCAGATCTGGTTTCATGTTTTTTTGTTTCTTTAAAACTTTTTATTTATTAATTAATTTATTTACCTATCTATCTGTCTATTTATTTATTATCAGTCTCATTGGGTGTGATGGTCAGCCGAGAGAACTAGTGTCTAATATTAAGGGTGGTTATGGAAAGTGTTGTTCATGACATTGTACCCGATATGATGTAGGAACTTAGTTTAAGCATTCCTCCTACCTACCTCCTAGAACTATGCCTGGTAGATAGTAGGTACTCAGTAAATATTTGTGGAATGAATCCTGTGTTCTTAATTGCTTTGTTTTCCAGAACAGGCCTTCTATTTGAACACGTAGTTATTGTACCATTTCCTTTTCTAGAACAAATTGCTTCATTGCTGAAGGATAGAACTTTGCAGCCAGCTCCGCCTTTCATTTACAATTACCTTCAGGAAAACAGCCTAGGCAGGACAGACTTCCACAGTGCCCCAGAGAAATGGAGGATGCCTGTTTCCTTGCACTAACTACCTGGAGTTAATGGTGTGATGTGGGTGGAGAACATTTGGGGCTTTGGTATCAGATTCGGGCTTTGTTACTTGCCGTTTGCTTTTAGTATTTCCTGCATCTCTGTACCTTCATCTGCAAAATGGGTATTTTAATTCCTGTTATTAAATATAGCCTAGCTTAATATTCTTAGCACCTCAGTATAATAGTCACCCTTGTTACTTAAACATTCTTTTTTTTTTAAAGATTTTATTTATTTATTTTTAGAGAGGGGAAGGGAAGGAGAAAGAGAGGGAGAGAAACATCAGTATGTGGTTACCTCTCACGTACCCCAGACTGAGGACCTGGCCTGCAACCCAGGCATGTGCCCTGACTGGGAATTGAACTGGCGATCCTTTGGTTCACAGGCCCGAGCTCAATCCACTGAGCTACACCAGCCAGGGCTACTTGAACATTCTTATTGTCTCCCTCCTGTAATCTTAGGATCAACTCTTATACAAGTGAGCCCCTTCTCAAAACAGGTATCTCTCTACCCTCCTGTCTGATGGCCTTCCCTCCACCCTTCATGCCCTTCCCCTGCCCTTCTTCCCTGGTAAGCCAGGTGTGGCTTCCTTCTCCTTAAACCCGTGGTACAGTTTGAAAGCTAAACCCGGATCATTCCTTCTGAAAGTCACATTCAGGCTGTCTGGGAGGGGCTGTTACTGGGGCAGAAATCAGGAACCTCTAGCCAGGCTCCAGATTTCTCCTATCTTCTTACACCTCATTACGGGACACCGGCAGCTCCAAGGGAGGGAGCACTCTGGGTCCCCTCTAGGGGCACTCTTCTTCATGGGCCCTGTCTTTGGGTGTCTCCTCATACATTTCTTGTGGGCTGCAGTTATGATTGCCTTTGCTCAATGTGATCCTTAATAGACCTTCCAGGGGACAACTTGTTTTAAGATGTGTGATTATGTTTTCCTCTCCATTCCATTCTCTGTACTAAGTGCAGCTGCAGCTACATTAGATCCAAACATGCCGTTCTCCTCCTTAAGGAACCTCTGTGGTGGTCCCCATTGTCCAGGGAATCAAGTCTGAACTGCTTACTGTGGCACCTACCAGCCTCCTAAAGTATGTCAGACCCCACAGCTTCATCCAAAGTTTTGTCCCATTTCATGACTCTTTGCCTCATTTTCTCTTCTTGACCCCTCCTTCAAGAACCAGCTCAGATGCCACCTTCTATGTGAAACCTGCCTGTCTCCCCAGGGCATAATAATGCAGGTTAGTTAGGGAAAAATAGTTCAAGAATGTTTCTCTTTTCCTCTGTCCACCATGTGATTGGAGAACAGTCCTTGGATACCAAGTCCGAAGTCGTTGAGGGACAGGAATAGAAGATGTCCTTGTGTGCAGACTGTTGTGCTAGAGCTGGGCCTTGGTCCTGTTCTTTGTCCAAGACCCAGTTAAAATTATCCGATTGCCTTTCATCACAGAGGCTTAACAGGTTTTTGTTGCTCTTCATTGAGAGGAAAGTCTTATTCCTTCCATTTTATCCTTGGTAAAAACCACAGTGTATGATATTAAGGAAGTTACCCATTGGGATACAGATTGTGACTGAAATTCCCCAAGTTTCAGCAGAGTTTAGTCCCTTTGGCACATTCCCGCAGACAGGAGAATAAGGTCATCTACTCGGAAAGATTCTGTGGATTCAGAGTGAAAATCAAATACCTGGTGAGGACCCACTGGTGGTGGGAGGGCCCTTTTGTGTTGCTAACAGGTAGGTAGGAGCTCATAGGGAGACCTCTGGAACTTACCCTGCCATGTAAGAAAAATTGGGACAAAATGGTAAGAATTCCAAATATGGAAGAAATGAGGATATAGCATACTTTTGGCCTTTGACTTTTGGAATTGTTGAGAATCCAGAGATTCCGTTATACTTCAGATGAAATTCCACCACGTAGAGTCATAATTTCTGATTGTAACATTGGAAGCTGGTGACAAAAGCATTATTCTTGTGCTGTCTTCCTTCAGAGATCACAATTGCCTTTGGACCCGAGCCGTAGTTCCTATTGTCGGGTGTTTGTATTCTAGTTCTTTCTCAGAATGTCTTCTCTGACGTTTTTTTTTTCTCTTCTATATTTTGCTATCATTGCTCAGAAAACAGAATCTGACCCCAGTGTCTGTTTACTGAAAATGGGCGTGAAGAGTTTATTCATTCTGCAGATAAGCATTACTGTAGTGGGTCTGAGACTGTGGACAGTCGCCGGTCCTTGGTGTCTGCCCTTGGCCGGACAGTGTGCACGCCTGCAGGGGTGGCTGCATCCACCTGTGGTGTGCAGACAGTGTTTCCTTTGTGTGAAAGGACGGGCCTCCTGTTAATAAGGTCTGGAATGTTGGGAGTCCAGGCAGATTTTCTTTTGGAATCTCTTTTGGTCTTGGCTCCCTGCAAGAGAGAACACTGGTGCTTTTTTGCTTAAAATAGGATATTTAGTGGGGCTTTCACACCACACGAGGGGATGATCTCTTCTTTCACTCGAATCCTTTTCTACCCCATGAGCACACATCCCCCTCTGCATGCTCAGACAGGGTGTTTTGGAAGAGAGTTCGGCTGTGGAGGGGGCAGGGTTCTTTCGTTCTCCTGGCGTATGTGCTCTGCTCACTGTATTTGAAAGTGCACAGTTTCTAGACGGAATTTTGTTATTGCTTCTCTCTCAAGCCTTTGGTGATGATAAATCCTGTGTGTTTTCACCTGTCTGCAGCTGTGGACACATCTTAAGCATGGCAACAGTATCAAGAAATCATTAAAAAAAAATCATAAGTGAGCTCAGGTCAATGGAATGTCTCCATCTTTCTGCCAAGTACAGTCTGAAAAGTGAAAATAATCCAAACAAGCCCAAATAACTTACTTTTCTAAAGGATAATGTGGACCCCTGGATAAAAATGTAAGAGACATTCTTTTTTGGCAAGAAACTGGGCGGTTCACACCCTCACTTCCATTTTAAATGTGGGCTGCCAGGTCCGCCCATCCCCAGTCGTGGAGGCCTCCGAGTGACTTCAGGCCTTGTAGCAGCCGCTTACCTAAGGGATGGGAGAGGAGACAGGCCTGGGGACCGAAGGCTGTTTTCAAGAGTGTGCTGCTAATTGACAGGTGCCTTCTGACCTGGGCGTTCCCCTCTGAGGGCCAGAACTGCAAAAGTCCAACTATGAACAACTGTTTTTCTCTAAGACCCCTTGAATTCCCTTCAAGCAGTGTTGACTCGACTGGTGCACAGGCAAGTCTGTGGCTCAACAGGGAGGAACTGTGGTGGCCCAAATATTCGCTAATGAGCAGAGTGTGTGGTTGCATTAGCAAGTTACATCACTTATCCTTTCTTTTTGCCCTTTCCCCTGTCTTTATGTTGCAGTCTGGAGTGTTTTAAAGGTATTGAGTACATGATTTTTCCAACAGGCAGGATGAGACATTTTTGTCATGTCAATTTAAGAAGTTTTAACTCATTAAGTCATATTTGAAGCTTCACATTTTTCACCTACATATAAAATGACAAACAACATGCAAAAAAAACTATTTGAGTTTCTTTTTCAAGTGAATGTTCTCCAGAAGATTGAGGGCAGAATTTTGATCAGTTTCTACTATATGTAGTACTTAACTCCGTGAACCCATATTATTTTCTCTGCCCTTTTGCTTTCTTGGGAACTGATCACAGAGGCATTTAGATGACATCAGAACCTGGTAAAATACATGTCATCACAAAAAAAAAATCCCTTAAACAGCAGATGTAAGTGATGACGTGGCTTGTTTCTGGTACATATATAACTTTCAATATTATTGAGTTGAAACTTTTATATGTCATTCTCTCATTTAACGAAGTTGAATCTGGATTTAACTGGGTCAGAGGTCATCACCACAAAGGTGCCATGCTTAGAAGCCAAATAACTTGCTAGTGGGAACCTGGTATTTGGTTCCAGCTCTGTCAGTTGTGAGCTGTGTTCCTTTGGAGAAGATAATTAATCTCCCAAAGCTGCAGTTTCTTCCTGTATGTATAAAATGGAGGTAATTAATAGCTTGTATTTCAGAGGGCTGTCATGAGCTCTTACTACAGTTTCACACTCTTACAACGTACTTAAAAATGTTTAAAAGAGTATGGGTGGAGAAAGACTGTAATTTTTTTTCTGCTTGTGAGAACTGCCTCCTGTGGATCACGTTAGCCGAACACACAGCCAGGAACACACCCCGCAGAGTGCCGAGAGGCAGGGCATCCTGCAGTCTGGGTCAGTGCTGGGTAACCTGCAGTGCCAAGGACTTGAGATATGAAGGGATTACCAGGGGCATCCAGACCTCCCACAATTAATTATCTTGGCTTTGGCTACCCACAAGCAATGTGATGAGTTCTGGACAAGAATAAAATTTAGCCTTCTTTCCTCATCTTTTCTCTGCCTCCTCTGGGCTGGATTCTCTTGTGAGTCTGAGGAGAGGAGCATGACAGGCCAGCTTGATTCTGCTTGAACCTGCTCGACACACTGACTGCTTTAAATTACTCTGCTAGATATCAGAAGTGTTGGGAGAAAAGGAGGGGAGGGTTGGCTGGATGGAGATGACTTGGGTGGATGACAACTTTTTGATACTTATTTTGCTGACACTCATTTTTGCTGTAGGGACAGTTAGTTAATCCAGGTGGATAAGCTACCTAGGAAACCCACTAAATTTCAAAGTTTAACATTTTTTCTTGTAGTTCAGATATCATATACCATCATTTCCATATTCTGTTGGTCATGTTCCAGTAGTCACATGTCGTGTCCACTGATACATTGTGGAAAGCCTCCACACAGAGGTGTGAATACCAGGGGAGGTTGTGCAGGGGCTGGGGTGGGGAAGGGAGGGTGGCATTGCAGAAGCTGGCTACCAGTGGGCAGAGCCAGAAACTGTTTCTATGAATAGTCTATCCGAACTAGTCTCAGCGTTTGTGATGGAATTTTGGGTACTTTCCAGCTGCTATATCAACATTGATTTGTCACTGAATCTCCTGTGGAATGGTGCTTTAGGATCCCTACATTTAACTGCTGTATGTGGAGGCAGGCTGTTGAATCTTTGGTTTTATAGGGTCAATATATTGTAACATAACAATTATAGTCAGTTTTGCAAATGTGCTAATCACAAGTCATCCTTTCTGCCATGACTAGCCATGACTTTATTTCAAATTTAATTTGCCTAAGCAAACACATCACAGTGTAGGAGACCATATTACCCTGTTCCAGTTTTTGATGCTTTAATAAGACCTTGAAATTGTATTAAGAATTGAACAGAGAACATCAAATGGGAAATGAGAAAGGTCCCTGGGAAACAGTAGTGATACTAGCTCATTGCTTTTGATTTACTCTTTGCAGACAAAGTAAAGGGTATAAATATCCTTGTAGTCGACTGTAAAATTTCTTCTTTTTTTCTCTGGTGTTGAATTTTTGGATAATGTGAGGTCGTAACTACTTCACAACTACACCAGAAGAATGGGGGCTTTCCCTATAGACACTGTGCTCAGAAAGGGCCAGAAAGACTAGGTGATAGTGATGGGATGGTTCGCCCTCCCCAGGTTCAGGAGGTGGGGGAGAAATGAGAAGGACCTCAGGGGAGTGGGCTCGGAAATCAAAAGAAGGGGCAACACTGGAAAACAAGAGAAATGAAAGAACAAACACAGTGGGCAAGGAAGATAAGATGGGCTGTGGAATAAAGGTAATTTGGAAAAGACAAGAGGCAGAAAATAAAAGAGGTTTTATGTTCCATTTTTATATATCCCTTTCCTCCCACTAGGTTAACATTTGCCAGAGGAGAGGGGTGCCCTGTTGTGGTTGGTGAGCCTTTTCATTGGCTGCTCCACTTCAAGCAGATCTCCCTGTGAATGAACTCCTTACTCTTCCTGTTTGGGCTGTCCCAACACTGCAGTGTACATTGATGTGATAAGCGAATTAAAAATGCAGTCTTATGAAGAACTTTGAAAGAAGGTAGCAGTACGCAATATTGAAGTATTGGGTTTTTGAATAGCAATCTGTATTGTTAAAGAGATGTTTTAGAGTTTTGATAATAGTTAAAAGCTGGAAATTTAGAAATTTTCCTTCATTTTTTAGTCTAAAAAAAAATTAAAACAAGAAAAGTGTTCGCCTTTACCCGTGGGTCAGTGCGCCTGTGTTGAAAGCAGCCTGCTTTAACTGAAGATACCGTGGTTATCGGTCCTCTCTCAAACCAAGGCCACTTTAAAATGCAGTCAGTTCTTTCTGCAGAGAGGGAAGGAAGTTCACTTTCACTTCACCTTTATCTGTAATAAAAAGGAGTATCAATAGCATTTTTATTGTATGCCAAAGCCTTGCTTTGCTTTTCCTATTAGAACTACCTCATCAAAGCAAATGAGGAAGTGAGAGAAAGAACTAGGCCTACCAACAGTTTTTTTTTTTTAATTTTATAAATGAATTTATTACCACTACTCTTAAGTCACACAGCAAACTTACATTGGCCTCTTTTTCGCTAGTATTTGAAAAGACTCAAATTATTATATGAAACAGTGAGATCCTTAAGGAACAGTGAAGAAACTGCCATATTTTAAGTTCACTGAGTTCCTCAAAACTATTTCAGTATTTTGCCAAGCACATTAAAAAATAATATTTAGTCTTTCAGGAAGATTTATCTGTATGTGGAATGTGGCTTCAAGGCTTCAAGGAACTCCATAAGATATCAGCATCTCTTGAAAACTGCTTAAAAATCATGTGTTACTCAAGTGAAAAATGGTTATTGGTGCCATAACTCTTTAGCTCTCAGGGATTTTTTTTTTAATTTTTAAGACACACTGATGCCATCAATATTATTTACTACTCACCCTGTCATCTGTGAGAGGATGGCTCGAATTCAATCATAGGCCATTTCTAATTTGAAACTATATTTTGATGTTATTTAAGGTTTCCATGTTTATGATCTATTATTATCCATAGATTTTACTCTCTGGATTTAGTGGACTTGGCACCATCCAGATTATAATTCACGAGGGCAAAACTGTCTTTATTAAGCTTGATAATTCCCGACTATGTTAGTATTTTATTAAGGAAAGTCTGTCTTTTAGGAAGTATAGATACATAAATTACAAGATTTCCTGTTTCCGTAGTGTAGTGGTTATCACGTTCGCCTCACAAGATTTCCTTCTGATTTGCCTGTTTCTGCAGTGCATATACACCTATTTTCTCCATCATTTCTTTTAAATAATTTCAGGGTCAGTTGGTTACCATTCTGTGGCCATGCTACCCACAGTTGGAACAGGAAATACAGTAATAACCTTTTACACATTAGCCTCTGTACTTCAGCTTTCAGAACTTCGGTTTTCTGGACTTGATAGTCTGTGGGATGTTTTATAAATTTTCACTCATTCTCCTTCTTCTTCTATTGTATATTTTTCTTTGTTCCTTGCTTTTTAAAATTCTGTGATTTCTCTTTTTCTTCCCCACTCTGTATAACTTGGTGCCCATCACTTGCCATATTTATCATTGCTGGTACTACAAGTGGACTTAAAATCCAGAACTTTTTATTTGTTCATTCATTCGTTTATTTGCTGCTGGCAGAGTTAAATTTTTCCTCTTTCTTAATGTCAAGAAAGAGTAAGAGAAAACTGAACACCAAGAAATGAGATGATTCATCCACTGCAGGCAGCATATCAAAAGGGATATTTTGGGGGAGCAGAGCATCAGTTAGTTGTGTGTTGAAGGCAGGATATACTGGATTTTATAAAGTTACCGTGAAATAAAATGGAATAAAGTTACAGTGCCCAAGATGTTTATTTGAAATGGTGGCTAGAGTCATATTGATTAATGCTGGTGAAGAGACACCAAAATGGAAAATAAGCCATTTCTAGACAAGTGGTAATCATAGGTGACAATTATGTTAATTATACTTTATTTAGTTGGCGGGTTTTCTTCCTGGAAAATTACTTTTTTTTTTTTTCCCAAGAGAAAGTTGAGGCATTTGAGAATTGGATATTTTGTGGAAACTTGTGTGTAGTTTTTCAGTTTTATCCAATTTCATAAGTCTCCAGGGGGTGTTTTCAGGCCTAGATTTATGGACACTGTACATAGTATCGGCTACCAAAAGAATGAGCTCCCGTCCGGCTTATTGGAAAGTGTGTTATCCGTCTTGCTCCTACACTGTTTTGAGCAGATGTTCCCCCAGCATTTTTGAACCATTTTAATGCACAAGAGGAGGAGAACAGGACATCAAAAGAAAAAGATTGGCATTAACTTCTGAGACTAGGAAACTGCGTTTGAGCAGGGGTCAATGTCCATAATCTCGGTCTTCATTATGCCTGTGTTAAATTTGGGATAATGCAGTGTAGTGAACTAGTCACTGTCAGACCCAAAAATTCAGTAGCAAGTGTTAGTTCTGTATTACTAGGAGAGTGGATTAGAAAAGTTTATGATGAATTCTAACACAGTCCTGGCACATACTAGGAGCTCAGTTCATTTGATTTAGCTTGATTTTCCTTGCTCTGTCTGTTCACGCTGAAATTACTGCACGATGGAGCACACCTCTGACAGGCTGCGTGTTAGTTTCCAACTAACAAACTACCACCAAGTCAGTGATTTAGACAACAGAAAGTTGTTTAAATGGTTCTGGAGAGAACCTGGAGAATACAATTTTGGAGGTCAGAATTCCAGAATCAGTGCCTCTGGGCTGAAGTCAAGGTGTCGGCGCAGTCAGGCTCCCCCCAGAGCTGTAGGGGAGAATCTGTTCTTCTGTTCCAGCCTGTGCTTGTGGCCGCATTAACCTCATTTTCAAAACCAGCATCTTCAAATCTCTCTCTGTTCCATCTTCACATGGCTTATCCTCCATGTATGTCAAATCTGTTATACCTTCTTATGAGCATACGTGTGATTTCATGTACGACCCACTCAGATAATCCTGGATAATTTTCCCATCTCAGCATTCTTAATCCCAGGACTTTGCCATGTTAGATAACACTCACAGGGTCCAGGGACTGGGGGCCATTTTTCGGCCTACTGCAGACTACTTCTAGTGTCCCCCAACTAGAAACCTGGCCAGAGCCAGCCCACTGTCCTCCACAGTGTTTAGGTCTGATTGATGTATCACCGGACTCTGCTTAGCATCCGCCACAGGCTTTTCTGTGAGTTACTATCAATATAGATATACAAGAGCAGCATCAAGTACCTGTCTCTAGCAGTAACACAGGTCAGGAATCATTTAGTACAGCCACCCCCTCTCTTGACGGTAGCAGACGCATCAGGGAAATCTCTGCACAGTGTATTAAGCTAATTGAGGCAAGTGAGTTGAACCCTATAACAATTGATCACTTTAACTGTGGAAATAGGAGTGAGCTATCTTGTGGACTTGTATGTGTATATACATGTACAATGGTGGATATATATTTTTAGGCATCTTTCATGGAAACTAAATGACAGGATTTGTATAATTTCTTTAAAGATATGAATAGTGGAGTTAATGGCATTTCCCAAAAAGCAGTGAAAGGAACCTCTGTTAATTTGGAACATATATTATCTTCAAAGAGGAAACTAAGATAGTTTTTACCTAGCATGAAATAAAACTCACAAGCTTTCAAAATCTTAGTGAATATAGTGATTCTATAATAATTAATAGCTATTATAGAGTTACTCCAAGAAAATTCCATAAGAAAACTGATGCTTGTTAGCCATTGCCTAGATGGCGAATGCTATCGTTTGAGTACATACATCCTTTCCTTGACAGCTGTTACCTAGGCGGGTCTAATAATTGCTTTAATTTTGGAACTGGACCCCAAGGGATCACGAAGGTGTTAAATTCTAAAGCCCTGTTATTTACCTTGCTATGTTTTTAATAATTACTGCCTGGTGTAATGAAATTATATCTTAAAGATTTCATTTTTTACCCTTGTGTGGGTGTTTTGCCTGAAGTGGAAAGACAGAAGATTTTAACTAAGTATGTAATAGTATTGGGTTGGCCAAAAAGTTCATTAATTTTTTTCCCATACGATGGCTCTAGTAGTGCTTGGTTGCCTCTAACTTCATTCAAATCAATTTTGTTAGTTGTATTATGATGGCTGTCATATCAGTGTGCATTTTAAAAATAACTTATCAAAACTGGTGAATTTTCAGCATTTTAATATTGAAGATGGAAGAAAATATGCAACATTTCTGGCATGTTATGCTTTATTATTTCAAGGAAGGTGAAAACACCACTGAAACACACACAAAGATTTGTGCAGTGTATGGGAAAGGTGCTGTGACTGATTGAATGTGTCAAAAATGGTTTACGAAGTTTCCTGGTACTGTTGACATTTTGGCCAAATAATTCTTTGCTGTGGGACAGTCCCTTGCATTGGAAGATGTTTAGCAGCGCCCCTGGCCTGTACTCACTAGAAGCCAATAGTGGGAAAGAGCTGACATACTCAAAATGCCCAAATCAGTAAAGTTATTGGTGAAAATGAAAAATGTGTCTTTTATTTAATAGAAAAAACTAAATGGACTGTTTGGCCAACCCAGTATTTGAAATCATTTAAGATTCTGTCCTCTTCCAGAATTCTATGAGTCTATGAAATTGGTAGGAGTGTGTGTGTGTGTGTGTGTGTGTGTGTGAGAGAGAGAGAGAGAGAGAGAGAGAGAGAGAGATTATGTGTGTGTGTATCAATCAAAGTAAAGTGTGTGTAACTTTATAGTTTAAATTTCAGCAGATCATTGTTTGGATGAGCAAAGTAGTCAAAACTATATCTGCTGTGGGTTTCAAAAGTTTCCTTGGACTGCTGTTGTAAGGAGTCCTAAAACAAGAGGTCGAGAGTAATAAAATTGGGGTATGTGAAGAAATAAGGATATGATAGGAAAAAAGTTTTGACCAACATGAGAACACAGTTGGATTTTATAATATGAACCAAGGTCATACAAGATTACACATGACAGAAGGCAGCAGGTACAGGTGCTATGACAGTAAGTGGGAAATCGAGGAATGGAGGGTGAAGTTCTGGTCCAGTAATGTGAGTCTTCCCTGTAGCCAGGTTCCAGCTGTATCAGATGTGCTAGGTTAGTGGTATTTGCTGGGACCTACTAAGGGGGAAGAGAACCCGAGGGGACAACGCCATGTCTCCTCTCTAGAATAGTTTCTCCAATCTTATTTTCAATACATTTAAAACACGAAATCTATCTAGGCCCTTTAACTTTGTGCATAGTTATAAGCCTTTAGTTTTAGCTTCTTACATGTTTTTTCCATAAGAGTATCAATCACTTACAGCATATACTGTGCCCTGCCAGTTCCTTTGGAACCAATTTAAATGAACAAAATAAAGGAGTTTGGGAAAAACCATTTAAGTATGTCTGGTAAGTTGTTTTACTATTTGAGGACAGCTCTAGAGACTGAAATACGTTTTCCACTTAGTAGAATTTGGCTTTTTTTGTGAGCCACCACATTATGGAAATATGTTGAAATCTTAAATGTAGAGAATATGACTTACTGCTTTTGGTATTACTCGCTGTCTAGAATAATGTTCCAGGCTCTGCTGCAGTGTATCTCTGATCAGCAGCACTCAAAACAAGGATGACTTCAGACCACGATGAAGCATGCACGTCATGATTTAAAACTTCCTGTTTTGGATTCTTTAGATTGTACAGCAAGTATGCTGCAAATCCTTGCTTTTCTGTGGGTGTAGAAAATCTCATTGATTATTGCAAAACAAGCAGTAGGTTTCTGTGTATCTAAAGTACATTTCATCAAATGTGACTTTTCCCCTAAATTTCCAATATTATTGTAGTGCTTATTTTTTGAAGTCTTAAATTTTTTAGAGCAGTTTTAGGTTAACAGCAAAATTGAGAAGGTACAAAGTTTTTCCTTATACAGTGTTGGTTTTAAATCTCTGTGTGTGCATGTACACCTGCATAGAGATTTTATTCACTAAGTTAGCCTCTCTGCTCTAACTTTGGTTTCCTTACTATTCATTTTTCACACAGTAGCCAGAGGATCTTATTAAAACCCCTGTGCTTTCCTTCTGAAGGTAGCATAAAGTACAGACTCTACGCTTCTTACAACCTACTGCATCAGCTGACTGCTGTGCTACCTTAGCCCCTTCCAGCCCTGCTCCTGCTCCCTGGACTGTAGACACAGGGCTTTCTTTCCAATACTGTAACGTGCTGGGCCCTGCCTGCCCCAGGGCCTTTGCTCTTGCTGTTTCCTGAGCCTTGCAAGTTCTCTTTCTCTTCATCTTTCCTGGAGCAGCCCCAATGCTTCGGAGTCCTTCCCTGACTATTCCATCTCATTATCCTTGAAAAAAATATTCATCGTGGTGCCCACCACTTGGTGACCTCATAATGTGGGTTTCATGTATGTGTATATTGTCTATGTTCTCCCACCAGGGTTCACTCCTTGAATGTATAGGAGATAGACTGGCGTCAGAAGTTCAAGTGCAGAGGTCATTCAAAGGGACTTCCAAACATCTTTTATAGATAGGGAATGCTGAATTTTGTTTTTTATTTAAAATTTTTCATTTTATAAGGCTTGGCTTAAAATACAGAATTCCAATTACGGTTGGAAAGAGTTACCCAGATAGTTCATTATGCAGTTTGTGTGTGCCAGAATCTCCTGGCATGTAGTGCAAAATGCTTTTTGGAGGAACTGAACAGGCAGGTAAGAATTTTATGCTAAGCGTATTTCATTCCCACAGGTGACGCTCTTTCCCTATAAATGAAGTCTTATATTTCTTTTCTGCCAAATGAAAGTAATAAACTATTGTCACTGCTCCCTCCACCCCATTTTTGTTTGGGAGAATTAGCCTTTTTTGGTGGGTGCAGAATCACTTTTGGCAATCCATGATTCTTTCTGCTACCATTAGCTCTTACCCTTCCGTGGAGCCTGCACTTTCTGTTTTCCCATACCCAGTTTACACTGTATCCTGTGATTCATAGGAATCAAAACCTCACTCAGATATTCTTCACTGCATGGCAATGAAAACATTTTGGAATATTAAAACATAGTTTTAATAAGGAGACTGATTCAACCTCTTGTTTGAAACTGTTGATTTCTCCCATAGTGTGGGGGTGTTTTCTGGACAACAGCTCCTAGTAGTCTGATTCTCTTAGCACTTTGAATAAATTATCTTTAAAAAATGGTACAACTTTTGTATTACTCAGCATCTTTGGCAGTCAGAATGGTTTTATATGTTCTTGTTATGTTGAAAGAGGAGATGAAACTACTCTGATTGCAGGGACACGTCGTGGAGCCTTTCTGGCCACTTTGTACTAGTGCTGGGGACTGTTTGCACACTTGTTCCCACTTGGCTCTTCCACGCAGGGCCACCTCCACTGCTCACTGTGTTCTTAGGAGGGAGCTCTTAAGGAAACCTCGAGTCTGTGCCAGAAATAAAAATGGGATTCATCATCTTCCAAATGTTAATAAAATGAGAGACAGAACGACAGCTTCTACTTTGAGAATTATTACTGGAGACTCCATACACATATGAAAGCCTTCTCTACCAGATAGTACATTGACATTGTGAAACCAGGGTAGACTCCACCCTGGTTCAGAGAGCCCTCTAATAACAGCATTCTAGGAAAGGAAGCCTCTGACCTGTAGCCCAGGAGATAAGCCTGTTCTGGTAGAAGACATGTGAATAGGAAGCAAAGCCTACCACTCATGACATGGTCACTTGGGTCCAGATCACCACTGGGTTTAAGCAGAGGCCTGTAATTCCACCTTTTTCTCAAAAGATTTCAGCAGTGTGAACTAAAGGTATTATAAACACATCATACAGGAGATATGACAAGCCTGTGTCTGCCTAGAAACCAGGTTGTCGCCAAGCTCAGAACCCATAAAGGAGTCATTCCTCCTCTTCTGCTCTATAGTGACTCTAAGGGTGAGGCTGGAAAGGCATTTCGGCGTGTAAAAGTGATAAAACATAGTCCCGTGAGTCTTGCTTGTATCTTGAGTAAAATTTGGGTGTTTTCTCTAGTAAAACACCTTTTCTGTTCTTGACTTGAGCTGTGATCACCACCTGTGTGGAGCCTGGTGAGGAACTGCTTGAAAACTGTAAAGAAAAAGCAGCTGAGCTCTGTGACAACAGGGAGCATCACGGCGCCAGCACCGTGTCTCTGGTTGGCGACCCAAAGGCAGAGGTTACGGCTTGCAGTGGGGAAAAGGAATGACTGCTACAGAATTCATGACCTCGTTGTAGACACAACTGGATGTAATTTTTTTAGATGTTGCCTTTTATAAGTTTTAGGGAAATTTTAACTTTACATTTTAGGCTCATATTCTTTATTTGAGCATTTGGGCTTTGCTGGAGAGCATAGAACCTCAATGTGATGATCTTGGATCCTTCTTAATGTCTTTCTTCCCCATTCTTAGTCTCTCTTTGCACTTCCTTTCACTCTTCTGAAAATTAGCACCTGCTAGCGAAATCAACTTTATGTTGCTTTCACTGGAGACTGGTGTCTAAAAATCAATCCTGGCACCTGATGTAAAGTGAAATTTGGAAGATGCCTGGATTCTCATGGAGTCGTGCAGGCTGAAGTTATTAAAGAGGATTAGGGACCACAGCTGGTGAGCAGATGGAATGCTTATAATTTCACCATTTTTAGGTAGCTGTAAACCCGAGTCTGCACAAAGCCTATTTGCTTTTTCTCTAGTTCATTTCACTTCATCCTGCTGGAATATAACCCTGGTCAAATGTGATACTTTAATTCTTGCACCTGATGAGTGGTCACTCACTTAGGTGACATCATTTAAAATTTTGGTCTTGCAATTTCTTACTCAATTGCATTTTAGTAACCACTATTTAATACTGTACTTAAAAGAAGCTTAGTAGGTGGGGAAAAGAGAATAAGACTTCTATATTTTATTCAAAATGTGGAAATGAAGACTAGTTCACGACAATACTAGTAATGTAGTGTAATTGCATCATGATGAAGAATAGCTCACAATAATTACAACTAACAGTTGAACTGTTTGCTGCTCAGAAACCCTTAAATCCATTTCCTCGGCTCTTTCTCTATGTGTCCATTCTACACGCAGTCAGACAAGTCACTTAGACCAGCAACTGCTCTGCTATCTAATTGTAGACACCCTCCCTTCCTGCCCAATGTTCTGTGTTTGTCCTGGCTTACTAGAATAATGTTGGGGCCATATATGTGTACAGAGCAACTATTAGCCTCCCTAGAAGCACCAGCCTGGGCCACACTCTTTTGCAGTTTGGTGTTTCTTCTGCAAAACAAAATATTTGTGAGACTTTTGCTGTGTGGCTATAAAAGAATATCAAATTAGGAGCTTTACTAATACAAAGATATTAATTTATGCCTTAGTGGTTGTTAACTTTATCTAAGAGCAGAATTAGTGTCCACTAGGCATCTTAGCTTACCTAGACTTCTTTATGCCTACTGAAAGACTTCAGAAAAATGACTGCTCTTCTTTTCAGCTAATGCCGAGTGTCTGGAAGTGGGGAAGAGCAGCTGGAGCCATAAATAAGTAGAGTAGTCCGGATACACTCTGTACTAGCTGACATGGAAGAAAACAACGTGCAGATGATTCAGGTGGTGCCACACAGCAAACAGCTGTAGTTTATGGCCCACCATAGTTCTGTTCCTTTAGAACCAGTACGTACTTCTCTGAAGCCACGGTCAGCTGCAGAAATGTTATAATGTGTTTTGGAAGCAATTACTGCATAATTGTGTTCTAGCCTCAAAATATCGATATATGTGGGGTGAGGGAAAAGAGGGTGAATACTGTGTTACTGATGCATTGGCACAAAATAGTCAGTAGAATTATCATAGGAAATGGTCTTTTTTGGATCAGCTTTCCAAATGATTTTCAGTAGCTTCTTTTTGGACTTCTAAATTGGCCTTCTGTAATTGGATATGACCTCACATGGAAGCAGTAGCATAAACACATTTTAACTTCCAGTGTAATTATTTTGTACGGAACCAAGTGGTCTAGCTATCCCTTCAAGCTGGTAGATTTATTTATCTTGCATAAGTAAAATTGTTCTCCCCAGTGTTCCCTTGTTCCCCTGGGACATAGAAGATGACAGGATGAGAGGATGTTTTAAAAGTCATCTACGAAAAAATAGAGTTAGACTGAGAATCGGAAGACTTAGGGTTTATAGTGGGTTCTTCTAGATTTGCCTATGTGATGTTGACCAAATTCTTAAAATCTCTACTTTGTAGGATCCATATCTGGTAAATGGGAAAAATAATGCCAAATATATATTTGCATGTGAATAGGGCTGCCATAACAAAGTACCACAGACTGGTTGGCTTAAACAGGTACCTATTGTCTCACAGATCTGGGACTAGAAGTCCAAGACCAAAGCATCTGCACGTGTGGTTCCTTATGAGGGCTGTGAGGAAAGATCTGTTCCAGGCCTCTCTCCTTGGCTTGTAGATGGCTGCCTTGTCTCTGTGTCTTCATATCACCTTCCCTCTATGTGTGTTTGTTCAGATTTCCTCCTTTTAAAAAATACAGTGGTAGTTCAGTACTTGTCATTAATTCATTCTGGAACTCACGACGAGGGCCGAAACCAATGAGTAGTGAACAATGAAGCATTTTCTCTTGTGGGGCAGTGTCGTAACTCATACAAGTTCTAGCAAGCGAGACAAGTTCCGAGCAAGTGCCGAGTGCTGAAACATTTTTTTCTAGTCAAAATGCGACAAGAACAGGGTTTGACGGGTTCTGAAGCTGAGGAGTACCCAGGTATGATTGTACGGTAGTCTTGCTGCCTCAGGTCCCATTCTAATGACCTTATTAAACTTAATTACCTCCAAAAAGACACTATCTCAGAGACAGTCCCATGCTGAGGTTCTGGGAGTTAGGACTTCAGTACATGGATTTTTAGAGGAACACAGTTTAGCTAATAACAATGAATTACAGAGACTAATGGAAATTAAAAATTATATTATTATACTATAGTTTATAATTCTTTGAATTGCTCTGGTTATTTAAATAATTTAGTAAAATTTTATTGCAGTGTACACATTGATAGGAAAAAAATCACTTTTTTTCTTTAAAACCTAAAATTTAAGATTCACCTGTGTTTTCATTCCTTATGTTGAATTTGCAAGTGAAAAGATAACATATTTACCTGTAGGAATAAGAAGAAACTGTTGCACACGTACCATTCTGGTTCCTATCTCTTAGAGACACCTTTTATTTTTATTCTTTGACTGCTGGTTGTGGAGGGGTGTTGGGGAGTTTATTGGGAAGGTGTTAGCAGGAATGGATGAGTTAACTTGGTTATTGCCAACAAGATTAAACAATCTAAATTAACCTTTTGTTCAAGGGTCAGTAGACTTGCTTGGAAGTTAAAGTTGGAGCAAATGGCAGTGTGCTCAAAAGTGTCCAACTCTGCTAGATGCTTGCTACAGGTGGTGAGCCAGAGGCAGAGGCCGCGGTGGAGCCAAGTAGGGCTTTGTGGGCCTGAGAGAGCAATGCAAAGAATGAGATCCCTCAATGGAAAATGCTGAGCTTTTCGTTCACTGGGATTGCGACTGGAGGGCTGTTAATTATGGGAAGAATGGCAACCAGATGGTCACATACTCCTAAGCAGAAAGCAGAAAGGGTAGTCAGGGCAGTTGGAAGCATGCACTAAGACTGCAGAAAGGGAGACTTGCAAATACTTTTGCAGGTCAAACTTTTCTATTAGGCTGAGTAATTAATGGCATAATAGAGTCATCTCACATGGTTCTTTAGAGACGCACGATTTGTGCACACAAAAAAACTATTGTGGAACAGGAAAACAACTAACTTGGCTAAATAAACCTAAGACATTTTAGCCTCTAAAAACAACTTTGTGCATTCTGATTTAATTTTCTGAAATAAGATTAGTGTGCAGCAGCTTAAAAAGTTACCACTAGAAGATAAAATGCTCCAGTCTTCTCCAGGATACCGTCCAGAGTGAGATCCAAGAACTTTCAGTTGCTTAATTAGTAATGTGCATAGCTGCATTTTTATCTTCACAGCAATTGTGATGGCATTATTGAGGTTTTTTCCCAGGCCAGCTGTTAGTTTTAGCTGTAGAAATATTTCTAATCCACACCAAATTTAGAATTCTTATAACTTCGTAGTTGCAGACTAGTTTCCTGTGCAAAAATATAGATTTACAGATTTTGGATGGTTTTGTTAGAATGTGTTTTTAATATAAAATTGTGATCTATCAAGGTACCTTCCCGTGCAGCTCTCTCTACCATGACATCTATCGTGTGCTTGTTCTAAATACTTAGAGACTAAAAGCATAGTACGTGCATTTGTGGGTAGCGTTTCTCTGAGCATGTATTGAGTCATACACTCAGTAAATGTTCCTGTGTATGGCACTGAACTAGGCACTAGGGAATCAGTGACACCGAGCACAGACGTGATTCCTGTGCTCATAAATCTTACCTTTTTCATTCTGAACAGGAACATGCAGTGGGATATATACTTACTTGTGGAAAGGAAGATAGGATGTTAGGGGAGAATCCGTCTCTCAGCAGAGGCATGAAGGATGAGAAGAGTCAGCCAGACCACGCGGGGAGGGACAGACCCGTGTGCATATTCTGTGCTGTCCTTCCATGCTTGGGTTACTTAAAGTTTGTCTGTCACAAGTTAACCTTTTACATTTTGGTGTTTTATGGTAGAAATTTTATCATTATAATCTCCAGGAAATTTAGAATCATTTGCCTAGATGAGAAATTGTAAATTTTAATGTAATTGTGAGTTGAATTTTTTTAATATAAAAAGATATATATACATATATATATATATATATAATTGTTGCTCAGTTACAATTGTCCCCATTTTCCTCCCATTGTTCTCCCCTACCCCATCCAACCCGCACTCCCAAAAACAACCCCCTTCCCATTGTCCTTGTCCATGGGTCCTCTTTACATGTTCCCCTTTCTCCCATTATCTCCCCCACCCCTCCACTGGTCCCGGTCAATTTGTTCATTATTTCCATGTCTCTGGTTCTTTTTTTTTTGCTCATTTGTTTGTTTTGTTGATTAGGTTTTACTTATAGGTGAAATCATATGGTATTTCTCTTTCACCGCCTGGCTTATTTCACTTAGCGTAATGCTTTCCAGTTCTATGCATGCTGTTGTGGAGGGTAGGAGTTCCTTTCTTTCTTCTGTGTAGTATTCCATTGTGTAAATGTATCATAGTTTTTTGATCTACTCATTTACTGATGGGCACTTAGGCTCTTTCCAGCACTTGGCTATTGTAAATAGTGCTGCTATGAACATTGGGGTGCATAGGTTCTTTTGAATTGGTGTTTCAGGATTGTTAGGGTATAATCCAGCATTGGAATTGCTGGATCAAAAGGCAGTGACATTTTTAGTTTTTTGACAGAATTCCATACTATTTTCCACAGTGGCTGCACCAGTCTGCATTCTCACCTACAGTGCACTAGGGTTCCCTTTTTTCCACAACCTTGCCAGCACTTGTTCGTTGATTTGTTTATGAAGGCCATTCTGACCAGTATGAAGTGGTATCTCATGGTTTTAATTTGCATCCCTCTGATGGCTAGTGATGCTAAGCATCCTTTCATATGCCTGTGGGTCATCTATATGTCCCCCTTGGAAAAGTGTCTGTTCAGGTCCTTTGCCCATTTTTTAATTGGATTGTTTGTCTTCTTGGTGTGGAGTCATGTGAGCTCTTTATATATTTTGAAGATCAAACCCTTATCCGAGATATCATTGGCAAATCTATTTTCCCATATGGTTGCTTCCCTTCTTATTTTGCTGATGTTTTCTTTAGCTGTGCAGAAACTTTATAGTTTGATATAGTCCCATTTGTTATTCTTTATATCCCTTGTTCTAGGGGCCATATCGGTGAAAATATTGCTGCATGGGGTGTCTGAAATTCTCCTGTTTACATTCTCCTCTAGGGCTTTTATGGTGTCACGACTTATATTTAAATCTTTTATCCATCTTGCGTGTTTATTCTGGTGTATGATGTAAGTTGGTGGTCTAGTTTCATTTTTTTGTATGTACCTGTCCAGCCCCGCCCACCCCAATTTTAGGGTAGGGACATCTGTTCTGTTTTTTCCTTTGCTATCTTATCTTTTATATTTTCCTCTCGTGTATTTTTATTTCTTGTTCAGCTTGGTCCATGACCCAAATGGCTGATTTTGCTTATGGGTCCCCTGGGGGGACCTGATGAGCTCACTGTGGTCTAGGGGTTGTGTACCTCAGTGGTGAATGGATGGGTCCCAGCTGAGAATGATTTGTCACCTGCAGACTTTGGAATGACTGGTATGGCTGATAAGGTGTGCCATTTATATAGCAGGTTTGGGGTACAAGTGTAATATTCCAGTTTTCAGACCTTTTAACCGCACTTTTAAATATACATGCAAAAGACATTATTCAGGCCTCTGGCTGTCATGTTTTGAACAACAAAGGTAGCCCATTTAGACAATGTAGATGCCAGCTGTGTGGCTCAAAAGAGTTCTTTATTTATATAGAAAACAGAATAATTTAAATTTCAGATCGTTTAATTTTATAAAAGACTCAGAATGAGACAGCAGGATCAGTGAATATGATTTTGGTAAAGAGTACTTTGCTTGAAAACAACTCATGACTTCTTTCACGTTGACCTTGGATTTGTGGGCTATCTGGTCCTCAGACAATTAATTCTGGAGAAAAATCTCTCTTTGATAGCGTCCTCCATTTAGACATTCCCTGCTTGGTGGCCCAATCTAACATTTCATTTTAGTTTATTTTTCAGTTTGATGTATTTAGCACACAGTCCGGTTTCTTTCTTGGATTGGAGCAGATGGTGCTGTCTCTTTTGATTATCTGTTTTTTAAAGGGAAATGTTGATTAGGAGAAATAAGAAATGAAACATGGCCAGATTAAATTGAGAGCAGAAATTACACAATCCAAGAAGAGCCAAATGTGTTCTATGTTTTTCTACTTAAAGTTTACCATGGTTCATTTTTAAGTTTATAGAGTTCAAGTTTGCTATATATTAAAGTGTCACATAAGATGGCTGTTGGTTTATTGGCTTTGCTTTAACTTTAATTTCTGAAAGATAGAGGACCCAGACATATTGAGGGTTTTTTTTTTTCCTTCTAGTCATATTTAACTAGGGGAGAGTCTTTGAGTAATTTTGGCTAAATTCTACTTGATGCTTCTAAAATCTCTCACCTGTGGTCTGCACATTTTCTCATTGTTGGCCAAGTGATCTTAAACCAGAATTTTTAACAGGTGTTCGAAACAGAAGTCTGAAGAGAGTGAGTGGACCAAGAGGCGCAGAAGACAGCTTAAAGGGCTTCCCACTGGCCACATTTGGGACAATTTTAGCATCCAAAAGAATGGTGGCCCCGGGGTATTACAGATTTTACTGAACTTAAAAAGACAGAATCCATGAGTCAGTAGACAAAGTGGGAGAGGGAACTGATGTACATAGCAGGAATGATAGAATTAGGAACATCTCCCCCTTGCAACTAACTACTGATACATTGTCTTCTGGCAAAGACCCTCAGTATTTACTATAAGCGTCAGGTGAAAGAGGGAGAAGGTGCTTTGAGGACAGAGAAATATGCTAAGCAATACTGTAACCAAGTGATTACACCTAAGTGCTATAGAGAATTCTTGTTGAAAATTTTTAGCCTGAATTTAATTATGAGGAAATAGGTCACACAATCCAGATAATGGTATATGCTGTAAGCAAAGTGGTCTAGATGCTTCAAAAATATCAGCCTGAGGAAGGTAATACATACAAGGAATTTCTGTTCTCAGTTGAAGGAGATTAATGACTCCTGATAACTAATGCAACACATGTTCCTTAATAGGGCCCTAGATTGGGGGCAATGGGAACATTGAAAACATTATTAGTATAATTGGAGAAATTTGAATAAGGACTATAGATTTTATTCTATCAGTGTCAGATCTCTTGGTTGTGATGTGATCGTGATTATGTATGAGAAGGTCCTTGTTCTTAGGAAAGACATACTGAAGTTTTGGTGTGGAGTGTCATAAGATCGACAACTTCCTTTTAGATATGTTTGTATGTGTGCAGATGAAATGTAAGCGTGCGAGTATAGTGAAATGCAAGTATAGTGAATCTAGGTGAGGAGAATATGGGTGTTCATAGTACTCCTTCACTTTTCTATAGATAAAAGAAAAATTACAAGTCAGGTAATTTCTTGATAAACTTTTCATTTTCAAATTCTCTGGAAAAATAGCATTATCTGTCCACCTTAGACCCATGATCCTTTCTGGCAGTAAATGATTGAGTACTTAGCAGCTACCCCCTTTAGATAGGGTGAGGAGAGCTTTTTCAGTTTTCTATAGTCCTTCCCTTTTGCCTGATAATGTCCACCTCCGTTTACTCATTGACATTACCAGCCTGGTGGCTATACACATTTGAGTATGAGCCTACATAGGTAACCTTTGCTGATTTCCTGGGTGAGGTAGGTTGGATCATGAATAGTAATGACTTTTCCATATGCCAAAATGCTGGCGAGTTCTTTGGAGCCCTAGCCCTTGACTTTAGCTCTGGTTTTGATCCCGTGATCAGCTGATGAACTTCACTGGATTCTGTCACCGTAGATTTACTGTCTGTCGTCATCTGCAAATGCATATAGTCACATGAAACATCAGTTAAGAAAATGTGAGTGTAAAAACTGTTCAAAACTTGCTGTATCGATGGTATAAGTATTAAAATTCTTACTCAGATTTCACATGTTACAAAATTGTGCTCCCTGGATGCTGCCTGTCAGTAGACACAGCCTTGCGAAAGTATTAAATATGCTACTTGAAAAGTTTTCATTGCAACACACCAAACCTTAATGAAAAGCATTTTGTGGAAATGTTTATAGATGCTAGTGCAGAAAGTGGTGTATAAACTTTAATTACCTTTGTAAGTCGTTCTATCCTGTGTTTAAGTGATTGCCTTCCTGTTACACACCCAGGGAGGGTCTGGCTTTTGCTGGATAATCATGGAGTTGAGCCTTCCCCCAAAATAAAAGAGCTATATCTGGCCCAGGTTCGGGCTCAGCTAGCTAGTGCCACGGTTCAAGCATGCAGAAGGAAGGGAAGGACTGGTGCTAGAGTCACACTGGCCAGGCAAGCATATCTACCTCGTACTTCATCCATGTTGTGTGGGGTTTTCATCCCTGTTTAATTTGATGTCCTTAAAAACACTAGTTGCTTTTGTCTAGTTCCATTCATATAGATGATTTTTGCCTTGTGAGGTAAACACAAGAATTGTTCCTAGAGCTTTTGAAAGAAATGAATATTGTATCTCCTAGTATTATTTCAGGCAGAACCCAATTTACCTGACATCCCAGAAGGTGGCTAAGAGATAAACTTTGAGTTGACCTGGGAGTCAACAAGGGTATCACACCTGGTGCTTTCTCTTTTCATTAAGGACCCAGACCCAGCTCTGCTCTTTTGTCCCTTTCATTACCTAATGTGTCTTATGGCTTTGTCTGAAGAGACCCATTTTGCCTACAGGTATGTTAATATGAACTTTACCAGTAGGACTTTGGTCAGATTTAGTTCGGGAAAGAAAAGCATTCTTTCTACTGAATTCCAGAAATAGCAACAAAGGCTCAGGAGGAAATCAGCCTCCCTTATCCCATGTACATTCTCTAGCAATCCTTCCTGTCCAGCCATGCACTCCACCTGCAAAAGGAATTTATTTCTCCTTTCTTTCAGGTTCCAGAATCTGTTTGGAACCCAGGTTACTCTTGAAAATATTTTCCTAGACTGGACGGCAACTTCCCACAACATAGGTTCACCTGCCTGCTGTGGTTTTGTTTTGTTTTGTTTTTTTTTAAGCTTCGAGAGTCTGGTATTCCCTTGGCTATCTTTCAGAATTTCAAATAGAGTAACCACTTAACTAGCTAAATGGCTAGAGATGTTTGCCTTTGCATTTTTAGCATCAGGATGATTGACATCTGAAGATATTTCTGGAATAGGTGTCTTTGGGAATAACTGCATTGTCCTTATATTTTGCAAATTTATTCCCTCTGAGTTTATACATTTTTAATACATTAACACCATTAAGTGTGGATCATAACCACTAAATGAAGGTTCTTCAGTAAGAATTCCTACATTTGTATTCCATTTTTCCCCAGCATAAGTAATATTCAAAAATGAAGATAGCTGATTTGTTTTTCTGATTGGAAAGGTAATTCAATTAGCATTTTTAAGCTGTCTTTCTTCATCACCATTCATTCCCTTCAGCATTTGTAGGCATTCACTGGATAGCCAGCTTATTATTGAGTCATTTTTTAAAATCTAAAAGTATTTATTTATGTTCATTTAGTTTTTATATTGAGTGTTTGCTATTGATTTTAAGCCTCTTATCCCTAAAATGGGCATGACCAGAAGCTGCATATTTTTCCATGCCCCTAGTTTATTACACATAATTTTTTAAAAAGATTAGCTAAGTCAGCTCCTTGGCAAATCTGAGAAAGCATATTGTGTTATGCCAGGCATATCTGTAAATGAGCCCTGTGGATGAGAACTAGACAGAAGGTTATAGGGAAATAATGCTGATGTCATTTCACTGGTATGAAGGGGCTGTTACAACCCTAAATGTGTTCTATAGCAGCTCAGTGTCTAGCTGGGTTTCTTTTCTAAGAAGGAAAATATGTGAAACAAACCAAAGAAGTAAATTGTGTTTATAAAAGGGGATATTTTAATTAGTTTAGGCCTTACAGTTATTCTAACAGTCTGAACTTCAGGTTCTTTTTAGAGCAAACATAAAAACCATTATTTGTGGAAAGTTTAAATTTCACACGACACATATTCCCTCTACGTGTGGGTTTTTTTTCTTTTAAATGTATTTTCCTTGCTTGTGTATTTTTTTTAACCTTTCCTTTGCTAAAAATGTTTTATTTCTTAGAAGATTTGCTTTCAGGGGGAAGAAAGGCATAAGTCACGGAGCTGAATTCCCTCTTTCCCCTTTTATAGCATTTCCAAATAGGGTGGTTCTCAGTGGGGCATGTTTAAATGAGAGGCTCCCATCTTACTGCCTTTTCAAGAAATTACGTCTCCCCAAATGTGTTTACGTCTGCAAAACAAAATGCCCCTTCTCTGTTTGGAGCTCCGTCCTGAGAGTGCCCTGTAATCCTTCACCACCTTCACTGCAAGGAAGCGCCTTGCAGACATTAAGAAGGCAGCAATATGAAAGGTGGGCTGTCCTATCCATCCACTTCAGCTGGGGCCACAAACATAGTTGGAGCGGGTGGAAAAATGGTTTTAGTCTGTTTAAACCTCGTGGCAGCTTCCATGCCAGGAGAAAGAAAGACAAAGTTGGCCTGCAAGAGTTGCCTGTGGATTGATTAACATACTTACTGCAAACCAGAGGGAAGAAGGCAGAAAGAGAACCTTGCACCTGAACCTTGCATTTCTGCCTCTTCTAGGACAATCTCCTGTCCATTTGCCACACACCAGTTTCTTAGGGGGAAGGAAAACAAGAACCAACATGGTTTTCTTTTTAATTTGATATAAAAGCTATCCAAAAGGCAAATGATTAGAACTATTCTTTTGTTTTATTTTGGTTTTGTGAAGGGATTAACTATTGTTTTTCTTCTCGCTCACATTGTGGTGTGCGTATTTTGAAGAGACAGGAACAGAAAAAGCAAGCATGCATGCAAGCAGAAACATATTCTGAATATACTATGGACAGCTGTGCTCCAAAACTCTATTATAAAAAGGGTGATAATAATTCAAAGGCTACTCCAAGGCACAGCTAAATCTTGTGTAGGGAAAGCTAGAATGAGGTCTGAGTTAACTCAGTTATTTAGGCAGCAGAGTTGTGAATTTTGGCATTTTCATACCAGAGTGTTAGCTTTTATGTACAAGAGTTTATTTTATATGTGGTAACTGTCACTTTAGCTCAGTTAAACATTTTATTTTCACTCTCGTCTGTGCAAATTGTGTGCCTGGCATTTACTTACTTTTTTTCTCTTTGTCTGTGGCAGCACAAATGGAAAAGCATTAAATAAATGTGGTAGGAATGCATTTTTCTCTTTTCTCTCCACATTCACAATTTAGAACCTTGGAGGAAAGAATAGTTCCAATCTGGCTTTGATGCGGCGTTTCTGCCGAGATAATAGGGTAGCGATTGTCCTGGCACTACCTTTCCTCCCCACGCCCTTCCCTTTTTACTTTTGATCTTCTCAGAATCCTTTATTTGTCTCCATTCATGGCCCAGGTTTTTTTTTTTTTTTTTTTCCTTCCTTTTCTCTCATACCTTCTCCCCAGCTCCAAAGGCTTTTGTTTTTTTGATTTAACAGCTTCTTCCAAGTTTAAAAAGCACCAACAACACACTGCCTCCTGGGACCTAGAGGGTCTCTGCTGCTGCCTTCTCTTTCTCCCATTCTCCCCATCAAACACCCCACCAGTCTCAAACCTCTACTCCTCTTTCTCCACACTCTCTGCCTTGTGACTCCCACGTCTCCCTAATTTGTCATGATGCAATCAAAGGCTCCTTTTGCTTTGGGACCGTGTACTAGACTTGTGGTTCTGGGGAAAACACATCTGCTTTTGGAGCCCGTTTCTTTGTCCCTCTTCCTCATTCCCCAGTCAACAAAGACACCTGCAGGTGTTGTACTTAATGCCAGAGATGAAAACTGGGATGTGCAAGGTAGACTGCAGTCCTGCCTGCTGCTGTAAGACGGAGCAGAGAGCGTCCGTCTTGCAAGGGATGTTGTCAAAATGAGTGGGATAATGATGCATTGATGAGCACGTGAGTAGGTGCTCAGAACTGTCAGCTTTCATTATTATAGTAGGACAAACAGGAGGTCGTGGCCCCTCTCTGGAAGTCGTGTTTATCTGAGGACCTTTCACTAGTGTTACTGGCTCTTATCTGAAACCCATTCTTTTCCACTTTATACAGATTTTTTTCCTTTTCTAATCAAACCTTCTTTCCCATTTTTCCTTTTCTGCAAAAGCATAACTATTTGTTTTGTCATCGGTGTTTGAAAGCTGGCTGGGGGAAAGGTCTCTTATTTTTCTTTTTCTCCTTTCTTTCATGTCTTAAATCTAGTATACAGTCCTAAGATTCTTCCGTCACAGAGCTCTTTAATCCTTCTCATCTTCGTTGAGTAGGCCATCATCTCTGTTCTAGGCTAAATCAAGGCTGGGGCCTGGCCTCTTTGTTCTTCTGAGACCCTTTCAATGTGTCCGTCTTGACAGGAGGAAACAGTGGCCTTCCTCAGCCGGCACTGGGAGGTATCCAGCTATGTGTGTGCTTGAAATCATAGGGTCTTTCAAATTCTGGAATAACCAATGACTGAGAAAGTTTTGTCTTTAACAAACTGAGCCAGTTGTTTTATTGTAACTGTGCTGATGCTTTGTCTGTTGTTGTTTTTACTGACACTTCGAGGCACTCAGTATTTATGGTTTACTTAGTAGGAGCTTCCAGAACAGGTGCAAGTATATGCCCTTTTCACTTTTGGGTATGGTCCATATTATCTACATCTCCACATGAATACCTGATTAGAAATGAGCTTGTGATATTTGGTCTTTGGAAGTGAATTTTCTATTAGTTGTAATTTTAAAAAATACCATATTTCTACTAGCTCATTTCTTTTTCTCAGCAAAATAAAGGTGAGCATGTTCTACTAAATGGAATGCAGTGGGAAAATGATGAAGAACTGATCTCTTTATAGTTTAGGTTGGTGCCAACTATAGATTCTTATTTTTTATGTAGGCTTGGTTTATCGACTTAGTCCGCAAGTACCCACTGAGCTCTGATCGTGTAGGAACTGTGCTGGGTGCTCGGGCTAACCAGTGAGCGTGTCCTGCACCGGTGTCGGCAAGCTGCAGGCTCCCTGTGGCCTGTTCCTGTGTGCTTCTCAAGCCAAGATTTTTTTAAATGGCCATAGAAACAAAGAAGAATGTGGCAGGCCTGTGTGACCCAGAAAGATTAAGAAATTTACTGTCTGGGCAAAAAGGGGGAAAGGGATTAAGAGGTATAAATTTTGAGTTACAAAGTAAACAAGTCATAGAACTGTAACGTATAGTACAGGGAATGCTGTCAGTATTATTGTGATGACTTTGAACAGTGACAGAGAGGGTTATCGGAGTTACTGTGGTGATGACGTGTAAGTGTATAAATGTTCGATCTTTATGTTGTAACCCTGACTAATAGTATATGTCAGTGATACTTGAATAAAAATGTAATTAGTTAAAATATTTACTATCTGGTTATTTACAGAAAAAAAATTGTCTGCTCTGGCCCTATAGAATCTCCACCTTCCAGAAGCTTATATTTTGGTAGGAAAAGACAAGTCATAAACGAGGGAGCATATAAACAAGAGGACTAAATTGCAGGTTTTGATAACTGATAGGAAGACTATAAGTAGGATATGAGAATGACCACAGTGGTGGGGCAGGGGCTGGGAGTTGGGAGGGCATTTTTGGCAAAGGTGACATTGAAAGTAGACATGAGCGAAGAGAATGAGCTGTCCTGTGAAGAGCTGGGCTTACGGACCTCTCACTTCCTAGTTCAGTTTCCATAATCTCCACATGCCTGCTTGTCCACAGAGCTCAGCTAGATGGTGGTCCCTGGGAAGCTTATAGAATCCCCTCTTTTAGGTTTTACTCACCGTAGTACCGATCACATTGTAATTGCCTATTTGCTGTCTCTCTCCACCCTCACCCCAACCCCCACTAGACTTGAAATATCTTGAAGGCAAGGACATACGTCTTGGTAATCACATAGCCTAGCATTTAGTTCATGAACTAGGTTCAACAGTTAAATAAATCTATAAACTCAAAATTAGGTTCCATCAGGCAGGTTTTGAAAGTCAGAAGGTTCCTCTAGCAAAAGAGATTCTTAAGTTTAAATTCTATCATGTATCTTTTTTTATATACAACCTTCCTACCCCATCCTCCCTATTCCTAGCTATTCCCCCTTTCATTTCTAAAACAATTCTTGCCCTTCTCCAAAACTTGCCCATCTCCCCATCTTATTAAAAGACACCATCATTCATCTAGTTCACAGGCGGCAAACACAAGGCCCGAGGGCTGAATCCAGTCCTCCACCTTGATTTATCCAACCGGGCACCTTGTTTCTACCCGGCGGCAGTGCCAAGCTCCTTGCCCCTAGTTAAGGAGTAGTTGCATTTATACAGTCCTAAAATTACATTCGGCCTTTTGAAGGCAACCACGAGGCTGATGTGGCCCCCGGTGAAAATGATTTTGATACTCCTGATCTAGTTAATTAAGCCAACATCTAGGGATTATTCTTGAACCCTGATTTCTTCTCATATCCAGTTTTTTGGCATTTTTACCTCCCAAACCAGTCCTGTTCTCACCGTCTGTACTACCATCCCCAGCCCAGGCCAGCTCTATCCTTCACCTGCACCAGTGCAACCATGTCCTGCCTGGTCACTGTGCTCCTGCCCTCACCTTTGTAGGTCCATTTGTCATGCAGAAACCAAACAGAATTTTTTGTTTTGTTTTGTTTTGTTCATAGGCCAGCACTCAATTCACTGAGCTACACCAGCCAGGGCCAAACAGAGCTTTTCAGACTCAAAATAAGATCATGTCAGCCCCTCTACTTAAACACTCCAGTGGCTGCCCATCCAACTTAGAATGAAAATTGAACTCAAAAGCCTGAACTCACAGCCCTGCACGAACTGGCTGACACCTGTCTCTTCAGACTTGCCTCTTCCTTTCACTCTGTTTCCAGCTGTACTGGTACCTTCCTCCTCCTCCTTTTCCTTCTTAGGACCTCTATTCCCTGTTGCCTGTTGAATTATTAGGTGGAACTTAGTGTTAATCTCATCAGCTTTGTGAGTATGTAAGCCAATATAGTGGCTAGTTAGCACAACCACAGTGAAATCCCCATTTCACCCCATTCCTGATTTTTATTACCCTGTTTGTGGTACCAAAAGTTGATGGTAACGGGCAACTAACTGAATGATAACCTTTGGTATAGGCCTTGGGGAAGGTACTTGACAGGCTTATTGCCTTCTAATGGTATTAACTGTTTTTCTCTCCCCCACCTCTTTTTCCATGCAGAGTATGAGTTGGAAGTAAAGAGGGTGCAAGACATTCTTTCGGGAATAGAGAAACCACAGGTATGTCTTCTGGATGTCTCAGCATAAATGACACTTTCTTAAGTATTTCAAGTGTGCTTTTCTTTCACCACATAGTAGGTAAGCAAAAGGGCCCCTTCCCATTGCAGATTATTCATAAACTATGAAATAGTGCTGCTATTAATGGAGCATGAAAATACAGAACAGAGGTCTTCTGTTTAGTTGTAATCCACTGAAATGTCCTCTGTATTTAGATATCCTGAATGCAGTTAGGTATTCTTCGTAACCTCCGAGGGTACAGCGCTGCCCTCCCTCCCCACCTCAGATCCCTAAGGTCTACAGAACAATTTTCTTTCAGTAATTTTCTTTTACCTGTGTAAATACAGTAGTAAGTTTTAAAAATCTCAGCAATTCCAAGTATTTTTCCAGGTAAATTTCAAAAAGATACTTAAATATTAATTAAGAAAAACAAGTCCAAAACATTGAGTATAACGTCAAGGAAAAAAAATTGGTGGGAGTGGTGATATTAGAAGGTTTTAAGCTTGATTTTGCCAGGTGCTCTGAAATTGAAGGGAAAAATTCAAAATGTTGATTCAGCCTTTCATCTGAGATTAGAGAGCCAAGTTCTTGGGAGTGTTATTTTTCCCCGAATGGGAAAACCTTGATTCTTTCTGTGTTTGAAATACTGTGTTTAAAATACTCTTTTAACAGAAGAGTCCAAACATGCCTCAGGGTACGGTACATAGCTGAGTTTGATTAAACCTAAAAGCCTGAGGTGTGTTGGAGGAGGGGCACAATGCAGTACTTGTAGAGGAGTGGGGTGTTGGTGTTGGGTTGGGGAGTCTGCGCTTACCCTGCTAAGGAGCAGGTTGCCATTTACAGTCTTTGAGCAAAGAAGTTATGTAACCAGGGCTCTACTTTCCGAACATTCAGACAGTTGGCCGATGCATTGGAGTGAGAGGAGGATGGACCAGGGAGACGTGTCAGGAGTCTGTTACCGTAGTGCTGGTGAGAGGCCGTGGAAGTCAGAATTAGGTTGTGGCATCAGCCGTGGCAAGGGGAGGGTGGATACGAGAGCCATTCTAGGGAGAAATCAGTAAGGTGTCATGATGAACGGGCTTTTGGGCTTAGATGCCTCCTGTAGAAGTCGCTTCCTCTAACGTGCTCCCTGATGGCTGTGTCCACCCATTGGGTGGGACACTCCACACAGTACTGTGCTCTGCATGTATTTAGTACGTCATACTCCACTCACTTGTTTCCGTATCTTCCCCTGTAATCAGTGAGTTCTCTAGAGTAGGTTCATGTCTATGTCCCTTTCGTATCTTCGGTGCCATTCTTAGCCACATGAAGCTTTACCAGCAGAGCATCCAGGAGGATAAACGCAGTGGGCAATTGCAAGTGTCTGGTAGGTCAGCACGGTGGGGAGAGGGGAGCAAGATACCGATGGGGAGATCACATGCATGGGAATGATCCAGCCATAGGAGTGGGTGACAGCTTTGGGGGTGGGTGGGAGCTGCAGTACAGAGAGAGACTACAAGGGCTTGAGGGCAGAATCATAGGGAGAGCTTACATATACAGTTCATCAGAAAGAAGAAAACTCCATGAGGAAAACAGAAGTCATAATCAGGGAGAGAAGGAGAGCAGCAGGTCAGCAGACTGTCCCAGGTGTATTCACACAACTTCACAGCCTTGTCTCTGTCACACACACACGGCGTTGTCTTGAGTTATTCCTAGCTATTCCTCTACTGCAGAAGGGACAGAGTCCATGCTTTCTGGGGATCACGTGGTTCTAGCAAGATGAAAGCAATATTGAAGTGTGTCAGTCTTTGCCTTGATTCCATCTACAGGATTAAGTAGATCTATAAACTCAAAATTAGGTTCCATCAAGCAGGTCTTGAAAGTCAGAAGGTTCCTCCACTAGGCTAAAATCAAGGTGTCTGCAAGATTATATTCCTTACTGGAGACTCTGTGGGTAAGCCAGATTCCTTGCCTTTGCCGCCTTCTAGAAACTGTCTGCGTTCTTTGGCTCGTGTCCTCTTCTGTCCTCATGTCTCCTCCTCTGACTCTGACTCTCCCGCCTCCCTCTTTCACGTACAAAGTTGGGCCCCGAAAGATAACCCAGCTTAGTCTCTGCTTCACAGGATCCTTAATTTAATGACATCGCCAAACTCCCATTTACCTTGCGGGGTAATGTGGTCACATGTTCCAGGGATTACAGTGTGGACATCTTTGGGTGGGGGGGGATGGGGATCATTATTCTGCCCACCCCCACCCCCTGGGCCCCATATACACCTCGGTCTGGTGACAGTCCATTCCTTTTCCCAGGCCAGTTAGTTATTTACACAATTTTTCTCCCTTCCTTCCTCTCCCTCTCTTTACCTTTCTCTGTCCAAAGTTCTTACTTACGATTTTTTTTTTACCTTCACATGAGGACATGCTCATGTCTCATTACAAGAGAGAGGATACAGGAACAAGTATAAAGGACACATGGATAAAAACTGGGGGCGGTGGAAATGGGAGGGAGGAGGGGAGAGCTGGGTGGGCGGGTTGGGATGGGAGTAAAAGATAGAAAATTGTACTGCAACAACAATTAAAATAAAAAATATATTTAAAAAAAAGACAGAGGAAAGGAGGGAGAGAGGGAGAGAGAAACGTCAGTGTGAGAGAGACATGTTGATCGGCTGCCTCTGGCACGGCAATCAGAGAATGAACCAGCAACCTTGGCAGATGCCCTGACTGGCGTCTAACCTGTATCCTTTCGGTCTGCAGGGTGACACTCCAGCCACCTGAGCCACACTGGCCAGGGCATGATTGTCATCTTTGTGCTCCTCACGCCAGCACTGTCACACCGTGAACCCTTAACAAACATTTGCGGGGCACACGTGAGGCAGACTGCAGTGGTTGCCGCTGGGCTCTGGCAGGTGAAAACGGTGGCTGAGGACTGGCAGCACTGGACGAGGCTCAGCCAGTGCGGCGGAGTGTGGGGGTAGCCTGGCGCCAAAGCCCAAGGCAGCAGCAGGAGGGCAAGGGCCCGTGCTTTACAATCTGGTTCTCTGGGTTGGGGTCCATCATGGTCATTAACTGTCTTTGTGACCTTGAGTAAGTTATATAACCTCCCTGAGTCTAGTTTGCTCATCTTTGAAAGGCAGGATAATAAATACCACATGGGATGGAGAAGCAAATTACATACTATTTACAGAGTACTTGGAATGGGGTATGGAGTATTTCTTTATAGTTTGTAACATATCATTAGGGAAAAATGAAAGTCCCTGTTACACTCGGAAATGCGAAGGAGGGGTGTCTGGCCACCTTGCAGAGAAAGAAGGGAGTTGCAGAAAGATCGGCACGCAATTGTATAAAGCATTGTTGTTCTTCATTGTTTTTCTTTCAGCCACATCTGGACATGCCACTAAATAAAAAGCATATATTTTTCTTTGAGATTTTGCAGATGATTTGTTTAATGTGTCAAAACAGTGTGGAGGACTTGTGGATTCCAGTCATCCTTTTATAATTTTGGGGATCCTGAATTAAGCAAGTTATTTACTTTTCAGAAACCCAGATACTGTAAAGATCCAAATATTTAGTCATTGAGTAAAACAGGATACAAATATAATGGATATTTGTCCTGCGACTAACAGTTAGGTGCCTTGGGGACTGTACTCACAGCCACTGCTGCACCAGAGAAATAAGCTTAATACTCTTCTCAGTGGTGGAGGACTTAGCCTGTGGTAGCACCAGCCACCTCAGCCTAGCGCGGTGTGATCTGCGCGGCTGCTGGCGCTGCACGACGTCTTCCACGTACCGCTGGCCTGCTCATTTTTTATGATGTAAGTAAATGTCACCTGAAATTGTGTTTTCTGCATTGTTTCCATCTGCTAACATTTAGCTAATAGAAAAAATTGATTCGTTGGCTCCAGAAGTGAGGAAACAACTAAGAGGAACAACTGTCCTTCCAAGAAGTGATTCCTTGAAAGATAAACAGCAGTATATCTGGAAACAGATTTTAGGTTTTTAGCATTTAAGGATTTGCAGAAACATATGATTGTGAAAACCCTGTATTTGGATGTCCTTTATTCCTGTGAGTGATGACCTCTGTGACCTTTTCCTTTTGAATTTTCCTTTGCGTTATTATTTTTCTTGATGGTGCTTTTGAAGTGAAGCCAGTATTTTTATGGTATTTATGGTCATATTTCTTTAACATACTTACTAATTGGATCAGCAGACCACCCATGTAGTGAAATCCAAAGACCAGACCAAATTTAGAAGCTGCTAACTAACTTATGTAGAAATATTTTTTAAACATGACAGTAACAAATTTATTAACTTCATGAGAGTAAATGTTTTTTTTTTGATCCAAATAATAATATTTGCATCTCATATTGCCTGGGATGAACAGGAGAGGAAGGGAGCTAAGGATTAGATATCGAACAGCTACAAAATAATGCAGTCCTATCATTCCAAATGTGTGCACACAGATGCTTTTAACTAACAACTGTTCTCAAGTGGGAATCTCCATTTGGTAAATACACAGACAAGAATGATTTCCAGTCAGTATGTAATCATTTAGAAGTAGATGGTGGTTCTGGAGTCCCTCAAGATACTTTAAAGTAGTGTAATTTAAATAATTTCTGTGCAGACTTAACACGAGTGACCCACACAACAAACCAGTATATCACTAGGGCCGAGGCAAATGTCAGATTGGGTCTTGTCCAATACTTCTGTAATTAGAAATCAGCACTTTAATCACCATCACAAAGGGGATCTCGACTTCTATTTATGGAGGAATAATTAAACATTAGAAAGTCATTTAGTTTTGTGGCCTCGGAGCTTCTATTTTTGGGTAACAGCCATGACAGTCACTGTTGATGATCAGATTAGCCGTGCCCCAGTTCAGCTCAGTGGCCACTGCTAGTGACAAAATCCCAGCCAGAGAGGGAAGCTTGTGCGAGCCTGCAGTTGCTCAGAAAGAGGCCTGAACCCCAGTGGATTTGCTGGAGTTCTGAATCTCTCATTAAGGTTATCACCCCCCTGCACACTTGGAGGAAATGCGCCTCTAACGCTGAGGATTCCCCTTTTACGTGGCATGCTCTTGAAGGGCACCATGTAATTTGCTGGCATCAGCCTTGAAATGGGAGTGAGTTCCAAGTTCTAACAGAGACAAAGCCTTCTTTCTCTCTGCTTCCACTGCCTAAAGAAAGGAAACCTGAGGCCCAGGAATCAGTGAAAAGGAGGCAGCCACAGCGCACAGGAGGGGTTTGGCCCCATAGCCGTGGCAGTAATCTAGGTGGCAGGCTGGTTGCTTAGCTCGAGGAAAAAATTCCCAGAAGCCGCTGTCCTTTGAAAGTGATGCCGAGTTCTTAGTGCATTTCTGATAGGCTGTCCGTCAGAAGACCGCGTTTGCCTGGAGATCCACGTTGTCTGTGTTCTCTGTGTTGCACAGGTGTCGGTCGGCTCGCCTATTTAAGGCAAATCTAGGGAGAAGTTGGACGCTATTTTAGTTGATGCTCCAAGTGTTGTGCCTCATTGTTAGGTTAAGTAATAATTTAACCATGTCCAAAAGGAAAATAGTAAATCTTACTAGCTGATGGAAAAGATAGGCTAAAAGGTTGTAAATTGATGAATCCTTGTTCAGCATCTAAAGTGCTTGCTTCTGACTGAATTGTTTTGAGACCTGAGGTTATTTCACACCACCAATCATGGAATCAGAGTTACTGCCCACTATGCTTTTGGAATTGTGCAGAGCAGCCATTTATCACCTCAGTGGAAGGTTTCCCAGTACCTAGTCAGCCACCTTTTAAATTATAAACTGAACTTTTCATAGCAAAATGTCTCTTTTAAGTTAAAAATCAAATATAGTACTTAGTAGCTCAAGATCACTCATTGGTGGCATGTGAAGGAATTCAGCAAATACTTTGGTGTGCACGGCGGAAATGCTGTTTTAAAATGGAGTCAGGGGAACGATGCACAAATGATCCAGCAAAGCACAGGGCCATGCAAAAGGTGCCAAATATAGGTAGCAGCAAAATGCAGCCCAAGCACAAAGAAAATAGTGGTTGATTCTGAGTAGAAGGCCAGACAGGACGGCACAGCAACCTTTCCTGAATCAGCCACAAACCGCCGTGGGTCCCTGCGTTCCATGTTCCTGCTACAAGGCCCCCACGCGTCTGTTTTTCTCCAGAAGGTTGGTGCTCCTTGAGGTAGAGCTCACATCTTAATCACTTGTGTGCCCACAGCCCCTGAGGGGTGAGGATTAAAAGAATAAACAAAAGCAGCATTTGAACTGGGTCTAAAAGAAGTTTGCTAAAGCGAAGAAAGCAAGAAAGTCAAAAGCTACATCGCAGAGTTTCACAAAGGGACGGCATCCTGAAGGAGTGTCACAGCTGCATGGCAGAGGAGGGGTGCAGCAGGAGGTGTGCTGCTTGTCTAGAGCCATAGCAAGAAGGCTTGGGTCTGCCTTGGCCAGGTGGCTCAGTTGGTTGGAGCATCGTCCCATACACCTAAAGGTCATGGGTGTGATCCATGGTCAGGGCACATATCTAGGTTGTGGGCTCTGCCCCTAGTCAGGGAGGGAGGCAACTGGTCGATGTTTCTCTCTCTCTCCCTTCCTCTCTTTCTCTCTCCTTTTCTCCCTCACCCCCTTTCTCTCTCTCTCTCTCCCTTCCTTTCTCAAAAATCAGTAAACGTATCCTTGGGTGAGGATATTTTTTTACAAAGAAGGCTGGATTGATTCTTTAACAGTGTGTCATCAGTTTTTAGAGAGATGTGTAATGCTAGTCTACCATTCACTGTCACCTATATCATAAACTTGGACTGTCTTACTCCCTTTGATTTTTATTTTTTATTTTACAACAAACATTTACTAGGAGACCACTACTCATGATTGAATATGGCTTGGACCCTGTCTTTAGGGCGCCCCACAATGCAGTGGGGAAGGTAGAAATTTATCATCAGCATGGTCAGCAGTAGCAGAGATATCAACCAGGTTCTGTGGACAAGAGGAATGGGGATGGGTAAGATACTTCAGGAAAGGCTATTTGGGGATAGTGAGGCTAGGCTGGCTCTTAAAGCATGAGTAGAAGTTGGATTAGATAATTGGTTAATTATATATCATGACTATATCTGTGCAGACCAGAAATGCTATGGAACAGTCTGCTAAAAATGGAATGAGTAACAGACTGAAAAGGGAAACTCAGTTTTCATATTTACTCCTCGTACTTTTAAATAATTTTATATTACATCTTAGCACTATTTATGTACATCAGATAGTGACAGACGTGGAAGACAGAAGATGGAGACTGAGCAGTTTACATATCTCCACCTGCAGCCTGATACTCTGTAGCTATAAAGTATGAACATGAAGCTTTAGCATCTATATTAACTTAGTTGGTTTTTAATGTTATCTAGAGAGCAACAAAATAACCTCTATAAAATTAGAACGTTAAAATTCTGTTCATAGAGTTATTTTATAGAATTAAACCATGCATTAGGTTGGGTTTCTCCAGAAACATTTTGAAAGTAAATAATGTCTATGGGGAGGTGTCCCAGGCAAGGACTTGGGGTGGAAGGGAAAGAAGCCAGCGCGGGTCTAGAAGTGAGTAGGTCACCGCCGTGGGCAGCCCCGGCAGGGAGTCCGCTGAAGATGGCTGGCAGATGGTACAGAATATGCCCCAGCGAAGTCCTTAGTAAGGGAAGGAAGTTGGGGTACTTGACTGCTGTGTTCAAATGACGTTTCAAGTGGAAGTTAAACCAAAAAGATGGAAGCAGAGCTTGGAGAGGTGAACTGTCCACCTCCACACACGTTGTACCCCGTGGTCCTGGGCCTTGGTATCCAGGGAGCCCACAGGACTTAAAAGCAGCCTCATTCGTAAGGTACAGTGAGTAGGTCCTCAGATAACCTCACTTTGCTCAGTTCAGCATCGTTCCTTTATAAGGTTAAGGTGCCACAGAAACTTAATTCTTGTTTATATCAGTTAACCTATGGTAAAGTTGGTTTTGTTAGGTTTTGTTATGTGTCATTTCACTGAAAGTTGCAGAACCAGTTGACAGTGTTAAGGGATTACTTGCTGTATTAGCTTTGCAGGATAGTTCTATACCACCCAAGGCTTTAGAGGCTCTTTGGGTATGGCTTCTTCCACATAATGTGATAGGAATCTTGATCGTTGAAGCCTTGCATTCAGATTTTCACCTTTAACAAATAACCAAACATGAGAGATTATCTTATTTTCTGGAGCACAGGGCAGGAATTACAAAGGGCTGGGTGAAGGTTTGCCTTATGAGGACAGATGTTGCAGGCGCTATATTGTGGACACGAGGACCTGACAAGAGAGCACAGCACCATGTAGGGTGCTTGTGTGTGCTGTCATTAAAATGGAATTGTCACCTGGAGTTAAATCTGAGCGAGTCTCTTGCCGCCACCGCTACTCCCAAAAATGTCATTGGAAGAAGTAGAGTTTGATTTATGTGGAATGGATTTGAGTAGTTGTGTTTATGTTTTTCTTCCTCAGGTTTCTAACATTCAGGCGAGAGCAGTTGTGTTGTCCTGGGCTCCCCCTGTTGGACTTTCGTGCGGACCCCACAGCGGCCTTCCCTTCCCCTACAGTTACGAGGTCGCCTTGTCCGACAAGGGACGTGATGGGAAATACAAGATAATTTACAGGTGGTGTATATTACTCTCATGTTATTTCTCTGCAGCATAATAGTGAAACTGGAGTCATTAAGGAAGAGAGAAAACAAAAGAAAATTGGAAGGCTTTGCAAATTTTCTTTTAAATTGTTCATTTAAGAATTAGTGATAATTACAAAACAAACAAACAAGCAAAATATAACCAAAGACACCGAAATTGAGAACAGGCTGACAGTGACCAGAAGGGAGAGGGGAGGGAATTGCAGGGGAAGGGGGAAGGGTTTGAAGGAACAAGTGTAAAGTACATACGGACTATAACAAGGGGGGAGGGGTGGAGATGGGAGGGGAGGGCTGGGGGGTGGGCTGGAATGGGGTAAAGGGCAGAAAACTACTTGAACAACAATTAAAAAAGAATTAGTGATAATTAGAATGTCAAGAGTTGATTTTGTCTAGAGTAATTAATCAGAAATGGCTAATTATAGAGCTATTTGGTGTTGGTGAAATACATCATTTTTTTAGCTTGTCAGTATAGAATTAATGAAAATTTTCTATTAGTGTCTACCAGGGAAAAACATGACCATGACTTTTAGTTTTTACCTACATTATACACTCATATGATTACCCCTTTTTAGACTCAGGCCTATAACTAGTTTTTTTTAAAATTCGCAATACATTTCATGGTTACATGAAATAAGAACTTCACTGTAATTTTTATCTTCCTTAATGTTTTCTAGCCTGTAGTAAAAATTAAAGTATTTCATGGCAAGGCTTTCTTAAATGCCCAGACGTTTAGCACACAGAATAAGGGATTATCTTCTGCCTTATGAACTCCCAGGTATTAGCCATCCAGATGATTTATAACCATGTTCTAAAGGTGATAAAGTTTTTTAGGGTCAAGTCTTCTCTACTTCATGATTGTAGGGATTGGGCACATTTGCAGGACAGAAAATCAGAGTTGGTCTTGGTTTAACTACGTATTTTTTAGACTATAAGATGCACCGCCCCCCAACCCCCATTTGGGAGGAATAATGGTTGTTTATGCTGCTGCTAAGTTCTGTTTACATTTACATTGGTGAAATATTATGTTATTTATGTTATTAAATATTTTACCACATTTTTTGCTTCAAAAGTTTTTTCCTATTTTCCTCTAAAACCTAGGTGTGTCTTAGTGTCCAAAAAATACATTACTTATCTGAGCTGAGCCCTCTCCTGCTCAACCCCTGTGAGTGGCCCCAAGAATGACTGACTGGAGCCCAGGGTAACGTGGCCACACAGAAAACTGCTTGCTGGTTTTCTCTCCTGTTCTGAGGCTGCATCAGTGCTGCAGGCTCTGTGTCTCCCCGGCCCTGCTGCTAACTCTTAACCTGCTCCAGAGGCAAGTCTTCATTGGGGCAAAGAACAGGGGAGACAGGGAAGGAAGTCCCGTGGCCGGTCAGCCCCTCTGGCTGCCCATGGTGCTCTGCTGTTTCTTCCTTGGCCTTCTACAGGAATTTCCTCAGGGTCTTGCCGCGTCCTCTGTTGCTCTCCTACAATCCAGCCTCCCTCCTGCAGAAACAGAAGTCAGACAGCATCCTCACCCTGTGGACGAGGCTGCAGTGATTCCCCGCTGTACTTAAGATTAAATCCTGACTCCTTCCTCGGGCTCACAGCCAGAAAGTCAGAATTGTGGAGACCTTAAAGAAGTACAGAGCAGCATTTCCCGCAGCCCCACCTAGAAAGGGATTCTGTTAATGCTGGATAGGCGCTGTGCAGGGGCGAGTCTCGAGTGCCCGGAGAGACAGAGACGAGGCAGGTGACATACGTGAGAAAAGCCAAGGTTGGGAAGTGGGAGAACAGGAGAGCTCCTGTCCCCGCCTAAAATAGGCTGTGGCCAGAAGGAAATGCAGGCCAACCTTCACTGATTCCTTGGGTACCCCCCCCACCCCCGCAAGAAATACTGAGTATCTGAGTTGTTATGTAAACTTTCCTAATGTTAAACTAATTCGGCAATTAAAAAAAAAAAAAACAACACTTCAAGAATACCTTGCAGGTCAAACTACAGTGCTGCAGGCGAGGTGTGGAGATTGGCCTCCAGTTCACAACATTGACAGTTATTTTTATTTGAAATAACTTTAAATTTGTAAAACTTGGAAAAAGTAAATATATCAAGAAATATGTTTATACCCTTTACCCAGATTCACCTGTTATTAAGTAGCCACAGTGCAGTTGTCAGCTTCACAAATTAACACTGACACATTACTTCTATCGACTGATCATCCATATTCTGACTTTGTCAGTCGATCTGAACAATGCCTGTTCCAACCTTTCTCGCCAGGTCAGGATGGGTCCTGCCTAGGGTCAGACGTCGGTGTAGTTGTCACGTATCCTGAGCCTTCTTTAGTTTGGAACACTTCGACAGTGTTTCTTTGTTTCATTACGGACATTTTTAAAGAACGCAGTCATCCCTTCCACATCCTCCTCACCTTTAAAAATACTTTAATGGAACATTCCTTATTTTACGTTGTTTCCTCGTGATTAAGTGGAGGTTCCATCGCAACTTCTGATGATATCAATGGCTTTATTTTATAGTAGAGCTATTTATTGGTACTGATATGTGAGGGAAGCGGAGTGAGATTTCTGTAGGAGAGCTGCGCAGTGGAGGTAGCTGCAGTTCCTGCCAGGGTGAGTCTGGGAGCTGCCTTTGGCTGACGGCTAGTGTAGTTATTTACGTTTACATTGATCCTGTCTGTCTATTAATTTGCTTATGTATTTACTTATCTTTATGTGTTTACTTTGAAGAAGTAGTAAGACCTTTTGGAACTATTAGTAAGCTTAACTTACCATGTTTTGGAGGGTATAACTAAAAGGCATCTAGTTTTCTAGTTAAAGGTAGTTAATACCAAACTGGAAAGTTTATTTCTAGTTTATGGCAAAATCAGACATAATAATTCTTGTGTCATTGTTGGTACATGTCAGAGAAACCCAGATCCAAAACCTGTTTTACTTTTGAAACTAATATCATTGACTAATGAATGATTTTTCTTTGCAGTGGAGAAGAATTAGAATATAACCTGAAAGATCTTAGACCAGCAACTGATTATCATGTGAGGTGAGTTAGGGTATTAGAGCTGCACTGTATTGAATTCAGATCGCTAAAATCAATTATGTGCCCCCTTTGAAAAGTTTGTCGTTGCCCTGACTGGTGGGGCTTAGGGTGTTGGGTGTTGTCCTGCAAATCAAAAGGTCGCCAGTTGGCTCCTTGGTCAGAGCACGTGCCTGGGGGTGGGCCAGGTCCCTGGTTGGGAGTGTGGGAGGGCCACCCAATCAATGTGCCTCTCACATGTTGAGGTTTCTCTCCCTCTCTTTCTCCTTCCCTTATCCTCTTTCTAAAAATAAATTCATTTCTTAATAACATTTGTGGTTAATGGCACTTGCCTAACTTTAAGTTGCACTGCGTTGGCTCTTCGTCTGTCCATTCACCCTCCAGAGCACTTCTGCCCTGCGCTCGGCGTAGTGGCTGGGAGTGCACAGAAGTGCTTTTGGCGACCAGGAGTGGGTGACGCGTTGAACAGAATTTAAAAAATTATTTTTCGAAGTAACTTTTATTTTATATAGTCTCCTATAATCTCTTGGACTGTGTGGTTTAATATATATTTTCTTTCTGTAAAATGAATGGGCGTGTCAGTGTTTGTTATAGACCGTAAATATAAACCACGTGTCCAACCTGTGTGACTAGAGCCCTTCCCAGGTTGCAGGAACACCTTCAGACCTTTCAGTTTGAAACAAGAAAAGGAAAGCAGATATCAAATTATCTGTAACAAGAACTAACCCGACTTAGCAAAGCAGTGAACCTGTATGGTCTGATATGTAGCCTAACGTCCTACTGTGGTTTTTCTGAAATCTCTACGGGGACTGCTCTGGAAGGCAGGGCTGGCTCATCTTAGTAGAAAACACCGCCAACCACAGACCTGTGAAGTGGAAGGTATTACCTGGATTTTTACAGAGCTAATCTGATCATTTAAGGTAGATAGATCCATACATCCATTCGCAAATAGGAAGATTTCCAAATATGATCCATAACATTTAAAATATGTTAATTTTATTTTAATTTTTAAGTTGACCAGAAATTATAATTTGATCTCATAGGATGCACAACAGCATTTTCTCTTTTTTCTTCAGTTATATACCTGTATTTTAAAGATTATGTAATAAAATTGCAAGGATTAAGTATACATCCTTTATTATACTTCCCAAAGGTTAATTCACACTACATGTTCCTTTGTGATGGAGGGGAGGCAGGGTCGCCTTATAGGAAGAACATATTAATTATCAGGAGGCTAGAGTTCTAGTCTGGTTTTGCCATGAATTGTCTGTTTTAATTTGGGCCACCACAGAATCCTTATGTCACAATTTTCCAAGTGAGAAAGGTGTGGAAGTAGGGCTATGCTCAGGTTATAATATCTTATTAGGTGCACAAGTATTTAAAACTAAATTTAAAGCAATGCATAAAAGAGCAAGGTGTTTTACATTCAGCCATAAAGTGTACATCTGGTTAGCTATTGTAATGTTTAGGTGAATTCTTTTGCAACCATCACTTCCTGTTTAAATCAAAACTTTTGGGTTTTGAGTCAATTAGCTTTAGCCCAAACACATTGAACTTTTCACATAGTCTGTACAAACAAAAAGATTTGTATAATTTGTAAAGCTAGGATGATAATAGAAATAGTTTAATCATTCTGTCAAATAGTCTGTTTAACAATGAACCAGGAAATGTAACACTATATAGAGAGCCATGTAAATGTTCCCCATTAGTCATTGTTAACATATGTTTCCTTTTTTCTCCATCTTTTAACAGTTTATTGTTATTGCTTTACTAAAGATTTACTTTATTAATTTCCTGCTTATTCATAAGCTGACAGTATCTTTTTAAACAAATTTAAATGTCATAAAGCATTGGCCCTTTATTTACCATCCTGTCTGTTGTTTCCCTTCATTTTTTTTAACCACTTTTACTAAAGCTAAATCTTGGACAATTGCTCATCTTTTTTTTTTCTTAACTGCCGTGGCTTTCGAATACCTCGAACTTTTGGACAGATAAAGGGAGTAATTCATGGATTCCCCCACAAGGGAATAGAAGTATGAGGCAGCTATCATCTAGAAGCCTGGGATCCACATTCTCTTCCCACACATTTGGGACCCCTACACTGTGACATGTATGACACATGTGCGATACCATACATGTGCAGCCTGAGGCACCACCAACTGTTATTTGGCCTAGCTCTTTGCCAGAGAGATTGAAAGTTCGGGTCTCTTTTAGTATTTAAAAAAAAGTATCTCCTAAGAAAAGTGCGTATAGTCTAAATTGATTATTTTGCCTTGCCTAGTCCACAGTCTATATAGATGATTCATTCTCTTTCCTTAAACAGTCTTATACTTTTCAAGCTAGAGAAGAGTCTTAACACTGCCAGCTCTTACTTCTGTTCAGCTTCTTTCTCTGCCTTGAATCGCTTTGGCAAGGCAGCTCGATATCTAATGGAAAGAGCTTGGAATTTGGGGTTAATGGCTTGGCCACTTAGTAAAGGTGTGTGCTTTGGCAAGCCATTGGCACATCTGTGGCCTTGTTTTCTTATTCACAAAATGAAGACAATAATGGTACCAGCCTCAGAAAGATGGTGTGAGAGCAAATATATGCAAATTCATTATAAACCTGGTGAGTGTATAAATGTGTTTTTTTGTTTGTTTTGTTTTCCAAGGCTGTTGCAGGTTCCCACACTCCGGAAAGAAAAACAACTTCACGGTGCAGGTTCTCTGAGCCTGTGAACAGTTTGACCGCATCACTCACTATTTTATTGGAGTAGAGATACACATAATTGGCACTGACAAAAAGAAGCAAAGTCCTTTTTTTTTTAAGGTTCAGTTAAATTAACATTCTCAAAGTTTTGGCTCCAGGAATGTAAATTTTTATCAAATACAGTAGTGTAAAATATAGGTTTAAATTTAATAGTCACCTCTAAGGCCTCCAAAGGCTGTGTGGAAATACATTCCTCACAGAATTTCCATACAGAAGCTACAGAAGAATTCCATTACCATACAGCCGCAAAATGAGCAGTTATATTCATTGCCATTTTTATTGGTTTATACATTACCAATTTAGCAAGTGTCACCCTAGCGGACGTCTGTGGAGCCAGTGATGAAAATGGACATACTTATTTTAGCAGCTCCAAGCCTCCGTTTTCCTTCCAGTTTCTGATACTGCACACTTTGATAAAGGCATGCAGAAGGCTTCATTTAGATCACTCTTCAGCAGAGTGAAAGGTTTCTTTCTCAAGTCACCTGCTGAAGTCTCACTTGGGCCTCCGTTCTTACATTTCTTACTGCTTTTGGTTTTGCTATTCTGATTTTGTCCCCTTCACACTGATTCCTTGATGTCTTTATATAATGCCTTTGCTCATGTTCAGCTATTTCCTCCCGCATGTTAGTGTTGTCAGAGTTGAGCAGTCACATATGTAACCCTTTTTACTGAGCAGTAGTCTCTCAGCCATGGCGTTCTGTCACTGAACTGTCTGGTGGTTGTCACCAGTTTCTAGGCAGTAACGGCTCTTAACTCCTTGCCCTCTCACTGTTCCTGCGAATGACCGAGAGACGGTGGCATGCCTGGGGCAGCGCCACAAGTCATGCATCTATGGCTCTTTAGGTTGGCACTCGTCATGTCATTTAGGCCAAATTCCACATGGACAACTATATCCTAAGACATTTCAGGTTTTAAAGGGGTTTTTTTCTTTCTCACTTTTTGCTGTGAATTTTTGTGTGTCATTGCCTACACATCTATTCAACTATTATTCTCCTGGTGAGTGAGCAAGTTAATACTGCTCTGTTATGTTGATTTGTAGAATCAACGGTCTTAGCTGTTGGCTTAGATTTTTATTAAAATCATCACTTTTATATTCGTTATCCAGTTCTTAAACACATTGCTCTTTTTGGTTTAATATTACTTGAATGTTCAAAAGGAATCCATTTGTAATTGTCAAAGTATATGTACTCAGTGCTTTCATATGGGACATTGTATTATGTACTGTGTAACACCACCAATACAAAACCTTGTGTGTGAGTGCATAGGAGAATGTGTGTGTGTGTGTGTGTGCTGAGAAGGAGGTATGAGAAAAATCCAGTGTATGTATATGTACACATATACAAACATTATTTTTATAATACTTACATAGAAGAGTGTAAGTTTCTGTACATAGGCATTTATATATTCACTTATTTATACAAATATTTATGAATATACAACAAAAGCATATTTCTCTTTAATTGGTAGTTTTATACTTAATACTAGTATTGAAATAACCATTTTGCTGTGGGAGTCACGAATTTATATTTTTGTCAATGATGGGATAATCAGGAATTTCAGTGATGGAATGGATAGCAATTTCATGATGAAATTTGAAGCAGTTTTCCAGTCATTGGCATAAACAATTTGGCAAAGAAGTTTCCCAGAGATGATATCATGTAATAACATTTCCCAGAAAAAATATGTGATGAAACATTTCCAGAAATATGGTTGACCAGCTCCATGCAGAGTTGTGAAATACATGTTATCAACCAGCAGCTGTGGCTCCTAGTATGTTACAGATGTTCTGGAAGAAGCTAGAAGCAAATTTCTGAAATTCTTGGAGCACCTGTTTCATAAACAGTCAACGTTTAAACTGAAACAAATGTGAAAACCTAACACAAGACTAGTTATATTGTTAGAAAAATGTATTTTCCTTTGTTGGGATAAATGAAAAAGGAACTGAACTTTTTGCTGACTTATTTAACCTAGGAAACTAATTGTGCTTCACAGATCTTCCTCCCACATGCTTTTTAAAGAAAATGCATCGCCACCATGTGAAAACACAGTTGCAACATTCTTGAAAATATAGCATCATTTCCAGAGAATTTTATATAAAAGTGACTGCTAAAAACCACTTGTTGCTATCTGTACTAAACAGTATTGAATAACAGATATAATCATGATACTTAAGTATCATGTCAAATTTTAGGTACTGTATGTAGCACATTTATATTGCCATGTGAAATGGATCTTGTTTACTTCGTAGAAAGTTATTGACTCCTAATTTAAACACACTAATTTGAACACTACTTTGAGTGTAAAGGCAAGGAAAATAACTCCATGTGGCCCATAGGACTGGCCACCTTCAACTACCTCAAAAGTTTGCTTCTGCCGTCAGGTTCTTTTATCCCAACTGTCATCCTCCCAACCTGGCTGCCAGGAGCTTCCATCACTCCTGCTTCTCTGGCCTAATAAGTGTGGATTTCTGACTCCAAGAATCTCATTGAAAAGAAAGAACAAAGTGACTGAGTCCAAATCTCCCCTGATAACCAACTGTGGTCAGAGAGTACTTTGCAGGCCCTTTCCCTGCCTCCTTTTCCTCTGCTCTGTTGTCTGGGTGGATCTTTGGTGTCAACTGTGTTTGTGAACGTTTAGGAAGTGTCCTACAAGAGTGTAATTCACAAATGCCTAGTGACTGCACACTGAGAAGCAGGTCGGGTAAAAGGCAGCTGAAACACAGTCTCGGTGCCGAGGAGACGGTGGCAGGTGAGGAGTTCGCTGAACTGGGCAGCGTCTGCCCCTTCTTAAAGGGAGTGCTCTCAGCTTTATGTAATTACTGCCATGCAGGTATGCAGCTCAGCATTGCTAGAACTTCTAGTTTTTAAGAAAAACCAGGAGTTTCTTTTTTAAAATGAGAAATCTCTGAGATTTTTTTCAGCATTGGCTTATTATTTTAACTTTTTACTTCAGAAAATTTCAGATATAATAAAAAATAGTACTTTGAATAAACTGTCATATACCCGTCACCCAACCTCTTATTTTCTTGGTATCCTCATCTCCCCCTACTTGCCCACACAGTTATTTTTAAATAAAGTCTAGACATCATATTAATTCACCTGTAAACCACACTACTATTTTCACATGCCCACTCCAAACAGAGAATGATAAATTTCTTAATGTCTTTAAAATCTAGAGACTGTTTTTATTTCTTCAGCTGTCCTAAGAATGAAGGTTTTGTTTTCTTTCAGTGTGTTGTAATTGGAATGCAAACGTCGTACAAATATTCTGTGTGGCTGATATCTTGCAAATTTATTTCAATCTATAGGTTTTCCCTCCATCCCTTTTTTCTCTCCCTTTGCAATTTATTTGTTGGAATAATTTTGTTTTCTGGTCCTGTGGAATTTTCTGCAGTGTGAAGGAGGCTGATTGCACCCCTGTTGTGTTGCTTAATATGTTCTCTCTGTGTTTCCTGTAAAGTGGTGAAGAGGCTTCATCAGATACGGGTTTGCATTTTCTGGCAAGGATTTCAACAGTGGGTGAAATCTTTCATTAGGAATGCATAATGTCTGCTTGTCTCTTTTGTGATGACCATTGCCTATATCCACTCACAGGTGGCTCTAATATTTAAAACCACTATTTTATCTCACTCTGCCCTCCATATTTTGGGTCAGATGCAGCCTGTAAGCCACCAGTTGGAGAATTCTGATCTAAAGTTCAGGTTGGAACCCTTCCCTTGTCGAGAACATTATATGATTCATTTTAGTCACTCCCAGGGAGCCTGTCCTAGTACATGGAAATGACATTGTCAGAGCTTCATTCAGTTTTATATTATCATGTGTCTCCTTATGAAAAAAAAAAAGAGCGTTTCTTTTATCAAGTCAGATGGAGCACATCCTGGTGATAAGCATTCTTTGTTTGGATCAATGTCACGGTGAATATCCTCCCAGAAGGCAAGTGACCCAAATATCTAGTAAATATATGTTTACCTTTATGATTTAATACAGGATGGGGCCAGAGTAAGTTTAGTTGTTCGTATGGAAAATAATACAACAATGAATACATAATAATACAAGAATAAACTCTGTTTTGCATACTCACAACTATAAATCTACTTTTGCCCTACCCTCTATGTTTTTGACTCGGATGGCCTCTATCAATCTGTTGTGAATGGGCCTTGAGGAGAAAAGATTTTGCAAATCACACAGCTAATTGGGATGCACTTTCCGTAATGTTTTCTTTGGCTGTTGTTCGCCGGAAGAGGGAGGAGAAACGGACTGTGGGTGTTCAGAGACTTGGGTTGCAGGAGAGGAGGTGCAGCGGGCAGGACAGCGCAGCAGTTAGACTTCGGCAACTGAGTGCAGCTGGTCCCACTTTCTAGCCGTGTAGCCCTGGGGAATTCACTGCACCTTTCAGTTGTAAGAATTAAGAACTTCATAAGTATTTTTTCACTCCAAATAGCTTAATCCTTGCATTGCTTTTAGACAGCAAAGATTTTTTTGTCTTTGTTGTCTTTTTCAAAGAATATGTTTTCAATTTTATATTTAATGCTCAATATAAAAAAATGAAAAAGTAGAAAATAGGACAGTAAAAATCAACTTAATTTTATGCTATTTGAAAGGTGAATAGTTTTATAATAGCACATTTTTCTTCACAGGTTCTCTGGAGTTACAGGCACATATGAACACATATGTTCAGTGTTGCATCAGGCATTTTAATGTGCAGAGTATACGTCTTTAATCTTGGCACCAGGGGCAGGAGTTAAATCTTCACATGGTGAACTGTACCTGAACATTGTTTTTGCTGAATTAAAGGGAGGTGTAATCAGCAGTGGGAACCATGTTTCTATCTAGGAAATGTCCATATTTCTGCCTGAACATGTGCAATGCTCCTCCAAGATCCTTATTGCTTATACTTCTGTGCTGCCTCTCCAGCCTATGACTCTCATCTCTGCTTCTTGTCTTTCACCAGCTCTTTACCTTTAGCCATTTTCAGACCAAGTCAACTGGAGAGTGACAGGTTGTTTTTTAGAACGTGTATTTGGAGACCTTTCTGGGGATTTAGGGTATTTAGCATAGTCTTTTTCAGTCGGTAGACCTCGCCTATCTTAAATGGAACTGGCTGGTTCTTACCACTAGCAGACGGAGAGAACACACTGAGGCACATTCCCTGCGGGGTGAGTGTCCCCTGGCAGCGCTGACAGAGCTCAGGGCAGGGCCAGACCACCAGGGAAGAACAAGAGTCACGTGTGCACTGCATAAGAAAGTCTGTGCCGCTGTGGGAAGCCCTGCTCTTCTGTGATGGGCCAGTGCCACTGACTGTACTTATCTGTTTTGTTTTCAGGGTATACGCCATGTACAATTCTGTAAAGGGATCCTGCTCTGAGCCAGTCAGCTTCACCACCCACAGCTGCGCGCCCGAATGCCCGTTCCCGCCCAAGCTGGCGCACAGGAGCAAAAGTTCACTAACCTTGCAGTGGAAGGTGGGTAGCTCGAAGTGTCAGGAAGAGTTGGACATCTCTAGCCATTTGAAACATTGTTTAGCACTGTTCCAGTTTGGTGATGTTTGGTTTTTTCCCATAGTAACTGTGAAATAAATTATGGTATCAAAAGCTGCCATGTCTATAAATGGGTGGGAGAGGGGACTGCAAAACCAGGCTTTAGCTCTGTTTGCAAGGGAGTTGGGTAAATTTCTTAGGATCGTGAGCAATACATCATAAGTGATATAAATATTTAAGATAACTAAATTCCATCACTTTTTAATGGTTTTCATCACTTCCTAATTCATTTCAACGAACATTTGAGGACCTTAGTAAAAAGCATTTTGTAAATATACAGATAACGTAGGTTCATAGCTCTGTTGGCTTCTTTTAGTGGTGATTCTGAAATGTTTAATATTTAAAACTGCCTACGACATTTAGTATTCTAAACTACATTAAGATTTCATTAATTTTTTACTTATTTAGGCCTTAAATCAGTCAGGATTACTAGTTATTTTTTAAAAGTCCAAATTATATAATAGGTCTCATGTTACTGGTACAAATAATTCTTGCCAACAAGAGGTTCTTAATGTGTTTCATGAGCTTATTAGTCACTCATACTTGTGTGTTTGTGAGAAAATAGTAGATTATGTTATTAATCTTTATAGTAATTTCTATATGTACATATCTTAAAATGTAGTTTAAAATGTAAAATTTGTAAAAATAGAGATAATACAGATTTATGGTGTTTGGATAGAACACTAATATGTGAAAGAAATAAGGTGGCTAGTCAGATCCATTTCTGGTGAGGAAATATTTTGTCTCTTTGTTCCTATACCAGAGGGTCAAATTTACCTAGGAAGCTGGTAAAGCAGCTGAGGGTGGTGGTTGGCAGCAAAGCCTGGGCCTCTCCAGACCCTCTGCTGTGGGCAACTGCACTCTCATTGCCGGTGGCCACCACTGCATGTGTTATTTGGACAAAGGCAAAGATTAAACTGGCTTAGAATCTGAACTATTTTATTTTCCTTCCTGGCTTCCAGGGATAATCCAGGTCAGTGATTCCCCACCTTTTCAGAGTTTTAACACCCAGTCGGTCATCGTTGTTTAATTTCGTGGAGCATATACATCCATTCTAAAATGTGTTCTATAGTTACACATATACATATTTAAATATATCTTTAATTAAGGGAAGAAGTAACATTAATTTTGTTTGGAAAATATAAGAAATCTTCTTAAGAATACCAGAGGGACCTCGGGGTATTATAAACCTAAAGTTGGGAATCACTGATATGTACCCTGCTTCAAACCTACATGCAATTCAGGTGTCAGGCAGACTAGCAACTTGAGGGAAAAGCTCTCTTATTAGAAGGGAAATGTTTCACCTGTTCTTTCTCCCTTTGTTTAATTGTGAGTCAGAAATAGCCTCCTATTCCATTCAGTCCTGCGCAAGCTTGAAAGTTCTGAATTCAGTTCGGTTTTTGTTTAAATGTTGTTAAACGGATTTCCTGATCACAGTGTCCTGGCTAGGGGCACGGAGACAGGGGACATGTTCTGGCTGCCCACCTGCCCTTGACTCCACGAAGACACTGGGAGCTCGGGATCTTCTAATGTCTTCTTGTTAGTCAGCAACAGGTGGTAGGGCGAAAAAGCCAAAGTTGGTGCTCCCACCCTCATGGATTGAGGGGCTCTGGTTGGGCAGGATATTCTAGAAGAAACTATTAAAAAACAATTTCTCTGTAGGAGTATGAGCCATTGTAAATGCAATTCTTATTTTAGAAGTGGTTCCTCATCTAAAACTTTAATTGTTTATATTATTTAGAACTTTAACTGTATACCTTTGTGTCTCTCAAATAGAGTCCACAAAGACCTAAAATTGCAGTTCAGTAGAACTTATAGCCTGAAACCAACTCACCTGAAATTTGAGTTTGGGGAATCAGGGGTTATATGATTCAGAAGGAGGAAAAAAGGAAAGGAGAGGAAGAAGAGTTTCTTTATTAATTTAACTAATATTTATGGAGCCCCTGATGATGTATTTATTAACACTAATAAAGCAACAGCTGCTGTTTACTGAGTGCTTCCTATAAGTCCTGGTAGTTTAGTAGTTGATTTACATATATTCTTCCAGTTACTTATCACACACATCTATTCTTGGAACAAGAAATTAAACATTGATCTTAAGCTACTAACATCAGACCACACATGACAAACAGCTGAGCTGGGCTTCGGATCAGCTCTGGTGACCAGGCTGCCCTTTGCTAGAGGCAGGACATGGCAGTTTCCGGGGCTCTGTTCTTTCCCCGGGGAGGATCCAGGCCCAGATGCATTTCTGCGGTGGGGACATGGTCCCTTTTTGGTTGCCTCCCCCACTTTTTAGTTTCTCTTCTCTCTCCCCCTCTCTCCTGCTCGCCCTCCCTTTCCTCTCTCTCTTCTTCCCTCCCTGTACCCTCCCTCCTTTGCCCTCTCCTTCCCTCCCTCCCTCTCTCATCTCACATCTCTTTTGCACCTCTCATCTCTCTCCCATCCCTCTACCCTGCTCCTCTAGTGCTGTAAAGGGGCTCCAGTGCTGGCAGGTCTAATCCCGCAAAACACTCTTTTCCCCTAAGTTTTTTGCTCCCCCTCCCATTGTCCAAAACCTGTTTTCTCAGTGAAGCAGATCTCAGCATTCTCTTAAGAGGAAAGCAAACGATCCTTTTTTTGTTTGTTTTGCTAACTTATAAAGGTCTAATAGTCTCTAGTAATCTAGTCAGAGGATCCCAGTTTTCCTCATTTTTGCTTAAAAATAGTTGGGGGGATCTTAATGCCACAAAAATACAGATTCTTAACTCTGAACCTGGCTGGGTCAGCTCTATTTCTGGCAGACCCCAAGCAGTGCCTGTGTTTCTTAGCTGCCTTATTTCTCCTCTACTCTTAAACTTCAAGTTGCCTCTTAGAGGTTTTCCCCCAGAAGATAAAGGTATGAAGGTAGAGGTGTTAGGGAAGGCAGGTTTGGCTCTTTGTGGTAATGGTTTATTAATAGTGGATGACTTTCTTCACAGTTGAATTTTATTAAAACTGGTTTCTGATCATGTTTGACCAAGGAAATACAGGAGTATCCAGAGTTATAGAATAGCACTAACATAGACACTATGTTTGAACCAAGTGGGTAGCTCATTACCTACATCTATGAACAACTTTCTCTAATTCCTCCTCCTCTTATTTTTTAGGCACCAGTTGACAATGGCTCAAAAATCATCAGCTACCTTTTGGAATGGGATGAGGTAAGTGTATTTTCACACTCATCTAAAACACCATTTCAAAAATAAAATTCCTGAACAAATACCATTTTATTTTTTTATTCTTTTTTAAGATGTGCTAAACATGGAAAAAAGAATGTAAGTAGAGAAATATTTAAGCCAATAGTTATTGACTGAAAAATGAATATGAATTGAAGTAGCATAAAGAATTGTGCATTAAACCCTGGCTGGGCAGCTCAGTTGCTTGGAATGTCTATCCATTCACCAGAAGGTTGTGGGTTTGATTCCGGGTCAGGGCACATACCTAGGTTGTGGGTCAGTCCCCAGTCAGGGCCCATAACTGATCGATGTTTCTCTCTCTCTTTCTCTCTCTCTCCTCTCTCTAAAAGCAATAATCATATCATCAAGTGAGGATTTTTTAAAAAAAAGGAGTTCTGCATTAAAACATATATTTGTAAGAAGTGCTACTGAAGGAAAATATAGGGTCTTAATCATTTTGGAGTTCCCAGTGTCTAGCCATTCATTCATTAGTATTAAAAATTGATTGTCATCTTTCTGCTCCACGTGATCTGCATAAACAGTTCTGAAAAGTTAAACCACCTTGGCTCGGGAAGCACAGTTGGGTTTTCCTTTTCGAGTTTGAACGCTGTGGACTGCTGGGTGCTGTCTGCGGGGAGTGGAGCGGCACCTGGAGGTCTCACTCAACCGTGTGTGATCACCCTGTGGGTTAAAGTGTCCTGAAACAGGTGTGCCCCCATTTGCTGTTCCTATCCCCTGAGGCCCTTGGAAGGGTCTTCATGGTGGAGTCTCCCTGTTTGGAGGCAACTCAGGGCTGAATGGTGACCAAGTGCATTTCTGATCTTGTTAAGCGACAAACAGAATCTCAGGAAGGAAACAATGTAGGGGGCTGTCATTTCTGAGAAGCACCTATACCTTTTGTACCTGTAGATCTTATTTCTGTTCTTTCATTGATCCTTGCTTTAGTCTGTTTTTGTGTGAGCAAACAGACTAAGGATTTTAAGAAAATGTGGAATTGAGGGAGAAACATACGTTAACTAGTCTTGAAATTCAGGAGAATGAAAGATTTAGAACACAGGCTTAGGTTTAGGCAAAAAGTAACCTATCATGTATGGAAAACATGTTTTAACCAAATATAAAATGAAAATTGGATGAAATTCTCTTGATGAAAGTTTGATGTGAAAGAAGGGGCCCTTCATCACTTTCTACAGGAGCGTATTTTCCCATCTGGGCCGCATCTGAACAGCTAGAGTCACAAGTTACCAAAGACAACGATCTTTTGTTCTTAGGATCCTTGTGAATGGTTTGTATGTAAAGACTGGTGAAATCTCAGACGTAACCGTTAGGTTTTACAGATTAGGTGGCTTTCATTTTAAGGTGGTTCAATTGGAAAGTGAAACCACCTCTATGGCCCTTGTGGGAAGAGATTTTCCTAGGCAGTCAGGAAAGCTGGAAAGGAACCTGGCTGCCGTGTGGCACAGAGTCAACGTCTTCCCCCTCTTCCTCCTGAAAGAGGAGTGCAGGTGGACTGGAAATCTGTTTAAGTGTGCCTCTTTATTGCACTGACCTAGTGTTTTCTCTCAGATTTTGAGGTTTTATATCGAGGTAGAGTTTACCACTAAAGAGAAGGCTTTTTTTCATTTCAGATAATCTTGTCAGGGCAGTGCAATAAAGCAACCGTGTGTATTTCTCTCCTTCCCCTCTGTTTTTTGCTGCTTCTCTACCTCATAAGTAATGTCAGAGAGGTTGAGCATCCTCCAAGGAAAACCCAGGCGCTCCAGGAAATGGTACTGGTGATTCAGTTGTTGACATCCTTCCTTTTGAATTGAATCGGAAGTGCCCTGGCATGGTACAGGAGGAAGTACACCACAGCCTCGGGTGAAATGGAGAAACTATTTCTGATGACCGTTTATAGTCAGTAGGATGCACTATAGACTAGTGACCACAAAATATTAAATGTTTTGTTTTGGGCCTTCTCCTGTCTTTCCCCTACTTGCTCTCCTTCCATCTTTTTCTTATACCCATCTTAATTCCTCCGCCTTTCTCTTTCCTCTTTTCTCTACCACCTTGTAATTCCTGCTGATGAGCCTTACTGGAGATGCAGGTTAATTAACACTCACCTACCGTAGGCCTTTTGTTAACACGGAAATCCTTTTACATTCTGTGGCATGATACTCATCTTCCCAAAAAACTTCTGACCCTGGACTCTGTATAGAACCCCTTAGAAACAGAATAATTGGAAGAACACTGTGACTAGAAGATGTGGGTTCTATTCCAAGTTTTAAACCAGTCATTTGACTTCTCCGGTCCTCAGCCCATCAGCTTGTGTACACTAGTATCACTTACCCTGTCTCAGACCTGGTTACTAGGGTTGTCCTTCCTGACCAGAGAACATTTCGGGGATCCTTTTCACTGTCGTTTGGTCCATTGATTAATAATTTCTGCATCTCTGGAGCATACCTCTCAGTTCATACACATACACAGGAACACTGTTCACTGTTGTATGAGGGATCTGTGACAGGGCCCAGGTAATGTCCTTATTCTAATGGCTGAAAAAGCTAATGTCATGCTATCTTTCTATACTTTTGGACAGAAAAAGAAACGATCTTAACTATGTGCTTCTCAAATTTTTCCAAACTTAGCCACATGCTCCCAAATTTTTTTCCAAAAATTTTCATCAGATTTATCCATCAAATAAGCTTCCATCCAGTAGCTTATTTGCATTATGTTGTATCTCCCTCCTTTCTAGTCTCCCTAAAAAGATTAAAGATGGGTTTCCTGGCTATGAGAATACCAGCAATAGTACCAGCATTCCTGCCCATCTTATCATTTCAGAAGTAAAGTTTCTGATGAAGCAGTCTGGCAGTCTGTTTCTCTAAAATTTGTGGCTAAGTTGGGGATCAGCCTCTTGGGGGCAGCTCACCTGCACTGGTTTTTGGTTCTACATTCCCATGCTATTCAGGCCTTGACTTCAAAGAAGAAAAGCAAATATATGAACAGAGACCCGCAGAAAGTGTGAACACATGAGACTCCGGTTATTGCTCAGAAATTTTCTGCTGGTAGTTTTCGGAAGCCAGGTACGCCTGGTACCGGGGGCGTCTTCCGGGCCCTGCCCTAGTGGAGTCTGCTGGGGCAGGAGAGTGGAAGGGAGTGTTTTGCTGGTGTCACTCCCCAGAGCCAGCGCTCTCATCTCCCAGGACATCTGTCCCAGCCATACACCCAGAGCCTTCTGTCTTTAGGGGCGGGGTGGGGAGACAAAGTTAAAGGGCAGCAAAGTTGTAGGGTGCACACAGAGGTGAGCCTCCACCTGACAAAGGGATGGGTCTTACTCAGAGTCTCAGGGAAGGTTGTGTTCATGAGTAGCATGCTGCCTGTTTCTGCTCTGGCCCCTGGTCTGAGAATTGCAGCTTGAGGCAAGGTGGTCCCATCCCTGTATGTGCCGCAACCAGTGTCTGGGTGTGCCCATGTTTTTATCACAGCATAACAGCACTAGTTAGAGTTCCCAGGATACTTTATTCTTTTGTTAAGTGTTCAGTCACATTCCAATAAAACAATTAGTGTAAAATATTGCACGTGTTTGTAAATTAAAGCACAGGCATAAAATCCAGCTCTCAAGCCTCTTAGAAGATGACCTCCATGAGTGAAAGAGCAGCAGCAGAGAAGCCAGTGAGTGCCTGGCCTTTGTTTCTTCTAGGACTGGGGCTGCTGGGCTGAGCTGACCTTGGGAAGAGCCACCTGACTCAGTAGCTGTGGTCTCTGAAGGCAGGTGTGGCCTAAGGGTAACAGAAAACAAACATTACAGCATAAGAGAAAGCTGCTACACCATGTCCTAAATGTATTGCCATTACTGTCACATCACTGTTCTGTAGAATTCACTTAGAAATCACTCACTAACTGTTCCTCGAGAGGGTTAGCTGCCTCCTTGTCTCTGTTAATAATTGTAACTAGGCAATCCCTTCGTTTTTAAATCAATGTGGGAAGTAACCGTGACTCTGAGATAGTAATGAGCAAGTAAAAATGGAACACACAGGTGTCTTTGGCTTTTCAGCTATGGCTGTAAATTTCCATTTTTCTCTGAAACAGAGCAGTTCTCATAACTTGGAAAGGTGTGGCCTCAGCTGGCCGCATCCCCATTGCACAGGCTCAAATGAGTTGAAGTGTTTAGAGCCCTGGAACCTGCAGCCTGGCCTTGAAGTTTTGCTCCTCCAGGAGACTCCCCACGTGAGCAACAAAGCAGAAGGCCATTTTCAAGGCGGGTTTCTACTTGAATATTGAATGAGTCATCATTACATTTCAGTTTCTTTCTGATCATCATGTGCCCCTGCCCCCACGTTTAATTTACAAGTCAGCGTTATTCTGAAGGCTAGTAGAAAGCAGGTCTGCGACCTTATTTTGTTTTTTTTCTTCTGCTAGATTTGAGTATTACACCTAGTGCTGATTTAAAAAAACAAGAAACCACAACAAAAACTCTTTTATGAATTGAGTTTTCGTTTAATCCAGAATTATGGATAGGAGAAAATCTTCTTACCATTTTAACAGCAAAACAATGCTTAGATGCTGGATTTCTCATGGAGGTAGTGCTTACAGCTCACTGCTCCTTGGGCCCCCCTGAGCTAATCCGCCTGGCCTGCCCCCCTCCCCTCCTTGGGCACCCTTCCAAGCTAAGTTGGCCCCTCTGTGCTTTTCTGCTGGATGGCACAATGGAGGAGGGAGTTTTTCTCTAGAAGAAGCTAAGAGGGAAGGATGAGGACCCAGAGGCCTCTAGAGCAGGGATGGGCTTTTATGAAAAGGAGTTACAAACCTCTGAATCGATTTACACATAAATGCCTGCCCAGTCTATTTTAAGGGATGGTGGTCTGGCCTTTTCCTTGAAAACTTGAGTAAAAAGGCAAACTTCACGGTCAAATAGGAACTTTCTTTTCCATTTTAGAAAACATGCATTCAGTAAAGAAGGTATTAATAGAAACTTAACTTGTTGTGTGTTCTACTCTTAGACATTGTTTTAAGTCATACTATGCAGAAATACTAACTGGTGCTGTTGCAGCTAGTTACTCAGCAAATACTCGTGTCCTGAGATCTTCTTGTGACTCTGTGGCATGGCTTCATGTGACAGTTGTGTCAGCGATGTGTTCACCTAGAAAGATGTGGATGAGTAGTCTCTGTTTTGTGTCTAACTAGTCAAGCAATTATAATAATTGAACCTCCAAGCCTCAGCTTCTCCACTTGAAAAATTATGTCACGTATCTCCTAGGAAGGTAAAGGTTGAATGAGATTCAGTGTAATGATTATTTCATGTCACCTAAGCACAAGTTAAGACCTGGGGCAGGAAGAGGTCAGCAGCTTGAAGGACTGAATGAAAGGAATATGACATTCTTCTGTTGGGAGCTTAACAGGAATCCTGAGATCAGTGTCTCTGGTTGGTACTGAAAAAAACCAGACACAATGTTATATATAGATGTTCACTTGCCATTAGCTTAGTTTCCGGACATGACACGCAGGGAACGTATGAAAGAACCAGAAAAATAGCTTCGTGGGAATGGACTAGTGGAGTTCCCAAGAATCTTCCTCACATGTGACTCAGCTAGACCAAAAAGGAATTTCCCATCTCGCTTCCCTGGTGACTAATGAGCCAACGCAGCTGTAAAATACAGTGGACTAAGAATACATTAAATACTATAGAAATCAAGGGGTATAGAATTTGAAACGGAGAGAGCAGAAAAGGCCAGCGGCAGGTGGAGCCCATACGCCCCCGGGGAGCCATTAGCAAGCCCCGTGGCGCCCAGCAGTCCTGTTGCAGAAACTGCAGTGGCAGGCCCCAGGTTGTCACTTCTGGGACACCTGGTTCGGGAGCAGCCAGCCTTGCTCGTTTTAGGAGTTGAGCTGGCCACATAGGTGCTATCTAGTTTATAAATCAGATAACTGTTTAACTTAGGCGTTGACTAGTTAGTCTTGCTAATCTTGCAGAACATTTTTTTTTTGCCCAAGTGAAGTTGCACATGGCTTTTCAGATTAGACAGCAACAGGAAACAGTGACTTGGGTGTCACAGAGGGGTTCAGCAGCGCCTCCCTGAGGATGATGCAGGTGACTCTCTGTCTGCAGTGTCACGCTGCCTTAGGCTTCATGTCTGTCTGTTCGGTGGAGAAAACCAGGATGGCCTGGACCCATGTGCCTCTTGGTCATCCTCAGGGAGAACCCTCAGAGAGATTGGAGAGTGGGGTCTCAGGTTGGTTTGGCACCCTGTCCATCAGAAACCATCTTTCACACAAGTGCCTTGAGCCTAACCAGTGGCCTGGCAGAGCAGTGGCGTTGTGCCCCATCACAGACCTTCCCCGCCACGGCCAAGAATGCTGTCGGAGAGCTGGGGAGAAGCTTCCTCCCCTCCAGCTCCTATTGAAGGAAACTGGGCCAGGAAGCATTTAGCAACTCTGAGAGGTCTGCAGAAACCTAAGGCAAAGAACTGAGTTAAAAAGAGTCCTCTCTCTCAGGGAGCTCAGCCCCATTGTCTGCACACCTGAAGCAGATTCTCCATCTGCTTATCATTTGTCACACGTGTGAGGGATGTGTTTGGGCAGTGGGATTTGTGAGGAGCTTCCGGCTGAGACTAAATTCCAAATACCCATCTTTGCCCTTGGCACCTGACTGACCAGCTCACGTTTGTTGTGCCCGCTCGGGCCGTGGCTAGGCGGGTGGACTGAGCGCATCCATCTCTTGTGGACAGTGTAGGCGCCTGTTCCCAAATCGCCGCCTTGTTTCCTTCCTCTCCCTTCACTGGGACAGTCTGAGCACACCGATCTCATCGAAGAAGTGGACATCTGATGAACCGCCATCTTCGGAGGGATATACAGAAAAATTTTTTGTTCTAAGTCAAAGGACCTGGCCACCCTTGCCTGTTTCAGGTAGCTCAGCCTCTCTCACTGCTAGAGAAAACAAGTGTGTCGGGGGATGAAATAAATGCAGTATTTATTTAGTAGCCTCGAGCCAAAAACTATCCCAGCCCCTTTTCTTACCTTTGAAGGCTCCTCTGTGCCAGAGTGCTCAGTAAAGCGAAGGAGGCATCACTGAGCAGAGAGTGAGGTTTGGCACAAGGACCTTTTGAATCCACCCAGATGTGGAGTGTCTCCACCTCCCTGTTGTGAACCCTTCTTATATATGGTTATGCTGCACATACATGCTCTTTTATTTCTCAAGCCAACATTTATCTTTGATGTTGCCTGGGGTCGGCCAGTGCTGGAACAACTTCTAAATATAGACGTACTAGCAGACTAAATCTTTGAGCCTGGCAGTAGTTCAGTTGGCCAGCGCAACCTTATTTTTTATTTGATTTATCTCTGCCGTTTCTGACAGGCTGAACTATGCCTGTTACAAAGAGTGCCCAGCCCAGAACTGCTCAGCCTGTGTCTGGATCCAACAGCCATAGGCACATAACAACTGATAACCAAACCCATGTAACTTTTTTAGCAGACAGTTATCAAATCTGGAAAGGGCAGATTGAGAGGGCAGCAGGCGTGGCTGTGACAGAGCCTATAAGAGGAGGTCAGCGGAAAGGAGCCGTAGATCAAGAAAACATTGGGAAGAGTCGCACTCACATAACCAAAGGGAGCCAGGTCACCGTGGGTTCTGGCACCCTGTGTTGTCCATTTTTATTTTCTCGATCCAGGAAGAGGAACAGGAAGGATCATTTCCAGTCTGTTAATTTGAAGGAGATTGAAAATATCAGCCAACTTCATCTGTTAGTGCCAGTTTTGGAAATAGCAGCTTCCAGGGTCATTAGTGCCAGGGTAATTGGAAATGTTAGCCAGAGCAACCACATTCCCCACAGTCTACAGAATTACTCCTGGCAGGAAAATACTGTAGCCTGAATTAATTGGAGTATGTGTGAGTTATATGTTAGAACTGGCAATGGATGTGTTAATTCCTTAACAGGAAAACAACCCGCTTAGTTGATTCATCTTCCCAAGTACTGAGGACAGCTTTATGAAGACACTTAAGTTGAGAAAGAAGAAAAACTGACTTGAGAAAAATTGTTTTCAGTCTTTCAGTTGATAATTTTACAAATTAACAGTTACTTTTAAACATTTAACCTTAAAAATTAGTTGCAAATGAATCAAATTATTTTCATATACTTGGATACCAGTTTTCAAATAGGCATCCCCACTTGTAAGTTGATTGCTCCTGATTTCTCCACTGGAACTTTATTCCACTGTATGTTTATAAACAGGTACCAAAGAGAGGTTACCAGTGGAGGCCCTTTGAAAAGCTTTTTGATTTGTTCACTCATGTGGCTTTGGGTAATGCCATCCCTAAACCATCATCAAAAGACTGTTGTATGTCTATTTAAAAATCTCTCCACAGTTCTCTACAACTTTTGGGGTAGCATTTTGAAAAATCGTAGTTTAGTCTAAAGTGTAACTCAGTAAGATGAAATAACTTTATTGCCATTGATTAACAATTTTCATTGATCTTTATCATCGAAGAAGATGGTTACATTTTTATCTTCTACAAAAATAGTTTTTAAAATCTCTTCAGAGAGGCCTTACTTGGGCAGATGGTTCTGAGGGAAAAGGCATGGACTGAGTGCATGTAGAACATGGAAGCCTTTATTCAGGCACACACTGAACGGGTGTTCTAGCACACGCACTTCCGCTTCCGTACTTCCTGACTGTTTGTAGTGCAGGACAAATCTATAAAAGTTTACTGAGAAACTTCATACTAGTAACATACATGGCTGTGCATCAAAATAGAAGAGTGTAATACTACAGAACAAATTAACTCAAAACTTAATGGCTTAATGCAGTCGCTTTCCTATGCGCCTGGATTGTGGGTGGGAATTTGAACAGGACACTGAGGAAATGTTTGGGTATCGCAGTTGCTGGAGCTTCAGCTGGGAGGGCTCATTAGGGGTTCATATCTTCTAGTGCGGTCTTCCCTCACAAGTCTAGTGTTCACAGGTAGCTTTGGTAGGACCTCATCTGGGGCTCCTTCACAGCATGGCAGCCATTAGAAAGTCAAAATTGCTAAAGTTAATGTTCCTAGGGAAAAGACAGAAGCTGCATCACCTATTCAGACCTAGCCTTGGAAGTCACACAGCTTCGTGTTCTCTCAGTTACGAGTGAGTCACAAGCACACCCACATTCAGGAGAAAGGGCCGTAGATTTTGCTCCTCAGTGGTAGAAATCAGAGAGTTTTTGGACTTGTTGAAAATCACCACCATGTGACACAAGGCTTCTCTCGACTCCCTTAGTCATGAGAAACCATTAATAAATCTTTTCCCCCTTTGTCTTTGTGGTGTGTTTGAGTAACTAGACCATAGATACGAGGCCATGAACTTTGAAAGTGCAACATAACTCCTTTCCCTACCCCTGCTTCTGTTCTGAGTGTTCTGGGGAGAGGGAGAAGGAAGACGTAAATGTGCACCCGGAAACGCAGTGTCGGTCGGGACTCAGACCCTGCCCTGCTCAGGGAGCAATGGAAGAGATCACTGCCCGCTCCCTCAGTGATAAGCAGAGGGAACCTGGGAGGTGAACGGCATCTCTGCCCATCCATGCCTCTGCTGCGTGTCCGTGTCCTGCTCCTTTGGGTGACTCACAGCAGGTCAGCAAGGGATTCAAATTTTTGTTGGGGTAACTAAGAAATATAATTTTGTTTAATAGCTAATTTTTATTAAACTATAGATTAGGAAGTAATGGGAAATATTCAAGTAGATAATTAAATTGCAGAAGATAAAAATAGGAAAATGGAGTCTGTGTCTCTCAAAATATTTAAAACCTTTTATATTTATAATTAAACTCAAAATTCATTTTAAACAATGAAACAATGTTTGATAAGGTTAACATCTTTGTCCCTGGGGTCATTAACACATCTGAGCAAAAATATTTCTGTGGGTGAGTCATTCTGTGCTACGTAGCCACATAAGTATATTTTACTCACTCCTCCAAGCCCTCTTCTCTCACCCCTGCCTTCCCAAGATGGGGCCCTTTCAAATCAGATGTAAAGTGGGAGGTTATTGACATTCTTCAGAATTTAGCAGGGACCTTGTTGGATCCAGAAGGACATCTGGATTCATTATTTTTGGACTTGTAACCAAATTCTTGACTCTTCTAAGAAAGTGAGGATGAGGATGGGGCAACAGAGAGGCAAATGCTGCCAGAGCGTATGCTGTCCTAAGTGTTATAAGGCTGGAACTTCCCTCCAGAGATGTTGACCCCCTTTACACTGTGAATCTGGAACTGAAAGGCGGCCCTTGCTCACCAAGGATAAGATGAATGAGATGTCCAGGCTAGGCCAGGAGGGCTCTGTAGTAAATACGGTTTATAGTACATAGGGGACCACACTGCCTGAGATGTGCTAGTGGAAATGGAGAATAGCCGAGGCGCTAGAATGTAGGTGACGTGCCCTGTGATTTTGTTCAGTGGTAAGACAGAGGACATAGAGGCAAAGTGGGAAGCTTAGGACTGGGGAAGCTTAGGATCTGGTATGTTGTGTGTACGTGAGCCAGCTTGCTGGCAAATCTAGTGCTTCCCTGGAGAGCAGATTTGACCAGAAGTGGAAAACGTGGTGCCCAGGGTTCTGGTTGCCAAACTGTTCCACGTGTGTCAACACCCTGGGTATTGAATGGGTACTCTCAGGGTAAGTCTGGGTGCGGATGACAGTAGATTAGCAAGGACCATAAATTCAGTTGAATGAGAAGAGGACAAAAGAAAGCAACCCAGGGTCATAATACCGCACTACGCACTTCATGCCAGATTGAGTGCTGTGAAGTTTATTGGCACACAGTTGATTTGTACTTCAAGATTGCTTCACATTGTAGTAAAGATGAGCTTTGTCCTTGAATGAACCTAATGTGTGCTCGTGCATGACCTACATTGTGAAATGGAAACAAGCCAGGGAACCCTGAAAATCTGCCTTTTTTGGCCTGTGGAGGCTGGCAGTAGAATGTGATGCCAGAACAAGGCTGGGTGTTATATTGTCTCATGTCAGATAGAGCCCAGGGGCCAGCCAGGTCTTCTCCAGAATGATCATGGGTATGGGCCCAAAGTCCGCTCTCCCCTTTTTCTCTGATAGGGGTGGAGTTTTCTTCTCCTCCACAGGAGAGCAGGAACGCAGGTGCTGTCATCTCAGGGAGATTCTGGTCCTCATCTCTCTCATGCGCCTGATCTCCCCTGGAAGAGCATCCTGGCCCCGGCTCTTCCCTTGGGCCCCAGCCAGCTCCCGGGCCTTTTAGACCCACTCCTGACCCCGCTTTCCATTCTCCCCTTTTCTGTGTGAGTCACAAGTGGCCTAGCAGCAGTGGTTGACCAGGATAGGGCCTGGGCCCCGGACGTGCCTGCTTCCTGTGTTTGACCGGAGTGTTGACGACAGCAGGCTTGAAAACAGTCGGATCGCCCATTTCTGTTAGGGCCGTGTTATAGTGGGAGACTTTGCACCAGGACAACTTTAAATTACTAAGCGTAAGTTTCCTTTCCAGGTGAAGGTGGTCTGTCTCAGGAACCCTGTGTCGTTGAAGTTAGATTTTGTTAGAACAAAGAACATTTCACAGTTTGTAATCTCTCAGAGTCATTTGAAGCTGTGCTACCTATGAAATCTGGAAGTTATGATTTGCCATCTGTGAAACTTCACTCATATTAAAGGCTTGCACATATTTAATTTCTGATAAACAGTGATTAAGTGTTCATGTTGTAATTCCTGTCAGCTTGTCTGAATCTTTCAACCTTCTAAACCATTATCTTAACAAAAAATCCTATCCATTTCTGTCAACAACAAGAACTGGGTAACGTTTTATTTATACATGCTGTTTGCAGCCTGAGCTTCCTCTTGGTTTACAAGCAGATTCTCAACATCACCTCCCCTTGAACGTGGGCCCTGATGCTGGGGCCGGGGCTTTCTCCATCTTCATTTGCTTCCTTCTCCATTGTAGATCCCTATTCCCTGCGATGGCTTTTATGAATGTTATTTTTTTCTTCCCAGGTGGCCCTTTTAAAATAATCTCCATGTCATACATGAATATTTCCTTTTACTGAAAAGCTTCTCCCATGTCTGAAATATTTTAACCTAGCTTTCCATGGTGTTTACTTTATTCTCCGTGACTTCTAAAAATTCACCAATAAGCCTTACTTTAACTCTGTGAACTATTTGTACCCTTCCCCCTTCTGACTATAGATTCTGGTTCTCAGACTTGATTCTAAGGTTCCCGCAAGTCTGGCTCTTTTTTTTTTTTTTCATGTTCTTAAGGACCATGCACAAAGTACATCTTGGAAGGCAGTAAGATGGAAAATTTGGCATACTTTGCCTAAACAAGTTGGAGTTTATTTAGCAGTTGTTCCTGATGCTGAAGTAGTAATTGAAAATAAAAATGTTAGCAACATAGGAAATGTCTTAAAGGTTACAGGATGCCTGCCCCCCTCCCCCACCACAGCATTCTTTAGTGAGTCCCATTGCAATGGCCCTTTAAAAGATAAAAGTCTAGTTCTCAGCATTGATGTCTCCATGCTCTTCTTTCTCATTTAAATCACGGACAGTCTGGTTTTCACCATATTGAAGCAAATCAACCTGGTAAGGAACAGACTGACTTTTATTTACTGGCTGTAGTTCTGAGCGCCAGAAATGGGCAAAGGAGACCAAACAAAGAAATACGAAAAATGAGGCATTGAAGGAGAGCCAGCGTTGGGTTTGGAAGGGATGAGGCTTCCGTGGCGGCAGGATGTGCCTTTCTTGCTCTGTTTACTCTGAGCTCAGAAGTAGAGGAAAAAGAAGGTAGATCACACTGCAGCCTGAGAGGGATACAAAACATACCAGGGCATAGAGTGTAATCAGACACTGGCTGTAATTATGCAAATGTGTGTATAAAGAGCTTTTATATGAATAAATCGTCTGCAGCAACCTTAACACTCAAGGTTAAAGTAAGCGGAAGGACACAGTGACTTCACTCAAGGAGCAGTGGAAAAATGCTTTGCTTTACTGTTGGCACCTGAATGTTCTTTGAACCCTTGATAAAAAGACTTTTGGGTCTTAAAGAGATTCAGACTTGTCCTCCCTTCCTGGAAGGCACCACTTTGCTCAGGGAGGGGCTGGTGGGGAAGGGTCAGTGTGAGGATGCAGGTGGCAAGGTTGTTTTTAGTCTGGTCACCCTAGTAACACTTCCAGCTAGTCGTATGTTTATTTGGTTTTTAATTAAAATTTACCTGGAATGTGTTTTAATGGTAAGCATTTGGAGGTCTGCTTAAAGGAAGGAAATGTTTGAATTTGCTTAGGAGAAAAATGTGCTTTCGTCTTTTTTTTTTAATAAAATAAATTGAGAACTTCAAACATACTTCTGAAGGCCCAGGGCACAACCATCTGATTAGAATGCTAAGATACTTTCAATGTTCATGGGTGTTTTTCTTTGCATGAACGCAGATAAAATGCTGTGGATTACGGGCAGGAAATATTTGCTCTAGCATACTGCTGATGTGAGTCTTCCATGCCTCCAAGCATGGCACAGTGCAGTCAGGTTCTGTTTTTTTTTCATATTCATTGGTCTATTAAGAGAACCCACTGGAGTGTTTTCTTTTCACTTCAAGGAATTTGAAGCATCATGTAAGGCTAGAAAGGCATTAAAAATATATTTCCAGTCTCAAAAGACACATAAGAGTAGCTGCAATACATATAAATGAATTCAGCCAATGTTCCAAGTGCTTATCAGCCATTCATTTCACCTCTGCAAGCATTGACTGAGCTCCCAGATTGTCCGAGGCGCTGTTATGAGAACAGCAGATGTGGACGAGATGATTCAAAGGCATGTGACCAATATTTAGGGATCAGTGAGCAAATCGCTCATCATCACCGGAATGTGCAAGTTGGGAGATTGGTGGCTGAGGCTAGACAGGAGAGGAGAGAGGAGACTGGGACGCTTTCTGTGGCAGGTCAGGCTGCGTAGACGGCCCTCAGCTGCCGGACAGAGGCTGGGAAGGACCATGCATTTCCCGCCCTGGCGGTCCCTCCAGGGCGGCAGACTTCCTCTCAGTTGGTCAGACTGGGCAGTGCGACCGACCAACCTGAGCGAGGAAGATTTGAGAAATTGGGTATTGTCATGTGCCTGAGAGGGCCTTTTTATTTTGTTAACCAAAGCCACCTTAGAAATATCGCAGATACAGAGCGTTAGTCATCTCAGGTGCAGAATTTTCTGAAGTGCCTCATGTTCAGAATGAATTTCATTGAGAGCATTTTTATGTGCAACTAGAAACACTTTGCTAGACGCTTTCCTGCTCTTGGTTTAGTTCATCCAAACTAGGAAGTTAAACAGTTATTCAAAACGTTCCTTCGTTTTTTTATGGTTATTTTTTAAAAAACTGATGTGTCTTGTTTCACGTTTCTCTCAGGGAAAAAGAAACAGTGGTTTCAGGCAGTGCTTCTTTGGGAGCCAAAAGCACTGCAAGTTGACAAAGCTTTGTCCGGCAATGGGGTACACGTTCAGGCTGGCCGCCCGGAATGACATCGGTACCAGGTATGGCGTTTCCTTGTCCTCGTTTGTGTGGTGATTACGTCTTCCTCCCATGTGCCAGAAGGCACGAGGGCGCCGCTGCCTCCACACTGACCGATTTAAGGCTTTTCGAGAAGGAATTTTAGTCAGAGAAGGCCACTTCTGAGGTGATAATGCCACTGGGAGGCCCCTTTGCAATCTTGGAAGCTATAATGCAAAGGCCCCGGGAGGCGTCTCTGAAAACCAAGATCAAGTTAACAAGTGCAGATACTGAAAGGAATCCCTCTTGCGGCTGCATTTTTTTCAGGTCCCTTGCCTTTTTCTTTCATCATGTTAGCGAACTACTCATTCTGCTACCTTTTTCAATTTTGTGTATTTCCTGATACAAAGAAGGGGGTGCTGGGCCAGCCATTGTTGCCCAGCTGAGGTCGGATACTTGCAGGAGGGGAGAAAATACGAACTGCCAGGGCACCACAGCTCGGAGGCTGCAGGAGGAAGACAAGAGCAAGAGTACAGCAAATCGTCGGTGGTTGCAGGCGCTTTGAGCGACTGTATTTCAAGTGCACTTCCTTAATAACTCTTGATTAAAGGAAAAGTCTTTTTCTTTTCATCACTGCTTATTGAAAATCCTGAAGGTTCAGCACATCACTGGTCCCCACCCTTTTTTGAGTCTCCGTCTCCACCCATGATAGCTGTTGTAGTTTTAGGGTTCACTGGTTGAAGAGTGACAACAATAAAGGCTTCCATGGTTGAAGAATTTGTAAATGATGGGAAAATACCCACAAACTTCTGAAAAGCAGCACTGTGTGTATTTGTAAAACATTTATTTTATCAACAGGCATTACTTATGTTCACATTGTGTCGAAGGCTCCTTGGTAGCTGTGGCTCATAGCTTGGTAAACATTGCACTAAATTGTGCTTTCTGTGGGATGCTTTTGGGGGAAAATAAGTTCTTATATTTTGTCCTGTAATACAGTGTGCTTTTTAAGCAGAAGACTAAAGGGGGAAATTGGCAAATAAAAGTTGTGGTAGGAAGTATCTCAAAACGCCTTCCTTTGCTTGCTGAACCCCTAGGCCCCAGACTTTCCCACCCGAGCAGCTTGTGCAGTAGGCAGACCTGTCCTTTCCCATTGAAAGTATTGAGGCTCTTCACGTGCCCCTAAACCTGTGTGCTCCTGCGTTTATTTCTCTACAGTGGTTACAGCCAAGAGGTGGTATACTACACACTAGGAAACATTCCTCAGATGCCCTCCGCACCAAGGCTTGTTCGAGCTGGGGTCACCTGGGTCACACTGCAGTGGAATAAACCAGAAGGCTGTTCACCTGAGGAAGCGGTCACCTACACCTTGGAAATCCAGGAGGATGAAAACGTAAGTGTTGCTGATCTTACACCCTTGCGTGTGTCCTGTGTAAATCAGTATTGGCATAACTGCAGGACCCCATGAAAGTCGATTAGCTACACAAATTCAGAACCAAACCTTAACGTCATCCTCTACAGCGACCACCAGCAGCAGCAACCTGTCCTTTCCACAGTCTTTCCCACCTCAGTGAGTGGCATCTCCGTTCTCTCACGTGGGGAACTCAACACCCTCCCAGCCATCCTTGACTCCATGTATAATCAGTCAGCAAATCCTTTTAAATCTTCCTTCGGGAATTATTCAGAAATACCACTATTTCTCAACACCTCCACGGCGACGCCTCTTTCACAAGCCACCACAGTCTCACGTCTGGATTACTGTGATGGCGTCTGAGGTATTCCCGCCCCCTTCACCCTGACTAGACCACACAGCCCTCCGCAGGAAGCCTGGGTGATCCTGTTAGATAAAATACGATTCTGTCAGTGCTGGGCTCAAAACCCTTCCCGTCGCAGTGCTGCCCTCTGCCTTCCGGAGGAAGGTCTGCACTCTCCTGGTGCCCACAGCCCTTTGTTCCTGCCGCCGAAGTCTCAGGGAGCACACCAGGCAGCCCTGCCTGAAGGGCCTTCGCAGGTCCTAAGCCTTGTGGCTGGAAGGCCCTTCCAGATAGCTGTGACTCACTTCCCTCGTTTCCTTGAGGTCTCTTCTCACACGTCACCTCTTTGGAGAGCCCTTTCCTGACCTGTAAAGCAATGCTGTCTAATCCAGCTTTCCGTGATAAAAATGTTCTATAGTTTGTGCTGACCAATAAGGTAGTACCTATTGCCACATGACTGTTGAGCATTTAAAATATGGCTGTGGGCTCAAGGAATTGAATTTTTAATTGTAACTAACTTAAGTGTAAAGAGCCACACATGACTGCCTTATTTAACCTGTGCAGCTATAGAGAACAGCACCTTACTGGGTCCACCATTCTGTCCTTTTACCCAGCTTAACTTTTTGTTACAGCACTTAGTGCCGTGTGATGTGCTTCATGTTTATATGCAGGCTTTGTTTTGTTTTAGTCACTTTCTCCAGCTGGCACGTTAGTTGCTCCAGCCTGTCCTTGGGCAGTACTGAACCCCTGGACCTAGAAAAGAGGGCCTGGTGCATAGAAGGTCTCGGTGATATTGGATGGGTGGATGATAGTCATATTGAATGAATTTTGTACATTTGGCTTTTAGTGGGATATTTATTCCTTCCCCATCCAAGCTGTCCTTTCCTCCTTGGCCAGAAGAGGACACTGTGTGGTCAGAAATCTCAGCCACAGTTTATTATTACGTAGCACATTGCAGCTTGGCAGTGAAGACCTCAGCACAAGAGGTTTTTTTCAGGACAACATTTAAATAATTTTTTAAAGTACGTACTGCTTTGTAACAACTACCATTTGGTGGTTAAGTTCTTTGTTTAAAATGCTTATTGAGTAACCAGGGAAAGTTTGCTCTTAAGGAAAGCATATGGTGGCATCTATTGCAAAGCAAATTTTTACATTCTCTCCGAGAGCATTGTTCTCATTTAAAATAGTATTAGCCTCACGATAAAGTTGAACAGACCCAGGAGAAATTACAGTGTGATAAGTGTTGAATTTTTACCTAAAGCTGGAGTGCTGTCCTCAGCACCAACACTTCAGACACCTTAGCAGTAGCTGCCAGACTTCTGGCCTACTGGCGATGGCAGAAAGAGGCAACATAAAAACCCTGTATACACCGGTGTTTAATGCCCAGGCTTTATGGTACTCATGTTCCTTTCTGGCTTTGCCCTTTCAGGATAACCTTTTCCACCCAAAATACACTGGAGAGGATTTAACCTGTACTGTGAAAAATCTCAAAAGAAGCACACAGTATAAATTCAGGGTGAGTCAGTCATTTTGATACCTGAACTGCTTAAAAAAGAAGCTGTTTTTTGTTTTACCCATTTACTATTTTAAATTGATGCTACAGGTCAAAAATTTTTTTTAAATTCACTGTATTTACATTTTTAATAAAACATTAGAACATGCACACCAAACTTTAATTTTAAAGCCTACTTTTGAGAGAGAAAACTGTCGTAATGTGCTGTAATAAATTGCTTTACAGCATGGCCCCGCCCAGGAGACCCACAGCAGATGCTCAGTGTGCGCGTCTATCACCTGCGCGCCACGCCCGCCTCTCCGCTCTTTCTCCTTTTAATCAGACTCTTCTCTCCGTTTTCCTTGGCGCTTCTGCTCATGTTTTTCTCAGCCGTTTTTATTTTTTTTTACCCACTCCCTCTCCACTTAGGCTTTTGCTTTGGTTGTTGACAACCACCATTAATGCCCATGTAGGATTTTACGTAGTAGCCAAAACCAGTGCTTTGCAACCTCTAAGAGAGAGGAAGCCAGGCTGCTGCAGACTGTTTGCCGCCCCTGCGCACGGTGCTTGCTCTCCAGTGTGACAGCATGCATTCTGGAGGGAGAAGACCCCCCCCCCGCCCCGTAATTTGGGGTTGGATGGTGTTAACTGGGCAGGTAGCAGTCACTCAGTACACAGCTGTCAAATTTTAAGTGACAGTTGTGATTATTTGAGGAAAATGATCGTTTCTGAGATCTTAAGGACCCTTGCTCCTTGACCCTGGCTGTGAGAACATAGCCACATGGCTAGCAGTCCCCCACCAGGTGGCCTTACACTGCTCTCACACAGGCGAGGTTTCCCTGTCCGCTTCCTCCCTCTGTGTTTTCCTCTCACAGAAACTGAGGGTGTGGTGGTGGCCACCGGCACTGTTTTGTGTCTTCTTGAAAGAGTAAAATGTCAGCTAAAACCCACCTTATTTTATTTTTCATTGTTAATAGCCAACTATACAGAAAATAAGTAGCTCATAAATGCTCAGAAAGCAGTAGTTTGAGACTGAGAGAGAAAGTGTGTGTGGTTGTGTGACTTTATGGATGCCTTGATCTTGCCATGTTAAAAAACCACCGCTGACTTGATAGCTGGTATCTCAAGCGTGTTAATTCTCTCTCGGTTGTGGTGTAGCTGACTGCTTCTAACCTGGAGGGGAAAAGCTGCCCCAGTGAAGTCCTGGTTTGTACGACGAGCCCCGACAGGCCCGGACCGCCTGCACGGCCCCTCATTAAAGGCCCAGTCACATCGCGCGGCTTCAGTGTCAAGTGGGGTATGTTTTGCTGCTGTTGCTTCTTTTTGGACAGATTTTTTAAATGTATTCATTTCCGTAGTGACAAACTGAAATAAAAATTAAAAGCGCAGTATTACAGTACTCATGGGGTTTACACATTTGGAAAAAGCATACGAGAAACATCCAGAGAACTCCACAAATTAGTAAAATGGACAATTTTAAAAGCATTTCACATACCATACTTTCTGATTTTCCTATATTACGTGGTTTTCCTTCTATATTTTAATGTATTATTGATTTGAATGCAGTAATCTCTGTGTATATATTTCATTCTTCAATAGCTTGCCCTTAAGAAAACAGCCATATTTAATGTAAAAATTTGTTTTATAAAGTTAATATTGAAGATAATTTTCAAAATTTAGGTATGCCATCATAAGTAAAATTTGACATACACAATGTTCAAGTTAAAATGAATTAGGAACACTTTAGATTTTGTTGTAATTTGTAAATGACCAGCCAGAGGTCTTCATCTTCAGGCTTTTTTCCTGTTTAAGTTCCCTGTGTAGTGGTTGGGGGCCTTAGTTAGAATGATACTGTGGCTCACCTCTGCTGCTTCTATTATTTCAAGGACATGAATGCCATTAGAATATTGATAAACATTTGCAATTACATGTAAAGCTTTTACGATATGTATGTAATTATCACTAATGTCATAATAATACTAGTTACCTAAAAGGTTAAAAAAGAAAAAAGTAGAATTTGAAATAGGATTTTATATGGCAGCCCAAGTAATATAAAGGGAATTTTAAATATTATTGAATCATTGTTGGAGACCAACCACTGAGACATATAACTGTTTCAAATTACCTAATAATTTTGAGACAGAATTATTAGGGTATGTATTTCCCTGGAAGATCAATATGATCAAGAGAAACTAAAAATCTAGGTGTACTTTTTGCCAGACTGTAAAGCTTTTTTATCCTCAGAAAATCTTAGAAAGTTCTGTTAACACCATATATTTACTTTTATTAGCCATGTGCTGTAATATTTAACTTTGTTGTTTTAAATATCTATTACTGAAGTCTGTATGCATTAATGGAAATAGCAGGTTACAGGAGAAGGGGAATAAAGTTTCTGAGTCTATATATGAGTAATCCGAGAGTACATCTAAAATACAGAGGTGGCTGGCCGATAGCAGAGGTAAATTCTGCGTAGTCTTTCAAAATTACAGTGCGAGATACGTTTCTGCCCAGAAGAGAAGAGGTGCATGCAGTTAGGAGAGGACTAAACACCCAGAGTGCCGCAGGGCCCTGGACATGAGCCAGAACCTCTTCCTCAGGCCACCTCTTCAGTGTATGTACTCATTGATCCATAACTCGGTTTTGTTTAGTGTCACTTGAGAAATAAAGTTTGATTAATAGCAGGCTGTGATGGTACAGATTTATTATATTCTAACATTTTGTTTATTTTGTCAATAAATGTTACACTTCTCTTTCTTTCATCATCCATCTCTCAAAAGAATCTGGCCAGTGATAATAGAAGTGAAATAAAAAGAAATACATAAATATTTCATCTTATATAAAAATCACTAAGTGTGAGAGAGCAGGTTTCAGAATTCTCAAAGTGAAGGTATTAACATAAGTCTGAGAAAAATCAGTCCGTATCTGAGTTTTGCACATGCTTCCCTCAGTAAATGCTCTGCCGTTTCCGGCTCTGAGAACTCTGAGTAATCTGATAGCATTTCAGGTGTCTGGGTGTTTTCGTTTGTTTCTTTTGTTTGCCAAGAAAGAAATTGCATGAAATAATATTAATTGTGCCTTTTGGTTAAATACAGAATTAAGGCAGTATAATATTAAATGATTTTATGGGTTTCAATGATATTTACCAATGAAAATCAATGTCCTTTCATAATTGACATAGCATTTGCTTACTTTCCAGATCCTCCAAAGGACAATGGTGGTTCAGAAATACTCAAGTACTTGCTGGAGATCACTGATGGAAATTCTGAAGGTAAAGTTTTTGGAAATGCTTTTATTCAATTCCAGAGCAAGCCCTATTTTCTAATATGAGAAACATCTATATAGTCATAGTGGGCGAGCATTCATTCTAATGCAGGTGTGTCAAACTCATTTTCACCAGGGGCCACATAAGCCTCGCAGTTGCCTTCAAAGGGCCCTTCAGAGTTCTTGCCCCCTCCTTTGGCGCACTTTCTCTGGACATTCTTACAAGCGGAGTGAGTGTCAGAAGCAATCAGCAGGAAAGATGAGGTGGGGACAGCAGACAAGTTTGGTGGCCTACAAACTGGCATGTACAAGGATGGCAAACAACATATGGTATTACTGTAGGCTAGTGACAAGTGTCATACTTTTATAACAAGTCAGAAAATGTTCTTTTCATCTTTGTTGTGATTTCTGAGTTAGATTGTTTACTCTTTACTTGTCATACCATGTAGACCAAAATGGGACAAGGTTGTATATCAGGTTCCTCAGATAATGCCTTTTTAAAAATTCTTAGATCTTTCTAATAAAGTTCTTTAAGCTTTTTTTATAGTCACCAGAACTTTAAAAATGATTTATCTCACTCTTCTAATAATCATTGTATTCACTGTCAATCAAAAGTGATCCCTGCATAGGAGCCCCACATACTGCAAGAAAAAGAGTCAACAGTAACTTTTACAAACCAGCAATCCAGGTGTGTGGCCAGCCCTTTATTCTGTACCACAGAAACCACCTGGAGTGCTTTGGTTTTCCTGTTAATCGGGTCCTGTTTTCAGCTAGAAACATGAGAATGCTTTGAGATGGGCACAGCTGTTGTCAGTACAAAGTCATATTCTCTACATTAGAACACCCACCTAAGACGAGTCATGTACATGTGTGCAGTGGCTTATTGTGAAAACTTGAGTGTATTTCATATTGTCAAGGCTCGTGACCACTGATGACGAGTCAGAAGTAGATGTCATTCTCAGCGGTTTTGCCAGTGCAGAGTGATACTTGAAACTGTTTAGTGGTCCTTATTCCCATTCAGTTTTTCAGTACAGGTTTCCTAATCAACATTGTCAGGATAACTGTCTTTAATGTTCTCCCTTCCCCTGTGGCCCTCCTGCATGTAACTTAATTGTAAATCTAACTGAATAAGCAACTGTGGTAATTCATGGAAGTTACTTTAGTAAAGTAACACAGAATAGGGCAAAAACATTTTCCTTACAGCAACTTCATGGAGTTAAAAGGCTTTTGTAAAATAGTTAACCAGAAATGTAGCATTAGTGAGAGCAAAACAGGAGGAAAAGCCAGCCTAGCAGCCCAGATTGGTGAGGCAGGCAGTGGGTCGAAGCAGCTCCAAAAGCTTGTTCCCTGGCGTCACCAGCTTCATCAGGCACCCATCCTCCTCCAGTGGCCCTGATCGCTTTCTTTGACCCCAAGAAGGGTCAGATAACTGGGTCACACACTGAGTATTTCCTCTGTCTTACACTCCTAGGCATTTTTGTCTTTTAAGTGGGGCTCCGTGAAGATAGCAGGCCTTTACCCAAAGGACTCAGTCTGTAACGGGAGGTTTTCATTCAGTTTCCCTCCCTGCAACCTCCAGGCAGATAAAAGCAGGGAGAAACTCTTCAGCAGACTGACCAGAAACCTCATACCTGAGTGCCTTCCCCATGCCCAGCTGGTTGTAGAGGCTTCCCTGCACAGGGACCACGTCACAGCTCTCCTGACACGGTCCTGTCTCCTTTCACCACTCCCACATGCCAACCATGGACCTGTGTGGTTCCCAGCATCTAAACCGCTCAAAGTCGGAAAATGTAATGATGGTGATATTTTGTAGTCTAGTCAGCAGGACCTAGTATTAAAAATGACTCCGTGTTATTTTAACATTTAACTTTGTAAAGCAAATGGAAAGAGAGCCCTTTGGCCATTAAAAAAAGAGAGATAGAGTAGGTGATACTGGTTTTCATGGAAACTACTTAAAGCTTTTATTTTTTTAATTAGTTGTTGATAACTACTTGCACTTTACCAAAGGCACACACTCATACACGAGTCTTGTTTTGCAGCAGGCCAGTGGGAAGTGGCCTACAGCGGATCAGCCACGGAACACACGTTCGCCCACTTGAAGCCAGGCACTTTGTACAAACTCCGGGCATGCTGCATCAGTACTGGTGGGCACAGTCAGGTCGGTGGCGTTCTGGTACGGATTTCTGTAAACGTCTTTGGTCAACTTCAGACAGCCCATCAATGACATCAGGATATAATTGCTATTTAAAAATGTATCACTTTTTTGAATTGTGCTTTAGAGGACATAAAAGATAGGCCCAGATGATTCTCAACAATTCAGTGACATTTTCAGGTACATTTGTCCCTTAGTTATTTTTTACAAGGTATTGTGATCTCATGAGACCACTGAAAACTGAGTTTTGTCTGGAGTTTGTGTTAGTGAAATAAGGGGAACCTCAGTTATTGCGGTGATAGGAAAGTGCAGGCATGGGTCAGAATGAAAGACGTCCTGCACAGCTCCGGGGTTAACACATCCAGCAATTTTGTGAAAACGTGAGACACACCTTCCTCAAGGACCTTTACTGCCATCTGCTGGAAAGTTGCTATAGAAACCATGCACTTCCGTGATGCCTGAGCTGAAAGGCAGCATGTGCAGTTGTGCGCCACCCGGCACAGCATCTGCAGGTTTCTCATTTTATGCTCTTCATGTGACTCCCACCAGCCAGGTCGTGCACTGAGGGCCTTGGTTTCAACCACACAGTGTTCTCAGAGGCTCAGAATAACCTAATAAAGCCACAGGAAGTGCTCTAGAAGTGAGATAGTTGTCTAAATGGCTGTAATTTACATTCAGAAAGTGAAGGACAAGATGGTAAAAAGACATTTTGACCGTAGAGATATTCGATACTGTGGTTTGAAACCATTAATATTGAGAGAGACAGACTGAGAGATGGTCCTTTGTAGTCTTATGCTGGGTTGATGTTTTTAAGAGAATATCTGCCATTTGGGTCTCAGTTTTGCCAGTCAACCCCCCTCCAGGGTTGTCCTGTGTTAGTTCTCTCCCCGCCCTCAGCACTGTGGTTCGTTGGCCCACAGACGCATAGGACGCCGGTGAGGAGGCCCAGTTAGACCGTTCTTAGGCAGCGCTCTCTGTGCCTCCCGGGTGTGGGGTATCTCCACACCACAGGCACAGATGATCCGCGGGCACCCCCCGTGGGGGGACCCAGGATGTGGGAGGCTCACGGGGGCTGTGCTGCTGCTCAGCGTGTAGAGTGCCTCTCCGCACGGCTTCTCAGGAAGAAGAATGAGTTTGCTTGAGCTGCATAGCTCTGCCTTGTTCTCTCCTGTCTCAAAAAGGGTTCAGCCTCCACACTACCAGCTCCTGCAAAAGAAGGCCCACTTATTTTCACATTAATAGAACCTGCTGGCAGGCTCAGTTGATTAATACTGACTTTATTTGCTCTTCTGCTCTGTCTGTGGATGGTTGGCCATTTATGGCATCATTTAAAATTTTCATCCAGCTGTTGTTTTGTGTCCTCTTCTGTCCTCATGAAGGGTCTTTCTAATTTGGGTTTAAAGGAAAATAACTGTGTGCTTAGGATATGCGGCAGTCCTGTCTACAAATCTGACTTCAAAAATAGTCATTTTTACCAGTGCCATATGCAATATATGTCCACACTTAAAACACACACACAAAGATCTCACTGCATAGAAAATCATGTGTACACATGCAATGTATAGTGCCCTTTTGGTAGCATTTACAGATGTGGGTGAAATTTGCCTGGTATGCAGAGGTCTAATAAATTCGCAGTAACTAAGGGATGGTTCTCTCCGGTGTTTCTCCTGCAGTGTTCCGAAAGTCTCCCTGTTCGCACACTGAGCATTGCACCAGGTCAGTGTCGACCTCCGAGGGTGTTGGGTAGACCAAAGCACAAAGAAGTCCACTTAGAGTGGGGTGAGTGAACCAATCTTCACATGGACGTGGACGGTTTGGACAATTGGAGATCCGGTTTAAGACTTAATGCTTTGAAATCAACTTGGAAGTCTTCCTTCTGAAAACCGTTTTTTTTTTTCTTCTGTTGAAAAGTGTTCGTACTCTTTTTACTGTATGTTGGCTCAGGTTTGCATTCTGCTCGCTGTTGTGCACCCTCCTCTTCCCGACAGCGCCACACACGTGGTTCGCCCTCTGCCCTTCAGAGGGCATTTTCCAGAAAGTGTTTCAGAGCAGCCCGTCTTTTTCAGGAATTATTTCAAGTTTATTCATTTAAAAAAAAAAGTTGTGCTCAATTTAGAGATAAACCGAGAAATGAGGTAACTTCTGATTCCCCTTCATCTTCCCTGCTTTGTTATGTGTGGGTCCTGTTTTGATTCAAGCTATATTCGCATTTCTGGTATCAGTAGTTTATAGCAAATACAGTAAAATTGCAAATACAAACCTGCGGAAATCTATCAGGCTATTTTTTCCCACCATTTATGTCTAAAATATAAAACCTCATGCCAGCTTTAGATCGTGTATCTTGATTTAATGTGACCTTTGTTTTGATGTCAAAAAAGATTTTCTTCTGTTTCTTCCCTTCCCTTGGAAGGTAAAGAAATTTGCCTAATGGTTCTACTGTTTATGAAATTATTTTATTAACATAATTAATGTACTTAAATGTACTTGCTTTGGAAAGTATCGATAACATCACTCAGAAACTTCTCTTTTGTATCTCTTATTTTGCATGGGAGGGTTCTTTTGTAAGAAAGCTACTGAGGAGGGGCCACCTACATGACATTTTGCAAACGATGTGGAAAGTCAGATGTGATTTTTGTCAACTGGAAGCACAAAAAGGATGTGATGTGAGACTTTCTTCATTCCTAGATGTCCCCACCTCTGAGAGTGGCTGTGAGGTCTCAGAGTACAGTGTGGAGATGACAGAACCCGAGGATGTGGCATCAGAGGTGTACCACGGGCCAGATCTCGAGTGCACGGTCGGCAACCTGCTTCCCGGAACTGTGTATCGTTTCAGAGTGAGGGCTTTGAATGACGGAGGGGTGAGTAGAAGGTTTTAACATTCGGCCTCTACCCTCCTGAAATCCCTCAGCAGTATCTAGCCAACCTTAAAGATGTGCATAAAATCGTCTTTCTGACTTAATATCTTGTGATTTCATGTTCCCAGCATTGGAAACTTCATTGCCATGTCCTCATATCATTCTGTTAAGACAGAGTTTAAGATTAATAAGAGTATCACCCTTTAGATGTATTTATTAGTTTTAAAAATAGTTTCCTATTTGCTCTATTGCCTCTATTAATCACTTATGAGAAATTAAAAGTAGTGTATACAATAATATTCCTTTCACATATTGTCTAAATTATCCAGCAAAGTCTTAGGTCAGTTTTAAAACCAAACTGCTATAGCCCTGGTCGGGTGGCGCAGTTGGTTGGGGTGTTGCTGGTGTGGCAAAGATGGGCACAAACATAAAAGCAGGCAGAAGAGTGTCGGTAGAACAGACTGCCACTAACATCCCCCAAAAGTGCTAGTGATTTGTGTAGATGAGTTCCATGCAAATAAATACATGAAATTAATTGATGAAAAATTTTAAAATAAGAAAGCCCACTAGCAGTGGCTTTTTCTGGTTCTCGGTAGTGCTGTCCAAACTGTCTTGAAGGGAAGTGCACTTTAGCCCATTTCGTGTTCGCCACAACTGACAGTGAAAACCTGTGGTCTGAAGACAGGTCTCAGGCTTCTAGTGGGAGCTGGAGTTCTCGTTTCCCATTAGGAAAGCATTTCAGACACAGCCCAACTGAAATTACTGCGGCAACGTGGCACTCAACAAGGACATGTGTCGATGAGAACACGAGAAGCCTGTGCTCCCAGACTTGTATGAGTGGAGAGGCGGGAAGGTGGTGATCGCAGGCGCTTCAGGACTCCGTTTCACTCCTGTCTCTGCCCTTTCCCCGTCGGCCTTCCACGGCACTCTGCTGTAACGAAGATGACTGTGCAACCCGACTGATTGGAGTTTCACTCGCTCTCACCTCTAACTAATTAATGATATAAAACTAGTTCTGGCTGTGGTTTGCTCCTGTTGGAGGTCACCCATGTGTTTGACTTTTAGTCATCCTGACCATTTCAGAGAGCTTCTCTCCCACCCCTGATGCCCTGACCATGCCCAGTATATTCGCAAGTTGTATTAGAAAAATGTGAGAGGTTTTGAGTTTTTTTTTTAATGTGTGGGTTTTAAAAATTTATCTTTTTTCCCATTTTGAAAAATATAGTCATGTGCTTAGCCTGCAAATTAGTTTATTTCGCTCTTTGCCTCAAGTGTTTGGAGGGTCAGACATTGCACTATTAAAATGGGTGACTGGTTCTCTCGGAATGGTACGAGTCTCTAGTGCCCGCTGGCTCTGAGACTGCGGGCACCGCTGGTGACGGAAAGAGAGGGGACGGTGTCAACCTGCAACTAGTGAGGTGGTGGGGACGTGCTGAGCAAACAGTAACAGGAGCATTAGTGTTCCAAATGGAAAATACCAATAACCAGAAGAAATACTTAGAGTTTCGTAAGCAGCGATCTCCAGTAGATGTTTATATATGAAGAATTAGACTGCAGTGTGTACCCGACTTAATGATCTTCAGGAGAGATGTTAAAACACAATGCCTGTCGTGTCAGGAATCAGCATGGCTGTTTCTAGCGTCACAGTAAAGGGAAATGTTTGGGAAACCAACTTCCTAGTCCTTTTGAATAAAACGAATGTGCATATGTAATAGACATCTACCACTCAGGAATATATGTAGGAAAAACTTACACACGCATTTAATTGAAAGTGGAAACCCCATTAGGTCATTTTTAATCAATTGTATTGATGATGGTATTAGCCTAATTCTTATTTGGTTATAAGCTTGTACGTGCATACATGCACAAACACATACACGGGTGTGTACAAACACGTGTACAAGCACATGGGCGTTGTTCTCTTTCAGTATGGTCCCTACTCTGACGTCTCAGAAATCACCACTGCCGCCGGGCCTCCTGGGCAATGCAGAGCGCCGTGTGTTTCCTTCACACCTGACGGATGTGTCCTAGTGAGTTGGGAGGTGAGTCAGGCACGGGTTCTGCATCACTTTCTGTCTCTCTGACTTTACCTGCTCCCAAATGCAAGTTAGGAGGAACCTCTTCAAAGCCGAAATTCACTTCTAGGTGATTTTTACACGTTGATCTTTGTTGGCATTTGCTTATAGCATTTCAGGTTCTGGGTATTTGACCACTGGTCAGAGCTGAGAGGAAGTTGAGTATCTCTTTCATGCCTTTCTTTTGTATGTATTTGAAATATCCTGGGGTATGTCACTTTTTTAATTTGCTTGAGTGACCACAAATAACATAGAATTTTCTTCTCAGTGAAATGAACGTTACAAATTTCTGCTTTCCAGAGTCCTGAAAGCTCTGGCGCCGACGTCTCGGAGTACAGGCTGGAGTGGGGAGAGGATGAGGAGTCCCTGGAAGCCGTCTATCACGGGACAGACACCGGCTTTGCGATACGGGACCTGTTGCCCGCTGCACAGTACTGCTGTCGACTGCAGGTCGGTGGCATCACTCAGACGTTCCTCATAAACACTGCAGTTCCTTGGAAGGCTCTTGGACACCTACTCCAAGATCATGATGGAAGCTACCAAGAGGGATAGTAGAAGGAAAAAAGAGTCCTTTTAACTAAAAATAAATTTCAAAATTAATGTCTCCTACTCTAGGAGGTCCTAAAATATAGGAACAAAACCAGATTCTTCTTTGCTTTCACCACCCTTGCGTCTTTCTTGTTTATCAGTTCCCCAAGTAAATGACTGAGTCCAAGACGAAGGGTCACAGCTCCTTAGGAGAAGTCCTCTGTCTGAGTTTCTTCGAGATGTACATTTCCATGGGAAAGCCACTTAGCACTGGCAAAGACAGTGACTTCTTATGCCAGCTGTCAGACGGAGCCTGAAACAAGCATCGGAGCGATGTGCACTAGTCTGCATCAGACCGCACGACCGTCTCCCTCTTGTCAGTGACCGTTCGTTAACAAGGCTGGTTACCTGTCAGCTCCCGCCTGTGAGTCCACACAGAACAACGTCAAGAACGGTTGGCTCCTAGCCTAACCCCTAAGAGTAACAATAGTCATGGGTTTACTTTGACTTCATTGACTTGCACGAACGATGTTTTTATTGTCCTGAGAAAACGGGCTTTTGCGCACTGGTTCAGTAACATCGCTTGAGCACTGCGCCAAAGTCAAAAGCTGATCAGGATGGTCTGGGGGAGAAAGACGAAGGCTGGTCAGATGTCTTTCTTGATCTTGAAGAATTCTGTCCTCACACACATTTAGATTTAAATATCGCAGATAAAGTAGCAAAGAAGCCAGATTTAGGTGTCCATCTGATTTAAGTCTCAGATCAAATTGCTAATTACAAATCCATCAACATTATTGTCTCTGGCCTCTTTGGAGAAAACATTCCCTTCAAAGTTCATTTTCCAGATCAATTGAAGCTTTTCTGTTAAATTCTGAGTCCTATTTTATCATAAACATTTTTTAATAAACTCTTGTATTACACACCTTCCTTCCTGAATGGAGCACCTGTGTCATACATAATTAACCCTTTACGAGTGAGTCAGGGTCACAGCAAGTTATCCGACCTTCATAACAGTGATGCTGAGTCACTGGGAAAAGGATAAATTATGTGCCACTCTCCTGTTTTTGGAACAAGGCAGGATATAAATAAAGAACTCTCTGTCACCACAGGAAAGAATTTCATGCTACTCTGCTTTTTGATTTTCGGTCTCTCTTTCAAATGTCCTTCTGCTTCTTTTTTCCTGTCAGAGTCTGTGTGGTCAGTTACCATTAACTTCCCCAAACTGCATTTTAAACAGAGTTTAAAGAACAGAGGTAAGAACAGAGCCTGTGTAGTGATCGTGCCTCCCTGTCTTCATAGTCAGACGTAGCAAATACTTTCAAATACGTCTTTGTTATGAGTCAGACCTTGTGAAAGGGGTAGTTCTTTTAAAGCCACCATTGCTCTGCTAACAAAGTATTGCAAGAAAAAGGATCTGCTCAGTCTGTATTGATTTCTTGCTAACTGTGGACCAAATATGAATTATTTTCATTTGACATTACCACAAAATCAGGTTAAAACCCAAACATCCTTTTTGAATACTTGGTCCCTTAAAAATTAAGTTACTGTAATACCTATACTGTGTTTTATAAAAATTGGGTGAAACATTACTTGTTTGCTGAACAATTTTTAAATTGTTATACTCTTCCTTAGGAATATTTTAATAAGTGCCAAAGAAATTCTGTTTACCTGAGGCATATTCTTTCTTATAGGCATAGTTTTATTTGGTAAAAGTTTCTTCTGAATTGTTTCCTTTGAAAACTAGTAATAATAGGTGGTATAAGTCAAGAAGGCATTTTCTAAAGAATGAAACTAATAAAAGAAAGTGGGGTCCTAGAGTACAGAAAGAACATTGCTGGAGAAGTCGCTAAGATTTTAATCATGTCTCTATGTAGTTAGTACAGTCGTACTAATGTTAATTTTCTTGTTTCGATCATCGTTCTAGTTTTGTAAGTTGTTAATATTAGGGAAAGCAAGGTATGAGAGATACAGAAATTTCTTGTACTATTTTTGCAGCTTTTTCATTAGCCCAAAATTAGTTTAAAATAAAATGTTTTGGTTTTTTAAGTATGAAATACGCCATCTTGTGCCTGGTTTCCCCGATGGGAGGGAGAGACAGCACCTACTGTCGGCCTGACACGCCGCCCGGACTTCACACGTCACTCAGTTCTAGTTTCGTAGTTGTCCTGTGAACTCGTGTGTTGTCCCCACGGTATATCTGGGACACAGGCGCAGGATACTGGTTTGCCTGAGGTCACACGGTTGGTAAAAGTGATCAGGATTCCGTCAAAGCTCCAGCGCGGAAAGTGCGTTCTTCGCCTTCTTCCCTGTGCTGACTCGGAGCCTTCGCCGCTGTGCGCATTGGCTCCGCTCTCCTGTTTTTCCGGCCCTGTGATAAACTTGTACCCCAAATACATCTCTAAACATGATCTTAAGATAAATCGTAACATAAAATTTTCAAATATTTTAGTAGAGTTTCAAAAGTGATATGATAGCAAATGAATACTTTTAGCTTCTTTGAAATTAACAGTAATACACAAATATTGTAAGTCTTGTTTTGAACCTTTAAGATCACAGACTTTTGTTAAGTTTTGTAATTGTCCTCAAAAGCTCTCCTACGAAGTAAATGGAAACTAAGTTTCAGCGTGTATTCTCTTCTGTAACAAGGCTGTCAAATGTTTTTCTGTTTATAAAGAAAAGAATGTTTCTCGTAATGTTTATTGAGCATGTATTTCTGTGTCAGGTACAATTCCAGTTGTTCGGGATGCAACAGTGCACCAAACATAGCCTTGCTCTTATGGAACTTACATTTTAATCAGAGGAATCATTAAATGAAAGATATATACTGTGTTGCTGATAAATGTGATGACATAAGGCAAAGCCAGGACATAGGAAATGAGCAAAATCATAAGGGCCGGAGGGAGGGCGGTAACTGCAAGTTTAAATGTGTTGTTTACAGAGCATTCACTGAAAAGGCAACACTTGAAAGAAAGCCTGAAGGATGTAATCGAGCAAGCTATGCTGAAGTCTGGGGGAAAGTCTTTCTGGACAGAAGGGGTAGCAAGTGCAAAGGCCCTGAGGTGGGAGCAAACATGGTGTACCTGTGGAATAGCAAGGAAGCCAGCGGGGCTGGAGCCAAGTAATGGAGGGGAAGAGTAGTAGGTGATGGAAGTGAGGATGGTGATGGCACTGGGGGGATGGTAATGAGGAGCCGATCAGCCAGTGACTTGTAGGCTGTTGGGAGGACTTCACAATTTATTCTGAATATGGTTGGAAGCTATTGAAGGGATTTAAGTAGTATTTAAGTAGTAAACCTGTTGTAAATGTAGACTGTGGGGTGAGGACTGACACAGATACCAGTTAGGAGGCCATTACAGTGACCAGATGGGAGAGAGTATAACTGGACTAGGGTGGTACAGCATGTGCGGGTGGCCTGGGTATGAGAGGAAGAGGGATGACCGGTGATGCCTCAGGGATGTGACTTGAACAAGCTGAAGGCTGCGGACAAGCACAGGAGCTGTGGTGGCGTGGAGATGAGGAGCTCTGTGGACACTGGGGTTAGAGAGACCTAGTTCACATTCAAGTGGAGATACCCAAATGGCAGTTGGATACGTTAGGCTGGCATTTAAGGCAGAGGCTCAAGCTACACAAGTAAATTTGAAAGTGGGATATAAATAGTACTTGTGCCCTGAGACAACGTGAGATCTCTGAGTTTGAGCAGAAAAGCAGAGGTGTCTAAGGCCTGAGCCCTGAGCCCCTCACTGTTGAGAAATCTGGGTGATGAGTAGCAGCCTGAATAGGTGATTGAGAAGCAACGCAGGTTAGTGAACACAGGAGTCTGGGTCCTGGAGACCAAATGAATAGATATCTGAAAGAGCGGTGAGTGGGGAAGGGGTCAGTTACTGCCCTCAGGTGAGATCAGAAAAGGCTGAGAATTGACTTCAGATATGAGTTTATCAATCACATGGAAAGTAGTAGAGACCTTTAGCAAAATTCCTGTTGCTCTCCCAGGGCAGCACTGGAGTAGAAAGTCAGGTTTACTGAATTCCAGGCCCAGCTTTGCCTATATATCTCTGAAAGGCAGGTAAGAATAGTGCCTCAGATGCTTATTGTGAAGGTCGCATAAGACGGTATATAACCTGAAATGGGCCATACAAATATAAAGGACTAATTTTAATTAATTTTCATATAAGGAAATGCAGGTGGTGTTATTATCTTTTGCTTAACAGAAAAGATGTAAGTGGCATTTTTTGGGAAGTGTTTATTAGGTTAAATTGAGCATTTTCTAGGATTTATTTCTACTAATTTCTAGAAGTAAATCATACATCATTTATTTCACAGCACCTAACACGGAGGCGTTAGAACGTACAGTGGGGTGATGCGGACTTCTCTTGCTATTGTCTCCTAGGCAGTCAATCAAGCTGGAGCAGGACCGTACAGTGAGCTCGTCCTTTGCCAGACGCCAGCATCTGCCCCCGACCCCGTCTCCACTCTCTGTGTCCTGGAGGAGGAGACCCTCAGTGCCCACCCCGATTCGCCTTCCGTGTGCCTTGTACTGAACTGGGAAGAGCCGTGCAATAATGGGTCTGAAATCCTCGCTTACAATATTGATCTTGGAGACACCTGCATCCCCGTGGGCAGCACCACCACCCACGTTCTGAGAGACCTTCTTCCAGAAACAACATACCGGTGAGTGCAGGGGAGGGGGGTCAGGCTCCTCAGACACACCAGTGCTGGGCCTGCAGACCCTCCGAGTTCTCACGGGCAGACGAGTCAATTCTAAGTAGAGTTCTAAGTATTCTAAATTACGTTCTTAATATATTTAAGATTACTAAGCGCAAATATAGCTTTAACACTTGTATTGCCTTACAGTTTATGAGTCCATTCCAAGTTTACACAGCTTCACCCTTCACTTTAAATCAGTTGCTCCCTCTTGGTCTCTTGGTAACCACTTTTCTTTGTACTCTTACTGTGACTCATACCCTCCCGTGGACACGCTTTGTCCTGAACGTGTACTCGCCCACCTCTGAGGCAGGGCTCCACTCTTTTCCTGATTTCCTAAAAGCAGACACAGTGTCACAAAGAATTTGTGATACAGCTTTTACTCAGGACTTGATGAGCTTCCAGAGAAAGTCTAAAGAACATACCTGGAGTAAAACTCAGTTCTAACAGCCACGTCCCTTCTTTTCTCCAGGGCTCCTGTCTGGGAGCCAGCCTCCTCTCCTTCCTCTTCTCACACACCTTCCTGGCCTCTTAAATTTTCAAATCACTGAGCTCTGTCTCCACGTTGCCATAACTCACTCTAAACAAAAAGTTCACGGTTAGCTCCTGAGGAGGGCAGGACCCATCCGCGGTCATACAACCGTGCCCTATCTGAGTCCCTCCCTGTGTCAGGTCGAACGGTTTTCCGGGCAGGTGAAGACAAGCATAGATTCAGGTCATCAGCTGTGCCTTTAGGCCAATTCCAGAACCTCGCTGTGCCTCAGTTTCTCCTTCCATAAATGAGAAGAGCAAGACTGCCTACCTCATAAGCATATTGTGAGGAGTAAAGAAATTAGTATCGAATGTTTACGTACAGCGCCGCAGTATAGAGCAAGCACCGGGAACACACGCATCCCCATTTTCGTCACCATCAAGGTCACCATCAAACAAAACCTGTCCCTCTTGGGTAGGGTTGGGGAGTGAAGGAAAGGACCCATCATTTCACTCATTTTTTCTGCAGTATTTTAGTTCAGGAGTCTGCTACACTACCTTTTTATTTCCAGAAGCTGAAGAAAGAGCTGGCTAATCAGTTGTAAAATACAAAAATTTCATTCTGCCAGATCTTATTGTCTCTACTCTTTTTTTTTCTTACCAAATCTCTTATGAATAATTCCTATAAATATATTCACTTTGCTTTTCAAAACAATGACAGGGTGTTTTATTTTAAAGACTCTTTTCTGAGTACCCCACTTTACACCTCGGGCCTGGGAGACGGCGGCGAACAATACTCTTGCCCTGAGAGCACTCGGAGTTGGGGGCACTGCAACAGCAGCCTGCGGCCGCGGGCTACTGTGACATCCGCCCCTGGCTGAAAACGGCGCTGTGTACTCAGGCCTGCTGACATTTCAGAGAGGAAGTCCCCGGCGCGGAATGGTCAGGGTTGTTCCCAGCGGGACTGGAATTAGAAACAGAGTGACGGGTCAGGCCAAGGGCAGCCCTTCAGTCGTGACCTTTTAAGTCAGTCTCAGCAGCAGTCTCCGCTCTGGTGTGTAATGCCCTCTCAGCGCCCATTGTGTCCAGAGCCGACTACTCATGTCACTCAGGTGCTGAGGAAATGATTAAACCCAGACCTTGAAGGACATCAGGGAATTTCCCCATGGTGATGCTCTAAGGAAACCTGTGGGTGAGGTTTATCTCTGGGTGGAAATGACCAAGTCAGTGTCGCCCCCCAGCTGTTTTTAAGAGACCAGATGTCCAGAATAGTGCTTGACCTTAATCCCTCATGAGGCCAGAACACTGTGAAGAAGCCCACTGGTTTAGGGACTTGCAGAAAAGCTTTGTGACCACTTTGATTCACACCCTGTCTACTGCAGAGTGGGCTCAAGTCCTCGGGCCGGTGCTCTGACACCCGGACCAGGCATCATGAAAGGGCTTTTAGGGCCAGGCGCTAGCCCAGGTGTTCCCCCTCTTCCTGACCTTGTGCCTACCTTAAGGGTGGCTTCAGTGGTTATAGACATTAAGGTTTATAGTAGGGTGACACTGGAGGAATGCTGACTTGTACTAGTCAGCACAGAGTCTGATGACTTCCAGAATGACACCTGCAGCTCGGACGAAGGAACTGATGTAGGGAGTCTTTGCTTCGTGACACAATGCCAGGTGTGAGAGAATTATGAAAAATATCTTCCATCACGTGTTAAAAAAGTTTCTCAGAAGAAATTCTGTTATGGAGAAGGTGAAATGGTTTAGTAATGTAGGGACTATGACAGAATGAACATAGATAATACCTCAAGACTCTATTTAGTATTAATATGCAAGGCTAATATATTAAGCTGAATGTGGAAAGTCACACTGGGAGGCTGTCAGCTCTCAACTTGGCGGGATAGCTTGGATGACATCATTTCAGACATTGCATGAGGTTGGATAGTTTTAGAAAAACCAGACCTTTGGCTCCAGTCATATGTTGTGTTCTTCTCCCCACCCCACCTCCTCAGTCCCCCAAGGAAAAGAGTTAGCCTAAATCTTTGCTGCTCAGTTAGTCAAGCAATTGGATGTTTCAGATTTAGGGCACTAAGATGAATACCCACCTTTAAGATCATCTCAACACAACTTGATACTAGTCTCTACAGCACGTAATTGGGTACTCCATGGCAGGGCTCTGGTCAACCTCGGTCCTGTTCTTTTGTTTCAGAAACACAACTGCAGCGCTCATAGTGAAATATAAAATGAGCATCTTAAGCAACCAAGGATGTAATTTTGGTCCAATCAACTTTTACCTCACCCTTTTCTGACCTATAAATTTGTTAAAATATAAATGAACAGATCATGATGTTCTAGATAAAAATGTGGAATAAAACATCTTAAGCAGGCTATGGGGCTTCAGTAAAGGACTTGTTTCTTTGGTGTGATTTTTTTTTTTAACTTTCAGTAGTTACAAATTGTTCTCACACTGAGTTTTGTTTTGTTTTTACCCTGTATTGTGAGGACAGAAAAATTCACCTCTCTAGCAAACCTGATGCAAAAAAAAAAGAGGTATTTTAATAGAGCCATTGCTTCTCCGTTGGTGCTTGCAGAAATACACATTGGCTCGCCCGGGCCAGTGCGGCTCAGTTGGCTGGAGGCCACCCTATGCACCAAGGGGTCCCTGGTTGATTCCTGGTCAGGGCACATACCCAGGCTGTGGGTTCTCGGTCCCCATTCAGGGTGAGAATGGGAGGCCAATGTTCCTCTCTCACATCAGTGTCTCTCTGTCACCTTTCCTCCCCTCCCCCTTTCTCCCTTCCCTCTTCCCCTTCCCTCTTCCTTCCTCTTGCTCTAAAGTCCAATGGACATTCCCTTGGGTGAGGATTTAAAAAAAAGAAATCATTAGCTTACTGACACGCTGTTTGGAATTACAATGCTATTTTTAAAGGCATTACTCTTAAGCTTAGAATTGAGTTTGAAATTGAGCTTGTGTTTTGGTTTGAGGAGAGGAAAGACGTTCTTAGTAACAGAGGTGTGCTTTCCCTCGCGTGCATCCAGCCAGAGTCACAGTCTTCGCAAGCTGACTGAGACACGATCACGTGGTGTCACCCATTCCCAGTGCCCCAGCTTCAGCATCTTCACTTTGGGGGCAGTGGTTCCTGCAGGCAGTCCTTTCTGCTTGTGAACAACCCTATTGTGTTGAAGCCTCGCTCTGTCTAAACTCTTCACAGTTGATCCTGGGCCTTCCTCTAGAGCAGTGGTTCTCAAACTATGGATCCTGAGCCAGCAACACCAGCATCACCCGGAAACTTAAAGATATGCAAACTATCAGGCCCTACTCTAGACCTGCTGAATCAGAAACTGAGGTGCAGCCAGATGCTCTGTGCTATGAGCGGCCCTGCAGGAGCTTTGGGGGCATGTTACAGTTTGAGAACCTCTGGCCAAGAGCACTGATTCCTAAACATTAATTTTATGAGAAGCACCTGGAGTACTTCTGCAATCTCCCGAAGTCGGAGCCCCGCTCCTGTAGACTGTGGTTTTGTGGTTCCCAGGGGTGCCTAGTCATCATTACCTCATAAAGTCAGCTGTTTCCCACCTAACCATCCTCACTGCTTTCCCATCTGTCTTAACTAGTGCAGGTTTTCTGTAACCTCTTCCATGCTCCTATTTGGGTGAGTTCTGTTTCTTAATGGCCTATTTATTTGTCTTCACCTGAGGACATGCTATTACTAATTTGAGAGAGAAATAAACATCAACTGGTTGCCTCCCACACATGCTGTGGCTAGGGACCGAACCTACAACCTAGACATGTGCCCTGAACAGGAATCGAACCCACAACCCTTTGGTTTACAGAACAGTGCTCCAACCAACCGAGCCATACTGGCCAGGGGTCTTGATGGCCTCTTTATGAGTCGTGCCCAGACCACCAGAAATGGTGCTGGCTGGCTGGCTCAGAGAAGATCAAGGCTGTCACCTTACTTGTTTTCCAAGTGGAACAGTTAGTAAGGTTGCCTAACATTACTTTTTTTGGCAGCCTCATTATATGTCTGACTCATACAGAGCTGGCAAACAACTAAAGGTAGATTTGTTTGTTATGCTCATTTATGCTCTTTTTGCTCGGTAAAATGGGGATGAAAATAACATTTATTGAGTCCTTACTCTATGTCAACCACTGCTTTAGCCTGTCAAGAAGTGAATCATAAATCATTTCACCCTAACAAGATGAGGTGGGCTTTATTAGGAAACGTATTCTGTGGAGTTCAGAAGTAGCACAGCAGAGTCAGGCGACCTTCGCTTCAGTCCTGCACCCCTCACTTACTGTCTCTGTGACCTTCAAAACCCTCTGTGCCTCAGTTTTCTGGTCTGTAAAACAGGGACAATAACTTCAGCTATCTAATAGAGTGATGTGTGTTTTAGGTAAGATTTTAGGCACTTCGTGTGGGACTTGACGCATTGTGAGTGAGCACTCAGTAGATCCCGTTGCTGGTGTTCGGGAGGAAGGGCGCGAGCAGGAAAGTGGGTTGTGACCCGATTGGAGGGAGGAGTGTCTGTGGAAACCTAGCATTTTCCTTAAAGTAGTGTGGGAAATATTCAGGTCTTTTTTCCCCTGTCAAGGCAGGGCACGAGAAAAAGCAAGCCTGAGGGTGGAAATAGAAGGGCGGCTGAGAGCCCTGGGAGCTGCCAGGAGGAGCAGCGTGGCTGCAGCAGGGCTGAACCTGAGCCAGCTCGGGCTGCCTTCCAGGAAGCCGCCTCTGAATAGCTGCACTCCAAACGCTCGCTTTCCCAAAGAGGTTTCCTGTGTTACCGCTACTGTTTTAAATTTCTTCAGCAGTTAGCTGATAATTATTCTCTTTTTGCATATTTTTCTCTTCTTTAGTTAGATGATTAGATGGATATTAGATTGGGGGTGGGTGTGTATTGTAAAAAGCCTATGTTTTGTTTCTTAGGCCTCTCCTTCCCCCAGCCCTTTGTGGGAGGGGGGCGCTGTCCTCTCTGCCCACCCACCTCTGTACTCCAGGTATCCTGAGTACTGGGATGGCTAACTGTGAACAGGAGTCACCTTCCCCAGTTGAGAAGGGTTAGTTTTAAAAGTCATTCTTCTTTTAGTACAAGTGGTGTCAGAAATTTCATTGTGTGTATCAAGTGCAGTACAGCAGGTTGTGATCTGAAACAGGAATATATCTAGCATCTAGAACTAGACAGTGGATATATTAAGAGTAGATCTTTTTATAAAAACTTACAAAGAATATTCTTCATTTGATTCATTTAATCGGTACCATCACTGTATCGGTGGGCATTGCGGGCTCCTGGACACTTGGAGAGATTGTTTATGTTAGTCTGGCCAAGACATTCTCAGAGTTACATCACTTCCTAATTGGAAAGCAAAGTTCCATTTCCCTTATACTTAGGTTGCAGACCTTAAGATTTCAGAAACCGATATGCAATGCGTGTAAAAAAACAAAAAAATTGCCATGCATATCCTATTTGAATTTCCAGATTAACATATTACTTCAGCCAAGAGAAGACTTCTCAGGTTTGGGTTTGGGATAAACTTCAACTAATTTAACAAAACCTGAAAGTCGGTTTTTTCCGAGGTGAATTCTTTGACTTATTTCTCAGGTGAGTGAGTGAGTGCTCGTTAGTCCCAGGTGAGCTCTCTCTGGAATTAGGAGATTACTTTCACGTTCTGCATTTTTCACCCCAAAACAAAATGAACACTAACTACCTTAGTCTTTGTTCCACTTTCCCAGCCTTCTGGGCTCTGAGTTCTGAGTGTTTATCAGAATACAAGAAGACCTGGCCATTGTACCAACTCCACAGTCTGCTTCAGTGTGGAGTGTGACTTGATCATTAGAACTAGTTAATGTTACTTTAGTGCATCGGCTACACGGAAAAATGTTTTCCATGCATTTTTACTGAAGCAAAATGTGTTTTTGTAAAAATAGGGGATAAATTGAAGCATTTTAAAATCCAGGTAGTTGATTTCAAGGCCCAAAGTTATTTAAATAATGTGAAAGCATGTTTGTTGGCTGTTTTAAATATATTTCATTGGAAAAAGGCAGCTGTTGAACTGAAAGTGTGGTTTGAATTAAAAATATCTTCTGATGGGATTAGAAGCTGTGTGTGGTCCAGGCTGTGTTTAGGAGAGCACGGTGTGCCAGAATACCCGAGACTTGGAGCCTAGAACCAGTTTATTACCCGGTTCTGACCTGTGTCCACCAGTGCAGATGACTGAACTTAGCCGGTGGCCGTTCATTCACTTTAAAATAGACAAAGTACTTCCTGCCTCATGGGTTCGGGGTAGAAATCAGAGATCATGTTGTACATATCAAATCTGGACTTTGATACCTAGTAGGCAGTGTGCCATTGAGGTTGCATTATTTCACCTCTAGGAGTTTAACTGTAGATACCTCATCTCTAAAGGCAAGGGAAGTTACTAGTTCCTACTGCAAGCACAGATCCTTGTGGGGAGCGAGTGTTCAGTGTTGTTTGTGATGGTGCTTGTTGGTGGTCATGGTCAACATTTGCATCTGTTCCCAGCTCTTTGTCTCACCCTCACCTTCTGAGGATGGTTCACAAAGAAGCCAGTCCTTTTAGCTGTTGCTGGGCCCTTGGCCATAATTCGAGAAAGCAGCAAAGTACTTAAGTCATAAAGCGAGGTCGTGGCAATAATTCAGCTCAAATGAAGACGCGCGTCCGTGTGCCCAGCACAGAGCCACTCCTCGTGGGTGCCCAGCACGCTTTCTTCCCTGAGAGAAGTCAGGAGAACAGCAACTGGTAACAACTCTGTACACTAGCCCTTCAAAGGTCACCAGAGTGCTTTTGAATTCTTGTCTGGTTGTGTGGTGGAGTATAAAATATTTAAATGTTTAAAAATATTTTTTAAATATTTAAAAGATACATTTAAGTACTTAAAAAGATATAAGGTGCTTTCCATATCCCTTATCTTAAGTAATCCTGTCTATAAATGCAGCAAAGGCGTTACTATCCCCATTTTATACTTAAGAAAACTGTGATTGAAAGGTTTTAGATGATTTCCCCAAGGCGACCAAAGTGCTGAGCAGGAGTCCCACCGCTGCAGAGAGTGACAGTGCTACTGTAGCATTCTTGTCGCTGTGGTTGTCGTTGCACGTGGAAGGCAGAGACTATATGCCATGGGGTACTTCTCAGTAAAAGATCAGAGAACCATAGAGCTACAATGTAAGGAACCCAGTACCTACCAAAACACCATGGAGGCTTCAGGGAAATAAATGAAATTGAAAAAAAAATAAATCAAACATTAAATCCACATTTTTCTTGATACTTGTATTTTATAAAATATTTTTTAATTCTTATAAATGATTTAGATTTCTTAGTATATTTTTTCTTGAGCAGAACAACAATCTTAAGCAATACTTATCTCAGTTAGTAGCTAAGGGCTGTGCGTGCTGCACAAAGCCAAACCCGGAACACAGAGTGCGCGCTGCAGGACTGCAGGCGAGCAGACGGAAGGAGGTGCCCTGACCCCTGTGCTCTAGGAATACCTGCCCAGAGGAAAGCGAAGGCATGGCAGTTTAAATGCTGGAAAGACATTAATGTAAACCTCAAAGTGAGGAAATTTGTTACATCTTTGAAGGAAGACCAAGACAATGTTTGGCTTAATTCCCTTTTCCTGAGAAGGGTAGTAATTCCTACCACCATGATTACCACCTTTTAAAAAAGATTTTTCTTCTCCAATTGGAGAAAAATTTCTTATTGTCCAATCATAGAAACTTACTCTTGTATGAGTACCATAAAGCTATTTGATAAAGCTTTCGGGTTGTTTGTTTTCTTACTGTTGAGATTTAGAGGTCTTTACACATTCTGGATACAATTTATTTGTCGGATACATAACTTGCACATATTTTCTCCCAGTCTGTGTCTTGTCTTCATTCTCCTAAGAGTGCAGAAGTTTTTAATTTTTATGAAGCCCACTTTTTCAATTTTGTTCTTTTACGAATCATGTTTTCCACATACTATGTAAAAACTCTTTACCTAATTTTAGGTAACAAGTATTTTTTCCTGTTCTTAAAAGTTTTATAATTTACACTTAAATCTGTGACCCATTTTGAGTTAAGTTTAGAGTAAAATGAGCTTTAAATTGAGATTTATTTTTTTCGCTTTGGGTATCTAATTGTTTCTATTCTTTCTCCATTGAATTACTTTTGCACATTTGTCAAAAAAATCAATTGGCCATATTTGTGTGGGTCTATTTCTGGAGTCTGTATCCTGTTATATTGATCTATGAGTCTGTCTCTTTACTAGTACCACACTGTCGTGATTATGTAGCTTTATAATAAGTCCTCTAGGAGGAGTTCTCTAATTCATGAACACAGTGTCTCTCTCTCCATTTAGGTGGTCTTCAGTATTTTCAGCAGTGTCTTGTAGTTTCTGGGTTTTGTTTTTGTTTTGTTTTTCCCATATCTCTGCCTTTCCCCCTGCTCTCTAGAGTTTCCAGTAGATCGTGTTGAAGGGGAATGGTGAGAGTAGACGTCCTTGCCTTGTTCCCCATCTTAACGAGAAATCACTGAGTACTTTACCATTAAGTATAATGGTAAATATATAATGTTAGCTGTGGTGTTACTGTAGATGCCCTTGTCAGGATGAGAAAGTTTCCTTCTATCCCTGTTTTGCCGAGAACTTTTAATACAAATAGATGTTAGATTCCATCGGATGCTTTTTCTGTATTAATTGATATGATTGTGTGATATTTTTTTTTCTTTAGACTGTTAATATGAATTGGCTAAGGGCTAGGGAGGGAAAGAATGTAGAAAAGCGGGGGGAAGAGGATGGGGGATTTTCCTTGTTCACTGTGAACATCCAGAGACTGCCTTCTCTCTCTCTAACCCAAGGTTTCTGGTAGGATTTCTTCCTGGGCAGACATCTGCTCCTGGGTGTCACGTCGCAATGAGGCCAGCCTGGGCACAGTAGCAGGGAACAGTGGCAAGCTCGCTGGTGGTTCAGTGATAGTTGAAATTTTCCAAGTTCTCTAGCTACCGTTTACTTACTGGAGTTCTTAAATGGCTGCTCACTTATTTTGTCCTAGTTTAATAACTTCATTCAGTGGGAAAGACAGGGTGGAGTGTACTCACTCCATCTCACCTGGAATGAATCTAGTTTGTTTGTTCTTCCTAACAATCTACAGGCATATTATTTTATTGACTCGCAGAATTATATAATCTTTAAATTTGAAGAATTAATGCTAAGTAAGGCTACACTTACACAGGATGAATTTAGCTATAGGGATACTTAAATACTTTCTATTTAAGATAAGCAATGAGTTGTAAGTGAAAAGTGCATAAACCTAAATTATAGGAATATTTTAAACTAATCTGTTTCCTAAGAATTTGGGTCTTTGACAGTATTTTTTATCACATGTTTTAAACACTGTTTCAAATGCAATTCAAGTTTAAATGTGACACCACACTGCCCCATTCATCTCAGTAAGATGCCTGCGTGCCTAGCCAGGGGGTCTGGGTGGAGGTTTCTGCTCGAGGCCTCAGAAGAGACATGGAGAGATGGAGGAGACGCAGGACTGGGGGTGGTCTGGACGTGCATGGAGCTGTGGAAATGTCTGAGGCTGTGGAGAGAGCTGCCCATGTTGTACAGAGAAGAGAGGGGGAACAGTGCGGCGGGTGGGGGGGGTGCTGTATATGAGCCCTTTGTTCTGAGAGTGGAGGAGAAAGGTCACCAAATGCCAGGAGGAAACAAGCTTCAAAAACATTCAGTCACTGCGGGAAGAGGTGTTGAGGATGAGGATGGAGCAGTGCCATCGGTTTGTTGCATGATGATGACCCTGGAGAACCGTTTCAGTCAACCAGGAAGGAAATAGAAAAACAAGAAAAATAGGAGTAACAGCAGGATACTAATTTACATACATAATTTAACTCTATTTGGTTTTAAATTCCTAGACCATGAGGGCAGTGTTAATACCTTTATTACCCATAACACGGCGCAGAGTAAACGCCCAGTTAGATTTTTGCACATCTGTGGGACACCCTCTCACCAGCTGTGTGCGCATGCTAAGCTCTGGGTAAGGATGAGCAGAGATTGTTGGGTGAGGCTGGAGAAAGGAGAGAGGCCTCCTGGACAAGCTGTTACCCTTGTTTGTGAACTCTGGAGGAGACTCACTTGTTTTGTTTGTTCGTTCTTTGTAGCCCACTTCTAAAACTGACTTGGAAGTGGCTAAATGTCCTTAGGATATCTTCCCTCAGACAACAGCCTTTTTTTCTTTTTTTTTTTTAATTAAAGAGCATAGGTATATTGTGCTAATGTGCCTTTTTGTTTATTGTTATACTCACAGCTCAGTTTATTACATAGAAAGTTGTCTTGAATTACTTTGGGTTTTTGGGGGGTTTTTTTCCATTCCATGATATTGCTTTAGGGGCAAGTAATAAATACTTCATACAGTGTTTATTCTATATGAGGAATTGCTGCTTCTTATACTGCATTGTTTTTATTTTTTCATTCTTCAGGATCAGGATCCAGGCCATAAATGAAATTGGAGCTGGCCCCTTTAGTCAGTTTATTAAAGCAAAAACTCGGCCACTACCACCCCTGCCTCCTAGGCTCGAATGTGCTGCGGCCGGGCCTCAGAGCCTGAAGCTGAAATGGGGAGACAGTAGCGCCAAGACCCATGCTGCTGACGACATGGTGTACACGCTGCAGCTGGAGGACAGGAACAAGAGGTACGGCGGCGGTGCGGGTGCTCGGGGAAGTCCTGGGGCTTTAGCTTCAGCTTCGGAATCAAATCCTCCTTGTTCATTTGTCCTCTAAAACACCCTTCCTCTTCGGTGAAAGGTCTCCTATGTCTTTAGGTCCTGCATTTCTGTACTCAAAGTTACACCCTCTGGCCTTCATTTGGAACTTCCTCACTAACATTCGAAAGGTCTTGATTTGCCCACATCAGATAACATATGTGTTTGTTTTTTTCTTTCATAAAGACTGATAATGGAGAGAAATGATCTAAAAAGAAAATTGTCAAATTCAAGCCTACGCAATGTAATAGCATTAAATTAGTCACGAGTGCAGAGGGAAATAACACTCAGAAAGAGATGTTACCTCTTTAAATATTCAGTAACCATCAGGACAAACATGTTTACCAATCTGAAATAGCTGTGGTGATTTACAGATGGGGATTATACTCTGCAACTGTAGGCGATGCAATATTAAATTAACCAGGGCAAATAGGAGATTCTTCATACGACTCCATAGAAACACTCTTAGCCACAGAAATCAAATCCAACCTTTCACATAGTATTTATTTAACCTAACTTCATTTCCTCTGAAAATGGCCGATCATAAGGTGTGCAGCTGACCTGTATTTAAGAATAATTCAAATGCAGAACAAAAGTTAGGGATGACAGAAAAGTGTTCTGTTACCAAAAGTCCAAATCAAAATATCAGGTGAAGAGGTGGGACAGACACAGGCTGCTTCTTTTCCTCTGGCGTACCCACTGAAGCACAAAACTGTTGCTAGTGTAGAGTATTTTTGTTGTTTCCCTTTTGTCCATCATTGTGTCCTGTTCCTTTGCATGCAGAACTGGGTTTAGGCGGCACAGAAACCCTTGTCCAGTCTCCACCCTCCACTCTGTACTCAAGTGCTTTGATTCACTTCAGTGCAGTGGTGTGAACCATGCTGTGCAGAAGGCACTGATTGAGGTGGGCCTTCAGTGGATCAAGAAAAAATCAAGGCTCTGCCTCTAGGAGCATAATATCAACGCACAAGTGGTCAGAGAACATTTGTGCCATTGGAAAAAGAGCTCTGGGGGTGTGGAGGAGGCAGACGTAGGAGCAAAGCGCTCTGGGAGTTTGGAGAAAGCAGAGGTCATCTGGTTGCAAAGATCAGGAATGGCTTTCTGGAGCAGGTGACATTTGAACTTGATTCGGAGGAATCTTTCAAACCCAGTAGGTTGGCTACAGAAGAACTGAAAGTGATTGTCCTCTTGGACACTGGTCCTGCTGTGACAAGTGCAGAGAAAGCGAGGCTTCTTTTGGTGGGTTCACTAGAGATTGATGCATACTCACTCAGAGACAAGATCATTCATCTTACGGTGCTGTGTGCCTGAGGGTGCATTTTCACGGGCTCATTATTGTACTGGCAGGGGACTCCTCAGACTGCAGAAGGCTGGTTGGAATAGGAATTCTGGACCAACGGAAAGCGTGGTAACATGTGATGCTAGCAATTTGAGGAAATTTATAAATGAGCCCTTATGATTTTTCCTGGGCTCTTGGCTTCCACTGGTGGTAGAAAGAACCTCCATAGAGAATGTTTTCTAATTGTTCTACAGTGGCGGATGGCTGTGCACCACATCAGCCGTCTCTGTCTTGCTGCGGTCCTGTCCTCTGCAGGTGGCCACCTGAGGTCCTTGTACAGAGAACTGCACAAATGTGCAGAACAAAGGCTCCATGAGCACTGGTCCAAATGAGTATGTTGTTGTGATCCATTTAACTATGCCAGACAGAAAATAGTACACAATCTACTAATCAATACAGTGCTCTTTCCTCAAAAAAAAAACAAAAACACTCAAGACTGGCCTTTTAATCAAATAAATGACTTGCCTAAATTTAAATGGCAATTTAAGAAAACTTACTATTAGAAACAGTATTTTTCTTAATTTTATGAGCTAGAGTCCAAATTTATCTTTTTAAAATTAGATTTGTCGGTGCTCTCAGAAAGTCATTAAAGTGATGGGAATGTAGAGCATAATAAATTCTCGTTCTATTTGTGGAATAATATTCCTGGGAGTTAGTAGGATGAAACATGGCCTAATTTAAGTTTGAAGATGACCTTCCGTAGTGCCTTGAAACTAAACTCTTGTAGTGAATGGCCCCTTGAATCCAAGCCTTTAACTTTGGATCTTGTCTCTTGAGCATCAGGGAGGAACCATTTGAGTTGGATACATCAGCGTAGTCTTCGTCAGTTCCAGTCCTCTGGAGGTTCTTTAGGATTCGGACCTGGCCTGTTCAGTTGAAAGGAACAGTGTGTTCATCCTCAGTGGCAGCTGTCTTTTTTGTTGGACTTCTTGTTGCTGGGGTGGTTTCCAGTTGTGGGTTTCAGAACAAATGCACATATGCTTTACCATATGCATTGATTTCATTAACCACTAATAGTTATTTTTATGGATATAGCAGAAATATGTTCTGTTTATGGCCAACATAAGAACCAGACGTTGGCTTAATTGTTGTTTTAAGTGACTTTACTCACCAGTACCTGTGGGCATTTGAAAATAGACCTGCTGATATCCAAGCTGGTACAGCTGTCCTGGCCAGCTATGCAAGAAATTTTAGTCTTAAAACATATTTTGCAAAAGAAGCATAATAAAAATTGATAACTCCATGCTTGGTAATTGTCAGATTAAAGAGTTGAGTCGATTTTGATTGCTAAACTTTTGGTCTTTTCCCTCATCCATAAAATAAAGGTTGAACTGGAAGATGAACTCTGAGGTTCTTTCCACCATTTTTATCTCAAAATAACAATGTTGTAGATCACTTGTGAGCTAAATTCTTTACCAAAAAAAAGCTTCATTAAAAGTGACATGCTATCTCTTTTTTTTTCATATTTTAATTTCTCCTTTTGAAAAGAAAATAATAAGAAAGATGCTAACTTTCCTTAAGAGCCCAAAAGTCCTGAGGTTCTGCCTCTGTGATATACTGGTTCACTGTGTTAATTTTTGGACCTCTTCAGTCAGAACATGTGAAATGACCCAGAGACTATAAACATAATATTGGGCCAAAAATATATTCTCAAACTTTGTGTTTGTTGAGTATCTACAAAGTGCTAGGCATTGAGAGCTTTTTGTCTACATTATTTAATTCTTGAGTAAAGAGTGAAATGTTTCTGTGATGATAGGATATCTACCATAGCCCTCCATCATCTAGGTAAAATAATCTTTTTGATAGATTAACTTGATTTCAACTTACGATTATTAGAAGTTTTATACATGCAAAAAAATAAACTATGCTTAAGTATTGGGCAGACAAAGATGACCAAGGAAGAGTCCCTTAAGGAGCTCACTTGTGGGGGACAGGTAGAAGGGACAGATACATCATGATTCAGAAGGTTTAAAGATTGACAATGTGCACGGAGTATTGAGGAAGAAAGAATGGCATCCGTCATACACTTAAATGAAGAGCGAAGGCTTCTTAGAGAAGGTAACAGGTTACATGTGTCCTAAAAGGGTTTAAATCTTAAAATCTCATGTGGGAGATTTAAGGAAGGATGGGAACTAAAGGTAAGAACTCAGGATTGGTGTGGAAATCAAGGATATAAACTCCAGAGCACAGAAATAGGTCCTGGGTATTTCTCAAGTAAGAGATGCCTCTTTCTATTCTGCTGCTTTACACATGGCTCAATTTCAGATTGAGCTATTTCATGTCAATAGTACGGATCCCAAAAGGGCATCTTGCCCAAATCCCTGCCTCAAACTAAATCAACCTAGAACTTATCCAGATACCAGGACTTGCTATATTGAACATTTGCCCCCGGAACAGGACATATGCTTCCTGTGTATTGAGGTTTTTGACTGACAGGTTCCTAGTCTAAGGTCACTGGCTACATATTAATGTGGCAGCCTCAAAGCAGTGCTTTATTTTTACAGGGCTAAGTTTATCCCTAGGAGTTAGATTGTGATCACTCAATCATAAAGTTGTTTTTTTTTAATTACTACAATGAACTAGGTCTTATGAAGTGTGCGTCCTATCTATATAAAGCTTATCCTTCTGAGAAAATAAATTAACGTGAAACAATGAACAGACAGCACAAGAGAATTTAACTTCAGCAGAAAAATAAAATTTTATTAGTTTGCCCATAGAGTGATTTAGTGCATTATTCTTAGCAGATCAAGCATAGAAAGTCTAAATGTCTTCAGTTCTTGTGTATGCAAGAAAAATATAAACCCAAAGTAAACATTTTCATAATTCTGCATTAACCTAATGCCAGGATTAGAACAACAGGGTCAGCTCATGCATTTTAAGGTTGCGACACTGTACTGATGACTTTGAAGATGCATTTGTCTGTGTTCTTGCAATGACATGTTACGCCGCCCTAACAGAATTTGAGTTGATGCTAATTCTTGTCTTGACCCTCCTGAGTCCATGTTCCCGGTAATTGTACACAGCACTGCAGCAAGAGGAACTTAAGTTCCAGGAATGCATTTATGGTTAATCTGTTGTTCAGGTTTAGTCAGACAGCCAACATATTTTAAAATAAGGCTCCGGCAAAACAGGGATGGGCAGAGGGCTCTAACAGAGTGGGTAATTACCACATGCTCTCCATTTAACTCAGCCCTTGAGCTCGTGACACTTCCCTTCGGCCAGCAAAATTTCACGTTACTGTCATGACTGCCTGTTTGCTGCTCCAGGGGGCCAGAAAGCAGTCTGCATGGAGTAACCCTGAAAAATGCACGTTAGGCGACTAGTAAAGGTGGACAGGTTGTGTGAGCACTATGGGAAGGAGGACACTTCATAAGTATGCCTATTACAGAGCAAACTCCTTCTATTTCTCAGAGCATGGTGCTGAATTAAATGGAATAGATGGAAGGCAACTAGGCCAGGGCCCATGAGAGACCCTCGGGATTAGCTTCCTTCATTCCTCTGGAATCGTCCAGATTCACATGATCATGCTTGTCGGGTAAATGGCGTTTTTACATCACCTTTCATTACCAGAAGGCAGACTGTCCTTCTCCGTCAGGGTGTCAAGTCTCTCTTGTGATCCAGGTCTGTTACCGAGTTTCTAGATGCCGAGAGGCATGTCCCTTCTTTTTGCCTTACTGTTTCTCCCTACAAAATAGAGCTAATCAAGCCTTGCCTCCAGCCCCTGATTAATGGGAAAGAACATTTCTGTTTCTTAGAAAAGGAGAATAAAATTCAGCCTACAAAATAAAGAATATTGCAACTTAGTCAATTTCAGGATAAAATGTCTAGACACAGGCAGAAATGAGGGGTGGTAAATGAACTACTTGATATCTTAATTAAGCCAGAAGTAGAATTCAGATGACAGTTTTTTCTTCTATTTGAAAATAGAATTTCTATGTATTTAAAAATAAATAACCAAATGGAATTGGATAACATTTTTTTTCACCATTTTTCCTAAATCAAGTAAGATGGAGGGAGGTCTACTACAGCAGAGGCAGGCAAAGGAAATTTGGAAGGCTTGGAAGCTCGACCTTGAAGAGGAGATTCATGGTATATATTTGAAAGCAAAGTTGGAGAATGGGAGTTTTCAAGGTTCTCAGATGGTCTTTAGAGATTCTAGTCATCCTTTCAATGTAAATAAATCTTTTGAGTATGAGGGGGGACCCCCCCCAAAATGAAATTGCCTTCTGGAGCAGGCCCCTTGTAGTACAGGCTTCCCCCGCTAGGTGAGTGCTCCAGGAGCCCATCGGTGTCAGGGCACCAGCTAAAGTTGGTGGGAGAGCCTGCTTTCGGCCTCAGTGACTTTGTTTCGAAGACTCTCTCAGTGCATCTGCCCATTTCATGACGGGCGATGCATGAGCGCACCTGTCCTCGCTACGCTGAGTGTTCAGCAGTTTTTGACCAAAAGCAGCATCGCCCTCATGCCCCACCCTCCCTGTTCACCTGATCTCTCCTGGAGCAGTTTTTTGTTTCCCTGGATGAGAAAAGTCCTCAAAGGGAAACATTTGCCAGTGTGGAAGAGGTGAAACAAAATATGGCAGAAGCACTAAAAAGCCTCAGAATTGATGAGGCCAAAAACTGTTTTGAGCAGTGGAAAACCATCTTGATAGTTGTATTTCATCAAATGGGGAGTATTTTGAAGGTGACTGAAGTTTAAACATATACGAATAAATATACAATATTCTATAAGTAAATTCTGGGTTTGTTTTGGATCTTCTATACATCAATAACAAAGTCCAATTTGAACCAAAAAAATTGAAAATAGGAATTTGTTTTATTCTACAAACAGTCTCATTAGTAGCTGCAGTGACAGTTTGTTTCTCAGAAAGAGAACATAACTGGAAGTACTGTGGCTGATCACTCACAAGCCCAAGGCCCATGAGCAGCTGGGGACAAGGGGTAGGAATTGAGCTCCTCTTCTCGCTGCTCTTTTGGAAATCGCTCTTGGCACTTTTCACGCTCAGCCTGCACATGGGGATTCTCATTAACATCCAAACCAGTTTAGGAAATGCACCTCCCCATCTCAGGTGTCCCCACAGGATGCCATCTGCTCCCGCCTGCTTCTGCATAGGCAGGACAGGACTCAGTGTTCTCAGTGGAGTGAGATCACATACTCTTCATTCCTGTTTTCAAACATCCTCTATCCCACACATCACTTTAGTAACGTAGGAAATTCACGCACTCATGCCATACAGCACAGGGAAACGGAGAAAAAATAAAGACAGTGACATGTGATTGTTAAGGAATATAGCCGTGCTGCGCTTACTAACATCTGTTGGTTTGTAATATTGTGAAACATCTTTTGAAATGTGCGCTTGGCAGCCTTGAATAGGTGGCAGGCCATTTGAGGTCAGCAGGTTGGATCGTTCTGACCGGTCGATGTTAATGGGCTGCTGGTAGCCTGTCATGGCCCAGGAATTGTAAGATGGCAACAGAGGGGTGGACACAGAAACCTGAGCGTTAGCCCTTATGTTCTGCAGGGTTCAGTTGTGAGCTGTCTGAGAACATTCTTGGGTCTTTTGAATATATCTTTTGAAACAAAACTGTTTTTAAAGGAGTACATTTTAAAATTAACTTGTTTGTATATTATTTTTCTCTAAAATTATTTAACATAAACATTCAAAGGCATGACATGTCTGGGTTTCTTCAGTTGCACTTCAGTGCAAAAAAAGTCATCTTTCAGAATGTTAAAGCTTAAAATACTGAGGTTAAAATTTATAGCCACCCCCTAGAATTTCTTAAAAATGTCAAGAATCTGTTGTTCTGCCTTCCCAGCATATATTTAAAATGGATCATAGAATTTACTTGTTCCTTTCATTTGGATCTCATAAAAATTTATGCCAGATGAACAAGACAGTTAATATTATCCCAAGCGTCTGGAAACTCAGCCTTGGGAGTTACTCACTCATTCAAGTTCACAGTGGCCAAGGTCGTTGTACCCCTGTGGAGTGCTCTGATAGGCAAGCAGAATGAGCAAAATCGTTTTGTACCCACAGATCTGTGGGACATTTTTTTTGTGATCACTGATAAATTGCCAATAATAAAACACATGCGTGCTTGCTGCTGTCCAAATGTTTAGTTTTGAGAAGGCGTTCAGTCACTGCAGCAAAGCCAAGGCAGAGCCTTCGAAGAATTTATTTACACTAAACTTTCAGTGACCCACCAACCTTGTCTTGTTTGCGTGTTCCTCACAAGTAAGTATTTTTTGTGCAAAAGAGCTTTTCTCTCTCTCCGTTTTTCCTTTCCCTAAATGAAAATGCCCACATTTCCATTAAGGGGCAGCACTGAGGCAGGACCCCTTCCTCATTGCCCTCTGTTTACAGCAGCTCTTAGCCCCCGAGCCGCCTGGGGTCACGAGATGGAGCTGGTGGTGCTCAGAGCACAGCTTCCCGTCCACCTCCGGAAAGCCTGAGGGGATATCCTTCAGGCTTCTCCAGCGCTGAGAAAGGAGTTAAATCATTCCTGAACCTTAGCTCTTGGTTATTAATAACAAGTGCTAGGTGTTTGTGATGGGTTCTCCCTCCATTGTCTCTCACTTGAGTCTCATAACAAGCCCTGAGAGTTAGACTCAATTATGGCACCCATTTACAGAGGAGGAAGCAGCTCACCGGGCTGTGGAGCCCAGGACCACCAGGCAGTTGAAGCTGAACTCAGACTCACGTTTGCCGACTGTAAGATGGTTATTACCTCCTCTACCTTCAGTCCCTGCACCAAAGCGGCGGCACCGCAGTGGGGCCCCGTGGGTGTGTCCACGCCTGTCTTCTTTTTGCTTGGTCTTCACAGGAGCCCTGCACGTGGGGCTGATGCCTCCAAAGGTACATGGCCATGGGCAGCAGGGACTGAGGGCAGAGTAGAAGATCCCTTAGGAACTGCCATTGGGGGGCCAGGTTGACCTTTAAGGAGCTGTGATGCTGTGCAAGGTGTCCAACCTTTTGGCATCTCTGGGACACACTAGAAGAAGCAAAGTTTTCTGGGCCACACATTAAATACATTGTGGCATGTACTCACAAAAACAGTCTCACAGTGTTTTCAGTAAATTTACGATTTTGTGTTGAGGCGCATTCATAGCCATGCTGGGTTGCATGCGGCCCGTGGACCATGGGTTGGACACCCCTGCAAGGGGGTCCCCATGGCTATGTATCCCTTTGCCTGAGCTGATACTAAAATTACTCAGTGACTTTTGAGCATGGACTGTGGACCAGGACCCATGTCATCTGTTACACATACATTATTTCAGTGTGTTTGTGTAGTACAGGAGCATTCATATGGTAAAAGGGACATTGTGAACATTTCATTTTTACTCTTTGGTCACCAAACTAGTTTAGCTTATTTTGGAGAGAGCTGTATGTCTGTGTAGCACAGGCCATTACAGATGTGGCAGAACATCACCTATTCAGATGCACTTGTCCCTGTTGGCGCGTAAGCCCGTAATGCCCCAGCAAGCTGGAGAGCAGCCCGCATGGGAGGGGCAGGGAGCCACGGCCATCCTCGGGGCACATGAGCCCATCTGGAACCCTTGGAGGAGTCTGTGGGGCTCAGCGGACAGAGTCTGGAGCCATCGGATACCGTGTGTTGAACCTTTACTACGTGTTGGGCTCAGGGCTGGGCTTTTTACCCACATTTCCAGATTTAACTCTTAAAACACCCATTAGGTGGGTACTGTTCCCGTTTTGCAGATGGGAGAAACTGACACTTAGCAGGGGCTTAGCAGTAAGAGGCAGACCTGAGATTTGGGTCTGCGTCCCTGCGCTCTGCCTTTCTCGCCGACAGTGTTGGGGGGAGACGGGAAGGAGAGTCCAGTCCTTACCAGACAGCAGAGTCCAGGGTGTGGCGGGGGGAAGCAGGTCTCTCCCCAGTGTGTCCCTTTTGCCTGGGGCACACCACCATAAAAAATCAAAGGACTGAGGTCTCAAAGAGAGTTTTTTCACCATCTTTTATAGGTTAGGCACCCCAGCTTTATGTCCAGCTGATTGCTTCCCATTCCGGGATTTTCTCCCTTCCCCCAGACTTGGGCAGTGCACGCCAAGGTGGCCTATGAGCCAACCAGACTTCTGTCACCTTCTGGCTGTGGCTGGTGTCTCAGGACCTATGGCCCACGCACATGTGTGGGGTCTAAGTACTGACCCTGGGCACTCTCAGAATAAGGGGGAAGGAGACAGGTCAGGAAAGCTGGAGAGCCACTGTCCTCTTCATGGCAAAGCTCTGCCCTGAGCTCTGTGTCCTTGGTTGCATTTGAAATGTGGAGTCTTCCAGCATTGTGTCTGAGGAAGTGTAGCACATTTAATTCTATCACTGGAGCCCTCTTGCTTACTTATTGATGAATTTCAAAATGAAGTTGGCGTTAAAAAAAAAAAAGGACTTGGGAGACAGAAAAAATTAAGTTATACTTTGTAAAGCAAATATTTGATGATTGTTGTTAATCTCTCCCCAGTGGTTGTAGCTACAGGGTGTGTTAACCTACAAGTGTCCCAGAGAGGCCACCACGCAACTGGCAGAGATCACCAGCGCTGAAGAAAGACGATTCTTTCTTCTCCTGCCTCTTAGAATGATGGAAAATAATTACAGAGTTGGGATGAAAAAGAGATCGCATTCTTTTTCTCTCGTCCCGCCTGCTTTTTTATTTCGTTCTGGTGGGCCTTCCTTGTTTGAAACGGAAGTTACTGTCAGCGTGTACAGAAAGAAATTGAGGATCGACAACATTTACCCGAGGCCTGCTCTGTGTGGGCACTTCCGGTGAGCTGTGGGGTCGAATCCCACCCCAGTGTGCTGAGGGAGTGACTCTTGCTAGTACTTCACTGACAGTCTGTGTGCAAGAGGGTGCACAGCCTTAAGCCTGCCCGCAGATGGGGCCTCCCAGCTGATGCCTCGTCTGCCGGGCAGCCTCGCTCGCCACAGCTGACTTCCCACCAGGAGAAGAGGCAGTGGTGTAGATGGTCTCTCAGGAGGGAGAGCAGAGCTTCTTTGATAAAATCCTGTCTTCTCCGCATTGTAAAATGATTATAGCCAACACAACTGAGTGACTACTACGTGTCAGGACTGTCCTAAACACTCTTCTTTCATTAACCCATTTAAACCTCACAAGAAATCTATGAGGCCAGCACTATTGTTGCACAGAGGAGAAAACGGAGGCACAAAGAGGCCTAGGTTGCGGGTGACTCAGCCTGCAGAGCCGGTGCTGGTCACAGGGACCGCATTTGCCGAGAGCGTATCAGTTCCTTAGATGGGTGCAGGACAAACATGCCACCAGTGTTACCCCTTGAAGTGCTTCAAAATTAAAACCCTTAAAATGGGACCGAAAGGACCAAACTGGCCATTATCATTTGAAGGTATTTTCAGGAACCTAAAATTAGAGATGAGATTCTCTGAAGGATTCATTTCCCGATTGTTAAACTAACTTATATGTAGAGTTTAACTAGAATTTATTCACCTGTGCATCTTATACATTTCTTTGTTAAAACAGTAAAATAATATGCAATGAGAAATAGACGTCATAAATTATTTCCATATTATAAAAAGTATTAATACCATGTGTTTCTCATCCCTTTCACCCCAAAGTCTCATTCTCGAAGTTTTCTTTCTGCTCTTAGCTATTTATTTCCTTAAGAAGAGGGTAGAGGAAGCTTGTGGAGCGAGGAAAATGTGAACTCTTAAACAACCTGCAGACTCGCTGGCTCCAACATGGCTCCCCGTGGGATGAGGTGACTCGGGGAAGGTCCTGGAAGGCAGCGGGGTCAACCGTCTTGCTCCATTGCCCAGGCCTGTGGGGGCATGGTACCTCTGTTTCTTCAGGTGGCCCTTTAGTGTGGGGTTGACACTGCTGATGCTTGTCTATCTTGGAATGTTAATCCAACACTCTTAGGGTTCCTGACGTCTCCTGGCCCCCTGCCACCGCCACCACCCGCCCCCTTGTCCTTGCACTCAGGAGAGAGCCTGTGTCGTGCACATCTGCACCTTCCTGCACTTACTGAGGGCTCCGTGCCTGGTTAATTACATGACCTAGGAATGAGCCACCATCTGTTTTAGCTGCTTCCATACACATTTTGAGAACAAAATAAAGAAAACTCACCTCTTCCTCCCACCCCTTCACATTCCTTTCATGCCTTTTCCTGGGGGTAGGAGGTCAGACAAAGCAGGGATGGCTTTCATTGAAGCAGCAGGCAGGTCGTGATTTATCATCGCTGGAACAGACAGCGGGCTAAATAAAAGGACCAGTTGGAGACATGCTTATCCTACTGCTTCCATAGACATGTTGAACTTATTTTCAAAAGGAAACACACTCATTAGAGCAGGACATGATAGGAAACTAGTGTTGTTGGTGGTACTGCTCTCCAAACTCCTTTAAAACCAGGCGTTACTGTAAGTTTGTAATGAAGATATAACTCTTTTACTTCCTAAACCATGACTTCCATTTTGTGGCATAATTAAGGGCAATTACTCAGGTTAGAGATTTGAGCCAGGTGAGGCTGACTTAATAAATAGCTGTTTGCCTCTAGCATTAGCAGAGGTGTGTTCATTAAGGTGGTGATGTGTCAAGAGCCCTGGGTAGGTTGCCATGGTATTTGTGGGTTTCATCCTGGACTCTGGCTTTCCCTGAAATTAAAATGTTCGGCCACCAGTAAAAGGTGCTTCCTTACAGAGCAAAGCAGAAGGAAGTGAAGGATTTAACCAGTGAAGTGGCTGTGGCTCGGGAACTCGATTGCAAAGGCTGATGAAGGCATGGATATTTTAAAAGAAGTATTGATTCTGAAGGGTTCTATTAAAAAATAAGTTGTTTAATCTTATCCACCCATCCATGTACCCAGGAGGACTGTTCTCTAACATGTGGAAAAGCCACTGCTCTTCAGAAAACCCTGCCTGCCCACAGGGCCAGCTCCCCCACAGGGATTATGTCTTATTCAGTTTTGTGTCCTGGAGTCTGGCACACAGCAGATGTTCAGATGTTTGCGACATGAATGCATGAATTTTGCTTAGCCCTTAGGCGGAATCGACTTACAAGTCACATTTTGAATTATGATTCTATCACTGACCAGTTTCCAGCAGTATCTGAACAGAGCCGGTTGTCCTCAGATGCTGTGCCAAAGTGCTGGAAACTGGGAGAACCCCCTGGACCAACAGGATTCAGATCTCGTATCAACTAAAGAGCCTGGATAACTTATGGGAAGTTAGGTTATTTCCAAAATGTTACAGTTAGCTATAAAAAGACAAATGATGACCATATATTATAGTTACAAGTAATGCAGTTTCATTGTGAGAATAGTAATTTTTCAAGACCTTTTTTTTTTTTTTTTACCTTATGCCTTCTATGCTTATGTCTCATGGAAATAGTAATCAGCAAAGAAGTACAAATATTTTGTCTGGTTCAGACAGGGGAAGGATCCAGAAGCTGCCAGTCTAAACTGGCTAGCCTGCCCATGTTGTTTTTCTGCTAGCTTTATTAACTGTAATGGATGATTATAAGCAAAGTATTTTTTTCTTTTTTTTTTTCCCCTAAGACTTATAATCCTAAATGTTTTCTTACTAGTTTGGGAAATGGGCTTTGAAAGATCTTGGAAAGATAACGGTTAAAACTTAAGTATTTTCTACCTAAACTTAAGTTATTTGGAAAATTCAGGAAAAGAGGACATTGTATTTCTTTGGTGCCCAATTAACATCGTTGCCTGGTACATAGTAGAAGATAGGTTAGGTTAACGGGGTCTGGTTATGGAAAATTTGAAATCATACTGAAAACTAAAACCATAAACAGGTGATATTTTTAGAATCTATAGCATAATAAAAGGGATCTCATTCTAGGCCTAATATGTATTTAAATCTGTTTTTCTTATTTGTAGAAATATATTAGACCCTAAACTGTAACATAGCAACTGGTTGATTATTATAATTCACACAGTATGGAAAGCATTTACCAAGTTGGCCTAATCTACTCCACTAGTTCATATCATAATTTCTTATCAGTAATAAAAGTTCCTGTGGCTAATGGATTTGGCCCCTTGTTCTAGGTTTATTCCAATCTACAGAGGACCCAGCCACACCTACAAGGTCCAGAGACTGACGGAATTCACATGCTACTCCTTCCGAATCCAGGCAGCGAGCGAGGCTGGAGAAGGGCCCTTCTCGGAAACCTACACCTTCAGCACAGCCAAGAGCGTCCCCCCCACAATCAAAGGTGTGTGGGCATTGTATTTCTTCTCTTTGTGGCCATGGTATTCAGAGAGAGTACAATTCTGACTTTAGGTATATTCTTCTAATATTTCTCAGCAAGATCTAACCAAAAGAACTTCCTAAGAGAAAAGATAAGGAAATGGGTTTGGGGGCGAATGAGAGGCCTTAAAGGAGATGGCCTACCGATAGGCTTGCTCAGGTACGTGTAAGTGATTATTACAGATAGTTTAATAGTCACATCCCCACGGCGGGGAGATGGACAAAGGAAAGAAACAGACCTGAGGGACAGAGTTTGGCTAGACATGAGAGTGAGTTCCTGATGTAACACTTAGGACAGTTTACCGTGGAAGGTTTGAGAGTCTCCCTTCCCGAAGACATTGAGGAGAAGCAGAGGCTGACATTCATCTCTGGATGACCTTGGCGCCTAGAGATTAGAGACTGATGTATGCAGCTTCAGCAGCCCGTTCCCTGGCCCGTAGCTTTCACTGGGGAGGACACCTTTGGCAAGCTGCAGCCATGGTCTGTTCCCATAGTGTGAGTATTCGTCTTGAGGTTTGTGAGTGACTAGTTTACTCTCTGCCCCTTCCATGGGGTGGGGGAGCAAGCAAAAGCCACTCCACCCAGGTACCCTCTCCACCGGATCTGCTGAGCGCTCATCTCCCAGTTCCAGCTGCAGCATTAAGCCTTTTACTGGCTGCCAAGCAGGGCAGAGAACCGCAGGGTAACGCTGGCTCAGCCTTTCCCACTCTGCCTTCGGCGTAGGCCTAGCCCCTCCAGGGACTTCTGAACCCTACTTTCCCCAATGGCACTATTCTTGTGAAGGTCCTACTGCCATCTTTGAGGGTGTGGGTAGCACTGGTGGTTTTATACCGCTGCTGCCCAGAATGACCTTGAGGTTGACAAACAAGACAGGCTGCCCACCTGAGCCAGGTTTTATGTGGTTAAAGTGGGGTTTACTATATTGTTTAGGTGGTGGGGGGGCCAACAAAGCCGTTTGACTCACTGCATCCATGAGCAGGAGCTATATCAGCCACCACCACAGCTCAGAGTTCATTACAGGGGTGAGGGGCCTCCAGGACCTGGGTCGGGGCCTGGCTTGGATTCTGTGCAGGTTTCCCATAGTCCCTTGCAGGGACTTTATGGTATATACCTCCCCCTGCATCCTGTCCCGCAGTGGTCCAGAAGCTCTTTGGCAGTTACTTCCTCATGTGACTAAGAAATTGGTGTAAATGGATGGACACACACAAGGCCTGGCTGGGTTGCCTGGACAGTAAATGCCCCGGCCCTTTAGCACAGCTTTGCCTTTCAGCTCTAACAGAAAAGATTCCCAAACACTGTGGCTGATAGAGGTTATTGGGGCAAAGGTTTACCTGCTTACCATTAGCAAACTTTGCCTCCCGAAGTGATTGTTGGTGGAGATTCATTTTGTGGAAAACAGAACACTGAATTGATGGCACCTGCTTTTCCTGGCACGTTTACTTCGGAAGGACAGTGTCCTCACACTGCTGCCTGAGCAGGACTCTCCCCCCCCGCCCCCCCCCAGACTCGGGAGAGTGTTGTCTTAGCTGGAGACCGTTCAGTCTGACGAGGCTTTTTATTTAGTTTTTCTATAAATTGCTTGGAGTTTTGACCCACTAATTCCAACTTTTTTTTTTTTAAGAAAACCTTTATTTTTCTGAAAAATGCTTGTATAGAATTACAAGTAGAAACAATTGTCTCTAAAGAATTAATTTTATATAATTAGAATGAAAGAATAATGAGGTTCAAAGAGAATAGAAAAATGGACATTGAACTAAGCTGTAGACATGGGGGTGTCCAACACCAAATCACTTATGGCGCAGGATGGCTATTCTGTATGTGGCCCAACACAAAACGTGGATTTACTTTAAACCTTTTGTGTTCTTTTTGCTCATCAGTTTTCATTTGTGTTCTTGTATTTAATGTGTGGCCTAAGACAACTCTTCTTCCAGTGTGCTCCAGAGAGGCCAACAGGTTGGACACCACTCTTAGAGCTATAGCATAATCTATGAGAAAATATTTAACTTTAAACCACAATGATGAGTCCAATAGGTGAAAAATAAACTAAGGAAATATAAATACAGTGTCAGCCCTCCCTTAGACTTCACACAGATGAGACCTTTTCTCCCCTGGAACTACCTAACATTTCTTTTGTACTTCTCTTTTTAATCTGCCTTCCATTCTGCTTCTTTGTGCACTTGTTCCACACCTTACTGTCCCCTCCCCTCACGTAGATCTTAATTTCCTTGAAAGCAGCGTTTACACTACCTATTTTTGCCATCCCCAAACTACCTAGCTCAGGACCCAGTCATAGAAGGTGCTCCACAGCCATCGGAAAAATAACACAGATTCAGCCCAGGCCCAGCAGTTATCAGTAGAATTCTGAACAAAGGCTGTTTCACCAGCAGCCTACTAGTCACCGAGACTAGTCACTGGGTGTCCTCCCTGTGCAAGGGGCACCCGCCAGTCTGACAGGAGGCTGGGCACATAAACCCCCTTGGGGCAAGCACCACACACGCACTCTGCTACTCTCTCTAATAGCGCTAATGTGATGCTTTTTGTTTTGATCTTGCATGTGTGAATTTGTATTTCAGCACCTCGAGTAACACAGTTAGAAGGAAATTCATGTGAAATTCTATGGGAGACGGTACCACCGATGAAAGGCGACCCCATCCACTACGTTCTGCAGGTATTGGTTGGAAGAGAATCCGAGTACAAACAGGTGAGGACCCGTGTGCGTGGCATGCGTGCGGCTCTCAGAGTCAGGCGGGCTCCTTGCCTTTCCCTGTTTCTTTGAATGGCTCGGTGACCAGTGAGCTGCAGTCTTCTTAAAATTAATCATAGAAACTGCCTACATCACCCGTTACCTAGTTCTTTAGAGTTTACAAGCCCTAGTGCACATTTTATTTTGCACACGGTGGTATTCAGTTTAAACTTCCAGTTCTCAGGCATAATCTAGTAAAGAGTTTTAAGTTCTGTATTTGTATATGATGTTGGCAGTAATGTTTGCAAATATCCAAGTCTGCATGTAATTGAAAACTGAAGTTCCAGTGGTTTTACTGTACAGGGGAGGTACTCTCTGCCTAACTACTGAAGCCTGTGTTCTGTCTGCCTCTTTAATGGAAGCTACAGTGGAAGAATAAGGAATGTGACTATCAATTCTTCTGGTCTGCAATTCAGAAGCTCTAGGCCACTGCTTGCCACCCTCCCATGTGCATGGGAGTCTATTAAAATGCAGACTTGGATTCTATAGGGCTGGGGTGAGGGTTCAAGCTCCCAGGTGATGCTGGTTCATGGGCCATATTTTGAGTAGCAGGCTGTACAGATCACGTAATAAACATGTGCAAGAGGAAATATAATTGGGATCCAGCCACATAATTTGGTTGCATGATTTTTCACACCCCCTTTTGACCCTTAATTCTTGCAAATACACACATTATAAGACCTTGGCAATTAAAGATGCAGGCACTCTATAGGTTTCTGTAATGATCCCAGGGACCTAGTAACTATTTATTTGAAATCAGGATATCATACCATCACTCCATTAGGAAAGCTGAGGCCCAGTCCTTATCAGTACTTTTAAGAGAGCCACACATTTATATGAAACTCAGAAATTTAAGGTAAATTGCCACCTGTCTTCTGAAATTAGCATAATTTGCGAAGACTTCTTTGTTCAGCTCTTAAGGCTCCAAATAACACAAGACAAGTTGAAAATTATTTGAGTCAGAGTTTTTGTTAAATTGATGGTTGATGTTCCTTGTATAATAATAATACTTGGAAATAAAAATGTATTAAAATGAATCAAAGAACTTCCGGTGCATTTTACTGTGCTTTCTTAATACGAAGTGTCAGAGAAAAGAATGAATTGCTTTCAGCACATTTGCAGAACTGCATTTTAACTGTGACACCCACCAGTTTTGATTAACATCAGTGGGTGTCACCAAAGTTCCCATCGCTGCTCTTAAACAAGAGCCAAAATACTACTGCTTGCTTCCATTCCCCATACTCATGCTGTACAGCGTACCCCACTTCAGAGGAAGTGACTTTATGTGTGGAATTGTTCAGCTTACCAGGAAGATACGATTGGTTTCAGGGTCTCAGCTCAGTCGGAGGGCAGATGAGCGCCCCACTGGATGTAGTCATCTGTGACACGGGGGCAGCGCCGCCCTGTTCCACAGCAGCGATGTAAAAATGGCCGCAAGATAAAGTGTTACAGAATTTCACAGCGTGTTACTTGACACTTAACAATTTCATTCTCCAACAGTACATTCATTGTATATCCATTATTGTACTTTTAAAAACCTTTTATTCCATGTCCCCTGCTTTTCCACATGTTCTTAGAAACAGATGTTCTTTAAAGCGGTGATTACTATTTTATATTTTAAAAGCAGCATAATTTGGTCATTATCTATACATGTCAGGCATTGCCAAAATATAGGTCAATTTACTTGGTAATCTAGATTTTGTTGACAGATGACTGTTTTGAATCTGGTACATGTTTAATGTTATATATTTAGACCCATGGACATATAAATATAATACACAACCCCACGTATGCCTGGGAATATATTTCTTATTGTAAACAGTTACAAATGAGTTTCTTGTTAAAAATAGGTGAAAACACAGTACCAGAGGGCAGGCTCGGTAGATAGGGGTTAGCATTCTTCACATAACTGTGTCTTCCCTACGTTTACCAAGAAATGATTAAGGTTGGTAGTGGTGCATGAAAAGCCAGTTGAGTCAGGGACAAATTGTACTGAGTTTTTTCCTTTTCCCCAGTCAATAAGCATTAAGTGAAACATGATGTTTTTGAGTACTTCATTCACTTGTTTTGGACATGAGATAGGGAATGAAAGCTATTTATATTATGTGTGCAGAGCAATGGTTAAAATAATTATAGTCCAGAGATAACAGGCTTTGAGTTCATAGAAAAGTAGAGAGAATCATTGCAGAGCAGAGCCCACTGCAGAGGCGCCCGCTGCAGAGGCACCCGCTGCCGAGAGCACTGTGTATGCCTCAGTCCCAGCGCTAGTCCTGCAGGACCCTAACATATGGGCTGTTTTCCTCAGTGTTAATCTTCCTAGGACCGGCACATAACTAGGCACTCGGTAAATGTTTCCTTTCAGTGCAAAAGAGGCAGTTTCAAAGGGACAGGGTTATTTATGCAGCAGCTGAAAGTATAAGCTCCAACATGGGGTGGATTTAGAAGTGATATTTGTAACTTAGGGAAAAAATCACCTGTAATAGGTGGATAGCCACCTGCACCCCAAGCTTATCTTTACAGCAACGCAGGGCAAAGGCCAGGCCTTTGCTGATGTTTTGCTTGAAACAATGACTTTACCTTTGCCTCGGTTGTAGCTAATTAGCTTTCTTTGTTCAGCTATCATGATGTGAGGTGAGCAGCTGGTCTTAATTATGAAACAATCGATAAACTTCAAGTATTAAATCCTCACCTGAAATTTTACTCTGCATTAGGATGCATGTTTCTGTTGATTTGGCTCTTCTGCCACTTAGTAAACATTCCAACCACATGTTTTTTTAAAGAAACTTAAAACTACTTTCAATCAATATTAATTATAAAGCATCCTTGAAAAGAATGAAAATATGCATATGCAGGTATGCATTTGCATAAGATATAACAGTTTAATACCATTATATCTGTTAATACTATTAATATTCACATTCCTGTTCAGAAAGCAATAATTTTATAAAAAATTAAAAATAAACATTGAAGATGAGTAAAAGGAAACAAATTATAAGACATTATTACCTATTAAGAGTCAGAATTCGTGACAAATTATTAATATTCTTGGCACTCATATTTGTTGCACTAAGAAGGCCTTTGAAGCATCTGAAAATTTACAGAGCTCCGCATTTAATCTGAAGGCGTCTCTCTGTCAGTGTAGCTTTACTTAGTGTCGTCGTTAGAGTGTGGTGCTGGATGTGTATTGATTCTTCACGGCATCTCGTAAGTTACTGTGAGTGAAGACCTTCTCTGGGGAGAACTTAGTCTCGAGCCTACTTATTTTGTAATGGCCTTCAATTTAACTCCCTAACAGAAATTAAACCCTGGGGCCATGACTGTCTCATGCACCGTTTTTTAAATTTTGTCATGAGTAAAGAGTCAAATCCAAAGCGAAATAAGAATAGATCAAGAGGGAGAGAGTTTAAAGTCATCATTATTTTATTGATTCTTGGGGTGGGGGTTAGGTTTACACGTACCTGTAAGTATCAAACGAAAGTCAGGACCCCTCACACCAGAAAAATCCTCATGTGTGCATTCATTTTAAATTTCATATGAAATAAATTTACATTCGGTTTCCTGGAGCCCAGGGACCTTGGGTCTGTGGGGAGACCGTTAGGTGCTTTGTTTGCGCTGGGGTGGTGGGGTGCCGGGCGTCTACGAGAGCAGTGTGGCTAGTGTTCTCAGTGCTTACACGCCATGGGGGTGAAAGCAGCGCACTCCCACGGAGCAGCCCAGTAACTGGCCTGGCCTGGCCTGGCCTGGCCTGGCCTGGCCTGGCCCTGACTGGGAAGCATTGCGCCCTCTACAGAGGAGCTCAGGTTGGCATCTGCCTCCCATAGTCATGTGACGTTGGAGGAATTACCTCACCTTGCTGAGCCTTGGTTGTCCTGTAAAAGTGGGGACACTGGTCCTCTAGCTCAGGGTTCCTGTGAACATCAGGTCAGCTCCGTCTTGAGAAGGCACCTTGTGAGTGACAGCACTACCCAGTTGTGTCTCCCAGCTTTTGGGAGAGAGGTGACCTCAGAAAAGAGATGCAGGCACTGGTCCCTGATACGAGCCTCCAATGACCTGCCCCGAAGACTCTCTTTCTAAAGGATTTCAGCTACATGGCATGTTTTTCTGAATTAAGGGTCACAGATTCTTCATTTTGGTTATTTGGGTATCACTTTAAACCCTCCCATTTGGAATAAACATGTCCAAGTTACTTCAAAATATATCGTACATCCAATCAAGAATGGAAATCGTCTTTGTAAAAATAATATTGCTTATGCATGTGCTGTGATACTATGAATGGTTACTTCAATAAATAATACCTTAAGTGGACGGGAGGCTGTGGAGAGTGGCCCAGCTGGGCGGCCGGGCCTGACGACCTTGTGATTTTGTGATCTCACAGCTGTGTTATTCACACAAAAACAAATCAGTTCACTCAGACCTCAGGAATCAGAACCCTCAAGAAATGGGGTTTGGGGATTGTTTCACTTTTCCCTTAGCTTAGAATTAATCCAGAAGGCTTAGTAAACATTGTTGACTGTTTCTTTTTTTTTCTTTTTTCTTCAGCTTCACATCCAATTCAGAACTTCTCTCTTGTCAAGGTTCTTTTTTTTTTTTTTTTAATTTTAATTGTTCGAGTACAGTTTTCTGCCTTTTACTCCCATTCCAGCCCACCCCCCCAGCCCTCCCCACCTTCCTCCCGTTTCCACTCCTCCCTCTTTTTTGTCCATGTTGACTATTTCTAAAGTAGATCAGAAACTATCAATACACTGAAAACAGCTTAATCACTGTTAGCGATTCCGTTCTGTGCAGTGGCGGCCGCGCCTGCACTAACCCCCGTAGTAGCCCCCCCGTAGCGGCCGTGGCTCGCGTGTGTCCTCTGGCACTGAGCGCTCCCCTTCAAGCAGTGCGGTGTGAGGGTAGCACTGCTGAGTGTCCGAGCACTGTAATTAGAGAATATTCACTGTGCGCCTGCTTTGTTCAAGCCGTTGTGCTGGGTGCTGTGGAGAGAATAGAACACAGCCCTTACTATTTAGCATAAATATGTCTATTTAAAAGATAATGTTAACATTGTATTGCCAATGCTTGTGAAAGATGGGAGCTCTTCTAATTAAAACTGTAAGAAGGGCTGAAAGAACAGCATTTACAAATTAAAGCCTAATTCTTGATTGGACTTGTCATTAAGGAAGCTTCCTTCCATTAGATATTCATTTTCCTTCACTAAGATTTCTGCCTAATGGTATGTGAAAAGTGGCACTTTTTTGTCTTCGAAACACATTTTCAGAGATTTTCACTCTAAGGAGTTAGAGTTGAGGAGTGCAGTCAAATTATCATATAAAGTCCCTGTTCAGGGTTCCATGAATTGAGTTTCTGGGGAATTAAATATACTTCTGGCCTAACTTCCTTAAAGGGATCCAGTCATGCAGATTATGGAAATCATAGAAATCATTTAAATAGATATTAAATAAAAATATGAATCCCTTTTGCAAAATTGCCCAAAGTACCTGTGGGGATAGCTCGTTAAGTGGTTTTCTGCAGTGAGGCCCTTGTTCACTGGCAGATAGAAGCCACGCTGTGGTTGCAGTGCTTCCCAGCCTTCGCTTGGCACGGACTGGGGCGGGGGGCCAGTCTCTATGCGTCGTAAAGGCAGTGCTTCCCTTCTGGGCAGCAGAGCCCAGGGCGGCGTGATCTGCCACGTGTTCAGTGGACACAGCAGGGAGGTCGTGGGGCCGAGTGAACTGGACCCGGTGTCACTCTAGTCATTACATGAGGACAGAAATGGCCCGTGGGGGGCACCAGGCAGAGCTGGGGCAATTCCAATGGTGAGTACAGGTGTTTGAGTCACAAGTCAGAACTTATCTGAGGTCCACCTCTGCCTTTACTTGTTAAGAGACCATAAGAAATGAACAGCCTCCCTGATCTTCATTTCTTCATCTCTAGGGTGGAAGTAATCACCTGACAGTGTAATCGGGGGATTAAATTTGATAAACTCGATTTATCTCCAGCGTCTTCCTTTCAGAAAGCATTTTTCACACGCATCTCTTCTCTAATCCACCTCGGAGCCACTTTAGATACGGTGCGCTCCTACCCCCATGTTGCAGATGAGCAAACTTGGAGATAAGGCTCCAAGCTCTGCGTGCCCAAGTTCACAAACCTGGAAAGTGGCAGTTCCTGTACCCGAGGGGAATCTGCCCAGTGGCTCCCAGTGGCCATGTCAGGCAGGACCTAGTCCCCCCGGGTCGCACAAAGGAAAGGGAGAGAGCTCCAAGAGCTCTGATATTTTTACAGTTTGGTGAGTGTAAAATATTTCAAGAGGTGGGAGAATGAACGAAAGAAGTGTATCAAGAAACCTTGTAGCTGAGGCTTAGATGCCCTTGGTCATGCCAACTTTAATAACCACCAAAGGGTCACAATGAACTGTGTACCTGGGGCAGCACAGATAGAAACCAAAGCTCAAACAGTGGGTGTGAGCAGACCTGCTTCACCCAACTGGCGCACTGGTCCCGTGGGCTGCCAGTCATTCCTTCTGTGAATGGTCCCAGCAGGTTCCAAAAAAAGCCTTGTCTCAGAAAATATCAACTTAAACATTTAAATTTAAGAAATTAAGAAAGTAGAGAACATCCATAATTAAAAGATGCCTTTAAACAAAGGTGTGTCGTTTTCCTGAGACCACCCACATGTTAGGAAGTAATTCCTGGACTGTCCATCATAGTGTAACTCCCGACCAGCCAGCCATGTGACGGTCAGGGCCATCATCATGACAACATGCTCATCTTAAAATACCTACTTAACTCATCAGCGGAGCAGTGAGAAGGAGGTGGCCTCTCTCTGTTCCGGAGGTGGAGGGCAGTTCTTCCATTCCTGCTTGCTCCAGCCCAGCCCTGTCCATAATTCCAGTGGCAAAGGCATGGGCCAGGATCTTGAAAGAAGCAGGGCAGCTCACCAAAGCAAACATGCTTAACATCTTACAAAGCATGTGGCAAAAGCAGTGGTGAATCTGGAACAGCATGAGAAACAAGCAGTTGTTCTTACCGGCATTTAGTCACTAAACAAAAGTGTAATAAATGAGACACTTAAAGTCTTCTTGTAAGGTTTGAAAATGAGAGAGGGAAATATCTTAAGAAGAAGGCTAATTATCACGTGAGCATTAAAAGTGCAGTGCCTTTTCAAAGCTGGGAGAGTCCTTTGCTGCTTCTCTGTCAGCTCGCCCAGCACTAAATGTGCGGCCAGCACTCCTGTGTTCACTGGTGGACTGTCCTGCTTCTTGGTAGAAGTTGCCTCGCAGGTTTCAGAAACACTCATCATTTGTAGCTTCCCACTAACTCTCTATGGCTGGTAAATGTTTTAGACAAAGTTAAAATTGTTGGAAATATTCTTCTTCCATTTTTTTTATTAATGGGCAAAATTGACAGCTTTACTAAGGTGGCCTATTGAAAATATCTATCATTTTTAATGGTATTTTAAGAACATACTTGGAGTTTTTTAATTTTTAAATAGTAATAATAACAGTAGTTCACTTTTATTGTGCAATTCCTAGGTACCAAGCATGTTTTAAGGACTCACTCAGTGCCACTCCTACAGAAAGAGCACTTAATTTTCCTTTCTTGTTTAATTTACTCACCAGCCAATCTCCTACTGATCTGGTTAAACTCCAGCTAGTTTTTCCTGTCTCTGTTCACTAGCACTGATGTAAACCATACATTTTTGTGTAATTTTGATCTAATCTTCATCTTCTGTAAGTGTTTTGAGGACCAGTATCACTTTGATAAAAGGACCTTGTGAGACCTCTACTCCCTCAAAGACTCTCACAGCGTCAGTCAGCCCAGGGTGGAAATCTCTGAGTGAGTGGGCAGCTCTCCAGTCCTGGACTAGTGAGGCTCGTGGGGACCGTACAGGGTGGGGCAAGAGTAGGCTGAGTCGTTCTTATGAAAAATGATATGATAATTAATAAATAATAATACACAAACTCTGTGTTTTAAGTACCCAACTGTAAACCTATGTTTGCTACACCCTATATTAGAATTAACAAAGGGGAAAAAACATATCAGACCCATACTGGAAAAAACAGATCGGTCACACACAGAGAGAACACTTAAGACAGACTGCTTAATTGTTTAAATGATAATCTGTGATAAATTGGACTACTACAAAAATTTTTCAAGAAATTATTAGACAAAACATAAAACTGGGAGACAGTATTCACAACGTGCATCTGACAAAGCATGTATATCCAGATTATATAAAGAATCTCTGCAAATTAAAAATAGACAAAAAATTTGAACTTTCTCTTCACCAAAGATGTATAAATGACCGATAAGCACATAAAAGGTGGGAACCATCATTAGTGGTCAGGGAAAAGCGGGTGAGGTACCATTCTCACTCACTAGAGTGGCTAGCATACAGAAGACTGACGGCGAAAACAAGCATTGGGCGGGGGCGCGTGGAGTTCCTGGGGCCCTTCTACTTCACTGATGGGAGTTCAGGGTGATTCAGTCACATTTGGAACTGTTTCCCCTGAAGTTTAATGTAGATTTTCCCTGTGACCCAGCACTTCAACTCCTGTGTATTGCCTAAGATAACTAAAAACTTAAGTCCTCAAAAATGTGTACAAAAATGTTCATGCAGTTCTTATATAAAAGCTCCAAACTGAAAACAACACAAGTATCCGTCAAAAAGAAATGGGTAAATTGAGGTGCTGGCATACAACAGAACACCCCTCAGTGAAAGTGGTAACTACTGAAATCAGGACAGTGGATGAATCTCGTAGGCACTGGAGAGTGTATACTCTTTGCTTCTGTTTCTATGAACTTCTAGAACAGGTGAAACTAATTACAGAAGTCAAAGTCCAAATAGTGCTTACCTCTTAGGGCTGGAGGCGGGGTGTCTTAATGGTGTTGTGTTACTTGGTGTATCCAATTGTCAGGAAGTTGTTTGACTGAAACTTCGCATTTCATTGTTTATACAATTCATTGTTTTTAATTGTTTTAATTAAAATCTTATTTGTTCTGTGGATCCAGATCATAGAGCCCTTTGTAAGAATGAAGTCATCTTCTGATGTATAGCCTAAATGATCATTGAAATGTATCTAGATGCATGTTTATTACTTATGTCAGCTACAACTCTAGTCCATGCCTGTCTCCTTCTGCCACTGTCAGAGTCGCTGAGCTGTGTATTTGATTCAGAGTGCATTGGGATACCTTGCTTATAGATGGCACAGACTAGAAGAAATACCTTTCTGTATAATCCTTGATGTTGCAGAGTTCATTTAAACCAGGCCAGGTCCATGAGCCTCCTGATATTATGTGATTATTACTTTAGAGACTGCAGTATTCATATAAATTAATTGACCAGAACTTTTCCTTTTCTTGAAGGTGTACAAGGGGGAAGAAGCCACATTCCACATCTCAGGCCTCCAGACCAACACAGACTACAGGTTCCGCGTGTGTGCGTGTCGGCGTTGCGTAGACACCTCTCAGGAGCTGTGCGGGGCTTTCAGCCCCTCCGCAGCCTTTGTGTTACAGCGCAGCGATGCCCTGCTTCCAGGGGACGTGGGGAGCTTAGACGATCCCAAAATGAAGAGCATGATGCCTACTGATGAACAGTTTGCAGCCATCATTGTGGTTGGCTTTGCGACTTTGTCCATTTTATTTGCCTTTATATTACAGTACTTCTTAATGAAGTAGACAAACCCAACAAAACTAGAGGTATGAATTTAATTAATGCTACACATTTTAATACACACATTTATTCAGATAACCCCCTTTTTACGCCCTTTTGTTCTTTGATTTATATATTTCTCTTGTTTTACAGACTTAGCTAGGAAAAAAATATAAGTGTTTTGGTGCACCTTTTTGAAATGCAAAACTAGGAAGAGATTAAACTGGATTTTTTTTTTAAGAAAAAAAAGAAGAAGGTGAAGAGCAAATCAGATACCAAAAGCTAGCTTTCTTATCTTTCTTTCATATTTTCAGATCTGCCTCCTGTTTTCACTGATGTCTTTTGCAAGCCTTGGATTTTTTTTCCCATGTTACAGTTTAGTAATTTATATTCACTAGTCACTTCTACATCTTGACCATCTGTAGTTGTCAATGAGAATCACAGTGTGTGTCGCTACAGGGCTAGGGTGCCGGTGTTGTTCAGAGTGCGACCACACAGCAGCCTACAGAAGGTGTGTTCGCTCAGAGAAGGCTGCCCTCAACCACCGTGTTGTCACTCAGTTGTCTAACTGTGTTTAGCTCACTAAGATCAAAAAGTGTACTTTAATCTAAAATGTTTTAATAATCTGTATCTCTTATGATTTTAACACTATGAGCTGCCTGTCTAAGAAATCAAGTAACCAAAATGCACCTATAAATTATGGAGCATTGTAGATTTTACCACATCGATTTATAGCAGTAACTTTAAAAAGGGCATTGTGCAATAGTTAGTTGTTTCCTTGTTCAGCTATTTTAAAAGCTGCTTTAACTTGTTTGTTTGTCTTTGTATATAACTACTTCTAATCTAATCACTAGAGTTATTATATTCTGTTACGTTTGACCAGAGTTATATGACAAGAACTGGTGACAGTTTAGTGCCTCTGCCCATCGTTCATGATTTACACTAATTGTGAGAAACCTTCTTATACGTCAGCTCATTATTTTTGAAAGATTTGCCTTTAGGCTGTTCTTTGAGGTATCAAATGAAGTGATTGAATTTCCATACCTTAATTCAGTGCACATAATACTAAGCTAACAACAGATGAAAACTGGTAAAACCCGAGAGAGAGTCATCCACATTTGTAGTTACTGTTTCTGTGGGGTTGACCTGGCCGTGTGCGGAGAGGGAGTGGTATTTGGTTGTAAGCACAGGGTGTTTGGGGGTCGAGGAGCCTAGATTCTTTACCTGGATCTGTCACTGACTTGCTGCATGACCTGAACACGTCACTTTACCTCTCTGTGCCTCAATTTTCCCATGCATTAAAAATAAAATAAAATAAAATAAAATACAATAAAATGGGGATTCTAACGTTTGTAAGTGCTTTGAGATCCTTGATTAACAGGTGCTATTGGAGTGCAAAGTGTTACTCTTGCATGTTTATTTTGAGTCATGAGATAATCAATTTTAACCCAAAGTCATTGGATTATTTATATGAAGTCCATAATGTTCGAGTACCTCAGGGACACTTAAGAGTTGGAGGTGCAAATATATTCCAAAAGGGTGCAACAGACACAGTGTATCCCCCCACCTTCTGTTTTTGTATATTTTTGCTACTTGGTTTTTCTTCCTCATTGCTCTTTTGTGCTTGGTCTGTGTTGTCTTAAGATGCAGTGTCCTGTACCAGCTTATACTATTCCCATACCAAAGTCATGGGGAAGCCAACATTATTTTGTTTTTGGTTTATTTATACTATATTCTGCATACAGTACTTTAAATGCCAATTACAGTGCAATCTTTATTTATTGTAAAATTTTTTAAATGTACTTATGTACTAATTTTCCCCTGTAGCATGTTATTTTTTGTGTGTTTTATACTTTTGTAATTTTAGGTCAGTCTTGTTCCTTGGCAACATCTGTAGTATTATCAACCTTCTGACATTTTCTTGTGTTTTTAAAGATAAGAGCATCTAGTGCATTAAATGCCAAAAAAAAATCCATTATCAGTGATTGAAACGTTTACATGTACCCAAAAAACCATAATCATCTCTTAAAGAAAGTGCTAAGATTAATGAATTATTCTGTGTGCCTATATTGATGTAGTAAGTACTAGAGAGTTCTGTATTTTGTTATTGACTATAATAATTAGTTTAATTAGCCTTGCAAACTGATGATATCAAGGTAAATATATTTTTGCCAAAGTCTGGCCTTCCAAAACGTATCCCTCTATTTAATTGTGTATTATAACCCACTGTAACATTGCATCTGCATTTTGAGACAATTTCAAGCAGGTGTTTTGAGGAGAAGGCATTTTTCAAGCAATGAAGATTCAAATGAGTACAAGAACCTCGTTTGCAGAAAGAAAAAAAAAATGTCCCTTTTTGGAAACACTTTAGAACTGCTGCTACAAAGGACAACTGCTCTGACTCGGTTGAGATTTTTTTAAATGAAATAATACTTTAGGCCAAAATTGCTATGAATATTGGATCTTTCTGAGATTTTCATACTACCAGATTTGACCACCAGAAAGCAGAAGTGTGCAGAACACGAGCTGACAGCACTTTATTTTATTGCTCTCCTTCGTTCGGTATTCATCATGCTCCCTCAGACAGAAAGTTACTGCTCTGGATGGCACTGTTTCCTATCACAAATATGTATATGTGATATTGACATATAACTATATATATTGCCATTACACGTGAACAATAAAATAAAGTGTTATGTTAACCTTCTCTCTCTGCCCTTTTGCAGTATGTAGGAATGAGTGCGTGGCTTTCTGATGCTCTGTATGTCAAACTCATCCCTGGCACAAGAAATTCCAGTCATGTGAAGCAAACTGCCCTTTGTCCTCAAAGAAATTGTTTAAAAAGAAAACTTTTTTAAAAGATTTTTTTCATATTACCTGCCTTGTTCTTATCAACTTGAAATGTTGACATTTTCTAACTGTGTTTTGTTGGCTACAGTAATTCAGTATTCCTGTCAAATTGAAAAGTGCCCTAATGGAATGTGTTTGAATGTTATCCTTGCACAATTCTTTAAATTTAAAGACAAAATGTTTTACCTCACTGTTGGACATACATTCCAATCTTTTCAACTTTAGGAGAAAAAGAAATAATCATGTTTTCCTGTATTGTAAATTTTAGACTATTTCATATACATTGTATTGAAACTGCCATATCAATTTTAATGTATAGATTTTGCAAATACTATGCTATATGTAATAACCTAACTGTATCTGTAGTGTATATGTAATATATTTATGCCCAATAAATGTTTTAATTCTTTCTGACTTAAGTAGGGTTCTTCTGCTGTGAGAAGGATTGCTTTTGTTGTTGTTGTTAGTTTTTGAAAACACTAACCCCACCCCAGAAATTGCAAATTTAAATGCTTTTAGAGGCCAAGCAAGTGTCATAGTCATAGCACACAGGGGTTGCTGTGGCACCCGAAGGGCAGCTGCCGCCCAGCTCCTGCTGCTTGGGTTCTGCAATCATGTTTTCTAAAGGAGCAAAAAATCCAAATTTCCCTATATGGACCAACTAGAGTGTGACTGTAGACCACACAGGGTCATGGGCTGCTGGCTTTTTGTTTGTTTGGTTGGTTTTTGTTTTGTCAGTCCGTGTACATAATGTGTCACCTCTTGGCCTAACATTTTATCTATATGTCAAAACTCGGGAGCCCAGGTCTGGTCCCCAGCCCCGGCCGCTCGCTCTCCTTAACCAACTCACACAGCGTTGACCTCCACCTTCCCTGTTCCAGGTCTCATTCAACAACAACAACAGCAATAAAGCGTGATGCTTTTACTATGGCCGTGGTTTCATTGTTATACTTAGAATTGTTTTTCTAGGAATCCATTTCTTTTGTTTAATTTCTGGGGGGAAATATATGGAGAAACTAATTGTGTATAACTCAGAGCCCACTTTCATATATAAAGAATGACAGCCATTCTTATGTACAAGAATGACAAATTGAAGACAACAGATTTGACACGCTCTTCACCCCTCTGAAAATACAGCAAAGAATTTTAAGTCACAACTCCCTTCAACTCTAGGCAGAATGGGGGCAAAGTTATTAGCTCCAGAAGTGTGGAAACCCAACGGAAGAAAGCCAAATTTTAATTTATCGGGGAAAAATTAATGCCAATGAAGTTTACATGCAAAATATCCTGAAGGCTCAAAAATAGAAGTATGTCCTGAAGTGGCAGTAAAGGGAGAAAAGGGCCTAAACTAGTATCTGTTGAAAACCATTTAAAGTGCCATTAGATCTATAAAATCCCTCCCCATGTTTTTGCACTGAACAATTGCTGCTCCACAGAGGCCCTCGTGTTCATCCTCAGAAGGTAAAGTAGGAAGTCTCTGGACTTGGAGATGCGACCCACGGTGGAGACTGAAGGGGCCATCTCGAAAACAGAGTAAAGCGAACATAGGCATATGAGAGGATCTTAGAGTCTTCCCTGAAGAGCCTCATGCACCGAAAAGCAAGATCTGAAGAACCGGTTCAGGCAGAACAGTTTGCTGTTCCTCGATGGTACTGCTCAGCCTTGGCTGCAAGGTAATAGCACCTGGGGAGATACTCAGAATTGCTATACCCAGTTCATATTCTACAACAAAATGAGTATTTCTGGAGCATCAGTGTTTTTTCCAGCTTGATTCCATTGCACAGCCAAGATTGAGAACTACTGTACTCAGGTGAAACTTAGTCAACAAACCTCTGTCAGCTTTGCAGTCCTCCAGCTTTCCCAAGGGCAGCCTGGCATCTGGTGAAAGCTGCTGACATGAATGAGAAGTCCCAAAGCCAACAACTTGGAAGAATCAGAGGCTAGGAAAGAAGACACTTCAGAAAACTATTACATCTCTAGAGATGCTAGAAAAGGTAAGTCATCTGTAGACTAAGGATAGAATTCTATGAAAAGGAATGATTGAAGAACAGGGAGACGTTCTTAGAAATTAAAAATTCAGGAGAAGGGTTGAGAGCTAGAATTAAGAATCACCTGATAGAGCAAAAATGAAAAGATAAAATACTAGGATCAGACCAGGATGTTCAATATCCAAGTAATAGGATCTCCGGAAAGAACAAAATGTAGAGGAGGAAATGATCAAACACTTGAGTTTCCAGGATGAAAGAGAACAGGGGCGCTCAGCAAACGAATGAAAACAGGCACCTCTGCCAAGGCACACCATCCTGAAACATCAGAGCGCCCGTTCCAAGAGAAGCCCGTGGAAAAGCTGGCCCCATGGAGGGATCAGACCTCAGAGTGGCTCTCCACTTCTCGATAGCAGCACTGGAAGCTAGAATTCAGTGAGGCAAGTATGTCAAGATTTTGAAGGAAAAAGATTTCCTACCTGCTTACCCTCAGTTCAGTGTAAAGTATCATGAAGAAATTTTTAGAAACACAAGATCTCCCATGCCCCCTTTTCAGGAAACAGCTGGAGGAGATGCTCGGCCCCGTGAGTGAATAAACCAGGGAAGAGGCTTCCACGGGGTTCTGCCTCTAGTGCTTTTCATGCGGGTCAGAAGTTGGCTCTCTGGCCCTGCGTCCTGGGATTTGTGTGACTTTCGCTGTGCCTCTTCCCTAACCCTAGTCGCCTTGTGCTCATAAACACACTCACACAATTACTTCCCTGAAGAGATGACTGCAAAATGGTCTTTTTCAAAGCCTCTCAGGATACCTCGCCTTGGGCTAATTGAAATAACAAATCTGTCTGCAGGTACCCCTTTTCCGGGGCAGGGGGAGTAGAAAAAAGTCTCCACCTCCACTGAGTGCCTCAAAAGCTGGGAGGGAGGAACGTATGTCCAGGAGCGAGTCTCCTCAATTCTGAGGCATGCAGCACATGATTGGGCTCACAGAAGTTAAAAAGGTTTGTTGAATTGAAGTCATTTGGTAGGAAAAGTTCACACAGCAGTAATGGGACGGATCCATAAGATTTGCTGCTCCAAACCATGGTATTTTTGTCATGGGTGTTATTTTTGGTGTTTTGATTTTTTTAATTAAAATAATAATTTAAAATGTGGCAATTTTCACACAAAATGCTGGGATTCCAGATTCTGCTAAAATGTGAAAGATCTGGCAACTCTAGGTCTCGTTCTGGAATGGTGCTTTTCAACAGATGTGAACAGTGGCTGTCCTTGGTGGTTGGGCATCTGCTCTGCGGTTGACCACATTTCCCACCAGATCCGTGGCACACATGTGGGTGGTATCGTCTTTTCCTTGTACTTGTCTCCATCAAAAGTGAATAAACAGAGGACAAGACTTCCAAGAACAGTGGAGTGAGGACATCTGTTAATCTGCTTCTCCACAAAAGCAACAAAACTACTGGCAAAAAAAAAAAAGCTTTGGAAACTTTTTCAGAACTGTAGAAATTAACCAAAGGTTTGTAATGATTGAACTTGGAAGAAACAGCAGGTTTTGTGGTATTTTATCTCAGTCTGCTGCCCCTCTCCTCAGCTCCACAGGAGCCTTGAAACCCAGCAGCCCTGCAGCCACTGAAGGGAGCGGACTGGGCTCAGATGGCCTCGGAATGTCTAACCCGACCCGGCTCCCTGGCCAACCCTCCCTTACAGGGTGTTGTCATCATCTCACCTGCCTCAGAGCTCACTCTGTGGGAACAGCCTTGTACCCAGAGCGCTCATTAAAAAGTAATCCTGCAATTGATTAACCCTGTTCTTAGTTGAGGCTGCAAAGCCAATTGGAACAAGTGAGAGCCTGTCCAGAAACTTGAGGACCTGGGAAATAAGATGTCTGTAGGGAACTTTTAAAAGTTAATAATGGCTCTCAGGGTCTAGAGGGCCTCATGCGTGTGCTGGGCCATGCACATGCATGCCCAGGAAGGGTCTGAGAAGGCCCCTTCTCTCACCGGGACTTGTGCAAGCAGGGAGTGAAGACTGAGGCAGAGCTGTGAACCCCCGGCGCATTGAGGGTGCGCTCCAGCACACAAAGACCTGCGGCTCCAAGGCTTTCAAAGAAATCTGGGACCAGTCTAACTGGCCATTAAACAGAACGGGTTTCCGTGGCCAGACGCAAAGAAAGAAACCTGGAAGGGTGTGATCTGAATTCGTAATTTGGATGTGTCCCTAACGGGGAGTGGGGAGGTGATGATAAAAATATTTTAGTCTTCACTGTAATATTTTAGCCTTTTAGGTGAAAAATGCATTGAGGTATTGTGTGATAAATATTAATTTTATGGTAAACAAAACCATATTAAAGAAATAGGATTCCATCCCTTTCCTGAGCCAAAGGATAGACAGAGTATGCTTCTTTTCCCCTAAGACTGACAATAGAAATATTGTGGTTGTTGTCTTCTGCACAAACAAGTCGTAGAAGACGTGTGTTCGACTCAGACACACACAACCTCTTGCAGATATGAGCCACTGTATGACTGTGGGTTTTCCGCCGCCGGGCTCCCCAGCGTGAAGAGGCGTATAAGATAACTACAAGTGGTTGAAGTCGGCCTCTTTCAAATTACGTCGTTTTTGTCATCTGTGCAAACAAAGACAGATAAGACTAAAGTGGATATTTACGTGTACAACAGAAATAGAACAAGTAATTCATAATGCGGGTGCCACTCAGAGACGGCAGAAACCATAGGGCTGATAAGCAAATGACCAAAGTTTGAGCACAACGCACCGTGCTGCCGCCTAAAATACAAACGGACCTCTGCAGTGCAACACACTTTAAGTTAGCATCTGCAAACACAGTCTGTCCTCTGGTGAAAAGAGTTTTATTTTAGACAAGGAGAAGGAGTGGGAATAAAAATCAGGAACCACACAGAACTGGAAATTGAGCTGAACTAGAAAATTTGTATAGCTGATCCCTGCCAGCCTCAGCCACCGGCTTACACCTTCCTGTCTTACTGCGCATATTTTCATGTTCAGGACTTAGGAATATTCACTTGATCAAAATTGGCTTTGCTAAAATTAAGGTGCTCTTGCCCAAACCCTGAAGGTTGTATAATGTTATTTCTGCGGAACTCGAGATGAGATAAAACAGGTTTTGGTTTTGCAGTAGGTGTGTGAGAGAAAGTGAAAGTATAATAAACATCTATTGTTTTGTCCGCCACACCCTCCTCTGGCCAGTGAGCTATGGAGCACCCTCTCCCACCTCCAACTCCGTCCACTCGGTTCACAGCTTTTGCTGTGTTCTTCCCAGGCTTCTTGCCCGGGTTTAAGTACATTATTCTAGGGATGAGTCCGTAGCCATTTGGAATTAAGACTCAAGCTAGTCTTGCTCTAAAGTCTGGAACAGCAGGATGAAAAGCTTGAAAATTGAGCAGCTGATTTTCTCTGTAGAGCAAGCCAGTGAGTAATCAGTGAGAGGAAGACAATGAGGCTGGCGGAGAAAAAGCAAAAAGAGGGCGAGGATGCGGCGGAGGGCCTGAGCCGAGGCCAGTTCGTGCTGCCCTTTGGTTGTCCGAGCCCCGTGTCCTGGCTTCCTTGTGCTGCTTTGTGTTTAAGCGAGTTGCACTTGGGTTTCTGACACCAGTGACCAGCAGGTTCCCAACTAGGACACAAAGCACTTCCAACCTATTGTATGCTGCAAAGGAGACTTATTTAAAGTAGGATGTACAATGTGCAAAGTGTACAGTCTCAAAAGGTTTTGTGATGGGAATTCATTCAGATTTGGCCTGTTTCTTTGTTTTGTTTTTATTTTTCAAGCAATATGTGCTGAGCTTAGGGAAGTTCTAGTCCCGGGGGAGGGGTTTTTCTAATCAAAAACTGGTGCAGAATCAGAGCATTTACTAGTGAGCCCTGGAAGCATGTCAAACATTTGGCTTACTTTATCTCATGTATGACACCTGACTGATTACCCCTTGAGGTGAGGAGAGCTGTCCCCTTGAAGAACAGGGTGCTCAGGTGACCTGGGCAAAGCACGTTAAGTAAGCAAGTCCAAAATCCTGGCAGCTAGCAGGTTTGAAACCTTAAGCAAACCATTTACCACTCCAGGCCTCAGTTTCTTCTGTGAAACAATGAGTTGAACAGGATCTCAACTAGGGTGTGGAGAGAGACTTCAGACATCCCCAACCACCTCCATGCCAGGAAGCAATTATATGAGAAACAGCTGGGAGAAAGAAAAAAGAAAGGACTTCCGAAGTGATGGATTCTCCTTTAAAATCCTCTCCCTTGTTCCCTCTACCCACAATACTCCTTATTGAGAGCCTTTAAGATTTTTTTTTAAGCAACAACAACAGAAGTTCTAAATATTCTCTGTGACTCCTTGACTTGAAAGTCAGAGCCCCCACGTTCATGCATGCATTAGCCTTACTCACCATTACCTGCTGGCACAAAAAGACAGTGGGCTGCAGGTCAAGGTCCTGGCTCCACCCCGTCTGAGTTAACTATTGCTGGGTAACAGTCCCTGCAAAAGTCAGCAGCTTGAAACAATCAAGCAGCCCCAGGAGTCTTTTACAAGAAGAGTTTCTAACAGCACTGGGCAGGAGACAGGCGATAGGGAGCGAATAATGAGTGGTGACAAGGTCTTGTCAGGGAGGTCTGTGGGGAAGGGAAGGGGAGCGCAGTAGCTTAACAAGCAGGCGAGGCTGCAGGAAGGGCGTGGTTGGCGGGCTGGTTTTGATTTAGAAAACTGAGCACGGCTTTGGCGTTTGACCGACTCAAGGCAAAGCACTAATCTGGAGGAAGCTGTTGGAGATACGAGAGAAGTTACGATCCGTGTAGCGAGGGTCCACGGAAGATGGAAAGAATGAGAAGTGGGTGCACAATTGAAGGACTTAGCCTTAGAAACCAGACACGTTGTTCTGAAACAGGTGAGAAGAAAGCGCAGGTGGCACCAAGTGTGGAGATGAACAGTGGGCCCGTACGTCACCTATTACGATTGAGAAAATCCTGAGTTAAACAGAGTTGAACATTTAAATTTATACAGCGCCTAGACGTTAAACCCTTTAGTACTTTTCTTTCTTTTCTTTTTTTTTTTAATTTCAGCATTACCACCTCTTTATTTTCTAATGATCTCTGCACCTTGAAAACACCTATCAACAGGCAGCATAACATTCTGGGAATCGTGCAGCCAACTAAATGTCAAGCAGAAATGAGTCAGTGTGCCCTGTGTCTCATTAGCAGCGTCCAGTGAAGTCACAAATCCTGATGCAAGGATTTGTGCAAGCCACACCGGGACCATGGAATGGGGTCTGAGCCTGGACCTGTTTTCCTCTCTCTTCTTCTCCAACTTGTCCCCTGCTTTCCTTAAAACCACGGCAGATTCACAAGCAGGCTGTTAGAGCAGGGAGAGAGTATTGTGAAACAGCGGGCACACGCCATTCCATAGCCATGGGCAGCGCTGGCCCCGGGGAACAGTAGTCACGCATGCTGTTGCAAGTCTCGTATTTTGTTCTTTGATGTTTATTCTTCACCAGCTGAAGATTTGGGGATAGAATGTCACCAATAATGTGAATTTTGGAGGTTAGTTCTGATTTATCTATCCTATTTATGATATAGTCAGTCTTGTTTTGCTTCCAGTTCAGGAAAGGAGCCCTGGGGTGCTGGAAACCGGATTTTCTAGTTCAAGAACTTTAGGATTTGGGTAGGATGGGGTGGTGGCCGAGAGCCAGGATCGGGAAACAGACCGCAGGGGTTTGGATCGTGCTCCGCCACCACTGGCTGTTTTGGGCGAATTCCTTAAGGCAGATAAACGTTGATTATCCCAATTCCTCAATAAAATCGAAGTGCCACAAGAACACAAAATTTGTATTTCCACCACTGCATCCCTAGTACCTAGAACATTTCCTGGAAAAGAGTGAGCACTTAGTAAATCTTTATGGAATAAGTAGATTTATATGGGAATACATGAGTAGTGTTGCTGCATGAATTCTTTTTGCTCAGGGAATTATCCTATGGCCGAGAATGACTGCCTCGGCTTGTTTCCCACAGCACCTAACCCGGGGGCTTGGATTGAAGAATCCACCAACATTTATAAGTTTGAGTGCATTTGAACTGAGACACAGCCCCGCCCAATTGAAGCGTCCTCGGTTCCTTCCTGGTGGACAGCAAAGGGGTTATGGGGACTCGAAAGAAAAGGACAACATGACTGAGTGGCATTGACTCTCCTTGCCTCTGGCTCTTTTCCCCCTGAATGCCCTCCTTAGTTTTCAAAGTCAATAAAACTGATCCCTAGGTGATGAGAATCTTTCATAACAATCCGGCACTAATCCCAGATTCTAATCTCAATTCCTCTGTAACCACCCAGTGAACCCTCAGCACGTCCCGTCACCTCATAGAACAGTGCGAGCTTCACCCCCGTGGCAGGGAGGAACCCCGCTTCGCAGGGTCCCTGTGGGACAGGTGAGCAAGGGAGGGAGCGAAGGGGGTGACGCAGGCAGCAATGCTCAATGTGTGAAATAAAGACATGAGACGAGAGACGGGTTTCTTCATGAGATTTAGGGTACAATAGTCATGGCCAGCCATTACAAGTCAGTCAATCTTGTGTAAGAGTGTGTCACAGAAGCCTCAGAGAGATACTTCGAGCTCTCCATTATGCAATCTAAAAACCATGGTTTCTTCCCTATATGTCCCCCCAATCATTCCACAAAATACATGGAGCATTTCCATTGTGTCAAGCACTGTTTTAAGTATAGAGGGAAAGTCAGGTAGGGAGGGAGACCCATGACTGTGTGGGTTTAGTTCTAGTGGTGGAGCCAGGCATGTGAACAGATAATTGCTTCTGGGTGATAAATGCGATGAGAGAGGGATGATCAGGATATCCGTACTATAGCAGCCTAGAGAAAGGACCTCTCCCTGGAGTTGGGGTGGTGGTGTCAGTGACAGAGATTAGAAAGTCATACCTGACATGTGTCTTAAACAATAAGCAGTCAGCAAACACTGAATGGATGAGTGAGTGAATGAATGAATGCTGCTTATCCCACTCTCTTTGGTAGTAAAGTTCCTGAAAGGCAGAGCCCAGCAAGGGAATGAGTAAAGGAAGGAGACATATTGTTAGAGGAATTACCAGCATTCAATTTTGAGGGTGGATGCCAAATAGGAACAGAGAAAATGCATCCAGAGAACTGATTAAGAGGTCTCCTGGTCATGAGATACTACGCTTTCTTCTTTGAGGGGCTCACACATTATCCTGCACGAACTGGGGAGTCATGGAAGAAAGGAATTGACCCAGGCATCCCTTAGTTTAAATGCATCACTCTGGTTGACACTTTTTCCTCGCCATCACTGAAATCACTGCAGACAAACTTGACATTCACATGTTCTCCATGCCTCGTTCTTGGTCCCACCCTCATGCTTTCCTGGGGATGATGACCCAGATGTTAGTCCACACAAGGGAGTTTTATTTTAACCTTAGCATGTTTGCTGTATGGAACCTGAACTTGGCTTCAATCGGCCTCAGGCAGCCTTTCCCCCAGGCACCTGTCATGCTTCGCAAGCTCACTTGCTGAGCCTGTCACAGGCATTGCTATTCACCACCACTCCAGATACACTGGCTGGGGTGCAAGGCATCTTGCTGGATACTGAAGGGACCAGAAAAATAAAGCCAATGCCAACCTAGAACTCTAGGGAGAGTCATGATGGAGAATAACTACGTTACTGACTCTGACTAAAGGCGAACTTTAAGGAACTCATGTTTTGCTCAGAAAAATCTTCCCATCTCTGCACCGTATGCATCCACTGCTCTGGTCATATTCTACAGTCCCTCCACTTTGTCATACCAATTTATAATGTATAATCAGATTTATGCTTTTTCTCATTTCATTTGACTGTATGAATCCTGTGACATACTAGACCTATTATCAACCCCATTTGACAAATCAAAAAGTAAGGCATTCAGTGGGAGAACCAGTAGTAGGACCCAGTGTTTTTTATAAAATAGAGCCAAGACAAGCTGTCTTTGGCCTACCAAAGAGAGTGCAAGACTTTCCTTAAGGATGGTATTGCTTAACGCCCCTTCGAGTGCACAAGAAATGTGAGTGCTCATGCAGTGAAGAAGCCAGTTTTAGAAGAAACAAAAGGAAACTCCAGACTGTCTTTCTCAATGTTTTCAACTGTTAATATCAGATATACCCTCAAGCATACTCAGTAAGGATGTGATGAGCAATCCCCAGACACCGGGACTGTGTCTCACAGTTCCTGAGACATCTGAGCAGATCTGACTGGGCAGCGTCTTGAAACACAGCACAACACTTTGGGCTTCGTTCTTCAGGAAATGGGCTGCACTTGCTCACTCAGATGAAGGGGTGGTGGATGGATATTGTGTGATTTTGCATCAGCTCATAACCTGAAGGAAGCCATTGTCCATTTCTTACTACAAGTGAGAGAGAGGGAGGGAGGCAGTAAGGAAGGAAGGAAGAAAAGAAGGGAAGGAAGGAAGGAACAGAAAGAAAAAGAAGAGAAAGAAAGAAGAAAAGAAAGAGAGAGAGAGAAAGAAAGAGAAAGAAAAAGGGAAAGAAGGAGTGGAGGCAGGCAGGGAGGGAGGGAGGGAGGGAGGGGCCCCATGAATAAACAAGACACCAGGTCTCCCCCCTCGGGCTGCTAATTGATGGAGAATTTGGAGCCAGCCAGGCTCTAGGGCTTGCCGTTCACTTGCTGGTTGCCGGAGGCCTGAAAACAAAGTGAGAATGCTTCCACTCCCGTTCCAATCTGCAAGACCCCATCTGCTGCGCTGATTCCCAGGGTGGCTGCCATGGTGGGGACGGAATATAAATGGCCCGGGGAAGCCAGCAACTCGTTGATGCCAACATAAGATAAACTTGCAGCCCTGAGGTTAAGAGGAATCTTCCTTCTGACTGCTTGTCTTCAACAATGCTAAGACTCGGCGCTTTTTCTATGAAGGCCTTGTGTGGGCAAGCTCAGGCCACTGAATTGGTTCCATTGACCAACACTTTGATCTCAACATGTGTGGGAAAAATACTGTACATCTCAAAGACATTTCTCCTTTGAGAAGTGCCTAATTATTACTGGAGATAAGCTTCTTGGTATTCACCCTATCTCCTTCTGCCCAGTTCCACCAGTGGGCAGAAGAATGGTCTTCTTTCACGCAGATGCTGCCCCAGTGCTCTCCCAATGGGTCTCCATTGGTCCTAGGAGAATGTTCAAAGTCCCTGGCATGGCTTTTGAGGCCCGGCCTCTGCCTCAGGCAGTGTCCACCTTGGGCCACCCCTTCCCGTGCCCACTATGCTCCAACATGCTCCTTCTTAACTCAGACCTTTTCTACACTAGCCCTTAGACTTAGAATTGGAGCCCCCTCTTCAGCAGTCTGGGCAGCTCACACACATTCTTCATATTATGCTATAAATGTCATTACCTAAGGACGTCACCAGTGTTGTGCCCTAGACCAGGCTGGTAAATGTGAGGGGTTCTCACAGCACCCACCTGGCACTGCTCCATCACGTCACACAATTCAATTAGAGTTATAATTACTGGGCAGTTATTGGTTGAAAACAGTCTTTTCCCCATTGGACAGCCCAAGCTGGTTCCAGCAGAGTGCTTGCCTGTGTGACCTTACTTAAACTTCCCTTTTGAGTACTGCTGTCATCCTGTGATGTCAGTGGATTACAAATGAGTTGAATGAGAGAAAGTTGAGACTGTGTACTCCCACGGGTTTGGCTGTGAGGGAAGGAGAGAGCTAGGGCGATAGCTGCAGGACACTGTGGGGTTGGTTGTCTTGGCCAGTTCACACTGCCAAACAAAACACATTAGACTGGGTGACTTAAACACAGAAATTTATTTCCTGATGTGGACACTGGCTCTCAGTGTCTGTGGCGTTATGGATGGGATACGAGACAAATTGACACAGACTACCGAGTCCTGTGGAGGAAAAGGGACAGCACAGCTACTCTCTCAAGGGGAGAGTGCCCCAACCCTTGCCTTGACAGGCTTTTATTGGCTTTCTAATAGCAAACATCAAAAAATGTTTTCATTCATTATACTTAGGTTTGCTTTAGGTAATTACTTTTTACAGATAGCAACAGAAGGGTTGTTACTAATTACTTCTTACGGATTAACAAGGAAAAAATGTCACAAATGCAAGGGGACGATAAGAGTAAATAGGTCTGGTTACACTTCAATCCTTGGGAGAATTAGCTCAGACTTCAGGAAGTTACTTGAAAGATATGCAGCAAGCACTCGCCACCTGAACTCAGGGTGAGGGAGTTTTAGCAAGAGCAAGTCACTAAGCAGCCCTGATTTCCCACGGGAGAACCGATTTGTGGGTTTGGCTCCTGTATGCCACAACGCACCTGTTGGGTTTTTCAATAGGACTGAGCTACAATTGCCATTGCCAGGCAGATCGGTTCCCTACAATTTCCCATAGTTCTGGAAGCTGGAAGTTCAAGGTCAAGGTGCTAAGATGGTTGATTTCTGGTGAGGGCTTTCTTCCTGCCTTGTGGATGCTTACCTTCTCTCTGTGCCCTCCCATGGGGTTGGGAGGAAGAGAGAGAGTCAGCATTCATGTACTCTCATGTCTCTTTTTATAAGATCACTAATGCCCTCATAAGGGCCCTGTCTCCAAATACCATTACACTGGGAGTTGAAGATTCAACATAGAAATTTGGAGGGAGCACAAGTCAGTCCATAGCAGGAGTTATACAAAGTCCTGAGCAGGCTGAACTGCCAATGGCAGAAGCCAGCAGAGAAGGGAAGGATGACCCTCCAGGAGAGAGCTTCATCATGGGAGGTGGAGAAGCAGTGCACTGACGGAGACAATGGCTTCATGTATGAGGGCAGACACAGGTCCCACTCTGACTTGAGAACAGGAGCAATGAGCGTGTGCTGCCCCACATGACCCTTCCCTAGGGGGCAAGGAACTAAGACAGTTCTCAACTAATGGCTTCTTAAGTGCTTTTTGAAGTGATATTCATGGGTGTCTGTTGAGGGGCTTGCATGGTTTGAGGAGAGTGGACAATGTTTAAATTAGATTCTATGCTGGGTAAGATTCTGTGCCGAGTCAGGACACACTGCCAAGAGTGTGGTGGATCAGGAAAGTGTGTTCGGAGTCACCAAGTGCCTGATGCTATGTGATGTTTCTCCATCATCGTTGGGCATCTGGAGTGGGAAGAAGAGATTGAGGATAGTGGTCTTGATCCAGGGCCGGGGTCAGGTGGAAAGAGGCATGGAAACTGAGAACATTCACTAGAAAGTGCTTCTGCGAGGGCCACGGATTGGATTAGGGTGTGGAGATGGGAGGGGACCTGCTGACAGGGAGAGAGTAAAGCAGCTGAAGGGAATCATGGCTGAGAGACCTGAATGGTAGACGCTGTGGTCTCAGAAAGGGATGTTTTCACACAAGACTTCACAGGAGGAGCAGTTCGAAGCCGCATTGCTGTCCAGCACGTAGTTTAGGAATGAGTAGCCTACATGACAAAAGTCCTGGATACTCGGAAGACCAAGATGAACCCATCAGAGTCGAGAGCCTAATGTCCAGAACAGGCCAAGTCCGGTAAACTGCCTCCCTTGCAAAATTTTGTCTCCATGGGCGTATTTCCTTGCAGCTGCTTTCCTGCATGGTTTCCGACCTGCCAGCCTCTCCCTCTCTCTCCCTCTCCCCCTCCCTCTTTTTACCTACCAACCTTTCACATCTTTGGGGCCCACACAGAGACAGAGAAGATAATGGAAGCAAGAAACGGTAGACAGGGGGTCGCACAAGCCATTTCAGTGACAGAATTTGGGTGACACGGATATTTCTCTGATATTCAGCTCTTGCTCCTGGCTCCTAAGGCTCAATGAAAATCTTTACTTCCTAACAACCATGTTGTGGGAAACCTTTGAAAAAATCCTCTTTTAGGGTCTTCTTCAGGGCCAGCACTGCCACATAAGCATTCTTCCTTTTACAGGAAAAGCTGGGATTAATAGTTACAACAACTGTTGCTCTCCAGCAAGAATCACCAGGATGAGAAAATGCCCCCAGACCATCTTGCTCACTCACGGCAGACATCACAAATAGATCGCGACACTTTTTATTGCAGATGTGAGAAAAAATTCATTGTCCGAACTAGGACAGTTCGGAGAGTAGAAGGGAATACTGAAAGTAATTAAATATAAAGTTATTGAAGTTTTTATTTATTGAATGACAAGTTGATTTATCTTATTGGTAAAAGTTCTAGTCACAAAATATTTTCAAAAATCTAAAAGTAAAATCTGCATATTAAATCAAAATAAAAATAATTTATATAGATTTTCTGAATGTTTTAAAAAATATGAAAACTATTCTTGTCATATACATATACAATTTAATTGGGCTTTTTTTGGCCATATCTATCTTCAGTTCTACATTACTGATATTTTTATAAAGAAAGCATTTTTAAAATATAATCTAGTCTTTATGTTTAATAAATTACCCATAGTCTCCTTCTATGTAGCATTCATGGTTAATAAATTTTAAACTTTTGACATTTTTTGCTCCTAGTGAAGTCAGAGCAAATTCTTAGAAAAAGGAAAATATTCTTTTTTGTTACTTTTTTCTTATTGAAATGTTTAATTTCAGGCCAGATACTTTTACAGATTCTGTTGCTTTGTTCCTATTCTTTGACAAATATTTTTATGAAAAAGTTGTCAAATAAGTTGACCCTCTGATTCTTTTTGGTATATTCAGACCATAGAACACAGTAGTCCTTCTCAATTTTATTCCATCAAAAGATTCAACCCAAACTTTGAGATATCCCAAAAATAAATTACAGAACTCCAAAATTAAATCTATACATTTTGAGCTCTCATTATGTAATTTGTTCAGTTCTCCCTATATTTTTGTACAGATAGGTTTTATTTTCCCAATGCAGGCTTTGTTTTTAGTAGGTTCACACAGTGCTTCAATTAAGTTTCTAGGGTTTTTTTTTCCATTTGTTGGCTGCCCTGACTAGAGATACCACCTGATTTTGAGCCGAAGGCAGTCAAACACCGAGAGCTTGTTTATCGCCCCGTTTCAGAGCAGGGGGTTTACAAAGTAAGTCTTCAACAGCACAAGCCTTTCTGAACCCAGCCGGCGATGGGAGCAAAGAAAGAAAGTGAAGAGCACTGCTTTGAGACACGCATCTGTGTCTCCGTTACTGTGTGTTAGTGCGTAACGTGAATTTGGGCAACGTATCACCTACTTCCATTGGCAGACTATCACACATCTTTGGGTGAATTATGAGCTGTGTAAACCATAACCAGTTCCAAATTCTGCTGTCTATTCCATAGGATTCGTAATTTAGCAAGAACATTGTTTTTATCGATACACTTTGCTTCACCAAGATTATACTTGTATTATCATCCCAAAATAGATACATTTAATTTAATGGAGAATGTTTTAACCAAAGTTACAATCACTCATTCTCAATAATGTAAGATGCTTCACTTTGGCAAAATGACTCCTAAAAGCTTTATTTCAATTACATCAAGTAAATGAAAAAAAAAGTCAACCCATTAGGGAGATTAACTGATCTTTAATTTAAAGTATCTGAGCACATTGGTATAAGTGTCTTGGCCTCATTCATCTGGATGCCAAGATTTTCTTCTGACATTTAAGCTGACACAGGAATGGCTTTCATGAACTTTTTATGCATGTGCAAGAAACTACAGAATCCAGAATGAGTAAAGTTAATTGAGGAGAACAATTATTTAATTGAAAAACCGTGTTTCACATGCTGAAATGTAAATGTACCTTCTCCAATGCTATATGTTAAAATTATCAGCTTGGGCACAGTCTTCTTAAAATAATTACTAGCCTGAGTAGATTTAGAACAAAATGAAAAGCTTATCACCATTGTAACAAGAATGTTCAGATTATATTCTGCTGGAGGAAATCTCAGCCTCCCTGTCCTGCATTTGTTGCAAGTCTTCCTAATCTATAGTTTTCCCCACTTCCCACTGACCCGCGCACCTGGCAGCCTCGAGGCTTCAATGCATCTTGAAGACAGCAGTGAGAGCCATGGCACAACTAGAGGAAAAAACGATGTATTTCTCCCACCAGTGATGGGAAGGAGCTGGCTGTTCCTAACAGCATGTGTCGGAGCCCTCTTTGTGTTTTTTCCAGCCAGTGCTTTGCACGTTTGTTTGGGAATGGAGACAGGTTGTAGCTGGTTGTTTTTCAGGTTAAGGAGAGAACGCTGTTAGCTGAGCATGGGTGCTGCTACACAAGACCCTGGCAGAAGCTGGAAATACCAAGTGTAGGTCTGACAACTCCACCTCACTTTCCTTATTAAATGACACAGCCATAAGAAAAATACCTAGTGCAAGTGCAGAAACAGCAGGAGTAACTGGGGCCATGGAGCCACCCAAATGACCTTTCTCAGGCTGACGTTTCCAAGAGCCAGTGCCACACAATGGGAGTTCACCCACAGGGTGAAACTCCCTATGCTCCCTGGGATTCTAGACAGCCTTTAAAGTGTTATCTCCTTGGATGTATTCTGTTCAAAGGGAACCAAGAAGTCTCTATGTTCCCAGTGCTTTCCTATGGGGATTGGAAGTGTTCTTAATTACATTGCTGAGATCCGGCGCTCACCATTCCCTGCCACAGGTCCAGAGTGGGCCTGTGCTGGGGGCACGCCCTGGCACACCCCTGCGCTTCCCTCCACCAACCCAGCCATTTGCTCCCCAATCTGTCTAAGCCAACTTGCACTTGTTATCGTGACTACTTAAAATTGACCTAAGTTGGTAAAATGTGATTGCAAAAACAGAATCCCTATTTCTTGGAAAACTACACTGAATTCTTTGGAAAGACTCAATAAAGGCAAGTCACTAAAAAGCTCATTAAACTAGAGAAGGGTGAAACTACTGTCCAAATCGGGAAAAGAAACTTGCCGGAAGCCACCCAGCTCCAGCAGTGGGACTGGGATGCAAGTCCGAGGACTCCGTTAGTGGAGACGTAAAGCCAGACTGACAACTAGTTTAGATACATTGCGCCTGCCAGTGTAAACACACTGTCTCCAGTTATTTTATCTTTTATGGCGGAATTGCCTTAGGGCAAATTAGTAGTTGTGTGGTGGAAGTGTTTGCGGTGAGAAGGCATGTAGCAAAGATGTTCATGAAAAGATAATTAAGAAGGAAATACCTAGAAGTAAAATGAGGAAACAACGATGAGTTATGAGTCAGGAAGTAAAGAACAACTGGGGTTTTTTACCGTGACCTCCGAATGGGAGACCCACCAAAACCCGCTGGCCTCTCCTCTTCTGACCTTGAGTCAGACCTGGGTCTGCCGCAGGGACGGGCCTGAAGGAATGCAGGGGGCCCTGAACTGAAGGAGAGGTGCACAGACTGGGCTGAAGACACTGGAAAGGCCTTCACAGATGGAGCAAACCTCATGGTTAACTTCTTTGGGTCACTTTAGTGTATTATTAATTATTACCAAGTTCACATCTTTAGGTACTACTTGCAAATTGTAATAACTCAAGTTAACAGCATCCATCAATGACTGTGTGGTATGCAGATGACATTAAATTTTGACACCGTAGGGATCCTTTAATCTAAGATTATGTCCTTTCTACTTTCAAGTTTAATGTTTGTTTTAAGTCAAAATGATGGTGATCATAGGGAGTCCCTTAATTGGCAAACAAAAGTAGGCCACCTTTAGTGGTCCTCTGATTTTGGCTTTAATTTTATTGATCCCTGGAGTCCATGTCTAGAAGCAAATGCCCAGATGACACATAATTCCAGGCCTCAAACTTTCATTTGTCCCACTAATATCCAGTGAGCGGCTGCTGAGTGAGGCATGGGCAGGACTCCTTCCTGTGACTTGAAGAGCTTGTGGACTTTGGGTCACACATTCGTGTGGAACCATGGAGGCGGCAACACCGTTGACTCTGAGGGTGGCAGGCTGTGAAAGACAGAGAGGTGGAGGAAGCATGGGGGTCGCAGCCCACCACAGGGCTGCTGACTCTTCTAATACTTCCAGAAATGGCTTAACGCATCATCAAACCTCGGAGCTCTTGGGGGAATAAAATGAACAACAATGAACACCTCATTGTAAAATACATGTGTCAGAAAGTAAAAGGACTAAATAGAACTGAGTTTAGAACAGGAATAGAAGTAAAATATCCCAGACAGCGAGATTTATAACTGTATGTGGCAGAAAGCAGACACGGACTTCAAAAACACATTTATTAAGCAATGGCTTGGTTAAGGACACACGTAGGAAAGACAACCAATGCCTGATTTCCTGGGATGGGTACAGGACAGGCACAGGGAACTCCTTAACATGCACAAAGGCCTTAGGAAAAAGCATCGCAAGTCCAAATGTTGTTAGTGACATTCATGACTCATGGTAACAACACAAGTTGGCTAAGCAGTAAGTTCGGTACAGACTTAAAATTCCGGGGTTCAGGGAGGCAGGAGGCCATGCCGTTCGGATAGGTTTACAGGAGCCAGTGCTCTCTAGGACACTAAATCTCTAGTGATGAAAGTGCAAAATATAAACAGCTTTGTGGTTTAAGTTGGAGAAATGTTGGATTTAACATGTTAAAATCACGAAAAATCCTTCAAACCATTCTTCCCAAACACTTTCTCTGGGCCTGGAGGGGTGTGGGGGAGAGAAAAGTTCTTCCAGAAAGGACAATTATAAACATTTTGGTGAATTTACACGAGGCATGCGTTTTGAGGGCTTCCACAGTTTGCCAGTTTCGAGGGTAGCTGTTAGTCCCTCGAGCAAAAGATACACTGTGTCACAGTATAAAATGTTCCCTGGAATTCCAGCAGACATCCATAAAATTGGGAGGGACATAGGCATGCCACATCATTTTTTTTTTTTTAACCAAAATAGTTAACCTCCAACCCTGTGCAAGAATTTGCATTCAAAAGAAAAAAACACAAAACAAGCCTCATCCAAACTCTCTCCCTCACCTGCATCAAACTTAGAATATTGCCCAAAATTAACGTGACTGAGTTATTTAATGCAAATAAATAAAAGGCATGCGCTTAAAGCAGTTAGTGTTTGCCACCAGCACATAACTTTCTGTTGGTTTTGACTTGAAGTTCATTCTCTGGATAAAAAATATTTGTGCTATCAATCCCTGAATTAATACCGGTCACTAATCACCTAGTTAATTACAATTGTATATGACTAATGTTGCAATTTAAACTATAAAGAAATCATAGGCGGATTATTAGATAATGAATCATGAATGACATTATCTCTACCTTGTAATGACATTACTTATGCTAGGTACAGTATTTCTGGTGGAAAAGAAGCTCTATTCTATTCAAGAGATTTTGTCACAGTGATATGTATGTCACATTTCAAAGATGTGCACGCTGTTTTTTAAAAGACAAGAAAGTGTTTTCACTAGTCTCGTAAAAAGGCACCAGTCTTGCAAAAGTCTAATGTTTTTTAATGTTAAGTTCAAATATGTGAATAAATGAAAAAATGTTAAAATTGTCAATGCTGAACTAATGATTTTAAATTATAATGATTTCTAGTTCTTCATAAAAGCATAAGAGAGAACAAGCTGGAATTTCAAGTCAAATTTCATCATAATAACTTTCACTGCAGTACAAATGTTAACTGTAAAGAAATGGTTTTTTAGCCCTGGCTGGTGTGGCTCAGTGGACTGAAGGTTTACTGGTTTGATTCCCAATCAGGGCACAGGTCTGGGTTTCGGACCAGGTCCCCAGTAGGGGGTGTGAGAGAGGCAACAACACATTGATGTTTCTTTTCTTCTCTTTCTTCCTCTCCTACCCTCTCTAACAATAAATAAATTAATAAAATCTTTAAAAAGATACCTAAAAAAATAAAGAAAAGAAATGATTTCCATTGAAATGTGATTCTGCTTGATTTTGATGGAATGGCCATTAAATACACATTTTGAAATTAAAAAAAAAAAAGAAAAAAAGAAATGATTTCCAGCCCTGGCCAGACACTAGACATGTTTCTAAATCTCATTTCCATAAAAATGCCAATTTTAAATAATTGATGGCAATGAACATTTTCTTTAAAACAATTGTTAAAAAGTTCTTACTCATATAACTGCCACTTCCTATAATGCAAGCCTTGATTTTGCAACACAGTCTAAGGTGTGGTGGCAGAAGCCTCACTGCTGGATAACCAGGAAAACGGAAACATTCAAAATGAAAACATTCAAAATGAAACCAAGTTCTTTACTTTCCTTACACGAATATGAAGAATGCTGTGAGTGTCATTACCACTAGCAGATGTAGTAGCTGCACCTGCATGAATCTGACTGCTCTGTGTAGGAACAGCCCATTCGAACTTTATTCTGAGCCAAACACATAATAAGGTATATGAACAACCCCTTGAAATACCGGAGAACTATTTGATCCAGCATCAGCTGGAGCTGTCTACTTCAAAACTTAATATATGTATTAGTTTGCTCCTACAACATAATATACAAATGCACAGCTCATTAAGGACAAACTCCTTGTTTTTTTTTAATCTGTAGAGCTTAGAACATACCAGGCACATAATAAATGTTTGTGAAATAATGGACTTGTAGAAACAATTTTCCTCAGTGTAAATTCCCTCTTTCCCTGAGTCTTAAATGATTTATAAAGTATGATGATACAAAGAAGTTACAAACAATAAAAATGCCATGATATAAAAAGACAAATTAAAAATTCCTTTCTCTAAGCACATCTGAGGCCCAGAAGAGCATCATCAGTAGGGGACAGCGGTGGCCCTTGCTTTGTAAACTACTCCCTGTGAACCCGCAAGATGGGGGGACCATTAAACAGGCGACTCACTAAAAGTTAGGGTTTTTCCCTCCAAGGCAATTAACTGTGTGGTAGAAGTCAAGGCTTTTTTGTTTGTTTTCTCTCGTGTAGAATATATTTATAGAAAAAAACTTTAAGGTGTCAGGAGGCTGAATTACCTCTTTGAAATTTACTGGACTCCATTTAGGAAAATAATGCTGAATTATGTAATTAGTATCTTATGGGCTTAAATAAATCAGTGTACTTAAAATATTTTTGTTATCCTCTCCTGAGGACATTTTTTTCCATTGCTTTTAGACAGAGAGAGAGGGGGAAGGAGAGAGAAAAACATCGATGTGAGGGAGAAGCATCTGTTGGTTGCCTCTAGAACATGCAGGGACCAGGAATCATTTCCCCCTGCCGCCCCCCCACCCCCGTCGGACTAGGGGTTGAAGCCACAATGTACACTTGTGCCTTGACCCAGAGTTGAGCCGAAAACCTTTCAGTTATGTGACACTCCAGCCAACGGGGCCACACCTGCCAGGGCATAAATAAACCAGTGCATTTAAAAAAAATATTGATGTACTCCCAAGAATTAACAGAATATTCCATTTACTGAAGTTCTATATTTACACTAAATTGAGCAGTTTTAGTGTCAGAATAGATTTTGGAAATATTTCACCAGAGAAACCATTCTATTCATGATTATGTTTTCATGTTTCTAAAATAAAGTAAATCAATAATTTTGGCATAATACCTTTACTTTTGGTGGGGGAAAATCAATCATGGCCATAATTTCTCTAAATGGTTCAATTAGTTTCATAGTTGAACCAATAATTTCATGGAGGAATTGCTTATATGACTTTGTATTGCACAGGACTATGAAAAATCATTTTTGGAATAATATATTTAATATACAGAGTTAACTATACAAGAAACTTTAGATTTATAACCAAATATACAATATTTAGTTGAAGGTATGTAATAATTCATCATTATGATTAAGAAGGAGACTAGAAACCCAAGTAAACATATCTATCAGATAAGCAGTAGGATGTGAGAAGCAAAACTAATTTGGATTCAGAACATGGCACACACATTTCAAAATGAATAGCTGTCAGGTTAGAGGATATCACTAAGCAGTAACATTTAAGAGGTTCTGAATTTTTCACCATGTGAAAAATTTCTATGTGCATTAAGTTCCTGTAAGCTTTCCACAGTAAGTTATAAAGTATTCCTTTATTCACAAATCAAAGCCTTATTGTTGGCTTAAGTATTTTTGTTAAGCCAAATAAGGCAGTTCATGATTTTCTATAATTTTTATTGTTTCATTTCCTGCATACTACCACATATAATTAAACCTAATTTAAAAATACATATTTGATTCCATATTTATTTCCTCCTAAGCAGGAATAGGGCATTTAGGTATGATTTTGGGGAGTCATCATGACAAAACTCTGTAACGCTTATTTTGCAATCAAAACATTTCAGGAAATGAGTACTAACATGTTATAAACATTTCATAACATTATCAATAATTTTACATATACTATAGAGCTGAACTATGCAATATAGTAATGACTAGCCACATTTGGTCCCTGAATACTTGAAGAACTGAATTTTTAATTTTAATTAATTTTATATTAAAAATTATAATAGTTTTGGTTATTGGAAAACTTTTACATGTGTTTGAACAACTTAGGTTTATGAATCTACTTTTTTACCTGCAAATTTTATGAAATCTAAATACAGCAAGTATTACTGATGAAACGTTACTGTCCAAATTAAGGTGCACTGTAAATGTAAAACGCAAACCAGATTTCCAAAACTTTGTATTAAAAAATGTAAAATTATCATTAATAATTTTTATGTTGATGACTTTAGTACCTTGCATTATATTTCTTGTGGACAGCACTGATCTAGACTATATGAAAATCGCTGTTTTTAAAGTCATTTTTAAAATATTTTATTTTAATGTCATTCTTTCCATCACATTTTTATTATTATGAAAAAGTAAATCAGATTACGCATTTATCCAGTGAGAAGTGCGCTAATTGCCTTCTCTGCACCTTCTCCTTCCTCCAGATCGCTAAGCCCTTGCTAGCACCAACAGCAGAATGCAGGACCACAGGCAGTGAATATGTGGACATGGTGTGTGAAAGCTCAGACGAGGGTGACAATCGAATTAAACTTCTCACACACGACGGATTCTATCTTTTTTTACCCTCAACTGTTTCCAGACCTATCTGTCCCAAATTCCAGAGTTAACCTTCAACTTCCTCCCGAGTTCTGCTGTGCCATGGTTTCCAGTGTGGAATAATAAGCGATGACTTTGCTCAGCGAGGTGCTTGGTCTTGTGTTAGTACTAGATTCTGTCCAGGCCCGAGAGCTTTCATCCTTCAGGGTGGAGAGCTTCCTCTGGGAGAAGGGTTGGAATCCCAGCAGTCTGAACACTGCCACTCGGTACTTCTTGGACATGATGTTGTACAGGATGGGGTTGATGGCGGCGCTGAGGTAGAAGAGGACAAAGGACACCAGGTTGCAGTACTGGCTGATCTGAGCAATCTCCAGGGAGCCAGGCTCGAAAGACTTGGAAAACAGGTATCGCCCTACGTGGAAGGGCAGCCAGCAGAGGATGAAAGCAAACACCACGACAGCTGAAAGAACAATGGGAGAGTGAGCATCAATTCAAGAAATGTCCCAGAACATCACCTTTTATTTGGAAGGCGTAGTTTTGATTTCATTCTATATGGTGTGACCACTGACTTCAGAGAAACATTATGTTCTGCCCTTTCTCATTCCTACATTTTCACCCAGACTGAGTCTGTCTGGAGCAACAGTTCAACCCTTTTTACTGAGCTTCCCAGTCATTCCTATTATCAACTTCTTGAGTGATTTTGTGATTGGTTTGACATATTGCCTCCACTGATTAGACTAGTTGTTCACAACAGTTCACCACTTCATATGCGTTAGACACAGCCAGCACCTGTGAGGGGACGTGGCTACACTCAGCTATAGCTGTGGGTCAGAGCTCCCTGGGGCACGTCCTCGGATGTGACACAGACTCCCTAAATTAAAATCTCTAGTCAGGAGACTAGGACACCTGTTTTTTTCCTTTCTTTTTTTTCTTTTTTAAGTTTCACAGAGGACTGAACATACAGTCAGGACTGAGCACCATGGAGATGCGTCCTACAGTAGACATCAGTAAGGTATAAAAGCACATAAAATTAACCGATTATCATCCATTAATTATCATCCATCTAAGTCTTCATGTTGCCCATTTTTTTTAAGACCTCTGCATTTCTAGATTAAGTTTTCAGAATTCAGAATTCAGAGGAAAAAGGACAGAAATATTTCAGTCCTTGTACTACTTTAGTGATTCCCTTCAAATAGTCCAGGCAAAAGAAAATCATCATTGGTGTTGAGACACGAGTCAGGATAATTGTTGGCTTAAAAGAAAATTGAAGGAAATTATTAAACTTATGCTAAAAATTAAGTTGCATGGTAGGTAACGCCTGACTGTCACAGTAGCCATGTGAGCATCAGAGTCCCTGGAGGGACTCACAATACACTAGCCATATTGTGAGAACTACTTGTCTAGAAAATGACAATTTGGGGCATTCTTTGAATAAATGATCACGTTAATATACAGGAGTCCAAGAATTGTAAAATTACAAATACAAGGGTGGGCAAAGGTAGGTTTACAGTTGTGAGTACATGAAACAGTTTATTTTTGTATTATTATTTATTAATTATTGTATTATTTATTAATTATTTTATTACTTGCACTACAACTATAAGCCTAATTTGTCCACTCTGTAATTAAAAAATACAGGTGAGGCAGAAGGAGGCTTACAGTTGTTCGTATGGGTAATAATACAATACTTAATAAACAATCATGCAAGAATAAACTGTTTGGTGTACTCACAACTGTAAACCTACTTTTGCCCCACTCTCTAGTGACTATAATGTCCAAATAATGAAGCGTGTAGACCCTGGTTCTGAAAAAGCAAGTAGAATTAATATTTATTTGGGTGTGAAGACAGTTTTTATTACTTCACTTGTACCAAACGCATACACTTAAAGAAGCTGAATTCGTACAGTACATATTCAGCTGACTCCAGCCGTGACACTGCACCCAAATGTCCCCAGAAGGGCCGTTTGTGGAGGGGCGGCAAGTCCTGTCTGCTTCCACATGGTCTGTCTTTCTCATGTTGGAAACCCGCCGGTTACCCTAGATTATGGACTTTTCTACCTGGAAAGACAGGTAATCATGACAGGAAATGGAGCCTCAAGAACTGATTTGTCACTGATTTCCTCACAAAGCTGTACCAACATCAGCAAGGTAAACAGAATTGATTTGATTATTTGATTCAAAAAAATATGCAGGGCACAAAACAAATCACAATGCTGAAAGAAAAATGAATCATCTTTGACAGAATTATCCAAATCGATTGTATCTTTGGTTAAATCTACCATGGAATACTTCCTTGATTTAATGCCTGCTCTTCTTAGTGTAACTTAGATATCCACAAATTTTCTCAGAGACAGGAAGCTTAACCCCACCTTTAACATTTAAAGATCACAAAGGATGTTTATAAAATATCTTAGTTTTGAAGCAAAGTTTCTGGGCTGATATAAAAAACTCACTTTAGGGAAATACATGAGTGGGGCATTTGTCCACGAAAGAGAGAAAGGAAAACCAGGAAGAAAGAGACACAAAGAGGCAGAGACCTAAAGAGAGTCCAGACTGTGCCCAAGTTGGGAGGGGGGCAGAAAAGAGGGAGGAAGGAAGGGAAGAAGGGAGAGGGGAAGGGAGGGAAGAAGGGACAGAGGGAGGGGGAGGGAAGGAGAAAGGAAGGGAAAGAGAAACAGGTAAAAACAGGAGCAAAAAAGTTTAAAAAAAAAATCCTAGAGAGAGACGGGACGCCCGCACCGGACAGAAAATCTATGAGACGAAAAAAGGAGCCGAAGACAGAAACAGGAGGGAAAGAAGAATCGAAGACACACAGAGACAGAGACGGAGAAAAACGGGAGGGAGCGGCAGAGCCTCGGGGAGAAGGCGCCTGGGGAGAGCAGGGCGCGCGGGAGGGAGAGCCGGAGGCGCGCGGAGACCCACCCAGCATCTTCACGGTCTGCCTGTGGTTCTGGTCCCTGAGCGAGGCGGCCACCGCGGCCTCGCCGCGCCCCCTGCGCCACAGCTTCCTGCCGATGAGGCTGTAGAGCACAGTGAGGCAGAAGACGGGCAGGAAGAAGAAGACGCTGGACACCCACACCATGACGGTGAGCAGCCCGGAGCTCACGGCGAACTCGGTGGCGCGGCACTCGTTGGTGTCCCGAGGGTCGGTGCCGTTCTCGTGCTCCACGCCCACCAGCACGAAGATGGGCCCGGCGCTGCAGAAGGCCACGGCCCAGATGACCAGGATGACCAGCTTCACCCGGCCTTTGGTGACCACCACCTTGGCCCGCAGCGGGAAGCAGATGGCGAAGTAGCGCTCGACGCTCAGCGCGGTGATGGTGAGCACCGTGGCGTAGGTGCAGCTCTCGCTGACGAACTGGAAGAGTTTGCAGAGCAGGTCGCCGAAGTTCCAGGGCCGGTACTGCCAGAGGCGGACGAGGTCCAGGGGCATGCAGAGGAAGATGAGTAGGTCGGAGAAGGCCATGCTGGACAGGTAGAGGTTGGTGGTGGTGCGCAGCTCGCGGAAGCGCGACACCACCAGCATGGTGAGCAGGTTGCCGGCGATGCCCACCACGAAGAGCGCCACGCAGGTGGCGGTGACGCCGGCCAACAGCGGCGCAGGGAAGAGCGGCAGCAGCTCGTCCGCCAGCGAGTCGTTGTCTGGGGGATCGTCCCAGCCCAGGTCTGGCAGCGTGAGGTTGGCCCCCGGCTCCACCGTTGGCGTTGCGTTCCACATGCCGCCGGCAGCACTTAACTGGCTCTGGGATGCGAAAGGCTGGACCGCGCTGGTCCGGGAGAAGGTCACCTTAGACTCCAGAGAATGCGAGGGAGGAGCGGGCGCGCAGGAAAGCTTGGTGAGGAAAGAAAGGGAAGTGAGAAGCGGACGCTGAGGTAGAAGGTGACATTGGCAGCCAAGGGCGGGGTGCCGCGGGGAGAGGGAGGCTTGGACACACACGCGCGCGTGCGCGCTCACACACACACATACACACACACACACACGCACGTGGTGAGAACAGAGCGTGACCCATCGCTCTTTCTAGAGCTTCCCCTTTCCTCCAGCCTCTCCCCCAAAGTCTCTCTCACCGCGCCCAGCATCTGGCCGGGCTCCACACACGTACCTGTCACCGAGGCAGCCCCGCCAGCTCTGCCTTGCCTTCGCGTTCCTGCTCCAGCTGCATCTCGCACTTGCCCAAGCGTCCTGGACCTCGGAGACCATGCACTGCGAAACGGGAGCGCAAGGAGCTCTCTCCACGACTTTGCCGGCTGCCTGACTAGCATGGCTCAAAAGGGCAGGTCACACCCGGAGGGGGCGGGAGCGGGGACGGTGGGGGCAGCGGGCATAACGCCTCCAGTAGCCGAGACCTGCGTTCTCCCTCAACAAGGGCTAGACTTGGCTAAGCAAGCCTACCAAAACTGAACCTGGAAAATGCGGGTAGGGAGTTAAAAAAAGAGGGGGACCTAGTGTTGGTGTTCCAATCGGAGAGGGGACCGGTGCGCGCCTAAGGGCCTCACGCAGTTCTAGAAGCTATTGTCGTGTTAGGGGAGAAGCAAGGTTCAGAGACGAGTTGCCAATTGTTCAAGGTCACACAGCGAGTTTGGGACTCTGGGCTCTCCCAACCGGTTTGGATTGTTGAGCACGAAGGTGCAAGATGTGTGCCTGCCTAACTGTTCTGAATCCCAGCCCTTCCTACAGTCAGTCCCCCAGCTCTGCGGCGGTAGGGAAAAGGTTGTGTAGGTTATTTTTGCCTGACGCAAACCTCGGGGGAGGAAGAGGGGCAAAAGGAAAGGAACGTGGTGGGAGGAGGGTGGAGCTGGCAGAGGAGGAGGAACAGCAGTTGTGAGACTGACACATCAAGGGTACACAGTAAACATTTTTCCAGGCATGATTGAGGGAGAACAGTCACTGGCTAGCTGTGCTCACTTGGGCAAAATTATCAATCTTTACATTTTGAGGATGGTGTGAGGATAAACATAGGCTGAATTGCTGTAACTGGGGCTGCTGTCGAGGAGCAGGAGCTGCGCCCGGTGGGAATTCGTCGGCAGCCCCTCCACACTCTCCAGGTGACTCCCGTGGCTTCAGCCTGTGCGACCCCTGCCGGGAACCAGGAGTCGACAGTTGAAGACCTGAGACTGGCGGCTGCAGGCGAACTTCAGTAACCTGCCGGGCTTCTCTCTGCGGCTCAACCTGGGAGCAGACGGGGAGCGTGTTCAGCACCGCGGCCAGCAACCGCGCAGCACAACTCTGCGACCCGCCTTTTCACCTGCGTGCGCTTTGGCACCAGTGTTGGGCTAGCACAGACCGGCGTCAAGCGCCTGAGCCGACCTCTCCTACCCGCACTCACTTGCCCGTGGCCTAAACGAGAATCCATTCACCCTGTTTGACCGAGGGCTTTCCCGAGACATTTTAGTGCAGTTACACATGCCTTGACAGATGTTTACATCATGAATACCACCTAAATTGTTAATGCTTAAAAATCCACAAAAACCTGAGGTTGGACGCACGCGCACGTACTGGGGAGATTCCACACTTGGTGAGCGACTGCCGAAGGGAGGCTGGGCACAGGCAGCCTCCTGGAGAGCATGCTACATAAATTGCTCTGGTGTGTTACAGATGTTGGACCAAATTGACTTTATGAGAAAATTTATTTCAAATTACTATTTTTAAAAAATCACAAAAAAATCAAGCCACCAATAACTAACAAGTTTAAAACAATACTTTGATTTCAACCCTTCCCACCCTTCATTCGCAGTAGATTTCTGTGTACAGACAGATCTTTAGGAGGGAAACAGACTGGGGTAAATGAAAGTACTGCGGGAAGCTATTGTCTAAGAATGAATCTGGAAAAAATGGCGGAGTGTACTTCTATTCTACTCAGAGCCAAAACAAAGGCTGATCACAGGGGAGAAAATATTTTTAAAAATCTGTTGTGATAAAAATATGGCATGTTATCTAAAATAGCCAGCTATTCAACTGCATTCAATAATTGTCTAAAATATAGACAAATCTGTATTGTGTTATCAAGAAGAAACATGGCAAACTTTTGAAATTGATCTACTCATTCACAACACAATAGTATACAGTATATAAGACTGTCTAGAAGCATGTGCTAGGTACTTGGGATAACAAAATAAATAAAACCCAGACAGGCCTTATATTTATAAACTTGGAGTCCAGAGAGAAAAAGTGAAGTGAAACAAGCAATTCTAGCACAGTATGAGACATGCACAGTGGACTCTGTTGAAATACGGAGAAACGATGTCTTTCTGCTCTGTCATACTTTGTGAGTGGCTTCCAATACCAAGGTCATTTCATGGACCAAGATTACTGCTGGAGCGCCAGTCAAGCAAGTCATTTCTAGCCAAGAAAAAACAGAAGAGGAGGTGAAAAGGGGTTTCTCAGAAGCTCAACTCAAAACTCTCACTTTTATCACAATGGCCAACCCTAACTTCAAGGGATGCTGAGGAATATCACTCCCAAGGTTTTTGATTTGGGAAAACAATTTGCGATCTTTGCTGTATTCTCCATGCAACTAGGTAAATTGAGAGCAAAAAAATATTTTTCTTGAAGTAACCCATAAAACCTAGTACAGTGTCTTGCAGGTAATAGAACACTTAAAAGTTTACTAATTTGATTGCATTTATTTTGCATTTAAAGTCACATATATAAATATAGGACACATAAGAAGGCTCATAAGAAAATTTAAGTGTTACATTGTACCTTTAATGAAAAGTCATTTATTTTAATTTGCCATTTAAAATTTGGACATAATGTACTAATATGTTTAGCTTCATCATTTATATTCTTTCTACCACCTTGTGTAGCCTCATTTAAATAATATTGTGCACATACTTCAAACTAAGAAATACACATGTACTCTTACCAGAAATACACATTACTCAAACTAAGAAATACACATTACGCTGTAAGAATGGAGATTTGATATCAAGTACATCAACAGAGGAGAAGAAAAATTATATTTGTAGAAAAAATTAATCTGAGAACTCAGGCACCTAAAAATCACTTCCTAGTTAGCTAATGAGACACATTATCATGAATGATCACTATAAATAATTAAATAATCATACAGTTTAGAAAGTCATTTAAAAATCTTTGTGCTTTTTTGATGATAGAAGTTACGTATTTCTTAAAAACACTAACATTATTTTTCTGATAGCAATCTCTTTACAATTCCCTAAATAGTCTAGTGGAACTTTCCATATTTTTCATTGGTACTTACAAAACTATTTTTACATCTGATGTTATGCATTATTACTTTCAACCTAGTCATTTCAAACTTAAATAATACCAAAATTTGTCTATTAAAACCTATCAAAGTTATATATATGTTTATAATTTCAATAGTTACACAAGGCTTATTAAGCCATCCTCACCCGGGTTCATGTGATCTCTGTTGACATACTGTTACCAAATAAGAGTATTTAACTCTTTGATACTCTCAAGCCATGCATCCTCTGTATGCAGGATACAAACACACATGCCTTTTTCACATTCCACACAAATCTTTTGGATTAGATCTATCTTCAAGCACTCACATTTTATTCTGATATAGATATTACTAAATCCAAACTATATAACATATTGTGAGAACATTCTCTTTTCTCGAACCACTTTTTGTTTTCCTTTATGTTTGAAACATCTCATTGGATGGTTTGCCTACTCTCCATGTAACTACCACTAATCCTGCTCTCAGTATATTCCGCTAACACAACAGGTTATGAATTTTACCCATGTCTTGGAGATAGCACTTCCGGAGACCTCCTCGCCCCTCCTGCTCCCACCTGGACTGTTCTCGTCTGGGCCTGCTGCACAGGCCTTTGTCCTGGTTCTCCGTTCTTATCCTGGGCCTTCCTCTTTCTTAGTTTGCTTTTTATTTGAAAGCAGTACATTCTCCAGTAACTTTCTAAGGAAAGGTATATGAGAGGTAAATTTTTCAGGACCTTTCAATCTAAACTATTTTCATCCTACCATAATATTGTTTGAGAGTTTATTTATAGAATTCTGGTTTAAATATTATTTACATTCAGAACTTTAAAGCAATCACATCATGGAATTTCTCAAATGCAATGCTATTCTAATTCCTGGTTACTTGTATATTATTTGTTTATTTTCCTCTTAGAGCTTTTAATGTTCATTAATGTAAATATTATTCTAAAATATTTTTGACAACCTATGATGTTGAGTACAAATTTAGGCACCAGGATGCAGAAGTGAATAAAAGACCAAAAAATTCCCATCCTTTTGGCACTTACATTCAGCAGTGAAAAATAATATAAAAAATAAGAAAATAGCCCTGGCTGGTGTAGCTCAGTGGATTGAGCGCGGGCTGCGAACCAGGCATCGCAGGTTCGATTCCCAGTCAGGGCACATGCCTAGGTTGCAGGCCATGTCCCCGAGCAACCGCACATTGATATTTCTCTCTCTCTCTCTCCCTCACTTCCCTCTCTAAAAATAAATAAATAAAATCTAAAAAAAAAAGTTAAAAAAAAAGAAAATAAAATAAATTAGATAGTGGTAGGTGCTAAGGAGATAAATAAAGCAGGACTGAGGTATGAAAATCTGAAAAGAAATGAAATTTTAGATAGGGTAGCCAGGGTAGGTGACTTCAGAGTAAATCCTTGAAAGATGTGTGGATATGGAGGGTATATGGGGAGAGGTGATGGCATTACAGGCAGCGGGAAGTATGATAGCTTTGTAGCACCTCAGCATAGGTAAGCTCATTTCAAACAGCTCCCATTTGTGTTTCTTGGCCAGGGTTGGCCACAAGAGAAACTTACCCAAGGTTGGTAAGGTGGAAGTGAAGCAGCAGACATTTTTGTGCTCAGAAGTTTGTTGTAAGGTCAGGTGCTGTTGCAGCTCATGCCATGGCCACAGATCTGTTGGCTCAACTTCATTGACATGGGGCAACAAATAGGACCACCGCTTTTCTGACTCCCGCTGAATGTCCTCCTTCAGTTTCTCCAACTCCTGGGCCAGGTGTGTATTTAGCTCCATAGAAAAAGCTCTAACTTCTCCAGTCCACTTATAGTATTGAAGCCGGAGTATGGAGTTGGTGAGAGACAGCTCGGGGTCTGGAGAGAGATGAATGGGCTCAAGTTCATCACTGGTTCCGGATCATCCTCAAGGGTCCCACATTGCACTTAGTCCATCCCACTGTATTGCTGTCTTTTCTTCCTAACTTTCTGCCTTGCTGACTTGAGAACTAGCAACAGAAGCAACAAATAATTATAAACAGTCTATTCAGGTACCTCAACTGCTAAGGTCAAATTCCTAAAAAAAGTCCCGTATTCTAGTGGGTCTACTTCTTTGATTGAACAAGAGTTACCCATGTAGCAGAGCGGTGCCTGGTTTGTGGAAAGAGAGCAGGGAGGCCAGTGTGGCTGCAGCGAAGTGCCTGAGTGGGAGAAAGTAGGAGGTGAGTTAAGAGAGATAAAGGGACCAAATTGTGAAGGGTCGTGAAGGTCACAGTCATGGCTTTCCTTTTACCCTGACTGAAATATAAAGTCACTGGAGGATTTGGGGAAGAAGAGTGACACTATCTGACTTTTGTTGTAATATTATCATTTTGACTACTGTTTAGAGAATAGACTGAAGAGAAGCAAGGGAAGAGAAAGGGAGGTCATCTAGGGAGTGATTTTAATAATCTAAGCAAGAGATTATGGTGACAAAATTATGGCGACTTGGGCCAGAGTGGTGGCATGGCAATGGTAAGATATACTTGAATCTGGATCTCTGGAAGACAGAGCCTACAGACATCTACACCAGGTGTATGTGTTTTTTGGCCTGTGCAACTGAAAAATATGGGTTTGCCTTTAACAGATACAGGCAAGATTAGAAGTGAAACAGTTTTGACAGGAAGATTAAAAGCTTAATTTTAGATGTTCTAAATTAGAGAACTTATTAGAAATTTAGGCAAATAACTTAAGAAAGGTGTTTGATAGACTGATACGGAGTTCAGGGCTGGAGATACAAATCTGGGGGTGGTGAGCAATAGGTAGCATTTAAAGCCAGAAGGCCAGCTGAGGTAACCAGGGAAGCGAGTGTAGCTAGAAAAGGAAAGAGGCCCAAGGTGCCTTTAGATGTAGAGCCCTCCAGTAATTACAGGTCATAATCATGAAAAAAAGGAGTAAAAGAAACTCATAAATGGTCAGTGAGGTAGAATCACAAGCAGGAGAGTGCAATGTTAGAAGACAAGTGACAAAAGTGTATACCAAGGAAAAAGGAGTGAGCGATTGTAGTAGGCATTTCCATGGGCCAAGTGAGATGAGAATTGATCATTGTATTTAGCTACATAGAGGCAATTGTGAATTAATGATCCTGATGGCACGTTGGGGATGGACCTATTTGGTTCAAGTGAGCATGGGAGAACTTAATTTGTAGACAGTGAGTACAGACACATTTTTAAAAAGCTTTATTATAACAAAAGTGACACCAATGTATGGAGTCCAAAGAGTTTCTTTTTAAAGGTGTGAAAATAATAGTAGGTTGTGCTGTTGGGAATACTACAGCCTAAAGGGGAAACTTGAAAATGTATGTGATAGAGACTGGAGAATGGCTGGAACAGTGTTGCTAAGAGGGATTGGGTCTAGTTCTCAAGCAAAAGGAATGGCCTTAGAAGGAGCTTGGCAAGTTCATCCCCAGGGACAGGAGAGAATGTAGAATGTGTGAGCATAGATGTAGGAAGATGGGGTTGTGTGGAGGGGCCAGCTTTACTCAGCAGTATAGACAGCAAGAGTGGTGGCTGAGAATGGTGGGGGGAGGAGGTATTGGAGGATGGAGGGGAAAGATGCAAGTATGCAATAGTGGTCCAGGAAAGCGGAAAGTGAATGCATGCGGGTAGTGTTATCTGATGCTGGGCAGCAGCAAGAACCCACTTGAGGTTAATGATCATGAATTTGAAATGACACCAGTCAACACAACTGTTTGTTTTCCCATCTTTATTTTCAGCTGCAATGCTGCAGAAATGGAGTGGAAGGAAAATTTAATTTAACCGAGGTCATCATTTTGCTCAGAACAGATGAGAAAGCACAAGAAGGGGAAAGAAGTGGAGATTCTATGCAAGGAATTAATTAGAGTCATTGATACTTGCATTTAAGCTGAGAGCATAGAGGACACAATGGAGGTAAGAAACTGAGAAAAAGATGGTTAGAGCAAAGGGCTCTTTCTTTGTTTCCAGTGTTTCAAAACTTCCCCAGTGGTGCATTGGTGGGGGTCTTCGTTCACTGTATGACCTTTTGGCTCTTTAATTTATGTGCTTCCATTCTGGGAAGTTTTTTGAATTATTTCTTTGTTGCTTACCTCCCACTCCACTTTCTCCACTCTCCTCTTTGAAATGCTGTAATTGATATATTGCACATCCTAATACAGTCTTTTTTTTTTTTCTTTCTGGTTCCCATTCTTATTTTATGAATGCAATATTAGCTGTGATTTTTTGGAAGTTTTGGTTTGCTCCTTTCACTGTCTCTGTTTTTTCTAAGTTCTTTTCTAATATGCACCCAGCTTCAACTGTTATCAATATTTTTCCAATTTTTTCATCTGTTCTATCAGCTTTTACATGCAATGCCCTTTAATACATCATTTTAGATTTCAATTTCAATCAATATTTTGACATACATGTTCCCTAACTTTTGAGGGTTAATTTGGCACTTCCCCTCCATTGGCCTCTTACTTTCTTATGCTTTTGCAGCTTGAATTGCATGTTTTATTATTTTAGCTTTGGAGATCAGGCACCTTTAGGGTTGCGTGGGCTCACATGCTGATATTGGCTATGCTTCATTATTTTAATAACACTCACATAAATATCTTAAATTCTCTGGCCCTTTATCCTTTCTTCTCATCTACCTGGTAAAATGCCAGCCCTGAATGAACTCAGAAATCCTCTCTCCTTTGCTTAAATCCGTGCAGCCCAAGGATGCTGGAGAACCCCAAAAGAGGAAAGATTGGTTCCTCCCTAAATTTATAATCATGGGTTTCAAGCAGGCCTTCAACACTGTTTAAGAGTCTTACTGCATTTTCCTGGTCAAGGTCCTCTCTGTCATTCTCAACAACCACTTTAAATGAATTTCACAGTTTTCAAACTTTCAAGCACACTTACTACCTTTTTCTTCATAACCAACACAAAATTTAGCCTGTTAGTCTTGGAAAATAGAAGCCACAGGACATAAATGGATTTTGTCAGCTTCCCAAACTCCAACTTGTTACTCTGTCTGGCCTCCTATGCTCTCTTCTCTCCATCTCACTGCACAAGAGGTGCTCTTTCCCTTTTCTGAGACCCATTCCTTTGCCTTTGCTTGGAGCCCACCCCTCTTATTTTTCAGAACTCTTACCTAATCTAGAATGTTTGTTCTTGCACACCTATAATCTCTTTCAATGGGATCCTTCCCATATGTTTTTAAATATACTCAAGATTCTCCAATCATAAAATAAACAAAAAATTCTGTTCCTTTATTAAAACTACATCTGTTCTCTCTTTGTCTCTTTCCTCTCGTTGCAAAGCCTACTGAAATTTCAGCCTGTTCTAATCTTACATCTTTAACCCTTGACTAATACAACTCCTGATCAAGTCACCCATGACTCTCACATTGCTAAATTCTTTTCAGTCCTCACCTCACTTCGTTGCTCAACAATATGCTCTCTGCCTTCCTTTCTGAAATGCTCTTTCTCCTCTTGACTTTTGTGACACAGCATAGTTTAATTTCCTACTTCTCTTACTAATCCTACTCTTCCCCTTTAAAAGATCTTCTTTATAAAACTCAATGCCAAGTTCTCTTTTCTTTGCCCTATAACCTCTCATTAGGTGCTTTCATTTTTACCACCTCTTTCCAGATAAGCCTAAACACAATATATATCTCTTCTGAGCTCTAAAATGATGTGTAAACTATTTACCATCTTTATTTGTATATACCTAATACAAATTATATACCTAATACAAATAAAGGGACCTAAAAAGCAGGCACCTAAAAATTAACTTATCTCAAACTGAATTTGTAGTTCATAAAAAGCACCATATCCCAAACTAAACTACCCCATGATGTGTTCCCTACATCAGTAATGACCCCAACATCCATCATGCTGTGCCAGCTAATGACTAAGGTGTTATCTTTTCTATCTCCTTCTCCTTCTTTTTAAGATTTATTTTTTTATTTTTTAATTTATTTTTTAGAGAGAGGAAAAGGGAGGGAGAGAGAGAGGCAGGGAAACATCAATGTGTGGTTGCCTCTTGTGCACCCTCTACTGGGGACCTGGCCCACAACCCAGTCATGTGTCCTGACTGGGAATCCAACTGGCAACCCTTTGTAGGCCACACCAGCCAGGTTTCCTCTCCTTCTTTTCTACTAACCATATTAAATTTATCGCTTACATCTTTTAACTAGTACCCTTTCCACTTTGAACCTTAACAATCTATTCTCCCTGTTGCAGACAGAGTGATTTTTGCTTTAAGCAAATTTTATCAAGTCCCCCAAGACTCTCCACCCAAGCACACATAAAACATTCAGCAATTCTCCATGTTAACTCCTCTGTGTCACGCAGATCTTACGTTTGTTTCTACCTCCTCGAGAAAGCTTTCTCTGACTATTTGAATAAATCGACCCAAGTATGTACATTCCAGGCAACCACTTTGTGTTTAAAACTGGGAAATCTTTTTTTCTTTGATCCATTCTAGAATGGTAATCAGGGATCTTGGACCTAGGTCTTTCAGATTCCCCAGTGTGAATATCTAGTAAAAATCATTTCTGTCTCTAATACTAAATCACTCTCACGGTGTGATTTCAGCTCCCCTTCTGACCAGGCATGGAGATGGGGAAGGACATAGGGCTGCAGAGGGACTCCGAGTCCTTGTCCAGCCACACACATGTATGTATTGTGGCTGGACAAGATATATTATTTTTCATATACATGTGTATATATGAAGAAGTAGCTGACATCATATTATATATACATTTCTATATCATTTTAAATCAAGTATTACAGTCTGTGTTATTAAGCACTAAATCAAAAGTATTTTAAGGAATGCTTAATATTTCTTTGTGTGGCTCGAACATAGTTTATTTACTATTTCCCTATTGTTACTTAATATTTTTGTCTGTTTGTATACTACCTGACCTCCATTCCATATTTGGGGAATTCCATCTTATTTTAATCTTTTTTTTTTGTATTTTTTAAAAGATTTTATTTATTTATTTTTAGAGAGGGAAGGGAGGGAGAAGAGAGAGAGAGAAAGAGAAACATCAATGTGCGGTTGCTGGGGGCCGTGGCCTGCAACCCAGGCATGTGCCCTGACTGGGAATCGAACCTGCGATGCTTTGATTCGAAGCCCAAGCTCGATCCACTGAGCTACACCAGCCAGGGCCATCCTATTTTAATCTTGATTGGAAGGAAAGCTCTGCTAAGGTGGTTATGCATAATTCAAGTAATTTGGATCAAGTTTAAGCCATTAATTTGGCTCTTCAAGTTATCTGACTTGTTCTCTGGGTCCCTTGGAGTCTTTTTTATTGTGGTAAAATATAACAATTTTTTAAAATCCTCATCCAAGGAGATGTTTTTGATTGATTTTAGAGAGAGAAGAAGGGTGAGAGAGAGAGAAACATCAATTGGCTGCCTCCTACTGTATGTGTTCCTACCAGGGAATCAAACCCACAATCTAGCAATGTGCATTGACAGGGAATCAAATCAGCAACCCTTTGGTCAAAGAACAATGCTCCAAACAACTGAGCCATGCAGTCTGGGCAAATATAACCACTTTTAAGTATCCAGTGCAGTGGCATTAAGTACATTCTCACTATTGTGCAAGCATCACAACCATCCATCTCCAGAACTTTTTTCATTTTTCTAAACTGAGATTCTACACCCATAAAATAATGACTTCCCATTCCCCTCGTCAGCTCCTGGCAACCACTATGTATTTTTTGTCTGTGTGAGTCTGACCGTTTTAGGTAACTCATGTCAGTGTAATAATTCATGCAGATTTGTTCTGTTAAGACTAGGTTATTTCATTTATCATATAACCTCAAGGTTCATCTGTGTTTAGGCATGTGCCAGAATTCCCTTCCTTTTTAAGGCTGTATAACATTCCTTTGTATGTGTACACTACCTTTTGTTCATCCATCATTGGACACTCAAGTTACTCCCACATTTTTGACTATTGTGAATAATGCTGCCATTAATATCAGCATTCAAATGTCTGTTGGAGTCCCTGCTTTCAATTCTTTAGGTATATCTCCACAAGTGAAACTGTTGGATCACACTATAATTCTATTTTTAATTTTTTGAGGAATTGCCGTATGGTTTTCCATAGAAGGTGCACTGTTTTACCTTCCCACCGGAGTGCTCAAGGTTTCCGATTTCCCCACGTCTTTGTCAATGCTTACTCTATTTTTCTGGCTGTTTGCTTTTCTGTGTTCTACTAGTCATACTAATGGGTGTGACATGGTAAGTCACTGCGGTTTTGATTTGCACTTCCCTAGAAAATAATGTGCTGGCCATCTTTCCAAGTGCTTAGTGACTATTTGTATACCTTCTTTGGAGAAATATCTATTCAAGTCCTTTCCCTATTTTTTAATCAGGTTTGTTGTTGTTGTTGTCCCTTTGACTTTTGAGATTGTGTTTTTTCTTGCCAGCTCATCTTTTAATGATTCTGAAAGCATTAGAAAAGAACTGGAAAAAAATTAAGTTAGTAAAAAGTAGTATTCCATTTTAATAGATATGATCATTACATTGATTCTGCATAAGCAAGGAAATTTCAAAGCTTCAACAGATGGTGTACAGCAATTGTACTTTACTGATAGAGTTACAACAAATTCCATCAAATTAAAAATTTCAGTTAGCAGATGCCTTTCAACATTTGTTGTGTTCTCCGAAGCTAATCTCTGTAGCAAAGACATTTTTTGTTTTGTTTTGGTTTTGGGTACTTGCCACTTGTAGTTTTTTTGATCATTGAAATTTTAGATTTTCTATGAAATATTATACTGGTTTTTTGGTGGTAGTTTATTTCATGAAAGTTGAGGGGTAGAAGAATGGAAGAATAGAGTACTTTTATCTCTGGCAAGAAGGCACAATGAAGGGTGGGTCATTAATAAACCAGAGATGATTTATAAATGAGATATGAGTGTATTAATTTCTCCTTGAAAATGCATGATACACCCTGAAGCTATTTTGCTGTAGCATGCAATATATGTTCATTTAAAATGGAAATGAAGTACTATAAATTATTTTTATCTCACCAAGCTCACTAAAATAAAATTCTTATAATTTGAATTTTCTAAAACTCAGTAATTACTTATAAAGACTGGTAAAGAAGACAAACAAATCTGACTGCTTGGGCAATTCAATTTTTTGTGTCAAAATATTACTTAACATGAAGTTAAGATAATGCATTAAATATATTATTCTGTAGTCTCACCAAGTGCTTTAGAAAGAAAGCATATGAGAACACTAATGAGGAAAGACAACATGGGATTGTAAACAATGCAAAGATACAAATAAAACCCTCCAGCCTACATTGCCTATCAAGCATTTATTATTAGAAAAGTCATTGTCATTTCAAGCTCATTGTATTTCTAAAGGAAATTCATTTTCTCCACCTTGTTGGACATTTCTAATACCCACCCCTTATCTCCATTACTAATTGCCACCAAGTCTTGTCCCCACTCAACAACCACACAGGCAGCCCATTTTTCATAGTCTAATTAACCACAAGAATTTGGCAAAACTAAACTAAACTTTCAGTCATACTTTCATCTTGTATCCTTCTTAGGCAAAACATTCTTTTAAGATTTTATTTATATTTAGAAAGAAGGGAAGGGAGGGAAAAAGAGGAAGAGAAACATATATGCTAGGGAAAAACATTGATGGGTTGCCTCTTGTACCCACCCAGATGGGGGACTGAACCCACACCCAGGCCTGTGCCCTGACCGGGAGTCAAACCGGCCACATTTGGCTCTGTGGGATGATGCTCAACCAACTGAGCCACACCCGTTGGGGCTGTAAAACATTTTTAATGGCTCATTCTTTAATCTCACATCAAGACTTTCAGACTCTCTCTTCTTTAGTTCTCATAATTTGTCCTTACCTTGCATATCCAACAAGATTTATTCTTCCCACATGTCTGCTCTGTAGGGCCCTCTCCTTCTGGTCCTGCCTTTCGCTGCCTCCTGCCTCTGGCCTCTCTCTAAATCCTGATCATCAGAGCTCTGGCCTATTTCTTGCTCTCAAGTGTTCTGTCCCGCAGAGTTTGAACTTTTCAGTTTACTCCCTAATTATACACTCTTTCTGTGGTTTTACGCCTGTGAGTTGCCTCTTCGATTACATTATAAGCTCCTTGGAGGAAGTTTAAGTGTTTAAACTTAAACTCACACATATTCGTGGGAAAGCCAGTCAGTTCAGATGTGGTTCTACCCACTTCTTACCATTTCCTCTGCTAAGGACCTGCTATAACCTCCCGTAATCCCCCACCAGAACTGCCACAATAGTCTAGGGACTGGTCTCCTATTGATTCTTCCCATTTTACAGTGATCTATGGAAAATGCAATCTAATCCTGACACTGCTTAAAACCCTTCAAATAGTCTCCCATTGTTCTCAGGCCCACAATAGCTAGCATGTTTTTCCAGGATCTCTTGGAATGCCCTGAACACACACAGACATTCCCTGTTATGTGGTTATGTAACAGAGATAGGTATGTTAAGTCTGTTAATAATTGCTGGAGCCACAATGTGCTGGTAAATGTTTAACAACCAAATCTTCAGAAACAAACAAACAAACTTGATTTGTAATGTTTGCCAGTTTCTGTGCTGTAACTCCTCCTACCATGGTCAATTTCACACTGTCAGGTGACTGAAGGCAGAGTTTGAAAACAATGCCACCAATGAGCTCTTGTAAGTCAGTACAAACTGGGTGCAGCAGAACGGTAACAGGAAAGCTGTAGCAACAGCACAAATCTGCTGAGGCACTAATTGATTTGACTTTATATAGATACTTTACACAGATTAGGTTTCTTCAATTTGGGAAAATCATAAAGGAAATAGGTAAAATATATGTCATCATTCAACTATGGGTAAGTTGTACATATGAGCAATACACACACACACACACACACACACACACACACACACACTCACACACTCACACATATTCGAGAACCACAGAAGCCAGCGATAAACCCAACCTGTGGGAAGGAGAAGATGAGATGAGATGTTCTAATTCAACAATAAAGCAGAAAAAAGGGGGTAACTTCCTCTTTCCTCTGCCTTTTCTTCTGCTTAGACTCTCAGTGGATTGAAAGATGCCCACCCACACCAGGGAGGGCAAACTAGCTCACTGAGTCCACCCATGCAAATACCAGTCTCATCTGGAGACACTGCACAGACACACTCAGATGCAATGTTGAATCTGGGCACTCTGTGGCCAGTCAAGTTGACACACAAATCAGCCATCACACATTTCTTCCTAGACTAATCAAATGAAAAGTTGCCATTTGCAGGAGTTAGTTTAAAGCAAATAAAAGGAAGTACTGCAGATCAGAGTGGGCAAACTTTTTCTGTAAAGAATCAAACAAAAAAGTTTAGGCCTTGCACACTATAAAGGTTCTGTCATAACAACTCACATCTTTCATTGTAATTTGTGAGCAGCCATTAACAATGCATACAAAAATGGAAGGGGCTGTGTTTCAATAAAACTTTATTTATAAAATTATATGGCGGGCCAGATTAGTTGGTGACCTCTGATCCAGATTAAGTACAGGTGTAGAGATAAAGGGATAGTGGTTATTCTCATCACAGTGAAAACAAACTTGCAGTTTGTTTTTATCTCACACCCTAGATGTGTAGTAAGCCAATCTTCCAGGCACTGATGGACTCAGGAATTGATGGATGACTGAACTCTGGTCAGTGAAACAGGAGGAAACATGAAGAGAGGCATCTGGGGGAAGTCTTCCCATTCATAATGGGCAGCTGCTGTTCTGGCCCTTTTGGACCGTGTCTGGACTAGCTGTGACACCCCAAATCACTACAGCCACCAACAGTGAGGAAGGCAGAGCGGAGAGATAGAAAAGAGCCAATACAACCCAAACTGGAGCCTGCCCTACCTCTGGATTTCCTGTGATGAAAGAAAAAGTTTCCTCTTGTGGAAGCCTGTTACAGATAAGGTTTCTGTAAGTTGAGTTGAAAGTATCCTAATTGATTCAATTATGTTTTCCCCCAAAATTTCTTTTAGTTACAAATGTAATACTGAACCAATGGCTCCTCCCTCTAGGGAATTTCTTCTCTCTGTAAAGAGACATAATCACAGTATTTTACTTTTCCCTGAAAAAAGATTGGGGCCGCCACACCAAATCAGAGAAGAAAGAATAGTATTGCCCAGTTATTCTTTAACATTTACTTTCCTACCACAAGCCAAATATCCTGAAAGTACCAGCCCAGCTTTGGGAGCTGACTCATTTTAGGTTCTTCCTCTGACAGCAGAGCAGACACTGTTGACCACTGAGCACCTGCTATTGCATCCATTCGTCCTTCTCTGATTGAAACCTTGATTTTGTTCAGCCATCTGGAGACTGCGTACTCTAGAAAAGATTATCCCCAGCCCTAGGGAGGATCATCTTGATTAACTGAAGCTAATCGTGGAAATCCCACTTTCCTTGCCAGTAAATGATTTAGGAATGGGCCCATCTATAACTCTGAACAGTGAGTGTGGGTGGGGTTTTTCTCAGTCTTGAAAAGGGACATAAGGGTGCCTTTAGCATTGCAAAGTACTTGAGGCTGCTGCAGCCATCCTGCAAGCCTGAGGTCAAAAGCCTCAGCTTTGCTTTGAGCAAAGCACAGCAGAAGAATGAAGAGAGCCTGTGTCCTAAGTGAAGGTAGTAAACCATGTAGTAGCCAGGTCTGGAATTACCCCACCACAGGCTTTTTATGTTATTGGTGCTGACTGAATTTATCTTCTGTTAAATGCAGCTGAAACCACAGCCACTGGAAGGCTCACTAATAAGTTGCCTTTGGCAGGTTGGATCTGGGTTCCTCCACTTGTCTGAGCAGGTTAAGAAGAAACAGCATGATGTTTCTACTGCATTGATCCAAGAGATAGTATGTGTGTGTGCGTGTATGTGTGTACACGCACACACACATATACACATACACTATAGATTGGTAAATATTATTATGGAATCTCTAAAGACTGTATGGCTGCAGACATATTTTAAAATATTAGACAATGCCCTGACTGGTGTGACTTACTGGGTTGGGCATGGTCCCACAAACTGAAAGGTTTCTGGTTTGATTTCCAGTCAGGACACAGGCCTGGGTTGTGGGCCAGGTCCCCACTAGGGGACGCATGAGAGGCACCCACTCATTGATGTTTTTCTCCCTCTCTTTCTCCCTTCCCCTCTCTAAAAATAAATGAATAAAATCTTTTAAAAAATAGAACATTCCTGTTTAAAAAAGATTTTAATTACTTTTAAAAAGAGGGAAAAGAAGGGAGAGAGTGAGGGAAATAAACATGGATGTGCAAGAGAAACATCTATCAGTTGACTCTCACGTTCCAAATGAGGACATGGCCTGCCTCCCAGGAATGCTCCCTGACCAGGAATCAATCCGAGATCTTTGGCTTCGTGGGAGGACGCCCACTCCACTGAGCCACACCGGTCTGTCAGGGCTATTTGTCTTACTTCTGTAGTGAGACATTCTGTAGAATGGAACAAATACAGTCATATATATTTTTAAGTTAAATAGAATAATTCACTTTTGCCAATAACATATAAATGTACAACCTCTCTTGCCCTATACTTTTAGCATTAAGGAAAAAGCCTTTTTAGGAAATATCAGCCTAATAATGAGAGGGAGGACTAAACAATCATCTTCCTAATGAAATCAATATGCACCTTTAAGTACAAATAATATCTATGCTAATTTTTCTTTGACATTTGTTGTTGATGCAACACGGGGGAGAAAAAGGATCTCACCTTGACTTTTCATTCTTTACCTTGTCCCCATCCCTGCAAACATCATATTCTTCAGTCCATTGTGTTTGAAAAAACTCAAAATAGAATTTTATATAGGAAAGAAAAGAAGAAAGTAAAAAGGCTTTTTCTAATTCCATTAGTGAATATGCCACTCACCTCAAAGTCTGCCAGCTGAAAATAGTGCAAAATTGCCTAATTTTGAGGAACTTTATGAGCTAGTTACCTTTCTTCTTCTTTCCAAGTTCTTGGTCCATTCAAAACCCTAGAGGAAAAAATACCCCATAATAATCTGTAGGAAACATTAACATAACACAGTTTTAAAGAACTTTCATAAATATTATCTCTTTTTGCCTCTACTGATAACCCTGTAAAGAACAGAAAACAAATTTAAAACTTAAGTTTTAGGTAAGATGGCAACTAGCCATTTGATCCCCGCCCCCCCCCCACTTCTGACTCAGTCACTACGCCAACATGGTGGCCTTGTGGGGATGACTGACTGATAGATATCAGCCATGCTCCGGAGTCAACATCAGAATGTGAAAAACTCTTACAATGATACAGGGTGTTGGGTCTAAGGCAGGGGAATAGCATCAGGGACTATGACCTGAAGCAGGAGAGGGCCAGGCATCACAGAAGAGGGACAGATTGGAAGATGGCTTTAACTTCAGGGACAGAAATCAGCAGTGCTAGCCTGAGGCAGAGGTGAAGGTCAGGGCAGGACTTTGGCAGGAGAAATCCACTGCTCAGGCTAGCCAGAATAAATAATTTATTAAAGTTATTAAAGTCTAATATAAATGTCTCATTGCTGTGTTGTACACCTAAAACTGATATAATGTTGTGTGAACTCTAATTTAAAAGATCAATGAAAAATTGTAAAATCTAAATGAGTAATGATCCAACAACAACATGGGATCGATATCAATATGGAGATGTTGCCATGGAAAAGAAGACACTTTTGCTAAAATTATTAACTAATTGGGGATGGGTCACTAAAAATTAGAAATTAGTAACATTTAAACTTAGATTGAGAAATAGAAATAAACATAATTATTGGTCTTATAAGTTAGAGCTAACCACCAGACCAAAAACTATATATATAGAATTTATAGCTCTAACACAAATTTTAACTAACCAATGAAAGTTAGAAGAATAAAAAAGGAATACAACAAAGCATGGTAAAAAGAAATCAATAATTAAATATACATAAATAAGTCTCAACATTACAGTAGTTACAATAAATATAAATGGGTTCAACTAATTAAAAGCAGAGATTCTCAGATTGATAGCAAACAAATTTCAGCAGTATACAATTGACAAGAAACGTACTAAAATAATTATATAAAGAAAAGCTAAAAATAAGGAAGTAAAAGAATGTAACAGGAAAATATGAAACAAAAAAATCTGAGGCATCAAAGTAGGCAAACAAAAAAGAATGATAAACAGAGTTGTTATATTCTGGGTAAAGGAAAAAGAGGCCAGGAAAGTATAATGAATGCACATGCCTTCTAAAACTTGAGGTGAAATTCATATGCATACTTAAAAAGTTTTTGAGCATTCACAAAATGTAATCCAATACCATCCCCCAAAAGAGGGATCAATTAATATGATAAAATCAAAATCACAGGGAATATGTTTTTTTTTCCATTCAGTGAAGTCAATTTGCAAGTCAATAGAAAAAGAAGCACTTAAAATCTTCATATATCTCATAAGTAGAAAATCTCTGGTGTGAACCATAATTTTGAGAGTAAATCATATGGGAGGTCATATAAAATTTAGGGCTCACTGATAAAAATTATTACATGTCAAAATGTATGCTAAACATTTAAAATAACACTTAGAGGGAAATTACAGAACTGACCTCATCTCCCTAAAAAAAAGTAATACTGAAAACAAAGGAGTTAGCTATTTAATTGAAGAAGATGAAAAAAAGTCATACAATAAAGCAAAAAACAGAAAAGATATAGGTTGGGGAAAAACAATGAAATAGAGCATTAAAAGAAAAACAACTGGAATAATTAATAGAACCAAAATCTTGGTTTTTTTAAAAGATTTTATTTATTTATTTTAGAGAGATGGGGAAGGGAAGGGAGAAGGAGAGAGAGAAACATCATGTGTGGTTGCCTCTAGCACACCCCACACTGGGGATCTGGCCTGCAACCCAGGCATGTGCCCTGACTGGGAATCAAACTGCGATGCTTTGGTTCACAGGCCTGCGCTCAATCCACTGAGCTACACCAGCCAGGGCTAATCCAAAATCTTGCTTTTTAAAAAAATGACTAACGAATAGTGATTAGTCATTTGTGACAAAGAAAAAAAGAAAAAAGAAAGAGCAAAATGCAATAGAGAAGATGCAAATAAACAAAACAAAATTCTCTGAATTTCAAATGTTAAGTTAATGATAAAAGTTAAGTCTAAAGACTTCACAGCATGGCTATGTGCTTTGTGAGGAAAATAAGTTTCATATGGTAGGGCTTCTCTCTATCTCACTGTTATGGTCTGAATACTTGTGTTCCCCTCAGATTCCTATGTGGAAATCCTAATCTCTGGACATGATGGCCTGTGGAGGTGGGGCCTTTGGGGGGTGCTTAAATCATGAAGGCAGAGCCCTCATAAGGGGCTAAGTGCCTTACAAAAGCGACCCCCAAAAGATTTCTTGCACTTTCCACCACATGAAGACACAAAAGAAGGCACCGGATGAACCAGAAAGGGGACCTCACAAGAAACTGTCCGTGTTGGCTCCTTGATCTTGGGCTCTTCAACTTCTAGAACTGTGAGATATAAATTTCTGTCGTTTATGAGCTACCTGTTCTGTGGTGTTTTTTTCATAGCAATTCCTTCCAAGATATTTTAAATTGTCTTTAAAACCCATGGAAAAAAAAAAAGCAGTCTCTAAAATCAGAAACATTCCCAAGAGTAACAGATTTTGTTTAGAAAAAATCCTTGAATTACTAAGGCAAGAGGACTCTGACGAACAAAAGCTTACTCTTTGGGAATAAGCAATTACTGCAGGCACCCAGTGCCTGGGGGCTGAGGATGCTAAACAACTTGCAATACGTTTGGCAGTACCACAATGCAAGAATTGCTTGCCCAATATGCCAATAGCTCAAGGACAAACTAGTGACTTGCCAGGGAGTCCCTCTGTTTGGTTTCTAGTCCAGTCTTTTTTTTTTTTTTTTCATTCCATCACCATTGTCATGAAGGAATATAACGTTACAGAAAATAAATTATACTAACAGAATCTCAAGGGAGACAAACATTTGTATAGGTACCTTGCTAAGAGAAGAGTATTCAAAATTTACCAATCAGTAACATAAAGTGGAAGAAAACCATAATCATTTGCATGTTTGCTCTTGTGTCAGGTAATGTGCAAGTAGCAGCCATATCCATGACAATTATTTTTAAATGGTAATAACTTTTAAGAAAATTCTGTTGTTGGTCATTAAATCTCACTCCTTCCGCACCACTTTTCTGGCTTTTCTGATGCAAAATCAGAACAAAGGGCAGAAAGAGGTAGAATTGGAAATAGGTATGTAGTAAAAATGCTGTTTTACTTAGGAGAGAAGAAAGACTAGAAACAGGAGGAAAGGGGAGTATAAGGAAGAAAACAAGCTCAAGTTTCCAGGGAAAATTTGTTTTGGAAGTGGGAGCAATGTTTTGAGAGAGCTGTGAGATGGGAAAAACAGCAAAGGGAAAGGATTGTAAGGGGTGTTGCTGTGGATTTGGAGTGTTCTGTGGGAGATGAGTATAACGATTGGAATCCTTTTTGCTTACTCTTAGATGATGGATCACATTCATTTGAAAATGACATGGTGGCTGAGAGTGGGTCACAGGGCCCCTGATATAAATTTGGATAACAGTGTTAACTAATTTAATGCTTATTAAAATTCTAAGTGGTTAATTATCACTCTCATTTTATAAGTGAGGAAATTAAGACTCCGAGATGCAATGTTTTCCACAAATCACTGATTATAAACAGTGGAACAAATTTCTAACACAGGTCTCTCTGATGTTATATGCTTGTACATTGCACTAACTGCCTATTTTCTAAAAGATGATATTAAAGTACTTTGTGCTTGATTAGGAGGGTAAGTGTCACAGAAGTAGGTTCTATTTGTAGCTGAGCTGGTAGAGCTTATGATAATATACCCCCTCTAAGAATTACATTGAAATGTTCATTTTCACCTAATGCCTTGCTTCTGTTCTGACATATTCCATCCTAGAATTGGTTCAACACTTGAGCTGTGGAATCAAACAAACCTAAGGTCAAGACCTGGCTCTCACTTGCTAGCTCTGTGACCTCAATTTCTTCATATGTAAATAGATAATTATCCCTGTCCATACTCATAGAGTTTTTGTGGGGATTAAGTGAAGGCACAAAGAAGAGTATCCAGAATAGAGAGAGTGTTGAATAGATGGTTCCTCCTCCCTGTTCCACGTTGTTATTGTCTCGTGGAATGAAGTGTTCCCAACCAGACGGCTGTCCAAGTGTCAACAGCTCCAAATCCAGGTCACTCCTCACTTCCTAGTCATCCTCACCCATTGTCGGTACCCTTCCTGGAGGGGACTGGGCGACGACAACAACGAAAAAGTGGACTGCAGGTAGATCTCATGGGAAGCTTGGAGGGAAGAGGAAATCTACAAAAAGGAGAAGTAAATGATGCAGAAACCAAATCCGCATCACAGTCTATCCTAGAGATACCAAGACACCTTCATCTCACTTCGCAGAGCCGTCAGGAGAAAATGAAATTTAATAGTTGAATCAAATTCTTAAGGCAGAAAGGAAACTCACCTTTTAAGGTAGTCTGTGATGGATATCTTTTTAAAATAAAGACTCATGAAACTCTCTCAAATTTACATTTCATACCCTTGAGGGTTTTGTACATTGATTTTTCTCAAAACAGGAGTACTTGAGCCCTGTTTTCTACTTGTGAAGGGGACCCCACAAACAGAAATTTATTTATAAAAAATTGTGTATTTATTCTTACATGGTTAAACTTCAGTCACCTTCAAAGCACTCTCCATTTGATGCAATACACCTATCGAGACTTTTTCCCACTGCTCGTAACTGTTTTTGAACTCATTGATTTTGATGCCTTTTAGTGCTTCTGCTGTTTTTTGTTTCACCTCTTCCACATCGGCAAAATGTTTTCCCTTGCGGACTTTTCTCATCTGGGGAAACAGAAAGAAGTCACTGGGGGTGAGATCAGGTGAACAGGGAGGTGGGACGCGGGGTCATGTTGTTTTCTGGTCAGCAGCTGCTGTGCACTCAGCGCAGTGTGGGCCCGTGTGCTCATAAATCACCGTCATGAAATGAGCAAATGTGTTGAGTCTTCAAAAAAAATTCACTGAAGCCCAGTTCAGCCTCTCACAAAAATGGCACTTGGTACACTGGTACAGAGGGGTTTCTAGAACACTCACCTAGCGGGGGAAGCCTGTATTATAAGGGGCCTGCCCTTCAGAAAATAATTTGGTTTTTGGGGGGGATTCCCCTCTTGTATGTATCTATTTTAATTAGTCATTTTCAGTTTTAACATAGATGTGAATTTGTAGGGGATTTTAAGTATAAATAGGAATTGGAAATGGAACTCAGCATTAAAGCAATTAAAATGAGGTATTATACCAGAGGTATTCTAAATTTTAACTTTTCCTTTGAAAAAGGTAGTTTATTGAGTGCTTAGAACTTTCCAGGGAGTGTCTCAGCACTTCACATATAGTAAGCATTTCTTTGCACCCCCCTGCAAAGTGGGCGCAATTGTCTGAGACACAGGCTACACACCATAACTCCTGAAGTTATCCCTGCCTCCTATACCCCCGCCTCTGTGGTGGAGCCCCTGAGAGCTCAGTGAGGACGCATATTTGATACAGGCCCTGATCATCTTCTGTCTGAAGCCCTGGTTTGTTATGGTCCAGATGTAGACCACTCCCCTTCACTTTTGCTTTATCCAAATAGAGAATTTGAAGTCATTTATTCTCTCCCACTTTGGGCTTTGAGGAAAATAGAGGAACCTCGCCACCTGGTGGCATCTCAAGGTAAGTGATAATACGGAGGCCACCTTCTGGTCTCAGGAAGAGATTAAGTGTTGCCTTCCACTTTGCTATTCAAGTTTGCCAAGACACCTCTCAAACAGCTGAGCTGGCCTTTCCTCAAGGGTCATTGTCTTCAAAAATCCCTTACTTTGCCCAGATTTATCCTAATAAAACTGAATTAGCAGTTTTCTTCCCCATTCTTCAAGAGAGAAGGTTTCATGGAACAGAGTCCAACAATGATGACACAGAAATCCCTAGATCTAATTTAATTTTCAAAAAGATCAGATATTCAGGACTCATGCCCTTTTGTAAGGAATTAACAGTTGGCCAGAAAATTGTCATCTTAAAATACACACTTCATCGCTGCCTCCTGTAGCTTGGGCTTCAGCTCTAAAACAGAGAAAGGAACACATAAGGATCCCTTGTTTTAAACAAATCATGAAACTAAAAGATTGTGTGTGAATTATATTTTTGAGTTTCTAACCATATGATGACCTGGTACATTGTTTTCTCAAGGACTTCATTGATAAATCACAGTTTTTGAAGTCTAGTTTTCTCAATTCTAGATAAGCTCTATTTGTGATTTTCAATTGCCTATTGGTGGGTATGTGCCTGGTTGGCTGTGTCAAAGTCACTTGAGGAAATCATAGCACAAACACAGAGAGACTCCTCGGCCCCTCTCCAAAGACTCAGAGTCACTCGTCTGTGGTGAAGCCCAGGCAGCGGTGTTTCTAAATGCTCCCCAGGAGATACACAATAGGCAATGAGCTTAGGGAACCACTGTGCCTCCAGCACCTTTGCTGACCATCATGGAGGATGCTGGTGGTTAACACACAAACTAGATACTGTGCTCACTCATCAGGTAGGAAAACAAGAGGAAAAACAGTAAATATCTGCTTCTAATGACAATATAGGGAACAGGGTATTCTCATTCCTTGCTGTTTAGAGTGTGACCTGCTGTAAAAGGTTAAGAAATTAATCCAACAGTTATTTTTAGCATCTAAAATGTTAAATTTGCCCTTTAGAATCTGGTATTTTAAGATTAAAAACAGCACAGTTCATTGTAGTATTATTTGCAGGTACAAACAATGGCAAAATGTAGTTTGTAGGGAACAAACTAATGACAAAATAAATTAGGATCTAGTCAATAAGGAGTTTTGCAGTATTTACAAAGAATCAATTAGATCTGAATGTTTTCACCTAAAAAAGGGTTTCTATACTATTAAATCAATGAGTTGCTCAGGTTTATACACACATATTCACACAAACACACACATATGTGTTTATATGTAATATATAATATGTGTAAGTATGATTATAATATGTATATTCCCACTTATAAAAAGAAAAGTTAGCAAAGCTGGAGTATTGGTTAAATATGCTATTGTGAGCTGGGACAACATCAAGTATACTAACATTCTTATCATAGGGTACCAAAAGGAGAAGAAAGATAGGAAGGAATTAAAAAAATTTATTTGAGGAAATAGTAATGGGAAACTTTCCTAACCTGGTGAAAGAAATAGACATACAAGTTCAGGAAGCACAAAGAGTCTCAAACAGAATGAATCCAAGGAGGCTCACACCAAGACACATCATATTTAAAAAACGAAAGGTTAAAGACTAAGAGAATCTTCAAAATAGCAAGAGAAAACAGTTACCTACCAGACAGCTCCCATAAGCTGATTTCTCAACAGAAACTTTTCAGGCTGGAAGGTACTGGCACAAAATATTCAAAGTGTTGAAAAGCAAAGACATACAACCAAAGTTACTGTACCCAGCGAAGCTATAATTTAGAGTTGAAGGACAGGTGTGTACAGGAAGAACCAAACTGCATATCTAAGCCAGCTTTTGCCACTACAGGACCTGTGGGCAGGCCAGCAAAATTCCCAAGGCACCCAGAGATCAGCCTGCACCTACCTTTGCCTGTCAGCCACCTAGTAGGCTCAGTCACTGAAAGAGACTCTGGCGGTACTTGAATCATCATGGAGGGGTGAGTGGTGTTCACCATACTGATACAGAGGCAGCCACAAACTGTGGATCGCTTTGTACCTCCAAAAAGGTTACCCAGAGCCAGTCACAGGCTGTGTCTGACATTAGGCTGCACCAGAGTTGCTCCTTAGAGGCACCAGAACCAACACACACAGTGACCACCTTCAGACAACATGCACCATGATCAAATTCTGTTTCATGTGATCGGCACCTGCATAGCGGCTCATAAACTGAGGTATGGGTCAATCCTCACAGTTAGCCAGCCAGAGGGGGTTGACCCCACATATGAATAGACCAATAGAAATCAAGACTCAATTACAAGAAGAAGGTCCACATCACTCACATAAGGGTCATTCCTGGAACACCCACCTCAGGTGGTCAAGCACACCGTGCCACTGGGTCCCACAGGACACCTACTACATAAGTCCACCCTACCAAGACTGGAAGTTATAGCAGATCTATCTAATACATAGAAGCAAATACAAAGAGGCGGCCAAAATTGAGATGCAAAGGAATATGTCCCAAATGAAAGAATAGGAGCAATCTCTAGAAAACTAGCTAAATGAAGTACAGGCAATCAATTTACCAGATATAAAGTTTAAAAGCATGGTTATAAAGGTGCTCAATAAACTTAGTGAGAACTTCAACAAAGAGAAAGCAATCCTTAAAAAAGGGCATAGAAACCATTCAAAAGAACCAGTCAGAATAAAGAATACAATATGTAAAATGAAGAATACACTAGAAGGCATTAACAGTAGGTTGGATGAAGCAGAGAATTGAATCAGCAATTTGGAAGACAAGGTAGCAAAAACACCCAATCAGAGCAGGAAAAAGACTAATAAATTTTTATAAATGGGGGTAGTTTAAGGGACCCTTGGGACAATAAGAAGTGTAACAACACCTGCATCATAGGGGTACCAGAAGAAGACATGGGTGAAAATTGAGAGCATATTTGTGGAATAATGACTGAAAACTTTTCTTAACCTGGTGAAGGAAAAAGACACACTAGTCCAGGAAGTACAGAGAGTCCCAAACAAGATGAACTCAAAAAGGTCCACACCAAGACATATCATAATAAAAATGGCAAAGGTTAAAGACAAAGAGAATTTTTAAAGCAGCAAGAGAAAAAAAGTTAGCTATCTACATGAGAGTTCCCATAATACTGTCAGCTGATTTCTCAACAGAAACCTTGCAGACCAGAAGGGATTGGCATGAAATATTCAAAGTGATGAAAATCAATGACCTACAACTAAGAACTACATTACCCTGCAAAACTACCATTTAAAATTGAAGGATAAATAAAGAGTTTCTCAGACTAGAAAAAGCTAAAGGAGTTTGTTACCACCAAATCAGTATTTTAAGAAATGTTGAAGAGTCTTCTTTGAAAAGAAAAAAAAACAACAGAGGAATATTGTTAAAAGAACAAAATGGCAATAAATATGTACCTATCAATAATCATTTGAAATGTAAATGGCTTAAATGTTCCAATCAAAGGACATACGATAGCTGAATGAATAAGAAAACAAGATGTATATATATGTTCTCTACAAGACAACCACTTCAGAATGAAAGGTACACACAGAATAAAAGTAAAGGGATTTCATGCAAATGGAAATGAATAAAAAACTGGGGTAGCAATACTTATACTTGGCAAAATAGACTTTAAAACAAAGTCTATAGTAAGAGACAAAGATGGACACTATATAATGATAAAGAGAGCAATCCAACAAGAGGATATAATCCTTGTAAACATTTTCACACCCAGCATAGAACACTTAAATATATAAAGCAAATCTTGATCAATATAAAGGAAGAGATTGACAGTAACACAGCCATAGTAGAGGATTTTAGCACTCCATTGACATCAATGGGTAGATCTTCCAAAGAGAAAATCAACAACAACAACAAAAACAATGGCCTTAAATGACATACTAGATCAGATGGATTGAATTGATATATTCACCGCATTCCATCCTGAAGCAGAAGAGTATACATTCTTCTCAAGTGCACACGAAACATTTTCTAGAATAGATTACATGTTAGGATACAAAACAAATCTTAATAACTTTAAGAAGATTGAAATCACATCAAACATCCTCTTTGACCACAATGGTGTGAAATTAGAAATCAATCACAAGAGAAAAACTGAAAAACACACAAAGACATGGAGGCCAAAAAAACATGCCACTAAACAATGAATGGATTAGCAATGAGATCAAGGAAGAAATTGAACCATACGTTGAAACAAATGAAAATGAGAACATAACAATCCTCAATCAATGGGACACAGCAAAAGCAGTTCTAAGGAGTCCTAAGAGGGAAAATCATAGTGTTACAGGCCTACTTTAAGAAACAAAAAATTCTAAAGATAAACAATCTAACTTTACACTTAAAGGAATTTGAAAAAGAAAAACAAACAAAACCCAAAGTGCGTAGAAGGAAGGAAATAATAAAGTCAGAAATAAACAAAATAGAGTCTAAGAAACAATACAGAAGATCAATGAAACTGAGAGCTGGTTCTTTGAAAAGATAAACAAGAACTGACAAAACTTTATCCAGACTCATCAAGAAAAACAGAGAACCCAAATAAATAAAATCAGATATGTAAGAGGAGAGGTAACAACTCACACACACACACACACACACACACACACACAAAACTTGTAAGAAAATACTACAAACTATATGTGAACAAATTGGACAATGTGGACAAAATGGAGAAATTCCTAGAAACATAGAATCTTCCTAAACTAAATCAGGAAGAATCAGAAAATCTGAATACATGGATTACAACTAATGAAGTTAAAGCAGTAATCCAAAAACTTCCAATAAACCAAAGTACTAGACTGGATAATTTCATCGGTGAATTTTACCCAACATTCAAAAAGGAATTAACATCTATTCTCAAACTATTCCAAAATTCAAGAGGAGGGAAAATTCCCAAGCTCATTGAATGAAGCCAGCACTATCCTAATTCCAAAACCAGACACACTACTAAGAAAGAAAATGATAGGCCATGTCCCTGATGAACAGAGATGCTAACATCATCAACAAAATATTAGCAAATCAAACCCAGCAAAAAATTAAAAATATCACACACCAGATCAAGTGGGCTTTATTCTGGGGATACAAGGTTGCTACAATATCCACATGTTAATAAATGTGATAAACCGCATAAACAAAATAAAAGATAAAAAACACATGTTCATATCAATAGATACAGGAAGAGCAGTTGATAAAATCCAGCACCCATTTATGATTAAAAACTCTCAGAAAAGGGGGAATAGAGGGAGCATTATTCAGTGTAATATAAGCCATATATGGCAAACCCACTGCCAGTATCACATTCAATGGGCAAAAACTACAAGATTTCCCTTAAGATCAAGAAAAGACAGGGATGTCCACTGTTTACCACTAACATAGTACTGGAAGTCCTAACCATAGCAATGAGACAAGAAGAAATAAAAAGGTATCCAAATTGGAAGCAAGAAGTAAAACTGTTATTATACATCGATGACATGATACTGTATATAGAGAACCCTAAATATTCCAAGAAAAAAATCTACTAGAACTGAGCAAATTCAGTGAAGTAGCAGGATACAAAGTAAATATCTAAGAATCAGTTCCGTTTTATACACCAGTAATGAACTAGCAGGAAAGAAACCTAAGAAAGCAATCTCATTTACAATTGCACCCCCCCAAAAAAAATATGTAGGAATAAATTTAACGGAGGATATAGAAAACCTATACATGCAAAATTATAACATACTGGAGAAGAAACTGAAGAAGATACAAATAAGTGCAGCATATACTGTGTTCAGCCGTGTGGGGCTTCCAGGAGTAGGGAGGATGTGGCTAGTGGGTTTCCGGTGAGGCACAGTGGCTGGCCAGGCTTGGAGGAAGGTGCGGGGAGTGGGCCCCACCCCAGAGCCACACAGCTTAGTGTGTCCTGGATTCCACCCAGACCTTGGCAGGGCGGAGCCTCCAGGAATCAGGAGAGGGGTTGCCAGGGGAGTAGGAGAGTGGATCTCCTGTGAGGGGGAGGCCCAGTCAGGTTCATGGAAAAGTGGGAGAAATAGTCCCAACCCCAAAGCCACACAGCTCAGTCACTGACACCCCCTGAGCCTGCCCAGACCTCTACCCCAGCCCAGGCAGCTGACTCCTCAGCAGGGCACAAGCTCCAAGGGGCAGGCTACCGGGAGTCCAGAGCTCTTGTTTTCCCCCAGTCTGGTATCTATGGAGGGGGGTGATCTGCACAAGAAGGTGTCTGCTGTATGGGAGAATAATTCAACTACAGGTGTCCTGGTTACTGTCGCTTAAGCTTTCTCCTCAGAGCCACAAACCCCAGCCTCTACTCACATGACTCTAGTCCACTCTGCCCTCCCTCCATCAGAGCCCAGGGTGAGTGGCTGCGAATGAGGTTTTGTGCATTGGCCCTTTATGAGGGCACCTGTGTCTCTAGCAGACCCTTGTCTTTCCCGAGCAGACAGAATCTCTGCTGATTTTCATAGCCAGAAAACCATGTGGGCACCTCTTCCGGGCTCTGGTGCTCTGGGCTTGGAGGCTGACTGGGGGTTGAGATCCCATGCTTCTCAGGGGGAACCTCTGCAGCTGAGATATCTTTCCGGAACTTCAGCTGCTGTCTATGCAGAGCTAGCCACTTTTGTGTCTCCATCCTTCCTATCAGTCTCGGTGTAGCTTCTTCCGTAAATCCTTTGTTACAAGACTTCAGCTAGTTTTCAGTTGGTTATTTAGGTTGACTGCTCTATACTTTATTTCTAAATCCAGATTTGTCCTGGAAGGAGGTAAGCGTAATATCCCTCTAGGATCTGCCACCCTTTAGGATCTCTGGCCATCAGTCCTTAATGCTACGTAGCTGGCAGCCGCATCACTCCAGTCTCTGCCTCTGTTGCCACATGGAGTTCTCCCTATGTGTCTCTGTCTCTGTTTCCAGATGTTCTTCTCTTTGGAAAAACATCGGTCATAGTGTAGTGAAGGCCCGCCCCGTTCCCCTGGGCCCTCATCTTATCTAATCACCCCTACAGCAGCTCTGTTTCCACATAAGGTCGCCTTCTGAGGTACTGGGGAGTGAAACTTCCGCTCATCTTTTTGGAGGGAAAATTCAGCCCATGACAAAACCATTAACCATAAGGGAAAGGACTGGTATGTTTTATGACATTAGGTAAAAAGTGAGCAATTCCTCTCTTCTGTAAAATATGTCAGATTAAGAGATAAAAGAAATTAGAAGTCCTTTCCCATATTTTTAGTAATCTTGGTACTATAAAATGAACGTGAGCGTTACAAAAGCAAAAACTTCAACATAGAACTATTTTTATTTAAAAGTAACATTTAAAAAATGTAGTACAAAAATACAGAGTAAAAATTAATTTGTTCTTAGAACACTAAGTTTTTTGTCATAAAACATTTTATTCTTTTTCTTTGGGTTTTAAACTTTGGTTTAAAAGGTCTTCTCTATTTGAGAATACTTGTGTAATTTTCTAGTTCTTTCTATGTCATTATGTATTCATTCATTCATTCATTCACTCATTCATTCAGCAAATCACCTACTTTCATATATGTACAGCATATACATGTAAACAGCACTAAATGTTCTCACTTATATTATAGTGAAACAGGCTTTAAAAATCATACAAATAAATCCATTTGTTTGCAGGCAAGAATTTGATTAGTGTTATGGAAAAAATAGAGTGAGGAGGATCAGAGGTGCCAGGTATCTCGAACATGTTGTAAATTTAGGTATAAATGAGCCTTTTTGAAAAAGACCAGCTTGAGCAGGACATGTATCAATGAAAATATGAGCATATACTTAAAAAGTAGATATTATGCTATGTTTAGGAATAACATTTAGAAGAAATTAGACAAATACTCCAACTAAATTTTTCTCCAACTATTTAGATGAAATGGTGAAATAAAATGTTTTGTGTCATGATTTTGGAAGATAAAACTAATTGCTGTTTTTCTGGAAGGGGCAAATAAATGATACAACCTTAGTCAAATATGTATTAGATACCGACATTTGGCAGTGGACATGTCCACGTGCATCTTTATTTGGCTCTTTTCTGCTGATTTACCTTTGTCATTTCTGCTTTCCCATTTCTCCTCCTCACATGAAACCAAACTCCCTGGGTTTTGAGTAGCTGATTAGTCATTATAGAGTCCTTTATCAAAAATACCTTCTGTGCTTTTGGCCAGCTTGACTTTCAGTAGCACAAGCCATTCACAAACACAATTTCATTAAAAATGATAGCATTTTGAGTGGGATTTTCTTATTTCCACCAGATTCAACTGCATAAGACAACTCCTGCAGAGTCCTGTGCAAGGTGAACTCCCTGTGCATGCTGCGTGTGTTGACAGAGGATTGCCTCCCAAGACCATGACTTTTAGGCAGCACTCCTATCTCTTCCAACTTTGCAAGTGTCATCCTTACAGCAACCTGGGAGCTATCAATATGATATACTGTTTAAGATCATTACTCTTTCTTTTTATATTTTTTAAATTTAAGACCCAGAGTACTTTTCTCAAACCCATCAGGGAAATGAACAGGTTGATTCTGTAACAATGTGTTGTGCTGTAAAGCACAGGCCAGTATACACAGGCCAGTATGTATATAAATACATACTGCTACATTCAAATGAACTGATCAGACCATAAGTCTTCAATATTTAACACAGAGTACGTTAACCCCGTAAAAGCAGCATTGTTGTGACATTTTAACTGTAGCATTCCTCTCTTTCCTTACCCTCTCCTTCGGCAGAATCCACATCAACTTCCTCATATTGTTCCAAAGGCAGCCATGTCCTCACGGGCCTCAGAAAACTGTCCTTCCTCCATGCCCTCACCCACATACCAGTGGACAAAGGCACACTTGGCATATGTCAGGCCAAACTTGTGGTCCAAGCAAGCCCAGGCCTCAGCCATAGCTGAAGTGTTACTCAGCATGTACACAGCTCACTGTACTTTGGCCAGGTCTCCACCAGGCACTGGTGAAAACCAGTGGAAAACTGGTAATTAATACCAACTTTGAAGCCAGCGGGGCACCAGTCCACGAACTGGATGCTGCACTTGGTTTGGATAGTAGCAAGGGCAGCATTGGCATCATATCACCATGGTACATTCTGCCATTTGGTTGGTTGGCTCATAGCATGCATTGGTGATCTCTGCTACAGAAAGTTGTTCATGGTAGGCTTTCTCAGCAGAGATGATGGGCGTGTGTGACCAGAGGGAAGTGGATGTGGGGATAGGGCACCAACCTGGGCTGGAATTTGGTCAGATGAGCATTCAGAGCTCCATCAAATCTGCAAGAAGCAGTGGTGGAGAACACAATTTGACCTATTAACCTATTCAGGTTGGTATAGGTAGGGCATTCAATCGCGAGGTTTCTATGACAGGTGTTGTAGATGGCCTCATTGTCAACCATGAATGCAAAGAGTGCTCCAGGGTGTTGTGGATGAAATTGTAGGGCTTAACTACTGCTGTGGAAGCCTGGGGGACTGGGTAATGGAGAACTCCAGCTTGGACTTCTTGCCATAACTGAGAGAGATATTCTATCAGCAGGGAGGGGAACCCAGAACCAGTTCCCCCAACAAGCCTCGAAAACTGTGCACTGGCCAGCCAGTTTCTGAACTCGTTACAAGATGAGGTCGATGGTCTCCTTGCCAATGGTGTAGTGCTCGCAGGCATAGTTACTGGGAGCATCTGTCTTGCCTGTGGTGAGCTGCTCAAGGTGGAATATCTGGTGGTAGGTGCCAGTTGGAGCTTCATCAGTGACTATGGGCTCTAGGTTTACAAACTCTGCCTTGGACTTATGCTTGATAGCGCCTCTCACTGACAGTGTTCAAAGAGCCATCTCCCTCTCACCTCACAATGGTCATTTGGCATCTGGTCATCAAGCTGGATGCCGTGTTCCAGGCAGCAGAGCCCTCAGCAGGCACTGCTGATCTGGACACCAGCCTGGCCGACACGGGTGGAGATGCATTTACGCACGGTTGCTCTGCAGAGGTCGGGGGTGGGGGGAGTGGACGGCAGGGATGAAGAGAAAAGGTTGTTGCTTCTTACAGCACAATTCTTAAGGTGATGGATGTAAGAGAATCTAAGATCACTGCTCTTTCTTCTAGAATCTTCTCAAGAGTAGATGATAAAGACAGATGTTAATTGCTACACATTTTTGAAAACTGAGGATCTTCTGGATTTCTGTTAGCAAATCGGTATCAGGTAGAGCTTTTCATTGTGGCTGCCTTGCTCAGGCGGCCTTGCTCTGTCAGATGCAGTGGGGTATCACCCTGAAGTGAAAAGTTACTTTGAGAGCACTGTCATTTTTTTCTTTGCAGATTGTCTAGCCAATCAAAAAGGCCCCGAAAAAACTGGCTTCTTGGTCCATGTCCATCAATTCTTGATTAGTTACAGATACAAAAATTTTGTCATTTTCCTTAAGTTCAAATATTCCACCCTGATAGATGGAATAGAGTCCATATTCTGAATCTTTAGACCAACAACTATTTCTAGCACTTTTCATCAGTAGTATCGGGTCATTGTACGTTGTGAATTTGTAAATATATTGCACCATCTGTTTGTTTTTCCTTCTGTTCCCTACTGTTGAAACATCCTCAGGTTCCTGAAATCGGAAGTATGTTTGGGAATAAATATAATAAAACCCTTTTTGATGGATAACTAGCTCTCCGTTCCTCACGTGCATATTATTCAAAAATGAATGTCCTTTTCTTGATGTTTCCCAGGAGGTTATTTTATGGCCAAAAACATTTTCATTCTTGGAGTCTGGATGAAGGTTAGAGAGAAAAAAAGTTAACAAAAGGCAGTTCATAGCGAAGAAAGACATGTCTAATAGCTGTTGCTAGACTATTTTTTGGTTGGTATTGCAAAGGATTTCAATCAATTATACAACTTCTTGCTCCTCTAATCTTATAAGGGTTGAAGTTCTGGTCATATAGAAATCTGAAGGCCTGTGTAGTACTGTGACCTGTTGGGAGAGTACCTTTCTTTCTGTACCTTGTTCTCCACTTATACCGCATCCACTGCACTTGTCTCTGAATGGCAGTGCAGACACGGTTCACGTGGGTACTCCTGGGCAGGACTTCCGTCCTGGACCCCTGCCTCCCTTCCTGCGCTGTGAGCCCAAATGGAGAGCATATAAAGAAACCGAAAGACACATATCTACTTCCTTAAGCTTAAAGCTCAGAACTTCTTGCTATTTCTTTGGATCTCTTTGAATTCCCTCCTTGGTCTTTCTCAGGAGCCAAAGGCAGGATCCAAGCAGAAGGCATCTCTAGTCCATGATAAGACAGAGCACAAGGTTTGGCAAAGATATCTCTCATTTAAAGATCTTCAGACCCTTGGATCTTTAAGTCCTAGAGACTGAATAAAAAAGGGCCCTACAAAATGTGATATTCCTTTAAACTCTGGGCTCATCTCCATGACAGAAACAAAATTTAGTTTTTCAAGAGTTTAAAATAACTATCATATTTGTTGATAAGTAGTGAACAGTAACAGCACAATAATTATCTCACTCATAAGAACATTTATAAAACATGAGTTCAGGAATATCAGGAAGGTAAATGCCTAGAAAAATTCAAAACAACAACCCTCCCAAAACACCCTATTAACTGATGCCTGAAATTTCTTTAACTTAGGACAAAACCTTTCACAATAACAAAAGTGACTATTTAGTGAGTACTTAAAATACACCAGGCATTTCTCATGCGTTAATCTTTACTGTTTTATGTGTTAATGATTATCTCTATTTTGTTTAAGAAACTGATTAGGTTAAATAATTTGCTCAAAACACATGTCTAGGTAAGGAGGAGCTGGGATCCCAGTGGGGGTATGCAGACTTCAAGATGCATGTGCTTAACTACAGCACTCGAGGGACATGTTTTATAAATAATTAACAGTTCTGCGTATGCTCTGCAGTTAGGCAGCGGGTTTAACATGTTTGGCTAAACTGTATGACGCTGACATTTCTGTCAGTAAAAATGAGTCAAGTATTGGCAACTGCTGGCAGTTCAACCTGAGTAAATGTCACAAGGAGTGCTCCGTGACGAATGACTGATTTAGAACTTTGAAGAGGGAGAAGGTTTGATAAAAATGAGAAAGAGAAATTACTTTAAAGAAGAAGGAAAAAGTAAAAATGGAGACATGGGAAACTCAAAGGTCAAGTTTTCCCACTTTGTAATTTTCCGGAGACCAGTTGTATCAGTGCAGTAATTGAGCCATTTGTCGTGTAATCCTGTTTCTGAAAAGAGTCAGTCTGAGACCTGATTATGGCTGCGCATTTTGTAGACAGCTACACACACGTTTCATTTACGAGTGAAAAGAATACATTCTTTGGAACAAATGTGTGCATTGCCTCTCTTTAAACCATGTTAGTCGTTTCTCTTACTTGGAACTGGGGGTGTGTTTCTTCTCTGTTTGCCCCCTGTTATGTGAGCCGCTACTCTCTGAAGTTCTTTTCTTACTAGCAGAGGACCATCCTGTTGACTTTCTGAAAGAGAAATGACAAAGAATCATCAGCACATGTCTGACTACCTCTCAAATATCACATCAATGTCTAGAGCTATCGCCAATCACACATTGCGAGCACTCGGGGCTTCTCATGTTGATTATACGATTTCATAAAAAACAGCCTACATTTATGTGTGATGATCCATTTACTTCAATTTGTGTTTAATTTGAAAAGTACTTTTGATGAGAAGAATAAGCAGTAATTTGGGTTATCATTTATCAGCGTCTCAGAAGTAATTACAGTGAATATGACAAAGTGAAGATTATGGCCCTTTTCCAAAAGTACCAAACAAAGAAACTAAAATCTGTGGACCCGCAATAATCTTGTTGAGTCATTCAAGTGCACAAATAGCCCTGGCTGGTGTGGCTCAGTTGGTTGGAGCATCGTTCCACAAAGCAGATGGATGCCAGTTTGATTCCTGGTCAGGGCACATACCTGGGTTTGGGGTTCCATCCCTGGGTGGTGGTGGGGGGGCATAACAGAGGCAACAACTGATGCTTCTTTCTCACATCAATGTTTCTCTCCCTCTCTTTCTCACTCCCTCCCCCCTCTCTAAAAATAAATTGATAAAGTGCACACATAACCAGGTAGTGGCAAATTTCTATATTGAGTTTTTATATATAGAATCAGAATGATACCAACTTCATAATCTCTATTTTTTCCTCTTTGCCAGCTACTAGAATTCTAAAGGAGTAGCAGTGATAACAATTGTCCACATGTGCTACAAGCTGGTCTCCATCAGTTAGCCCCCCACCAGCTTCCAGAAGGAGTGTGAACTGACATGCTGTTCGCGAAAATCAGTGCATGAGCACATTAACCGCTGGTTCACTAGATCATAGCAACCAAATACCTTATTACATTGAAGTGCTTTGGAGCAGCCTTAAAACATACAGATTCAACAAACGACTCTTTCAAAAAATCTACTCAAACTTCCCAAATGTGTTTACATTGGTTTTTCAAGTAAATTGCATTCTTTTATCAAGCAAATATTGCCAGGAATAAGGCACTGCATTCCATCCTACATGGGGCAGCAAAGATTAATCACTTATTACACTGACTAAGCCCTTAAGGCACGTACACAGTCTTTTAGGGGAGATATGAACTAGAAAGTGAAACCTTCTATGGGAAATAAAGGGGGACATCTCTTGAGAGGAAGCAAAGATTCCTATTTATTGGATAGCTGAGGTCAGGGGACAATTTGTGTGAAAACCTTTTTATTCCCTTACTCCAGCAAACCAAAGTGTCCATCACATCGAAGACAGGCACTCTTCCAGGGACAGGGCAAAAGAATTATAAACAAACAAGTGCAAGAAAGTGTTTGAGGTGCAAGGATAATGATCTTCACAAGGTGAGGATGCGCAGCCGTTGGGCCAACCGGGATAAGGAAAAGGCCCAACGCAAGATGCACCAAGCATTCTCGGTACTCAGGCAGGAGAGGAGTTCAGTTTCAGGGTTGAATGATGAGCCAAAGTATAAAGGATTTGAGTGCTAGGCTAAGAGATTTGGGTTTTAGAGGGTGTGGGAAGACTCTGAAAGGTTTTGATCAGGGAAACAAAAAGGTATGTTTTGTGCTTTAGGTTTGTCCATCTCTCAGAGTAAGATTTGATGGGTAGGAGGTGAGAGGGCTGCAGATGGCAAATTACCAGACCACAGCTGCAGAACCGAGAGCAAGAGGCCTTAGGCTGGTCGTGGAAGGAAGGGACTAAGAGGAGCTGATAGAATTCCATAGGGGAAAAATGAATGGGAAATGAGAATCTCTTCTCGCTTCTTCTGATTTTGTGTTAATTGTTACTTATTCAGGATGGGTGGACACATATATGGTGCTGAAGACCAAACATGGCATGAGGATGCATAGTCATTTACATATTATTCTCAAGGTGCTCAGCTTTCCAGGTTGATTTCCTCATAACCTCCATTGTTAAATAATTCATAATGTCCTGCCTGCCCCTAGACCTTAGCACTTCGTTTTTAAGTGTTCAATAACAAAATCCAATTATAAATATCTTGCATTAGAAGTCACTGCAAGGATATGGGAAAGCCAAGATTTGAAAGCAAATTCTTTTTGTTTTGTTGTTTTGTTTTGTTTTGATGTTTTAGAATCAGTTGTTGATAGTTGTGAGTTTGTTGTCATTTTAATGTTCAGAGTTTTAAGTAAAAGATATAAAAATGAAAGGAAATGAACAAAGTAAGTATAATAGAAATGAAGTATAGAGAAACTTAGATGGCCAGGGAAGATCTGACAATTAGGTGATGAGGAAGGAGGATGAGAAGGTGCCAGTTTTGTAAAAAGCTAGGAATGAAAGGAGCCAGATAGAAGCCCAAAGAAGCCAGCCTGGGCAACAGCACTGTTGGAGGTGTGGGTCGCGAACAGGAAGATGGCTGTGGCCTGGGGACCGCAGGATGGGAACTGTGGGTGTGTAGGCGGATTATTGGGAAAGGAATGAGGCAGCAAGGGGTTGCTGCATGAAGAAAGGCATAGACCTGTGGTGGTCAGAATCAGAGAAAATGGATGATTTGAGGGCCCCTTTTTATCTTCCAGCCATGTTCTAGAAAGCATTTAGATGGCTTCTGTATGATACACTAGACGGTAAAAAAGAATTATTGAAGAAATTGAGGTGAAAGGAAAATCCATGTTGGAAAAATAAGATTCAGCTGAAATAAAGTTCTGGCCATAAGTGGGCTGCAGATTCAGTTCTGAGCGTTCTAGCTACCAGTGCATGAAAGGAAATAGAATCAAGTAGCTTGAAACACTGAGCAGCGGGTCAGAGGCAGGATGCGTAGATGAGGGCAGAGTGAAAGAGGGTAGAGGGTCATTCACCCTTCCATGAAGTTGATAGTAGAAAGTTAAAATAACAACAATAAAAAAATACTACCTGGAACTGTAGAAATGGTTTCCTCATAGGTTCTCAAAACCATCTGCAAATAGTATTGAATAAAGGTTGTTAATTTCCCTAAAAATTTTAAACTGACTATAGAATGTCTATGGCCCTTTTCCCTAATGTCGGACAGATTCCTGTGTAAGGTGTCCACCTAGGAAGATTTAAGTTGTTTGAGCACAGACTGTGAGCGGGGTCAGGCGTGAGCTGGAGTGAGCACTGAGGCGGCCATCCGCACACGCTGACCAGGAAGGGTCCTCTGTGTGGGAAAGCTTTGTTTCTGGATGACGCCTTTGAAAGTCCACATCTGGAGCAGCAGGGGAGTAAGGAGCAATCTGCTAAGTTAGGTCAGCCTAATTCTTGCCAGACCTCCCTCCTGTGGCAGACATGTCACCTCAAGGTCTTTGTGTGGGGAGTGTGTGTGTGCACGCATGTGTATGCATGAATGATCTGTGTAATAGAGCCCAGGGGCTTTAAGTTATTGGGCAGACCCAGACCTCATGACATAAGGCACACCTCTTCTCTCCTGATGCCCAGAGATACACACAGCTCAAGGGGAGGTGTGACCTGGCCCTACCTGTCAGTCTCTCACTTCTGGGATTGTGGCTGAGGCATTCTTAAAGATATTTTACCAAGTTCCCGTACCTTTACTAAAAATCTAGTATTACCTCTTCGCACTAACCAGTGGGAAAAACCAGTAAAAAAGAGTAAAAACTCAGACTTTCTGTTAATTGAACAGATCCTCTCTTGGCTCATCCACAGCTTCTAAATTCCCCTCTATTCCATTCTGTCACCCCTGGGGACTTTCTTCATCACTGCCCTCCCTTCCCACCACTGTTGTTAATTTTGCAACTACCCGAAACTCCCCACCTCTGCACTCCCATCTCAAATCAGAAGCTCTCAGCTTCTCCATCTGTGTCACGCCCTGACTCCAGATAATGGGGACTACCAGTCCAATGGGCACTGGTGTATGAGAAGGGAAAGCAAGAGAGAGGTGGCCTCAGCATTCTCTCTCTCTCTCTCATTTCAGGACAGAAAGGAAGGGAGAAGGAGGAGCAGCAGAAAGGAGAGAAGGGTAATTCCCACAGTGTGGGAGGCAGCACACAATAAGAATTACAGCACGGTCAGATGGCTTAGATTCAAATCAGTCAACTACTAGCTTGGGAAACTTCTCGAGCCACTTAACTGATATAAACATTAACTTCATCTATTTTTCAAAAAGAAGAAGAGGAAGATAATGATTTCCTCCTCACAGAGCTTTGTGAAAATTAAAGGAGATAGCATATGTAACGGTTATAGGATGTTTACTGGAAATAGCCTGTTTAGTTGATGGTGCCTGGATAAAAAGGGGAAGTCCTTTGCCCCTACACTCTCACCCACCCCTCTGGGGCCTCTCCCAGCTTCTCTATTCTACTCAGTGGCAGGATGTGAGAATGGGAGGGAGAGGGAGAATATCAGGAAAGTGATACATAAATCCATCCCTACTACTCTTATCTCCCCACTCCCAGCTCCAGCATCTAGTTCCCCTTTCCTGCCTCAGTCCCCAAAGCTGTGGGTTTGCCATCCCTTAACCCCAGGGTCTGTGGAGTCCCATTTCCAGGTTTCTCAGGACCCTTCTGAGCCCTGGGCCTTGTCACTTGGGGTGATGAAGTCACAGCTGCTTCGGCTCAGTGTGTGCGCAGTGGGCCACACTCCAGGGCGGCCACACAGCACAGGTATTTCCAGGACTACCAGATGGAAGTCTAATTTCATTTCCTGTAGAAACAGCATCATAGCTGATATCTGGGCTCTATGGTGAGGACTGTTTCGGTTTGTGAATCGGATCCCGAAGCACCAATAAAACACTGATTCTATGAAAAGCCACACTGAGAACCGAACAATGGACTCGCGATCATGTGATTGAAACACATCCTCCTCCTATTCCAGGAATGTCCCAGTATTTTAAAAAATCAATCACAGGACTTTCTACTTTACAGAGTATTTTCATATCTGTGTTCTCATGTGACTTTTCTGAGTAGGCAGGAGGTAAGGATTAATAAATACCATCTTGTAAAGAAGGAAGAGCTCTAGAGAAGAAACTTAATTTCACATGTCATATTGCTAAAAGAATTATTGTGTAATCATATTTAGTGAAATAAACTGTTAGCTAACATAATGTTCCTGCTAGAGATCCCATTTAAGCAACCTCCATAACCAGATGATACTCTACTTTGTCATTTAATAACTATAAATTAGATGTCATCACCTTCAGTTTTTCTGTATCTCTTCCTTCCCTCTTCCTTCCCTCTTCCTTTCCTCTTTCTTCGTCTCTACATGCATAAAAGTAAATATATATTTTCAGAGATCAACATCCGGGAAAAATATAGAACACCATTATTTGACCTCTTTTGTCTTCTGAATAGAAGAAAATCACACACATCCTTCATTGTTGTGTGACCTTGAACATATAGCTCTGCCTGTGCCTCCGTTTCCACAATGTCAGATACAAAGGATAGACTAGATGGGGAGGCTGTTTAGAGTAGAGGCATGAACTCTAGACCAGGAGTCGACTAGGACCCACTGTCTGGTGCTATTCCACATTTTTCTAGTTCTCTGAATTTAGGGAAAAATCACTTAAACACTCTGGACCTCAGTTTCTTCTGTTGCAAAATGAGGAGTCTAGACATGATAATCTTAAATATTCCTTCTCCTCCAACCCTCTGTGCTGGATGTTGAAGTTACCTGATAGCTCACCTACCTTTCTCACTAACTGCCGTAGTTGCCACCTGATATGCCAGCAGGGGTTGTTTACACTCTCGTCATCATAGGGGTCCCAGGAACCATCATCTTCCTTTAATAAGCAAGCAATGCCGCTTTTGGACAACTTCTCCTGCACCTAGGGCAAGATGGAACATCACACAAACATCACTCACGAGTGTTTTTTATAGTTACCCATTTAGAAGTTAAAGCTACAGACACTGATGAAACATTCAGGGTGGCCTTGGCACCCTGGATACGCTGATGGCATAAAATTAAAGTAGGCAGGCTGTTCTTTGCCCTTTAAATAAAAGTAAGCAGTTAGATCTGGTGGACATGGCACAGTGTGGGCCAGGCACTCTGGGTCACAAGGCTCTTGATGGCCCCTGCCATTAATCAGCAGTGTGGGCAACAAAAAGCTCCTTGTCTTCTGTGTCTGTTCTTCATCTGGGTTTTGAGCTGGTTCACTGTGATGATCGTTGAGGTTCCTTCCAGTTCTAACATAGTGTGGATCCCATCATAAAGCTGGAAACTGACCTAAGTACAAAGTAGGCAGTGAAGTCTGTTAAAATGTAAGGATTCTAAATGAAAAATTAGCCAAACGGTCTGGGGAGCAGGTAGTGTTCTGTTACTCGATCTGAACTTTGGCTGTCTGAGTAGACTAGTTATTGTGATTTCTACTTCTCTTGGATGGCAGTGTCTGGATCACGTTGCCACTGAAAATCTGAATATTGCCTCATTAAATATCCACACTAACTAGGGATTTATTTACCTGCAGAGATTTGAAACACCATTTGAAGTTTTGCTACCTCATCCTGCTTGAGAATAAACATTTATAATGGCCAGATCATTGTTGTAAACAAAGTCCTTGCTTGATGTCAAACACACATGCCCCCTACACACACACACACACACACACACGCACGCACGCACGCATGCGTGCACATACTTCCCTAACCAACCAGAGCACTTCAGCCTGATTACTGGTTAATCTTACAAAGAAAAACAAGAAGTTCACTCAAGGTCATTTTAATTTTGTTTCTATTCTAACCATTGAAATTAAGGAGCTGTTATTTCCTCCTACAAAACTACTTGACTGACCTTCCTATGGAAAGATGATATCGTTCCAAATCAAAATAACTGCTTGCAAGAGGTCTTAGCCAGAGCCCTGCAGTTCTGTGCTCAGCCAAGTACCCCGTGGACACTTGATCAAGGTCACTCAAGTGCAAAAATATACACCTGAGTTAATTCCTTTCACACACTCTGGATAGGACATTCATTTACTTTTAAATGTTTGTTTTCTTCCTTCCTTTAATTGCCAGAGTACAGCATTCTCCTGGTCAGTGCAGTGGAGATGACAGCTGGGGCCACCTGCAATGGAGTTAGAAAGGGTTTCTTTGCCTCTGCTCACCCATAGTCTTCTATTTTAGGCATCTATTGACATCTGCAATTGATGTAGGAACTGAAAAGCCTTTCCAAAAGAGAAACTTAACTGCATATGCTTTAGAAAAATGAGAACTTGCCTAGCAGGGTGGGGGTGGGGGTGGGGGTGGGGTGGGGATCAGGGAGGAAATTTGAAGTCAGGGTGGTTCCAGGAAGGACTTTGTTTGGCTCTGTCCCAGCCTATTCAGTGTGAGTGTAGCTTGGCCAGGCACTGATCTGAGGAAACTAAACAAACAGGCTTGCAAGCTTCTATAACTCAGTACAAAAAGATGTTTGTGGCACAGAAAGGAGAGAGCACCTTGATCTCCTACTTCACAGCAGGGGGAAGCTGTCAAGCACGGGAGGCTAGGGGGCAAGGGCAGGAAAAGGCTGAGCCCAGAGCGGCTGGGGTCAGGATATACTGTGACTGTGAAAGGAAGCAGAGTTCCAGAGGGTAGGTTTGGAGCAGGGGCCAGAAGCAGGGGTCAACTGCTGCTTAGTGACTCTGGATATCCTCTGGGAATTTTTCAGAAACTTTCAGAACCTTGAAAATTGAGTATGTCCTAGGTTTACATGGGAGGGAGGTCAACGAGCTGATGTGACACTATTGCTACCTCACATTCGGTGAAGCCTAGAAACTCTGAGGATACACGGGCAACCTAGAAAAGGGACATAATTAAAAAACACTTTTCTAAAAGCAAAACGAACAAGCAAAACCCTGCTAAAATAGCCGAATCCCACCTCCTAGTTAAATTTCAGATGATCTCTCTTGTGTACAGGGTTGAGATCTGACTGTGTGGGGGCAATTTTGTGTATTGTTGTTCTCTTAAGACTATATAAAAAGTCATGTTCCTTAAATCTGTATGAAAATCATATATGGGTAGTATAAATATTTTTATGACACTCACTGTAGAAAATGTATAAAATGCAGACAAATAAAAAGTAAAAAAAATCTTACCATAATCCTACCATCTAGTAATCACAGTTATCAATACTTTGGTGGTTCTTCTTCTAAACATTTGTATGCATTACTATTGGTTTCTGAATAATAGAAATCCAGAAAGAAAACCCCAACCACACTCCCCATCCCCACGTGTTCCTTGCATTGTCATTTTGGTAATTTCTTCTCTAGACCTCACCCAATGCTGTTCACTAGACAGATGGGGAAGAAGAATAATTCTGGGTTATTTAAAAATGAGTAATGATTACTAATGTCATGTATCTTTCTCACTTCTTCCTTTCCACCTCAAAGTATGGTTATTGCTGTACTTCCCAGGCTGGGGCATTTCCCTCACTAGCTGCTCCTGCACATGTTGGGGCCAGGAGGGTGTGTGTGCTACTTTCATTCGCATGCCTCAGGAATGACAGTTTTTGCACTGGGTGCCTGCTCTTCTGTCCCAGAGCCCCTAGCTCTGTGAAGTGTATTTCTACAACTGCCATTGGTGCCATTGTCTAGGCCAGGACCACTCAGCCCTTGGCAGGGCTTGATGTCAGAAGGGTAGACTCCTTGGTCAGCTGGCTCAGAGACTTTGAGGTGGCAGTATGACCCTCTCTGCTGCCCAGGCATTAGTTTCTGACAATCATTTTCTGTGAACCACAAATAGCATAAAGGATCATTTATGGAGATTGGTGGAGAAGGGTCCCCTTCTCTTTTCCCTCCCTATCCATGATGCCACAGTGATAGGTAGTCCCATTGTCATGAAACTTTTTCAGAGAGACAGAAACTTTGACGGTGGAGTCCATATTTATTGCTCGTGCTTGCTGGTCTACCACTGTGTCTGTGAAGGTTCAATCCAATGTTATTCAGGCCTCCTTGACTCCCATTCCTTATAATCCTGCAAATTTTCACGAGCTAAAACCTACACTGTGAAATACTTGAGAAGACTGCCACATGTTGAATATGCTTTTCCAAACTCTACACCCTTTCCAAAGGAGATTCAGATTCATTTTCCTTTGCAAAGTTTCCTCAGGAAGAGGGTGTTGACTTCATGAGACTGCTCCTACCAATTACAATGGCTATTATAATTGTTTATTGAGCACTTATTTAAGGCCTGGGTTCAAAAGTGGGCTTTATTTTTTCTAAATTACTTTGTAGTTTTGGACAAATCACATCCCTAAGGGAAGTTTATCTGTAAACTTCCTTATCTGTTTATCTATAAAATGAGGTCATTATGTTTACTTTATATGATTGTTATAAGGGTGAAGTAGGGGAATACTTTGCAAGGCTTCTATCTAGAACGTAATATTTGCTTAGTATCTGTCAATTCTCCTCCCTTTCTGGCACTGTCAATGAATGTTTCTGCATGTCTGCATGTATGTATACACATGTACTGTGCAATCAAGAAAAATGTACAAGTAAAGAGCTTTATTTGAAATTTCCATTTTTATAGTTGAATTCAAAAAAACTTGATCATATACAGAAAATTGCATGAGTCAGCTCGATCAAGAACCAGTTAATCTAGTTATAAAATTAGACCAACTTGCAATGATAGCAAATTGAGGGACCCACTTGTGTACAGAGAGACAGGTTCACCCTGTTTGTGCTGCAAAACTAACAAAGGCTAGATGTGCTGGCTCCCAACAGATAAACACGGCGATACCCCAGCCTCTTACACAAACTTGGAACTGAGGACATAGTGATAGTTAACATTTTTTTTCTTACAAATATACAGGCTGTTCTGAGTGTGCCTTCTGATGACACTGACTTTACTGGTCATCTGGTGGCAGCCATCATTTTCATAATTGCCTAGAAATCAAACAAGATTCTACCTCATTCATTTCCAACCCATTGAAAAAAACAAATTTATATCCACAGCGTATAAGAACTGCATCTCCATAACAGATAAACCCACTATGGCTTCTGTGCACTTTGTATTTTTCTGAGACCTTTAGTCTTGCATTTTTAGCCAGCTGGCAGACTTGATGTTGCGTTATCATAATGTAGCAGGGCACTGTTGCACTCCAGGGTGCAAATATGATAACCCTGAGGACGCCCTGCTGCGGAGGGATGAGCCCAGGTGCCCAAAGGCTTGGGTCCAGCTCTGCTTCTGAAGCCCTGTCTGAGTTTCAGTAAGTAATTTCTCTAGGGGTTTCTAGTTTCCTCATGTATTAAATGAGGGGTGTTCAAAGTTCCTCTCAGCTTACAGTTCTCAATAGATTTGTCAAAATATATATGAGAAGCCAAAAGGTTGAGTTGGTTTACTTTCAACAATTTTGCATTCATAGTTCCAAAAGTTTTATATAGTTAACAAGTACACACATTAAAATGGCACTGTTTTTTTTTCTCCTTCAGGTGTATGTGGATTTGTACCTGGACACTCGATAGGCATAGAATGGTAGTTTTATTTTCAATTATTTTATGATGAACAATAAAATGTGAGTTGACCTGATAGCCACTATGTTACAGACTTTGCCCATTGCAGGCCTGTGGCCAGGGAGGAAAGGCAGAAGGCGAGTCCTTTATATTCTCACGATGGTCCACACACAAACACCACAGACCTAAAACCAAAACATATTTCAAGGATCCGATCTGTCTCCACTCCATGTCTTGGAGGAAAAAAGAGAAACCAAGGCTTGGTTCTGATTTCAATTTAATGTGTATTATTCTACCTCCTAACTTTTGGAAGCCTGACCTGTCTGTGTGAAGGCTTTTCACCTACTAATTTAAGATATTTAAAAGAGAGGTGGGAAGAAGAATCTGGCATTGGTTACCAGCTCTGAAGCCAGAGGATAAGCAAACAATCTGTAAAGAGAGCATTTCTGTCTGTGCAGAGCCTAAGTCTACTTTGCCTGCAAACCCATTGGAATTAGCCACACCTAAGACAATACCATTACTGTTTGTGTTTTGGAACTTGCCTTCGGGTGGAACTCTGATTCTACCCTGCTCCTGTGTGCTAGTGATATCACCACGTTTTACAAAGGTCGGTTATTATTCAACAAGTATACAGTCAACACTACTGTGAGGAAGCTATGTGCTGGCCCCAGGGGTGGGCGGGTGAGCAAAAGCAGACGTGTCCTGCTCTGAGGCAGCTACTTTGACCCCTGAGAATTAGAGTCGAAACCTAGAAAACATTTAGCAAGAAAGCACGCAGTGAATGATAGCACTGCTAATATAAAATACATACACAGCAGAAGACAAAAAAAACACCTCAGGAATTTTGCTGCCTGTGTCTGTCAGGAACTGGTAGGGCGAGTTGCACAACTGCACATTTTCACACAGTGCCTTACAAAGTTCTCAGTAACTATTAATGCACTTTAATACACACTAGCAGTCAGGGTCCACAGGCTGAGGGAGAGAACATTTTCTGCACTGTAAAGTTTTCAAAGAGGAGCAAGTCAAGAGGCAAAGGAAAGGCAGTTAACCCGAGAGGGCTGGCAGCCTCTGTTCACCCGTGTACATTGTACTGACCTGTTTCAGCTCATTGGTGAAGTACATGTAAGTCACAGCCACAGAGACGGACTGCAGAAGCACCGTGAAGATCAGGATCAACAAGCAGTTCAGTCCTGGACTGGAGTTCCCTGGGGTCTGCAATGCAGCCATGGCCTGTCCGTGTGAGACTGCTCGCAGCGTCTGGCAGGCAGCTGCCGAGGAGGAAAAACTCAAAAGGGCGGGGGGTGGAGCTCAGTTGCTTTGCAAATGGAAACTGAAAACCTTTCCGTTGCAGTTAATGATTTTGTATTTGCCGAAGGCTTTGAAAGTAAAGAAGTTTAAATCAAACAGTTCTTTCTCTGTCACACAGGGCCTGTCAGTTCCCACACACGTGCATTTGCCCGACTGCAGCACCCCGAGATTCTCACGCTGCATCTCCAAATACCACGAACACTGAAGCAGCTCCTCGGTTTGGAGCTCCTCTGTTACCATTGGCTTCACGAACAGGATATTCTGGGAAGTGACCCTGCAGAGGGAAGCCAGGGAGTAATCCTGGAAATAGTGGGGGGTAATCCCGGTGTGGTCCACCAGTACTGGGGGCACGCCCCCCGCGCTCCTGTGGGTCTTGCAGAGGACCTGCGTGGGGGAAAAGAAGCAGCTAAAGCAAATGTACAGGAGTTAGTGGGTGAGTTTATGTTAGAGAGAAAAATAAGGAGATTAAGATTCTAAGGCTAGTCCTAAACACCTTCTTGAAATTTTGCCTTCATTTTAGATTTTGTTTTTGTTTCTGCTTTGGAAAGGAGGGGCTTACATTGCATTTTATTATTTATTATTTTTAAAATTATATTTTATTGATTATGCTATTACACTTGTCCCACTTTTTTCTCCCCTTTGTTCCCCTCTACCCTGTACCCCCTTCCACCAGTATTCCTCACCCCCCCACTCTTAGTTCATCTTCATGGGTCATACATATAAGTTCTTTGACTTTTCCATTTCCAGTACTGTTTTTAACCTCCCCCTGTCTATTTTGTGCCTACCAAATGCATTTCTTATTCTCCTGTACTTTTTCCTCCATGTTCCCCCTCCCCCTCCCCACTGAAAACCCTCCCTGTGATTTCCATTTCTGTGAATCTGTTCCTGTTCTGGTTGTTCGCTTAGCTCATTTTTGGTTTTGGCTTTGTTTTTGTTTTTAGTTTTGGTTGTTGACAGTTGTGAGTTTGTTGTCATTTTATTGTTCACATTTTTTATCTTCTTTTTCTTAGATAAGTTCCTTAACATTTCATAAAATATGGGTGTGGTGATGATGAACTCCTTTAACTTTACCCTATCTGGGAAGCACTTTATCTGCCCTTTCGTTCTAAATGATATCTTTGCTGGATAGAATATTCTTGGATGTAGGTCCTTTCCTTTCATGATTTTGAATACTTCTTTCCAGGCCCTTCTTGCCTGCAAGGTTTCTTTGCAGAAATCAGCTGAGAGTCTTATGGGAACTCCTTTGTAGGTAACTTTCTCCTTTTCTTTTGCTGCTTTGAAGATTTCTTATCTTTGATCTTGGGTAACTGATTATGATATGCCTTGGTGTGTGCTTCCTTGGGTCCAACTTCTTTGGGACTCTCTGGGCTTCCAGGACTTCCTAAAAGTCTATTTCCTTCTCCAGATTGGGGAATTCCTCCTTCATTATGTTTTCAAATAAGTTTCCAATTTCTTGCTCTTCCTTTTCTTCTTCTGGCAGCCTTATGATTTGGATGTTGGAATGTTGAAAGTTGTCCCAGAGGTTCCTAAACCTCTCCTCATAAACTATGTACCTGATAGGCTGGCTATGTCTTCATTACTTCGTTGGGTTTTTTCTAGAGCTTTAATTTGTTCTTTCACTTGGGCTACATATATATTTTTTTATTTTGGCATGCCTCTTACAGTAAGGGGTAGAGCCTTAGTTATTCACCAGGGCAGGGCAGCCCACGTTGCTGCATAGTGGTGCTGTGTGTGAGGGAGGGGTCCGTCCGAGAGGGAACAATGCCCCTTGCTGAGCTCTCGGTGTGCTTTCAGTCACTTCCTCCACTACCCGCAAACAAATTGGGCCTTTCTGGTGATAGTTGCTGGGTGGGTGGGTTTGTGTACCTTCTAGGACCCTACAAGTCACTCCAATGAACTCTGCTGTGAGGATGGGAGTTTCTCCCAACACTGCAACCCCCACAAGTTTTTTTGAGTCAGAGGTTTTGAGGCTTTATTTCCCCATGTTGGGACCCTGAGCTGCATGGTCTGTCTCATTCTCCAGTTGTTCTTCCCAGTTCATCTGCACGCACATGTGGGACCACCTGCTCCTCCAGCCACCAGCCACCACCTTGCCTGCCCACGTCCTCCAGCCACAGCCTTGTGGCTCATCCTCTCCACCCTGGCTGCCCATCTCTGTCCCTGCTACCAGTTTGGATGAGTGTTTCTTCTTTAACTCCTCGTTTGTCGGACTTTCATACAGTTTGATATGCTGGTAGTTCTGGTTGTTTTTTCTTTTTAAATTTGTTGTTGTCCTTCTTTTGTTTGTGCAAGGCGGCAATGTGTATCTGCCTATGCCTCAATCTTGGCCTGAAGCCCTCCACTGACTTAGGTTGCATTTTAGACTAATTAGAATTGTTTTGCTAAAGGTCTAGTGAACAAGGTGAAATTTCTGAAATGTATTCATGAATTTATCAATCTAAAGAATACTGATTACTAATGTTTAAGTTGAGAAAATATATGATTTTGGTAATAAAGGTGTAAATTATGGCAATAGATTTCAAAGGAATAGAATTAAAAGTAGATTGTCCTAATTTCTGGATGAGTTAAAAAAGAAGACTAAGAAAGATGCAGAAGGCTTGTGTAGAGGGAAGAGAGAAAAAGGAAAGCAAATGAAAACATTGTGTGCTTTCTCTACTCAAATTAGTAAGTCAAATAATGTGTATAGATTTTATGTGTTCAGCCGACATATGTATGGTCTTTATGTGATAAATGTTCATCTGTGTGTTACATATGGTGTGTTTTCTGCCTGTGGATGTCATAACTGGGGTGTAATATTTTATTGGCCTAAAGAAAGTAAAACCTTATATAAATTAACACAGAAGCTTGTGGTTGGGACAAATTATTTGATGTGAAAACCAGTTTTCAGCTTGATTAATGCCTTTTAAAGTTATTACCATAAAAATGTGTTGTTTTACAAAAAGTTAACGTTATAATTTTTTAGTTAACTTTGTTTGACAGCCTTCTCCCAAAGTTCAAATTTTAAGAGACTTTATTTATTTAAAAAAGATTTTATTTAGTTATTTTTAGAGAAGGGGGAAAGTGATGGAGAGGAAACATCTATGTGTGGTTGCTTTTTGCATACCCCCAGATGGAGACCAGGCCTGCAAACCAGGCATGTGCCCTGGCTGGGAATCGAACCAGCAGCCCTGTGGTTCACAAGCCAGCACTCAATCCACTAAGCCACACCAGCCAGGGTTTAAGAGGCTTTTTAATTGAGAAATGACTTTAGGTTATTCTAATGGGCCCCTGGAATATCACAAGTATTTGTTCTTCCATTTTTATAAAAGGAAAGTTTTGGAACTAATTAGGCCTACTTAATATGCCTAAAGTACACGAGAAGCTTTGTCAAGTAAAGAAATAATAAGTATGTTCTATTTACATACACATATGGTTATTACTAAAGTAGATGTTCTAGAGGTTATATAAGTTCTGGTATACTTTCATTTATAATTTTAGTTGTTATCCTAAAATGTTGTTGCAGGAAAGCAAATTCCTTTGTCAATTGCATTATACTCAACTCTGTAACCATGTCATTTTAAGTCTTGGCATTTATAAATAGTCATTGTTTTGCTTTAATCCATTTGCAAAAATATGTCTGGGGGGCATTCATGGAGAGGACTCTGACTTGTTTTGGATCCATATTTCTGAGAATGGATTTTTGGATCATACCTTTGTATATGTGCTGCCTAAGCGAGCACTGACACCATAACTTTGGACTGAGTCAAGATTGCTGGGACTCTGTGAATTGACTGAAGTTCTGGAGGTGCTTGAAAACATTCAGGATAAAGAGAAATTAATTATGGGACATAGTAAACTGAAGATAATTGCAGCTTTTATAACCTGTTGAAAAATATTGTTAAGTTTTCATCATTTGTTTTTTAGACATAAAAAACTTTCTGTTTCTTAAATCAAGTTGGTAAAGTATACTTTTATAAACAATACTGAAGCATTTATACTTTTCTCCCTGCCTGATCCCTCTGAAATTTGGAAGCTCTCAATGAGTATTATTCTTTCCATAGCAATGTGTTTGTTCGCATAAATCCAATAAGAATTTCATTTCTTCATAACAGGATGTATAAAACCAGTTTCAAATTGTGATTTTATCAACTAAATCCTTGTCTGGAATGTCATAATCAAAGGAGTCTTGCCTGGACTCTGGATGTCATCAGAAAACCATAAGGAATTAAGATTGACTTTGAAGAATAAAAGCACTTTGGAGAAATGGTCTGGTACTTTGCTTGGTCACAGCATTCATGACAGTCTTTCCAGGTAGGGAGCAAAGGTTACTTTTCTGAAAGATGGCATGGGAAGAACCTTAAGACATTTTGGGGACCTCTAGAGCTTGAGAAACTCAGCCAAATCTGCAAGTATTGCATGCAAAACCTGATGACAACTGTGTGACTTGGCTTCCTAGCCCTGAGGGGCTAAATAAAGCTCAGTCTAGGAACTCCTTGTAACATCCCAGCAAAGTACAATTAAGAAAGCCTATATGATCAATTGCTATTCCTGTTGTGTTTATGCAAATAATCAGGCAAAATAGTAAGCAGACTTAATACAGTAAATGAGTTGGCCTTGATTTGATTCTTTGATAAAAATGAGGGTGATTTTGGGGGGAAAATTATGTTTCAATAAAATCTATTATAAACAATTATGGAAAGTAGAATCTAACTCAATGAATTGTCTGTAAAATTTTATTTCTCACCTACAAGCTAGACTGGATCCTGAATTTCTCCAGTTTTCTTTCACATTAATGTCTCAATTTTCCTTTATCCTTTGATTTGGATCTTTTGAGAACTGCTAATGCAGTATCAACTATAGAGAATTCACCTGAGCCCCTGATGATATCCCCAGAGACATTTCAATTACAGATAAAGAGGATGTATCAGATTGTCACTGCTTAATTTCATTCCAGCAAAGGGGCCTTCTTTTGGAAGTCTCACCTGACACTCTTGCAGACTCAGAAACTGGTTTATCCTCTATGGTCTTTCTGTTTTCATAGGATGTATACCATTACCTGGCTTGCCTAGTTTCTCTGTCAAATGGATTCTGTGGAAACAACACATTCTCCCAATGGGTGGGGATGCTGGCTGCTGTGAACAACTGCTCAGACTGTTGGGTTTGCACAGATTTCCTGACTATGACCTCTGCTGGTCTACCATGGTGGATTCACCCTGTGAACCAGACACATTGGGACTGGCCGCAAGGCTGGAAGGCTACTGACTGATCCCTTCTTCAAACAGATGCATGAGACATTTTTCATCATGAGAGAGCAGGTTAACTACACCATGCCATACCTCATGTACACAGCTTGGGATGGTGTGGGGGGGTTATCAGCATTACAGGTGGAAGCACAGCAGCCCATACACATATGTATTGAATGCAGAAGCAGGACTGCAAATGAAACTGTGCAACTCATGGGATGGATGCCAGCAACCCTGTGCAAGAATATTATGGTGCTGACTGCTGCAGACTATTGGTGGTGTTCCCTCGTCCTGAGTCTCTTTGGTTTCTGTATTACACTTTTAGTCTTAGAGTGTAGCTTTTACTGTCTCTGTGGTACATGGATGCGTAGTGTCAACATGCTCACCATACAGGCCCCTTCCCAGAAGAACTAATGTGAAGAATGTGAGGTGGAAGAGCAATGTTGGGTGGAGTGTGGGGTCAATACATGGCTCTCATACCACTTATGGTGAGGGCTGGCCAGAAGGAATGTGTATTGTTTTGGGAATGGATTATAACTCCCTCCTTATATCTTCTTGGGAGCAGCTTCTTGTCCCATGACTGCTTCTTGATCTTTTCTTTCTGCATGCATTCACTGAGGTAATGCAGCTTAGAGTCATGCATAGGGCACACGCCTCCTTTGTCTGGGACCCTCTGTAATGAACCTCAGACTGGAGGAGGTGCAGTCCCTCTCACACTGACCCACTGCCGTCAGTGCACTCCCCTGTAATGTGAGTAATAAACAGCATGTCCACACACATACACACAGACAAAGATGTGTGATTTCCAAAGCATTTGTAAATGGGGGACAGACACCTTCTATTTCTTCAGAAGACTCACCTGGTGGCATTTTGTCACCTTCATTCTGTAACCTCAGATGTCCTGATAACTATTACATTTTTAGCCTGAATTCTTTTGAGTAGTGGAATGTGGATGGATGAGCAGAGGTGTCCAAACACATATCCAGTCTTAATCCAATCTTATATCAGTGTGTTGTGGATGAAAAGGAATAACTGATTCAATGAATAAAGGAAACTTTCTGCCCCATCGTAATGTGGGTGAAATAGCAAGTGTCAGAGACATTTATCTGAGAATCAGTAGATATTCATTATATTGTTGTGTTGATGTATATCTGTAATATATTGCTGCTTATTTGTTCTTCTGCTATTTTCTGGGGGTACAACCTTGACCAAGACATTCACATTTTGTTGTTTTAGTTTCCTTATTAACCAAGCAATAGGATTTACTAAGAGGTCTTTAAGATCCATAGTAGCTCAATCATTTTATGATTCTATTGTATTATTTCTTGGTCATGCAGAGATAATAAAAGTTTATTTCTTTACCCGAGGGCAGTATGTCCAAGATTTCTTCTGACAAAACTTCAATAGCTTTAAGACAGAAACTACTACTGTTGCAGAAAATAACTCACACGCGGGATAGATGGTGGAGCATGATCCTTTATCGCGTGCAGGCTCAATGGAGAGGGTCTCCAAATCCTGAGCCCCGATCTCTGACTTTCCAGGGTTTAAATAGCCTCAGACCCCTTGCCTATGTGGCAAAGCGAGGTTACAGAAGCTAAATGCGGAAGTTAGGTCCAGCTACCTTATATGGGAGACAAAGGAACAAGGGCAGGAGGAATTCTCAGAAGTTACAAAGTACAAAAGCTTAACATGGGGGCTTTTCTGCCACCTTTAGGTTTTCTTCCACACTACATCATCACCAGCCATTAACTACCACTTTACTTTGAAGGTGGAAATAAGGATGGGGTGTGGGTGGATGCAGTAGATTTCATGATTGTTTCCAATTTTTCATCCTCCCTCTGTTCACGTCCTTTGCCATGTGCTTCACAGTTCATCTCACTAGAGAGTATATTTCCCTGCTTCACTGATGGTGGACTTGGTTGTGTAACTTCATCATTGGGATATTAGTGGACCTAACATGAGAAGACTTGAATTATAATTGCACAGTTGGTCCTTCCATCTTGACTGCCATCATTTCTACAAGAAGACAAGCTCTAGGTCATCCGAAGAGGATGACAGCTTCATGGAACTGAGCTAAATCCAATGTACATTTTAGAGCCCAGGTCAGCTGAACACAGCCTAAATCAGCCAATTCTCAGACAAGTGAGTAAGAATAAATGGTTGTTTAAATCCATTGACTTGCTGGCTACAGAGTATTATTGCAGCAATAGATGGCTGGTAGAACCTAGGATCGTTTAGGATACTTTCAATTGCAATTAACACAGAACACTACTTAAAAGAATAAAATTCCAATTAAGTTTTAAGTGTCAAGCAACGGAAGTAAATTCAGACAAATTAAAACAGAAAAAGCAATTTATTATAAAAAAAATTGGGTAGTTAGAATCTTGTTGGCAGTTACTAGAAACAGATTTGGAGCTACCCACTACCACGAACAACACCCAAATCTATCCACATAGTCATTCTGGTAACAATATACCATATTTTGTTATGTATAATGCACACTTTTTTGCCCAAAATTTTTAGGAAAAAATAAGGTTGTACATTATACATGGGTAGTATTAATTCTGTATCTATATAAATGTTTTTAATTTTTTTATTCATGCTTTTGCATTAAAAGTGTAACTCTAGAAAGCAGTAATGATATCTGTATACAAAATACTACCATGGAATATGATCATTGGTTTTGTTTCTAAATATAAATAAATACATTATTAAAACATTAAAATGAAATATTTTTTCCCTGAAATTTTGGGCCAAAAAAGTGGGTGTACAGTATACACAGCAAAAATATGGTACCTGTTGTTGCCATAGTCCACATATATCATAGGAGCCATCTGCACGCGATGCCAGATGCTATTACTAGAACCAGTGACACTGCTGTTTCTGAATATGGAACACAGTGGTTACTGGGAAAAACCCACAGAATGGAAATGCTCAGCTTCTGCTTTGTGACAGTTCGTGATCCATCACAATTTTCTGAGTTTTGCAGGTGTTTATGCATCTGCTTGGTGGAGACTAGATCATGTCATACCCTAACTTAAATGGACAATGGGAAGGTGAATGCCTGATATTTTTAGCTTCTCTGAAAGGAAGCGGGCTGTACATAAAGTAGGGAACTCCTAATATAGGAAAGAGGTTGCATGTTGGCCAGCCAACTGAAAGATAAACGCACTTCAAACAACTAAGGAATTATCAGTTCACGTATTAGTGCATCTAGACAAGATATGAGGCAAGCATCCTCAGTGCTTGATCCTGAAACTTCACAGTGTGATCCACTCAGGTTCTTTTCTTTTCAACACTCTTCCCCACAGGTTGGCTTAACCCCAAGGCTGCTCCCCTCAAAGTAATTTCTAAGGTCTGAATGTTTATGTCATCACCCCAATCTCATATGTTAAAATCCTCACCCTTTAGATGATGGCATTTGAAGGCAGGGTCTTCAGGAGGTGATTAGGTCATGAAGATGGAAGAAAAGGTATTTTACAGAGAGGAGAGATAATAGAAGAGAGGAGGGCCAAACCAGTGGTTCTCAATCCAAGCTGCACATCCAAGTTATCCTGTTAAAATACCAATTAAGATCCAGTATCTTCTGTACTCACTGGGGCAGAGGCTGATCAATCAAGGCTCTGGCAAGACTTGACCCCATGGGTGTCCTGGTTCTGTAGGAGCTCTGTACCTGGGTCATGGAGGTGTTAGTCCCATGACAATGCTAGCATTGCCCCAGCAGTGGGTGCTCTGTGGTTTCCCCCCAGTTAGGAAGAGAGCTCTCTTCAATCCATTCTATAAAGGCACTAATCTCATTCATGAGGACTCTGCCTTCATGACCCAATCACCTTCCAAAGGCCTTACCCACTAATACTATCACCCTGAGTATTAGGTTTCAACATATGGATTTCAAGGGGACACAAACATTCAGACCATAGCGCTATGAACCTTGTTTAAAATGAAAATCCCTGGGCTCACTTCTAGTAATTCAAGTTCAGTAGGTCTCAAACAAAGCAAGGGATCTGCTTCTTTTTTTTTTGAACACAGAAGGGGCACTAGATATTGTTCATGAGGGACATTCATGGGACGCATAAGGGCATCTATGTAGGTAACAGCAGAAACAACGTAAAAATGAAACTATTAGATTTTGTGAGAAAGTAGTTCTGAGCTTGACCTTCCCTGACCAGCAGTGTGCAGACACTCTTGTTGGAAGACTGAACCCGGCCATGCCCCCGCTTCACTGGCTGCAGCCCTCCTGTCTCCCCACCTAGGAGGTGGCCTCCTGTAGAGCAGAAGGGCAACAGGCTTTGAGAGTAGAAGGAGACCGAGCAGCCCTGCAAAGCTGTTCCAGTGTGTTAGTCAGGCATCCCAGAAGGACATCTTATGAGCCCCTGGGCCGGCCCATTAACATCCCTGGTCCAAATTTGTCTTCTGTGAAGGTGGGCTTCTAACAGGCATACGGAGTAGGCCTGAGGAGATAAATGAGATGAGAGTGAATTTTCCTCCCCTTCCTCCAGGACTTCGTCATTAGATCTTTAGTCCAAAATACTGTTAGGTTCAGAGTTTAACTCTGAGAGCATGATAAACAAAGACCAGAAAGGGTGAAATCAATTCAAGTATAACCTCATAGGAAAACAGTGTCATAAATATATGTATGTATGCATATGCACACACACATGATATATATACATGTATATATACATATATACACACGTATGCACACATGATATATATACGAGAGAAGAGGGCTGTCCAGAAAGTATCCAGCCACACACTGTTGAAAAATAGAGACATTTACTGAAGAAGATACAAGATACAAGAAACATTGCATATAGGACAATGATGTCTCAGTCACTTTCAAAATGGGCTCCTTGGGAACTCACACAGTTGCCTACTGTACCAATTGCCATCAGCTGCCCTGTTGTATTTTCCTGAATCTCACTGATGGTCTGAAATTTCTTCCCTTTCAAGGGTGATTTTAGTTTTGGAAAAAGCCAGAAGTAGCAGGGCACCAAATCTGGGCTATAGGGGGTCTGAGTCACCTGGATGATTTGATTTTTCATCAAAAAAACTCTACATGAGAATGATGAATGAACGAGTACATTGTCGATGAAACTGCCAATTATCAATTGCCCATAGTTGCTGCCTTCTGAATCATCCAAATAGTTTCCGTGGGGGAATGTTCAAGTGTTACACAAACTCTGATGCAGATTTGTTGCTCTACTTGCTCAGTCATTTTGAATGTGACGGCCACACAATACACATGCTCACTCAATGGCATCCACCACCCCCACTGACTAGTACAGTGAAGTCATCATTGCTCACACATGCACGTTCCAGTCCACTCTCTTTGGCTGCCAGGTTACATCAGTGTCATGCAAACTGTTCTTGTTATATTAACAATGGTTGGACTTTTTCCAGACAGACTTCATATATACATGTGTGTATACACACACGCACATGAGCATACACATACACACATATCTCTTAACCAAAAAAGTAACCAAAATATAAGTTCTGTTTCACTCAGAAAGCTACACAAACAAAAATACAAAGTCTATTGTAGACAGAGTCCCACCCACAATGAGTTTAGACTTAATTTTAGAAAATGAACTTAATTAGTTATTGTCTGAAAGGGAAAATCCCACCCCAAATGCCAGATTTGCTTTTTCTTTCTATTTTAAAACCTTTTTTAACTCTCACCGGAGGATATATTTATCCTCGATTTCAGAAGGAGAGGAAGGCGGGTGAAGGGAAGGGAGAGAGGAGCACGGGTCAGCTGTCTCCCACATGCAGTGCACGGGGACAGAACCGCAGCACAGGCACAGCCCTCACCGAAACCAAACCTGCAGCTTTTCAGTGTGTGGGGCTGCGCTCCAGGGCACAGAGAAACCCCGCCCGGCTCTTTCTTTCTACTTGAGTCTACAGCTAAACAGTCTCCACTCACCTGCAACACGGTATCCTCGGCTGCAGTGTATTTTCCCCACACAGAAATGTGAGACCTACAGAATTTGTGTAGGGTCGTTACGTATGACACCTTGTCGACTGGTGTCTCAGAAGCTTTCAGGTTGCTGTTATTGAACACAGAGGAAAGCAGGGCTGTGCAATTTGCCAGCAAATAAAGGCACTGGCCTGCTTGCAATCCATTATCTAACTAATGGAGGTCACCACGGTTGATTGGAACTAAGGCTAATCGTTCTGACAAGATGTACTTGTTGGAGGCTCTGGCAAAGCTGTTTCGCTTGTGCCTTGACTGAATTGGATCACTGTCTCCTTTCTTCTGGGTTTCAAAAGCTGATTTATTCATTCCAAGTAGGATTCTTGAATTTCCCTTCCCCACTCTGATATTTTCTATAAGGTTTCTCTAGTCCTCTTCACAGGGATCAGTTGCTTTTGCTTACCAAAATCACTCAGCAAGAAATGATGCAGAGGACCAGGGAGCTGGGAGGGGAAGTGCCTGCAACATGATTTCAGCATTCTGAAAATGTTTTCATCCTGCATAGTGAGTTTCACTAAGAAAATCTGTGAGGAGTCTTTCTTCATTAGACACTAACATTTTTAAGATAAAAAAAACCATCCAGCAACTGTAGATTGTTGTTCATTTCTCAAGGAAGACTTCTGCTGGTATGTGAATAGTTCGGTTGATTGCACCTCAATCACAGCCTACATCTGCACCACGAGCAGTCCATCTGTGTTTTGTTTTTGCAGGGTGGATAGCGAGGGAGGAAGTATGCAATGTGCCATATAGGTCATAAGGAAACACTCTGTTTGACGCTCTCTGTTGGTGGAGCCTGGTACCCAGGTCACTCTGGGTTAGTGGCCTACTGAGCTTTGCTCTCTTTCTCTAAAAATAATTAAGAGAAATTAAAAAAAAAAGTTGGATGTTGTAAAGTTACCTGCTTTATGGCACAAAACCAATTCTTGTTAAACAAACAATGAGGGCAAACATTTGTTTTCACTGGAAAGTGTATTTATAACGAAATAGACAGCTCGTTTCTCCACTGACCAAAGACAAGGGTTATCGACAGTGGTGAGACCCTTTCTAAACTTACCGAGTGCAATCCTCTAGGTTGACTAAATGAACAAAGGAAGAGGATATAAAAGGGAATGAACAGAGACCACACTGCAGCTTTAATCTTGGTGGTCAGAGGAAGACAGCAATATCGTGACAGAGTGTTAGGAAAAGAAAACATGGTTGTTAATAAGGCTTTCCATTTGACTTTCTCCCCAAAATACCTTTAGTCAATGGTTTCATTTAATGTTAATTTTAACTTCAAAATGGTTCATGCTAAAAAATATTTGTTGCCCTGGCTGATGTGGCTCAGTGGATTGAGTGCTGGCCTGTGAACCAAAGGGTTGCGGGTTCGATTCCCAGGCAGAGCACATTGCCTGGGTTGCATGCCAGGTCTTCAGTGTGGGGCATGTGAGAGGCAACCACACACTGATGTTTCTCTCCCTCTCTCCTTCCCTTCCCCTTGCCCTAAAATCTTTTAAAAAATAAGAAAGTATTTGTCAATTTGGATTTGATCAGCAGTTTTAAACAGTTGGATGAATTCCCAGCCTTCGCTGTTTTCCCAGAAAAGTTTGTCTCCTCCCACAGAGGAGATCGTAGGGAGATTATTCTCCAGAAAAAGTAAGTCTTCTGCATGTTAAGTATTCTTATATAAAGTTACATGAAATGACAAGACCCAGCAAGACATTCGAGTAGCATATAAGGAGTTAGAATGGCAGAGTTCCTTGCTGTAATTCTCTCCAGGCAATTTTCCTCCTGTTTGTGCTGAAGCCTCCCTGGTATAATTTACTAGTCCTCTTAGTAACAGTAGAATTCTCATTAGAAGCATAGCCCTATGTTACTCACTAAAAATAACTAATATTTCTGAATGCTTACTAAGTGCCAGGCACTGTGCTAAAACCCTGCATGAATATTGTAACTTTAAACAGCACCACAACCCTAAGAGCTAACTCTTATCACCTCCATTTTACAGATGAAAAAAGTAACGTGATTGTTCCATAAGACAAAACTACAAAATGATGGCATCGGAGCTCCAGGCAGTGTGGCTCCAGAACCCATGACCTTCAGAGTGGGTCAGCAGATCAGCAGCCCCCCAAAAACCTGGCAGCCTGTTATAAGTGCAGTTTCCCAGGCCCTAGACCTGCTGGATCAGAATCTGTGTTTTAACAAGATATCAGGAGATTCATTTGCACAGAAAAGTTTAAGACACTAGTATACTGCCTCTTTCTTGACTATTAATTTGGGCAAGGCATTTAACCCCTCTGAGCCTCAGATTTCTTCTCTGTGCAACTGGTATAATAATGCAGACTTCACAGATTTGTGGGGAAAACAAGTCACAATGTTGTGAAGAGTCTTGTATTTAGAATATGTGTGATGCCCAGACAATGAAATGACACTAAAGCATTCCCAGACTTCAAAAGTATTCACTGATACTACCTAGAGCAGTTATTTTCAATGTTTTTCATCTTATGGCACACATAAACTAATTACTAAAATTCTGCAGTACACCAAAATATACATACCTTTTGCTTATCTGACAGGATAAAAGGTATAATTTTGACTCATCCAACCAGACAGATATTGTTGTGTTGGCTGCTTTCATTATCTTTATTTGAAATTTAAAGGAAAAGAGGTCACTTCCCCTGACTAATTAGTCAGATATTGCAGGGTTTTGGGGTTTTTTTTTGTTTGTTTTTTGTTTTTAAAGATCATTTTCTTTTTTAAGATTTTATTTTTAGAAAGGGAAGGGAGGGAGAAAGAGAGAGAGAGAGAAACATCAATGTGCAGTTGCTGGGGGCCGTGGCCTGCAACCCAGGCGTGTGCTCTGACTGGGAATCAAACCTGCAATGCTTTGGTTCGCAGCCCGCGCTCAATCCACTGAGCTACACCAGCCAGGGCAGATATTGCAGGTTTTAAAGTTCTTGTGACACACTGAAAGTCGCTGGCGTAGAGAGCTTGAAAAAAATATCTGCTACTCTATGCACTCCAGCTCCAAATACTGTTTCCACTCCTAAATAGTTTAGTGGCTAAGAGTTGACAGAAAACCTTTTTCTTTTTAACATGTGAATTTATGATAGTACCCCTTGGTTCCAATTCTAGTACCCTTTCTAATATATTGAGTTTCTTGCCTTTTTTCAAGATTATTTTTGTGGCTTCTAGTCAAGAGGGTGGCATAGGCACACATGTCTCACCTCTTCACACAACCACACCAAAATTAAAACTAAGATATAGAACAACCATCACTCAGAACCATCAGAAATCGAGTTGAATGGAAGTCTGACAACTACAGAATTAAAGAAACCACATTACCCAGACTGGGAGGAGTGGTGCAGATGTGGAACCCCTGGTCGCACAGCCACGTGTGCTAGATGAAATTTAGGGAGGGATGTCTTGGGAGTGAGGAGTACCAGCCACATACAACCAGGCCACCCAGCCCAGGATTCCAGTGCCAGGAAGTTAAATCCCCACAACCTCTGGCTGCAAAAAACACAGGGGAAAAAGTTGGTGGGTGAAACTGCTGGAGTTCCCCAAGAAGTTCCTCTTAAAAATCCCACACGTGGACTCACCCACTAAACTCACTTCCTCTGCGCTCCAGCACTGGGGCAGCAGCTTGGAACGCACCAGTGGCCGACTGGGAAAAACTGAAATGTCTGTCATCACAGTGAGTAGCGGCCATTGTCCCTTTCCTAAATACTCACCAACAAAGCCAGCAAGCTAGTGCTAAATCTGAGAATCCATCAACCTTGCAGATCCCCAGAGACTCTGCCCCACCCAACTGACAGGTCCACCCACGCTGCTTTCCACATGAACGACTTGTCTTGGGGTGCTTCACATCCTCCTAAATCCTCTCGAACAAGCAACAGCTGGCCTTCGTAAACCCCAGACCTGGCACTAACAGCAGCCGACCTAGATTCACAGCTTGGCTTCACCTGGGAATCTCCAAGCCCAGCACTAATAGCAACCATCTCAGATTGTGTTATAGCTCAGGGAGTCTGGCCCTGGGCAAAACACAGGTGGGGGCTGACCTTAGCCTGCACCACCCAGGAAACCCCAAGGCCAGCATACCCAGTGTACAGCTACAGACCACATCAGAGCACCACCACCCCACACAGCTGATCCTCCACGGAGAGCAGGAGTTGGTGGTCAGTGGTCACAGTCAATCCTTGCAGCTGATTGGCCTGGGTAAATCCCTCCCATTGATCTGCCAACAGCAACCAAAGCTTAACTATGGAAGGAGGGTGTATCAGTCCACACAAAGGGCTCACCTTGAGTACCCTGCTTGGGTGATAGGAGAGGCTGTGCCACTGGACTCCATAGGACACCTACTACATGAGGACACACTTCCAAGACATGTAGTCAAAGCAGCTCTACCTAATACATAGAAACAACACAGGGAGACTACCAAAAACAAGGAGACAAGGAAACATGACCCAAGTGGAAGAACAGATCAAAACTCCTGAAAAAGAGCTAAACAAAATGGTGATAAGCAATCTCTGAGAGCCAGAGTTCAAAACACTGGTTAGAAGAATGCCCAAGGAACTTAGTGAGGACTTTAGCAGCATAAAAAAGATCCAGTCAGAAACAAAGGATACACTAATTGAAATAAAGAACAACGTACAGGAAAACAGCAGTACAGTGGATGAAACTGAGAATCAAATTAATGATGTGGAAGCAAAGGAAGCAAAAAACAACCAATCAGAACAACAAGAAGAAAAAAGAAGCCAGAAAAACAAGGTAGTGTAAGTAGCCCCTGGGACAACTTCCAGAGGTCCAACATTCACATCATAGGGGTGCCAGAAGGACAAAAGAAAGAGTAAGGAATTAGAAATCTATTAAAAAAATCATGAAAGAAAACTTCCCTAATTTGGTGAAGGAAATAAACATGCAAATCCAGGAAGCACAAAGAGTGCCAAACAAGATGGATGCAAAGAGGCCCATTCTAAGACACATCATAATTAAAATGTCAAAGGTTAAAGATAAAGAGAGAATCTCAAAAGTAGCAAGGGAAATAAAGTTAGTTACCTACAGGGGAGTTTCCATAAGACTATCAGTTGATTTCTCAAAAGAAACTTTGCAGGCTAAAAGGGATTGGCAAGAAATATTCAGTCATGAAAAGCAGATACCTACAGCCAAGATTACTCTACCCAGCAAAACTATCATTTAGAATCATAGGGCAGGTGAGGAGCTTCTCAGACAAGGAAAAACTAAAGGAGTTCATCATCACCAAGCCAATATTATATGAAATGTTAAAAATACCTATTTAAGAAAAAGAAGATCAAAACTATGAACAATAAAATGGCAAAAATACATATCTATCAACAATTCAATCTAGAAAACAAGAAGAACAGAGACAGAATCATGGGCACAGAATATGTTTTGATGGTTGTCAGATGGGAGAGGGAAGTGGCATGATGGGTGAAGAGGTGAGTGAGTTAAGAAGTACAAGTTGGTGGTTACAGAATAGCCATGGGGTTGTAAAGTACAGTATAGTAAATGGTATAGCCAAAGAACTTATATACGTGACCCATGGACATGAACAATGGTGGGGAGATTGCCAAAGGCAGGGGGGTGCTGGGTGGAGGGAGTAAAGGGGGAGAAAAAATCAGGGCAACTCTAATAGTATAATCAATAAAATGTAATTTAAAAAATAAAATAAAATCATTTTGTGTTGTAAAATATACATATTAAAGGGACTATAAAACATATATATGTATAATATAAGTGATAATAATAAAATCATAAAACTATAAGCCATGAAATAATAACCCAAGTTATAAAAAGAACCTTGTCTATTATAAGACCTTGATCTAGAACAAAATCTAGTACTTTATTCAGTAACTTAGACCCTTCCTGTGTGCTTCAATTGTTCCCAGAGAAAATAGCTATCTTGGTTTTTATGATTTTTAGATTTTTGGTTTTTAAAAATATACAGGGTCCAGCACACATAATGCCCCTTTTTTATTACAAAATCTTTTATTACAAATTCATAAGCATGCAATTCTGTAATATAACAATATCACACCCAAGCACTCCTAATGACATTTGAGGTGAAATGTTCAAATTGCTCTCCATCTCATGCGAGACATTCGCGTGCCCTACTGACCACACTCAAGCAGGCCTACTTCTGCCAGACCCTGTAATTTTACCACCCAAATTCTATACATGTGCTGTCATACAACAAATATTCTTTTGTGACTTGCTTCTTTCACCTTATTGTTTTTCAGATTCATTTATTCATATTGTTGTATGAAGCTGTAGCTCATTAAAATTTTCATTGCTTTTTAATATCCCATCGTATAAATATTCCACAATTGGTCCACTCAACCATTAAGAGACTTTCTCATTTTTTTCTGCATAGTTATGCTGCATGAGCATTTGTATACATGTTCCATGAGGCACATGCCCACTTACGTGGATTGTAGGTTATGTTCATGTACTTTATAAAGGAAGTTTCCAAATGGTAACCCCACCTGCAGAAAAATAGTGCCTGCCGCATTGCATACTCACCAACATGTGGTACTGTAGGGATTTTTGCAAGTCTAGCGGTGTACAATGAGGAGCCATTGTGGCTTTAGTTTGCATTTTCTTATCTCTTGATAGGTTATTTATTATTCACTTAGGATTCTATCTTCTGTGCAATAACTTCATATTTTTTAGACATCCTTTTTTAATACTAAGGGAATAAAAATTTTTTATTAAGAATCATAAGTTGCCTTCAATAGTCTTCAGTACACCACACCACAACCCATCTACAATCAGTCAAATCCAAAAAGTTCATCGTTGCACAATCTCTGACTTAGGGCAAAACTCACTTCAACTTATAGTAAGATTGTACTCAGTTCTTGCAAACAGAGATGGGGAATTACATCTCATTTCTGGTCACTGATGTGTGTGAAGAGCATCAGAAGAATTACATAAAAAAATAAGTAGTGATTCTAGATTCAAAGCATATTGTTTGGAAACATTAGTACAAACATCACAGTAATATAAGTATACCCGCTTCTACTAAATTCTTGATGAGAAAGTTTTCAAGAACAAGCAATTTGATTCCTGTTGCAGAAGGGGAGTGTTTTGGGGTTTTTTGTAATCAAAGGGATTTCATTTTGTTTTTCACAGAATTTCATATTTTGCTAATATGAAGGCATAAAACAGCAACAAAGAAAACTAATGCATATACCAGGGTAACGCTGATATTCTAAACAGCTGGATAACTTTGGGGGGGTAGGATAAATGCAACAGAGGTCAATAAACACAAAAGTTTAAGGTTAGAGCAAGATCAGTCAATGACTAAACAGTTAACATCTTTTATAGCACTATTACTGATCATTAGCATTTTTGTTTTGCAAAAGGACACATACTGGTGAGAGTGAAAGAATGGACAATTACATGCATAATATTAACTACACACTTTGCACATTATGAACCATGCAGATGTTTAGCTCAAGTAGTAGCACTAATGGTCTACGTTCAGTTCAAAAGTATATAGTTCAATGATCACAGATGCATGGTATTTAAGTCACAAAAAGTTTCAGAGCATATTGTGTTGATATTGAAGGTTTATTTGAATCTTCTATGATGTCAGCTTTATTTCCACTTAACTTGCTTGTAAACATTCTTTTCCTATTGGATTGTTTTATTCTCATTGATTCACAGAAACTGTTCCTATATTCTAATGTGTCCTTTGTTGTTTATATATATTGGTGTTTGTGGATTTTCTTTGCACTCTCTTAATGGTGTATTTTGATAAGCAGACATTTGTAATTTTAATACAGTCAAATTTATTAACCTTCTTTTTTATGGTTTATGTTCTTTATGTCCTGTTAAGGAAATTCTTTCCTATCCCAAGTGATGAATATGGTAGAAAACTTCATTTATTTAGGTCTTAACATTTGGAAATAATTTATTTTGGGGGGCTATACAGTAAAGAAGGATGTCCCACGTTATTTTCTTCCGTATGAATAACCTTCTGTCCCAGAGCCTTACACTGCTATGTCCGTCCTTTTCTCGTCCATCTCCTGCACTAACTCTGCCACCCACCAAATATCTGCACCTGCATCATTGGTCTTTTCTCTGAGTTCCCAGTTCTGTCCTTTGACCTACTTGCCTGTTGACCAGTCAATACCACAATGAGTTTTGTAAGAAGCCCTCTCACCTTCTTCCAGGAAGTGTTGAATACTGTTGCTTTTTCTCTAGTTTCACAATTAGGAGTTAGTACTAGATATCTCTATGAATCTCTCCAGCTCTAAAAGACTTATTCTATTCTATATTATAGCATGTTGTATAATCATGAAACTGAGGGCCCTTGTGACTTTGATTAAATTCAGTTTTAATTCCTAGCTCTAGAAATAATCTCTGTCTCTCTCTGTCTCTTTCTGTCTATCCCTCAGCACCCTAGCCTTTCCCTTCAGTGATCAGCAATCCCCAGGAAGCAGAAGACAGTAGCCTGACTGGACTCATGGTCACAGGGGCCAGACCTCTGGGAGTCTGAAGATAACGTCCTGACCTGAGTTATTCTGAGCCCTAAGGTCAAATAAGCCCCTGGCTGCTAGCCCACGAAACCAGACAGAGAGACATCAGGACAGACCTCAGAGTCCCCCAGACCTGAAGCAATGGTTCATTACCCCCTCCTCCCTCACCTCTGATCAGTCAGCTCCCAACACAAGCCCGAACTCCTAACCCGCAGCGTCTTATGATTTTGCCCTAGATAATTTTGAGCATTCCCTTCCTATTCTCCTGGATGCACCATTCACCTATAAAATAGTATTTCTCTACTGCAGTCCTCGCTCGGCATTTAGCGTTCGGCTCTGCTCGTGCTAGATGGACAGACTCTTCCTGTCCGATAACAATCACATGATTGCTTTTCTTGATGATACCCTGGATTTAGCAATTATTTTACCAAACCGTATTAATCTTTTAAGATAATTTTACATGGCTCTGGAGTTGCTAAATTACACCTGTCTTTTTTTTTTTTAAGGATTTTAATACATTTAACCTCTACCACTAGTTTAGAGTAATGGGATTGTTGACATACAAGTATTTCCAGAGAATAGCATGGGCCCAGCAGTTGCGTGAGATGCTTTAAAGTGGTAAAGAGGTATGAATCACTGTATCCTGTGCGGAACAACGCATTTAGCTGGCGAGACATATCAACAACCCATGGATTGAGCTGGCTAATTTCCAGAACCTGAGGCTTTTTGTGTTGTTTTGTTCTGCTTTGTTTTTCCATGTAAAAAAATGGAGAGTTTATAGTGTATTATATATTGCTCTTTATTTAAGCTCTAACATTTAATAAATTCCCCCTGACAGTTCTATCCCCTGCTTATGTGAAAGCTGTCAAAACACAGATAATATGCAAGAAAAATAACTTGAAGGAGATATATCTTTCTCTTTAAAGAAACATTTTGTTAGGAATGGGGGGAAAAACCCACAACATCAGTGCCAATAAAAAAAATAATAAATCTTTGTGTTTCTTTTTTCTTGTGTTGAAATCACAGGGTCTCTTTCACAAAGTTCCATGTTTCTATTAACCTGTTTAACTTATTTAGGTAGGAAGTCTGGATTCTTCTCATGCTTTCCTAAGATGATCCAACTAGACAGAGTTAAAACTGTAACTAGATTTCTGATTTCCAGGCTACAAGTGGGCTCTTCCTCCACGTAGAAAGGCATGAATCTGACCCATATGGTCTTTTGGGGAAGGCTCTGTCACAGAGGAGCGCTAGTCTTTCTGTAAAAACATGCTGTCTGAAGCCTGCTCTCCCTGTAAACAACACACAAGCACTTTGGTCTGGCAGCTTTTGGCTCTGGCTACTGCTCCCTCCTGAGCCAACCCCTCCTTCTGACGGCAAACATTCTTCTTCTCTTGTCCCCTTGTGACCTCTGGGATTCCTCTCCAGAGTGCAAGAATGCTGTAAAACTAGGGTCACCCAGACCTGAGATGCAGGAAGACTGCAGTTTTTAAAATTGGCACATAAATGTGTTACTGAGTAAACCAATGTCAAGAATATTTAGGCCAGAATATCATGCAGCCATGGTGGAAAATTGATATGGATTTGGAAAAATATGAGCAAAGAAGATGCTATTCTTTTTGCAATCAGAAAAAATGTACTAAATGCCAAATACACGTTACTAAAAAAGAGACGGCAGTGTATTTTCATACCATTTAGCTCTGTAGAGAAGACCCTTTGCTTCCCCTCCTGGCTTTTCATAATTCTTGACACGAGTCCATTTTCATTTGCAAGTGGACATAAAACAGTTTATTATTGTTCACCAGTAAATTAAGGTTGGCTTTTGTTTTAGACAGTTAATTCAGAGAGGGAAGATGTGCCTTCAGAAAAAAGCATTCCCTAAGCTTTCCAGGAGGCCGAAATACCTTTAACAGAAGAAAAGCTTTGGAAAGCATAGCCTTCTTTCCTGAGAGATAACTTCTCATTAGTTTGGGAGAAGGGCATGCATCCGCCCCCAGAGGCTGAGCAGCCCAGGCCAGAGGGGGAGCCATTCAGGGGAGAGGGCAGTGGGAGCTGAAGAAAGAAGAGGTTGGGGCCACTGCAGACCTGCTCTAGTTCACAGCAGAAAATAGAACAATAAGAAGGTAAAAAGAATAAAAAGCAGTGCGTTTCTAAGACCTTTGCACTTTGGGACGTGCGTGGTGAACCAATCAGTATTTCTACCTCCCTGAGTATTTATGTTCAGATCCAGCTGTTGATGAACTAGATTTCACAATCCGCTGGAAGGAGTTAAAACATGTTGAAAGATGGAAAATTATTGCAAGTATGAATAAGTCCAGACATTTCAACACATTCAACATCTCAAAACACGAATTTAGTTACTTCACAATTTGGCAAGGTAACTTATTTGCCAAGTTTAAAACAAGATAGTTCTGTGTCTGAGCCCTCCAGATAAGCTGCTGGAGCCAGTCAGAATTCCAGAATTCCTATTTCAAGAATAATGAAGGGAGTTCTTTCCCAGGGTTTTATAAAATAAGGAATTGAGAAAAAGACAAGTGATATTATCTTAAAATGTACAGATTTACTAAATAGTTTATGTGCACAGATATTGCAGTACATGTGAGTGTCATTTTAACTATTGATTCCTGTATTTAATGATTGATAATAGCCCCGACCCCAGAGTCAGGCTGCCTGGGCTTGAATACCAGCATAGCCGTTTATTGGCTGTGTGATCTTCATCAAGCTACCCAACCTCTCTGTGTCTCAGAGTCTTTATCAATAAAATGGGCATAGTAATTACAACTCCCTTATTGGATTATTGTGAAGACTACACGAATTGCAATGCATAAAGCACTACAGTAACTGGGCAGAGCAAATGGAAGGGAAGTGTTGGCTCTCAGTATCTCAATATTTTTGTCTTCTATAATCATAGTCAGTTGTTGTTGTCTTTTCTTTTTTTCTTAATCTATTACAGTGAGAAAGACCATATCCTCTCATCAGTAATGGTAGCTTATCATAGCAGTAATTTTTAGAGGGAAGGTGTGGAACCTTCTCCGGGAATGGGGGAGAAATTAGACTTTCTAGTGGGGTTCCTCACTTTGTATGAATTGTTAGTTGAATTGCCTGGAATTAAACTTCAAAGGGCAAAACTACTCAAGTGAAGTACCAGGTTCTGTCTCGTGCCTGGTTAGCATTCAAGGAATACCAGTGAGGTCTCAGGTTTTTTGTGTTACAAGCACACTTGTCCTTGTCCTTTTACATATTTGTGCTCACACCTTTTTTGACTGCCTTCGGCAACAAGCTTTCTCATAATGCTACTTAGAAAGAATTAAAAAAAAACATAGGCGTATCTCCATGATAATGTATCATATTTAGTTACATATTAACATTCATGTGTTACATATTAACATTTATTTGTTCTCTTGTTTTGACTGATATAGTACACTTTCAGGAAATGCTGTTTACACTCTTGGCCAGGAGTCTTTAGATAAGACACAAAGACTATTAGCCAATGAGTACTCTGGACTTCTATCCCAAACTCTGTTGTTTACTTCACTGTAGCTTTTTTTTTTTTGCAACTTGTTTGGTATTTTGTAAAGTACTTTACACTTTTAATGGTTAACTAAAGTTGTATAATAATCATGTTGAAAATGCTGCAAAGCTTCAAAGGAAAAGCACCACTGTGAATATTAAAAAGCGTGTTTCAAGAGTCTTAGAAGCTCCTAAAAGAAGTGTTTAAGGTGGCACAGTAGAGAGGAACAGGTAGTTAGGAATTGCTGTAGATGTTTAAAAGATGACGAGAGGACACTGAAATGTTTTATGCCAGTAAATGTGAAAATTTAGATGAAAGAGGTAAATTTCTGAACACATAGGATATACCAAACTAACTCAAAAAGCCCCCAAATCACCCGCCCAAGTTAGCAGCTAGAGGCAGACGGTGACTTTGACAAGAATGGGCTCAATGCAATGCTGGACAGCAGGGGAGTAAACAGAGGGAATAAGAATAGACAGTTCTACTGGGGAGTTTGCTGTAAAGGAGGCAGACCTACATCAGCCACACATCTGATCTCACACACACGCGCGTCCGTGTGGGCACACACATTGCCTCACCGGCCGACTGAGGTTAACTCCAGTAACCTGGTAATGTCTGGATTTCAGACTGGGTGGTTTTCATGTTGTTAATGTCTGGGTAGGTGGCAACAGCTCTGGATACTCAGACAACATCACATTGGATTGTGCTTCTCTCCAAAAGCTTCACCTGTCTCTACAGTCAAGTGACTAAAGCGACTTTGTTTCTCTCCTTTCATTGTCTCATTGGATTTTCCAAGATTTCTTACTTTCCTACCCTTCCGGTTTTCATAATTGCATACCTGTTACAGCTCCACACCCACTCTTCCAGTCCTCAGAGTTTTCCCTGGAAGTCTGCTTATGTAATTCAGCTAGACCAGCATATTTCAAAATGCTTTCTGAGAAACACTAGCTCCATGAGATACACTACCGAGAAGGTTTCCACGATCAGCTAGGTTTAGGAAATGCTGCATATTGGATCCAGCACCATCCCCATCCCCTCTCTGGGAATTAACAATGCCCATAGCATATTAGAGGATTTTTATTCAACACGGCCCTTTACAATGGAAATATTTGCAATGGGGTCTGAAAATGTGCTAAGATATCAGCAGTTTACTTTCAAATCACTTCAGCATGGACTCAGTCTGTGGCCCTAAAAGAAAATGCATCGTTTGAGTGGTCAGCCAATGTTCTAAACACCAGAAATAATTTCAAATGCTTGTTATATGTACCTAAAAAAATACCTTACAGTTTGCCAGTTGGCATGATAACAATTATACATTGTGGGTTTTTTTTTAAGAAATTAATGACTGATTGACTAGCCTGACAAATGAGGGGTGATATTAAAGGTATTTAGAATATGTGAATCAACTAAAATCCAATACTTGCTTTCATTATTTACTCCACCAGGTTGTGCAGGAGAGGGAATTGTCACTCACCTCAAACCTTTTCAGTGCCCGCAATTACCTGCTAGAAAATCCTAAGAGTCAGGCATTCCCAAAGTGCATTTGCAAAAACCCCCCCCAAAACCAAAAAAAAACAATTTTTTAAAAATAGGCATTGTAGGTGGAGAGTACAAGATTTGTAAGTCAAGGGTAATACTTGAGACACAAATTCAAAATAAAGTTAAAATAAAAAAGCATGACTTCCTCTGAGCACGTGGATGAGTATGTATCTGCCGCTCTGACTGAGCTGACTTAGGCAGGGCAGAACGGTGTGAGAACACGGACATACAGAGAACTTGTCCAGTGCCCACCCTGGGGATCAGTCACAGATCTCTGTAACACCTACACAGCTGCCCAGCCTTCTCTAGAAAAAAAAGTGTAAAGGAGAAAAGAGTGCCTTTGCCATGTTGATTACCTGTAATTCACTGAACCCAGGGGATCCAAGCTAAGGTAAAAACTTCCAACTCTTCTATACTCTAATGTGTGTTATCAACTGACTTAAACACATTTGATTGTTTATAGGAATCAGATTTTTTTTGTAACCTCCCCTGTGTACAAGGAGCTGAGGCCTGGAGCTCTCCTCCTCCCACAAATCCAGATAACAATGAAGGCAAGGGTCAGCACAGATTCTGCAACACAAACACTTAACCAGCCACTGTCACATCACCTGTCCTTATTAGTGTGAGGAAGTTCAAATTCCGTTTTATCACGTGCCAAACGTGTGTATTTTATGAAAGGTTCTCTTCAGGTAAAAGCAATAAATTCTAACAATTCAGCTAACTTCCTGGAGTCAGTTAATGACAGTCCTCAGGGAAATCTGCTGAACAATGCGATATTCTGGGATCCTGAAACCTAAAAGGCCATTTACAAAGGGTGGGGGCTACTGGACTCGCTAGATACTTCAATCTGATTCAGGCTCGTACAAAATCCCCACACAGTAAAAGATTTACTGGACATAAGAAAAATAGTAAGCACTAAATAGCATACCAAAACACACGGGTATGATCTATTGGAGAGCATAAAGCAAATGCACTTAGAAATAACATTTGCATCTTTTAGGTAGTTGTACAAATCCTGTTGGATATCACAGTTATCCAACCTTGTCTCTTCACCTCATTACCTAAAAACATGTGAGGTTGTAAAGTTTCCTGAGGGCCAGAGTGATCACATTTATGTGTTTGTCAGATATTGTATATGTCATAGAAAATGTCTAGAAAGAGACCACTGATCAATCTTATTTGGGATTCCTTTCATTTTGGAAAGAACATTATCTTGGGAAATCTGGGTTGGGGTGCAATGGAGGCACTGAGTAGAGTGCACCAGTAACTCATGTGGGGGTCACAACTGCAGTTCCACAGTCAGCGATTCTATTCATGCTGTGTGTATAGCATGGGTTGGGCACTGATAACCAAAGAGACATCTATAGGCATTGAATTATAAACCTAAATACCTACAATTAAAATTTGAGTAGAAGAAGTGTTTTGGTATGGAGGCAATGCTGTAGAAATGCAACATAACTTGGAATGATGAGGTGAGACTTAGGAGAAGAGTGTTCAAAATTTCTTCAACCTATTGGCTGTAGAACCTTAAGGCTTTTGTTTGTGGTCCCCTATACTCTTTCTCTACTCTTAGCTCTGGTTCTAGGAGTCTTTCGTTCTGAGAACTCCTAGGTTTGCATCTGCAGGGATCTCTAGTCTATGCCATTGCCCCCAGAAAGACATGAAGGGGTGCTTCTGTGGATGCCCTGAGCACCAGTCAGTCCCTGACTTGCTCACACTCCATGTCACCTCACACCAGAAACAACCTCTTTTTCATGCGTGTCAGAAGGCATTCCTCACCAGGGGAGCTCAAAGCTCTGGGAAGAATGCACCTGGAGCACCCGGAGCAGGAGGGAGGAAGGAAACTCTGGTTGAACAGGTGGATTAGTGCTTACTTTGTCAACAGAGAGAAAAGTCACACAAACCAGGGCTTCTCATATCACATTTTTTACCTTAGAATTCCCGTCTTGCTTCTGTAAGGGACTTAAAGTCTAATCTAATCAGTATGGAGAAAGAAGTTTTTGATATTGTTAAGTTGTGAAGTGTCTCTCAGCATTGCAAGACCAAAAATAATGCTGGAATACCCAAAGGCAGCCTGTGGCAGTCAAATGAGGCTTAAATCTGCGGCATTCCCTGTTGGGGCAGGAAGATGGGCCACAGTGGAATCTGAGCTAAGTGGTTAATGCAGGGGACTGACAATGAAGTAGTGAGCTGTAAAAGGACTTAGTTCTTTCATGAGTTCTGGAAACTTAAAGACAAGAGAGGGGTAAGTGAGCTGACTAGATGAGAATGAGGAGTAGTGTGCACAGGTAGCTTACTGGGAGACACCGAGAGCAAGACGTGAGAGTATTTAGGGACTGGGGAAAGAAAGAAGGTCCAGATTAAAGACTCCACACAGGAGAAGTTGGAGGCTGAAGGTGCAGAGCTAAGGGTAAGGCGTGGCTGAGAATTTCTGTAAAAAGTGCCCAATAGTCATAGATTGAGATATGCATACTAGAAAAGAGGTCTGAACTAAGGAAGATGCTCCCGAGCTCTCTTCATTAAAGAACACTGATCCCGAGACACCGGCCAGTAAGAGAAACCTCGGCTTCATCTAGAAGGAGGCAGAAAAGAGAAAAATGGAGGGTAAATTATCAGGCAAGGACAGGGAAGGAATGTTCAGTGCCCCTTCCTTCCTTCCTTCCTTCCTTCCTTCCTTCCTTCCTGCCTTCCTGCCTTCCTGCCTTCCTGCCTTCCTGCCTTCCTGCCTTCCTGCCTTCCTGCCTTCCTGCCTTCTTTCCTTCCTCCCTTAAATTAAGTTTACTGGGGTGAAATAGGTTAACAAAATAATATGTTTCTGGTGTACAATTCTATTGTACACCATCTGTATGTTGCATTGTGTGCCCACCACCCAAAGTCAAATCTTCTTCCATTACCATATATTTGACCTTTCACCTTTTAATACCCACCCCCACCCCCTTTGCTCTGGTAACCATCATACTGTTGTCTGTATCTATGAGTTCTTGTTTGTTTGTCTTCTTTGTTCATTTATTGCTCTCAGTGATTTATCTCACATCTGAGTAAAACCACATGGTTCTTGACTTTTTGTGTCTGACTTATTTTGCTTACATGATATTCTCAAGATTCATCCATGTTGTCACAAATGGCCATATTTCGTCGTTTCTTATGGCTGAGCAGTATTCCATGGTATATATATACTACCTTCCCTTTTATCCAATCATCTCTGAAGGACACTTCAGTTGTTTCCATGTCTTGGCCACCATGAATAATGCTGCAATGAACATAGGGGTGTATGTATCTTTGTTTTCAAATTTTTCAGGTAGACGCCAGAAGAAGGATTGCTGGGTAATACGATAACTCTGTTCCTAGTTTTTGAAGGAACCCCTGTACTGTTTTCCACAGTGACTGTGCCAGTGTGCATTCCCACCAGCAGCAAAGGAGGGTCTCCTCTGCACCGCCTCCCCAGCACAGTTATTAGTGTCTTGTTGGTGTTCAGTGCTTCAACTCTATTACAAGCGTATTAATCACATGAAATCCCGTGGTTGTAACTCACATCGTTTCCACACAGTCATATATAATTTGTACAACTAAGATTCTTTGTATAGTATAAAATAGTTTTAACTTTGAATCAAGAGTAAATATTAATTCTCTTTGATATACTTTTACCAGAATTTACTACATTTGATATCTCTTCATCTCTTCAAATGGCTTCTCTTGGAGATATTTACACACACGCAACGTTAACCACCACAGTTCCCCGTTCTTGCTCTCTCAGGCCTACTTATCTTTACCTATTCTGTCCCTATATTGAGTTCCAGCTCAAGCCTAACTTTCCATGGAAATTCCCCTGACTTCAAATGGCACTGATCATGGGTGATAGTATAGTGTTTACTGAACACTTTACTGTAACCCATTAATGGAGCCTGAAATCAAGTTAGAGAGGAATGACTAACATTTTAAAAGTGAAATTGAATAGAACAGAATAGAAAACAGCATGCATCACATGCAGTAAGGACAAGTTATAAGTCATATATTGACACATACATGGATATTTAGGGGCCTAATGTAAAATGTATTTCTGAATGTGGGGGGAATATCACCGATGTTGTGGACAGAGAGGGAGGGACTGAGAGATCTGGTCTATCACCCCAATCCCTTCACTCACCCTGTGAACCTGGGTAAAGTCAGTCCCCCTTCTCTGGGCCTTACTGATCTTCTCTGTAAAGTGAGAGGGTAAAGCTGGTTCCCAAAAATCTTTTTCAGCTTAAGCTTTTAGGACTCCCTGATTCTTAGAACTATAGGAAATAATGTAAAAGGAGGAAGAGAGTTATAGAAGTGAAAATAGGCTGAATTTCAATGATATAGTTTTTAGAAGAGCTAAATGTACTAATATTATTCTCTTGAGGGCCTATTAAGCACTGGCCAGTGAGCATGGGCCTTAACATAAAGTGTTTGTAACGTTTCATCACAGAGAACTTCCAATGAACCTCAGGATGGTTTGGGTTATGCAACTGTGGGTGTCGGATTAAAGGCAGAGTTAGATTCTTCTGCATAATAGAGGGGAGAGACAATGGTGAGGAGGAACTCAGGAGAAAGAGGAAGAGGCCTGAAAGCCTGGGCTAATGAGTGAAAAGAGTCCACAGAAGTCTTCGCTGGCGGAAACAGCCCAAGAAGAAACGTTAGAGAATAGCAATATCCAATAGAGATTTTTGTGGTTTTGAGATGGGAAGCCGTGCAGTGCAAACCCATTGTCTTAACTTTCCCTCTGACGTCTTTAGAGATAAAGTCTGCAGTAATTTTTTGTACATGAATTCCAAAAAGTTGAGAGGCATGAGCTATGAGTCTAACTTGGCTAAGCGTGAATTCGGGATAGCACGTAGCAGCGCGGAGGCCAGAGCAGAGGCGCCGTCCGAGATGACTGCACACTTGTGCAACCACCCCGAAGAGAGGCGAGGCTACCTTCGCCTCCTCCGGCCATACTCAAGGAGCCCAGCTGCTCCCTCACAGACGTGGTATGGGATGCAACCCCCACCCCACCCCCACCTTTTCAAATACATTTATGGTTCTCCTTGAAATGGGGATCCTTGTAGGGACTCATGGTCTAAGATAGAAGGTTCAATTTCCATTAAATTCACCTTTTTAGAAAAAGAAAAGCATTGCTATGCTACTGTTTAGAACCTAACAAACTGCCCATGTTTCTGATATTTTATTCTTTCTTTAGGTGATGATACTAAAAAAATCGTTCTCACCGTGGAAACCTCAGTGCTGGCTTTGGAAGAGGTCACTTCTAATTAAAAGGCCATGTCTAATTGTGTTTTAGTATGCTGAGTGTTAATGAAAACAAAGGGGTCCATATTTTTAAAGTAATTATCTGCTTATATGTTATTTTATCCCTAGCCTTTAGTGTACCAACATCCTTAAATGACCAATGAAAATTGTGTTTTCCAAATGGAGAGAATCAGTTCTTAAAACAGGGCTTCCAAAGGTGGAGGGAACATGACTCGGTCTTCTTGCCTGGTCCTGGGAACTGTCCATGAAAATGAGGAGACTGCTGTGGGCCTGCAGAGTTCCCCACCGTCCAGTCTTCTATGAGCACAACAGCGGCTTGCTAGGAAGGATATGGGGTACGAGAGAAGAAATGGTTTTACAAACTAGGGATGAATGAGGGGGGACCCAAACACGAAATTTATTTATTTAAAAAATTGTGTATTTATTCTTACATGTTTAAACTGCAGTCACCTTCAAAGTTCTCTCCAGTTGATGCAATACACCTATGGAGACGGTTTTTCCACTGCCCAAAACAGTTTCTGAACTCGTTGGGTTTGATGCCGTTTAATGCTTCTGCTATTTTCTTTTGTTTCACTTCTTCCACATCGGCAAAACATTTCTCTTTGAGGACTTTCATCTGGGGATATAAAAAACAGTCACGCAGGGCAGGATCAAGTGAACAGAAAGAGGGTGGGGCACAGAGGTCATGCTGTTTTTGGTCAAAAACTGCTGAACACTCAACGCAGTGTGGGCAGGTACGCTCATAAACCATCCTTCATGAAATGGGCAAACTCGTTGAAAGAGTCTTCAAAAAAAATTCACTGAAGCCAAGCAAAGCCTCAGAAAACGACTGCCAGCTGGTACACTGATACAGATGGGTTCCTAGAATGCTCACCTAGCCTGTACTACAAAGGGCCCACCCTCCAGAAGACAGTTCTGCTTTTGGGGGGCCCACCTTCAAACTCTTTGGTCTACATCTTTTTTCCACTTCTGCATATAAAGGTCCTTTTAAACCTACTTCCTTGGGATCTGTGATTTTTCATGTTCCTATCCCCTCAGATGAGTGGTGGTAGTGGGGGGGGGGATGGGAAAGTTGAGGGTTTTGACTCAGGTGGGGACTCTTGAGTTTGATCCAGATGGGTTTGAAAATGGGCATGTCCGTGGGTTGGAGAACGTGGATCCAAGGGAGGCTGCACCTGCATCCTTGCAGCCTCCTGTAGAAGAGGAAGTTGATTACCAAATGCATCCTCCAAATTGCTGACTCTGGAGTTGCCAGAAAGAGACAAGCAAGTAATAGACACAAAGCAGCAGGCAGGATTTATGTGTTCACCACCCAAAGTCAAGTCTCCTTCTGTCACCATTTATCCCCTATTAACTAATGTCACCCTAATAAATTCAATAAAAACTGAAAAAAAAATAAAGGACATCACACTCAGAGAGCCCTTCAAGACAAGAATGTCAGACTCTTAAATAAAAAAAATACATATATTTTTCTGCACTTTGAGGGGGGTGGGGTGGGGGAAAACAAAGCACAAAGCAGCAGGCAGGAGAACCAGGATGAAAATGTGGCAGGAAGATGACCTGGGGGAATCTTAGTAATACTTACTCTGGGGAGAGGTTAAAAATTAGGGATAGTGTTATTTATGAGTTGAATGGTGTCCCTCCAAAAGTCTTAGGGTGGAGTCCTATCCCCTAGTAGTTCAGAATGTGACCTTATGTGGAGATAAAGTCTTCATAGGGATAATCACATTAAAATGAGGTCGTTAGGGTGGACCGTCATCCAATGTGACTGAAATTGGGGAAATTTGGTCACAGATGTGCACACAGAGGAATGCCACATGAAGACTAAGGTAGAAATCAAGGTGGTGTTTCTATAGATCAAAATAAATAAGAAAGGAAAGAAAGAAAGAAAGAAAGAAAGAAAGAAAGAAAGAAAGAAAGAAAGAAAGAAAGAAAGAAAGAAAGAAAGAAAGAAGGAAAGAAAGAAGGAAAGAAAGCAGGCCAGAGATTGCGAGCAAACCACCACAGTCAGGGCAGAGCAGCGGGGAGAGGAGGGACAGATCCTTCCTGCCAGGCCCAGCAGGAGCTGATCCTGCTGGCATTTCCGTGTCAGACTTGCGGCCTCTGGGGTGTGAGATGATAAATTTTTGTCGTGATTCTCTGTTATGCTCACCGGGAAATGAACACAGACGCTGGGAGATTTTAGATTCCTATGTCTAACTGTAACCCCTCCTCACCCCACTTCTGGCTTTTATAGAGGAGGGACAACAGGAAGTTAGGTTAAAAAACAAGAGCACAGCTGCTATCGCATGAAGATCAACACTAATTCTGGAATAGCTGACTGTAAAAACAGATGACAGCTTTACATAGCAGTAGTCCAGCCTGTTGTTTTCACGTGTGGAAACCAGAGTCTAGAAGGAAAGGTCATGGTACGGTTCATGTGGTGAGTCCGTGATCAGCGGTGGACTCCTGTGTTAGCTCACTAGGGCTACCACAACAAAATACCACTGACTGGATGGCGTAAACAACAGACATTTATTTTCTCACAGTTCTGAAGTCTAGAACTCAAATATCTAGATTTCAGTCCATTTGCTGTCTTCTGAGGCCTCTCTGCTTGGCCTGCAGATGGCCACCTCCTGGCTGTGTCCTCACAGGGTCTTTCTCCTGTGCGCACGCGTCCTGGTGTTTCCAACTTTCCTCTTTTTATGGTAACACTGTATAGTGACCAAATTTCCTCTTTTTATGGCAACACCGTATAACAGTAAGATTGAATCAGGGCATAGCCTAATGACCTTCTTTTTACTTAATTACTTCTTCAAAGGCCCTGTCTCCACATATTCTAAGGTGTGGGGAGTTAGGACTGCAACATTTGAATCTGGGGAGCACCCAATCCAGCCTATAACATCCTGGCCCCTCACGATTCATCATGTTCTTCTCACATGAAAAATACATTCACCTCAATCCCAAGAGCCCTGAAGTCTTGATGCTAAGCACCAGTAAGTACCAGACCTCATCTAAATATCTCAGTCCCATGTGGCTACAACTCAAGGTATGATACATGTTTAGACAAAATTCCTGTTCAGCTATGAACGTGTGAAACCAGTTATCTGCTTCCAAAATACAGCGGTGGGGCAAGCAGAAGATAGACATTCCCATTCTGAAAGTGAGAACTCAGAAAGAAAAAAAGGATCTCAGGTCCCAAGCAAATCCAAAACCCCTGGGGGGGGGGATTTTATTCAGTTTTAAGATATGAAAACAATTCTCCTTGGCTGGATGCTCTGTCCTGCAGACCTGTGCGATGGCAGCCCTGCCTCCCAGATCAATGGAGGCAACATCATTGCCCCCAAGACCCGGGGCAGCAGCCACCCTCCTGAGGTCCCAGGGAGCCACAGCTTGGCCCACTGAAACTGAGGAGTTGGCCCTGCTTTTTGGAACTGAAGAAGGGACAGTCCTGCCTCTGGGATAATTCTTCCCACTTTTTGAAGGACAGTGCATGCTCACAGCCAGATAGCTCTATGGTCTTGTTCTGTAGAATTCCAGGTGTTCCTTTCACCTCTTCTTATCTGTCCCTTTCCTTGCAAGTAGGCCAGTCACCCTGGAGCAAGTCTCTGCTGATGAGGTTGATAGGATCTGTGTGCCACACCTGTGGTATTTCCTTCTCATGGGACTGTCCAGCTACGCCCTTGTTGTCCTCTCTAGAAAAACCTTATTTCTTGCAAATGGGTAGGTTGAGAATATTCTAAATCCACATGTTTTGTTTCCCTTTCACTCAACAATTCCTTCTTTAATTTATCTCTTCTTTTACATTTTACTACAAGCAATAAGGAGAACTCGGACTGCTTAGACTCTGCGACTCTGAATAGAAATCTCCCCAGTGAAAGACCCAAGTTCATCCCTTACAAAGGCTGCCTTCCACAAAACACGTGAACTCAATTCAGCCATGATCTTTGCCACTTTGTAACAATGCTCTCCTTTCCTCCCAGTGTCCAGTAACATGTTCTCAGTTTTATCTGAGCTCTCACCAGAATCAACTTTAATGTCCATATTTCTAACAACAATCTCTTCAAGGCAATCTCAGTTTCTTCTAACATGCACCTCAAAACTCTTCCAACCTTTTCCTGTTACACAGGTTCAAAGCCAGTTCCCCATTTTTAGGTTTGTGTTACAGAAGCATTCTACTTCCCAGTACCAAAATCTATATTAGTTTCCTAGGGCTGCCATAGCAAAATACCAAAAATTGGGTGGTTCAAGCAACAGAAATTTATCTTCTCACAGTCTGAAGGCCAGAATTCCAAGATCAAGGTGTTGTCAGGGTTGGTTTCTTCTCATGCCTCTCTCCTTGGCTCCTTAGAATATAATGATTATTTGTGTTGATTATGTATCTTAAAATTTCACTGAACTTGTTTATTAGTCCTAACAATTGTTGTGTGTGTGTGTGTGTGTGTGTGTGTAGTCTTTAGGGTTTTCTACATATAAGATCATGTCATCTGCAAACAGATAATTTTACATTTTTCTTTTCCACTTGTCTTTTATTTCTCTTCCTGGCTGACTTGCTCCAGCTAACACTTCTGGTACTATGTTGAATACAAGTGGTGAGAGTGAGCATCCTTGTCTTGCTCCTGATTTTGGAGGGAAAGATTTCAGCCTTTCATCACTGAGTAAGATTTTAGTTGTGTTTTTTTGTATATCCCTTTTATTATATCAAAGTCATTCTGATAGGTGACTTAAGAGTTGGAAAATTTTTGTGTAAGTAATAGCTAATAAGCTTAGTATTCAATGCATGTAAAAGCTTTTGTTCCAGGAACTGAAAGTATGACCTGCCCTGATTCCCGGAGACCATAAGAAGTTCCACCTTTGTGCCTCAGGAGGACTGCAAGCAATGAAGATGACATCTGAGCCATGTGCTCCAGGGTGAGATGACCAGAGCTCAGGACACAGCTTAAGACCACTGCCCAGGGCAAGAATGCTGAAGTTGGGTTTTTTTAATCTAACTTTCCCCAGAATTCCATACCCCTTACCTACACTTTGTTCTCCTTATAAAAAGGCCATTTTAAAATAGAATTTAAGATGGTCTGTTAAGGTATGAACCCGCCATCTTCTCAGATCGCCAGCCACCTGAATACAGCACCCGTAAAGATTCAATCCCTGTTGCTGCTTATTGGGTTTGGGAGTGACAGGCAGTCCAAACTCCTGTGTCTTTTCCAGTTTCAATTCCTTTTATATTGTTGAGAGATTTTGTTATGAAAGGGTATTGAATTTTGTCAAATGCTTTTTCCACATCTATTGAGATAATCATATATATTTTTTTCTGTTCATCCTGTTTCCTTCATTCGTTACGATGTACCATTAATTGATTTGTGTAATGTCGAGCCATTTTCATGTCCCAGAGAGAATGTCACCTCACCATTGCGTGTGATTCTTTTCCTGTGCTGTTGAATTACATTTGCTAGCATTTTGTACTTATTTCAGTCTTCTCTTTCTTTATCTTAGTCTAGATAAAAGTTTATCAATTTTGCTTATTTAAAAAAACACTCAGTTTTGTTAGTTTTTCTATTTTCTGTTTTAGTTATTTCTCTCTAGTATATTTTATTCATTTCCTTCTGCTAAATTTAGGTGTAGTTTGTTCTTTTTCTAATTTTTTAGGAGCAAAGTTAGGTTATTTATTTGAGATCTTTCTTCTTTTTTAATTTAGATGTTTATCACTATAAAATTCCCAGTTAATATTGCCTTTCCTGCCTCCCATATGTTTTGGATGTTGTATTCTTACTTTTCAAGATATTTTCTAAGTTTTCTTTTGATTTCTTCTTTAATGCATTGGTTGATGAAAAGTATATGTTTCATTTCCATGTATTTGAGAATTTCCCATTTTCCTTCTGCTATTGATTTCTAGTTTCATTCTATTGTGGTCAGAAAAGATATTTGATATCATTTAAATCTTACATTTGTTGACTTGTTTTGTAACCTGACACATGCTTTATCCTGGGAAATATTCTGTGCACACTTGAGAAGAATGTACATGCTGCTGCTGGGTGAAACATTCCGTACGTCTGTTAAGTCTTGTGAAGTCCATTCGGCCAATGGTGTTGTTCAAGTCTGCCATCTTGGTTGATTTTCTGTCTGGTTGTTTTATCCCTTATTCAAAACGTGGTATTGAGCTCTCCTACTCTTATTGTATTGCTATTTCTTCTGTCCGTTCTGTCAATATTTGCTTTACATATTTATGTACTCTGATGTTGGATGAATATATATTTAGAATTGTTACATCTTCCTTTTTAATTGATTCTTTCATATAACATTGTTCTTTGTCTCTTATGGCAGTTTTTGACTGAAAATCTATTTTGTCTTATGTAAATATAGCTACTGCTGCTTTTTCTGTTTACAATTTGCATAGAATATCTTTTTTCATCCCTTTGTGTTCATCCTATGTGTGTCCTTAAATCAAAAGTGAATTTATTGTAGAGAGTATACAGTTTGACCGTGTGTTTCTATTATATTTAGCTACTCATTTCTTTTGATTAGGAAATTTAATCAATTTACATTTAAGTAATTATTGATAGGAAAGGATTTACTATTACCATTTTGTTGTTTTGTTTGTCTTATAAGACTTTTCTCCCTCTTTTCTTTCTTTGCTATCATTCTTTGTGGTTTTTTAAATTGATATGCTTTGATTTCTTTCTCTTTTTCCTATTGCATAACTTCCTAACTAATTTTTGGAGGGGTTTTTTTCTAGTTAGCATAGGGCTACGTAAATGTTTTATGGTCACGACAGACTATTTTAAGCGGATAGAACTTCAAATGCATACAAATACTCTACACCTTACTCCCCCAAACACTTTTCTTCCTTTTTTAAAAATTGATGTGACAATTTACATCTATTTGTACAGCACACCCATTAACATTTATTCATTATAGTTATTGGTAATACTTTTATCTTTTGACTTTTATACTAGAATTAAAAGTGATTTAACTGTCACCATTATAATAATACAATATTCTACATTTGTCTATATACTTATTTTTATCAACAAGTTTTGTAATTTCCTATGATATCATATTGCTTATTAACATCCTTTTATTTCAACTTGACCTCCCTTTAGCAATTTTTGTAAGGCCCTGTTTAAGGATGATGAAAAGCTGATTCTTCAGCTTTTGTTTGAGAAGGTCGTTATCATTTACTCATTTTTTTAAAACTATTTTATTCATTTATTTTTAGGGAAGGGGAAGAAGGGAGAAAGAGAGAGAGAGAAACATCAATATGTGCTTGCCTCTTGCACACCCCTCAGGGGGGACCTGGCCTGCAACCAAGGCACGTGCCCTGACTGAAAATCACACCAGTGACCCTTTGGTTTGCAGGCCAGCACTCAGTCCACACCAGCCAGGGCCACTTACTAATTCTTGAAGAACAGTTTTGCTAAATATTGCTTTCTTAGCAGCCAGATTTGTTCTTTCCTCAGTGCTCTGAATCTGTGGTGACACTTCCTTCCGGTCTGCAGAATTTCTACTGAAAAATCTGCAGGTGGTTTTATGAGGTTTCCCCTGTAGATAACAAGTTGGTGTTTTTCTCGATGCTTTTCTCTCTGTGTTACAGTTAACCTGTGATAATTTAACTCTAATGTATACTAGTGCGAGTTCCTTTTTCATCTTAGTCATCTTACCTCCAGCTCACTTGATTTCCTGGGTCTGGAGTGATTTTTTAAAGATTTTATTTATTTATTTTTAGAGAGGGGGGAAGGGAAGGAGAAAGAGAGAAACATCAATGTGGGCTTGCATCTTGCACACCCCTAAGTGGGGGCCGTGGCCTGCAACCCAGGCATGCTCCCCAGACTGGGAATCAAACTGGCAACCCTTTGGTTCTCAAGCCTGCGCTCAATCCGCTGAGCTACATCAGCCAGGGCTGGAGTGACCTTATCAATACTTGCAACATTTATAGAAATCTATATAACCAGAAAACAGAATCATTAGGGTCAAATGGGAAACATATTTTTGAGAGGGAGATAAATGAAGAAAAACTTTACCCATTTTAAAATTTGGCCACAGGCTAGCCTTGGCAATGAAAACCAACTCACTATGAGTTCATTAGCATCCCATTAATTGTAGTCTTGTGTTGCTAAAGAAAAACTAAGTACAGTATTTTCTTCATTTACATGTAAAAAGAATGAAGAGGTTTTCTCCCAAGAATTATTTTAAAATTTGTCACCATCCAAACTTTACTTTTGAAATTGAAAAAAATTAATGTTAAATTTTTCCACAGAAGAATAAATCAAGAAAAAGAAAGATGGAGGACAGAAAGGGAGAGAATGCATACAACCTGGAGGGATGTGGTTCTGCTTGGGTGGGTCTCCTGCCCTACTCCCTGGTTTGAGAATAGACCCTGCCCTGGGAGCCTTCTACCAGCACGCTTTCCTACTAACTGTGCCTTTTCCAAATTATTAGGCAACTTAAGTTTTTAAAAACTATTTAGCAATGTTCTTATTCACTTCAATTTCTGGATTATATAACACCAAACCAAAGAAAATGGCCGACTAAAGGAAACTGATACTTTCCTTCACATTTTTGCAGGTGTATTCATCCGTTAAACATTTGGAGCTGAGAAAGAGTATGAGAAAAGTGAAGCTGCAATTAGAAAACTGAATGCCACCGAAACAGACTTACTGATTTCTCCAAGGGGTTTTTCAAAGTGATACAGTTTCACTGGAGTGAATCATACGTGTTTTTATGGCCACTGGTCAGAGGGAGGCTGCTGTGGAGAAAAGTTCTGCTCTGCCTTCTGCCAGGATGAGGGTGAGGATGCCCCTGAATGCAGGGGATGGCTGGCGCCCACGACACTGACGCACGGCTGTGCTCTGCAGGTGTACCAGCTCACCTTTCATGTTGCTGGGGACTTTGTTTCCCACACAAGTGATAGGAGAACAAAAATACTTAATTGGTATTAAATACAGACTATTTATCTTTTACACAATCACTTTTGATCTCAGTAAAATCTCCGAGAAATGAAAGCAAAATTGTATATGCATATAACTGTAAAATAAGATCTTCAAGCAGAGAACACCAGGTTATGGCCATCACGTAGAAGACAGAATGATGAAACAATAAGCCCAAAGCAGGTACCAACCCCACATCTGGCTTGGAGACTGTTGTGGGTCTTGGAGACGGTTGCAAAATCTAAAATGGAGACAAAAATACTTATCCTCCTTACCTCACGGGGGCTCACAAGAGGTGCTGATGGGGGCACTTTCACAATAATTTGTCTTTTTCACATTGACTTTGTCAAGCAGTATGCATTATGCTAAGTGCATTATATTTTATGTCTGTTTTTCCCAACTATTCTGGAATCTGAGTTCTCTCTCGCTCTCCTCAATGCCCCGCTCTCTCACAGAAGAAAAGATTAGAACTCAGAAACTCTAAGTAATTTATCTAAAGTGTAGGTAAATGAATTTCCGATTTCCAGCTATGGAGGAGCAAATGTCCAGGATATTGAGTCCATTATTATTTCAAAAAAGGTAAAAATTCAACTGAAATGCAAAAAAAAAAAAAAAAAAAAGATTTGTGCAGTGTATGGAGAAGATGCTGTGACTGACTGAATGTGTCAAAAGTGGTTTGCAAAGTTTCTTGGTACTATTAATATTTTGGCCAAATAATACTTCTCTGTGGACTGCCCTATGCACTGGAAGATGTTTAGCAGCACCCCTGGCCTCTACCCACTAGAAGCCAATAGCCTACATATTCAAAATGTCCAAATCAATAAAGTTATTGATGAAAATGAAAAATGTGTCTTTTATTTTATGGAAAAAAACTAAACAGACTGTTTGGCCAACCCAGCATGTTCTGCTTGGTATGACTGTGTAAAGAGCAGGGCCTGGGAGTGATAGTCTAGGACCTGGCTAGGATCCCAGCTCGGCCATATTTCTTGCTGAGCTGCTTTGCAATTCTTAACTTCACTGGATCTCACTATAAAATGCTGATACTAACCTTGCAGTGTTGTCTTACAAAGCAGAAATAATATATCTAAAACACATATAAAGTATTATTAATATTATTGTTATTGTTGTAATAGCAAAACATGCTGGATCCATATGGTTCCCATGACTGTCAATAAAGCCACACACAAATTTTAAACAGTGACTTTGTTTTCTGATCCACAAGTTGCACCTTGTTCCTGCGGTTGCTGGAATGGTTCCACTATAGCTCTTCACCTGGTAGCTGCTCTTTGTTCTTCACTTAAAAACAAAAGACACCAAAATGTCCCCTCCCTCACCCTCAGTTCAGAACATTAGATTTCACAACTTGTTGCTTAGAGGGTGCTTGGGCAAGGACACTTATAAACGGGCAACATATGTGTATAGTCCATTACAGTTTTATGAGCTGCTCCGCCTCCCCTTTTAGTTATTCTTAAGGGTTCCCAGGAGTCTGTCTCTTTTACTATAGAGGAAGACCTTTCATTAGTTCTGTTCTCATGAAACAGATTAGCCAGATAATGATTTTTCTGGTCTCCGATCTATTGTACTAGAAAAAACACCTTTGAATGTGGCAGAATACACTGGAATGCATACATGGTTTTCCAAAGAGTTTTAAATAAGGCACATTAATTTTGCCTGCAAGGTTGTTCCGGATGAGTCTGAATAGTGAAGCCACTTCTTTGGAGTCAAACAAAATACCACTTCCAAGCTAGATGAACTTGTGAATGGTATTTAATTTTAATTAAATGACATATGCAGATACAGAAATAATAACATGCCACAGGCAATTTTGGTGTAATCACTATGTAATTATACGTGTGCTACCGGACAGGAACTGGCCCAGAGTGGGTCTGCCTCAGGCTGGCCTGTGGCGTGCAGGTTCTTGATTTCCTGTAGGAAAGATTTCACAGCATGAGCCCAGGTGATTTTGAGAGTACATTTATTAAGGCTGGGGCAGAAAAACAAAGGAAGGACTTGGGGTAGAAAGAGCGACGGGAGAGAGCCTAAGTGGTGCTCTGCTTTGTCTCTCTAGAAAAGTTGGAGGGAAGGCATGAGCCAAGGCAGGGCTGCTGTTGGCTCACTGGGAAGTCAGAAAACAGGGGGCCCTGGCAGCAGGACTGGAGGGAAGCCCTGGCTGAGCTGCCATTGCTCACTGCTCCCCTGGCTTCAAGTCTCATCAGGACCCTTGAGGTTTAGGAGGAAAGAAAATGTTCACACCTGGGAAGGGGCATGGGTGTTTCATTGAGCAAGCCTGTTACAGGGTGCAGCCAAGAGGGGGGACCCAAAATGGACATTTGAAATGGGGCCCAGAACTCAAGGTGTCCAGGAGATTCTAAGATGTTTTTTTACCCCTTCCCCCCCCCACAGGTGTGAGTTGGGGGAAGGGGCACACAGAGCAAGAACATGCAGGGCAGCTTTGCAGCTAATCCATGGCATGGTCATTTAACATACCTATAGCCTTGGGCTGGTTGCTTGAATATGCTAAATAGCTATGGACATGCTCTGGGCCCGGGGGATGGAAAGGGCCACCTCCCCGAGATGTGACTGGGGGGCCGGTCCCCTGAGTTACAGCGCTTGCGTGGGAGCTCTGAGGAGATTGGTTCCAGGACATGAGGTGACACTTGCCCAGACCCATGATGGTGACCAGAAAAGCTGGAAAGGACAGCAGATTGAGGGCAAGTGTAGCCGAGTGTGGGAGGAGTCGGAAATAGGGCTGCAGAGGAAGATTGGCTCGGGGATTTAAACCCAGACACGGCAGCCATAGAAGAGAGAACCACGTGGATTTGGCTGAGTGAGGACTCCCATGGTCCTGGGGGAGAGAGGACCATGTGGCTGGAGTGGTGGAGAAAGGACCACATGGCTGGAGCAGTGGAGAGAGGACACGCACCTTTGCCAGAGTGGGGACCCCCACAGCAGTAGTAGGGGGAACCATCACCCAGCTTTAGCAGAGATTCTGGTGACACAGCTGATGGTGCTGAGAACCGAGAGCGGCCTACCAGCCGAGCACGGATTACCGGGAATAACCAGACATTGCCTGAGACTGGACTTCTATTTCCTTTCCTGAGATACGGTACCCCAAACTGGGCAAGGGGGAAGGAAGGACTGTGTGCGTTTGTGGGTGTTTTAAGGGACTTTAAGATTTTGATGAAGACATTAGGTCACTGCCTTAAGTTTGTATAGCACTAAATAAACGTTTTCCTTTCCTTTTCACGAATCTCTGGCATTGAGAGATATCTTTCCTTTAAGGTGGCAGACAAGACGGACCTGAGTCTCTTTTCGTAAGAGTATTATCATTCCAGGCCCCCTTGTTTTGTTCTATAACAAGCCCGCACTTAGTCTTTGTCCTGAGGGCTTTTTATCTTTATTCTGCAGGTGAGAATCTAAGGGGTGTGTTTCAGCAGAATGTTCATCATCATTTGTAATTATGCTGATGTGTCAAAATGAGCTCATGGGGTTGCTGGGTCTACTCTTTGGTCTGCTCTACTCTTATTTTTATCTTAAGTTGGCTTTTAATGTTTTTTTTAAATTGTTATTTATTTCTGACTTTATCTGTCCTTGGGTTAGCTGGCACAAAGGACATTAATTGGGTCTCTGTTCTCTATTGGCCAGGCCAGGAAGCTTTAAGATATGTATTCTCTGGTTCGAGAGGAGAAACACGAACCGTTCGCTTTCAAGTAAATGTCCTTGGTTTGAGGAGAATTTGAGGAGACACATCTGACAATTCACCAGCTGGCTGTCAATTGTTCCAACTGTTTGGCCTTGTTTACTGGTAATTCTTTTGTCCCAGTTTCCCATTTCATTTGCCAAGGAATTTTCCTAACTTTTTACTATCCTGTCATATGTGTCATGAAGTGCTCAGTAAATATGTATTTTTACCCATAGTTTCCATTGTTCTGTGCCCGGCACATTTTTAATGTTCACTTTTCTGTTTCTGTTTTAACCATTGTTTAGATAGAGCCTGTTTCACTTTGCCTTGATCACTGGCACAGATTCGATGAGGTCACTCATGTCATATTGATGCGAATCCCGGCTTGTGGGGTCTGTCACACTGTAGATGAGACAAGACAAATTCACACAGACTACCGAGTCCTGAGAAGGAAAAGGGACAGTGCAGTTTCTCTCTCAAGAGGAGAAAAAGCCTCGGCCCTTGCCTTGACAAGATTTTATTGCTTTTCTGGGCGCATTACATTGAGGACGGCCCTCATTTACTATGCACAGTTTCAATGTAGATGGTTACCTTTTAAGGAAAACAAAGGAGAGGATGCTGCTAATCACATCACAGAAGAAGGGTATTTGCAAATGCAAAGGGAAAAGTAGTTGAACTGGATACACTCATCCTTGGAAGGTTTAGCATAGGTTTTAGGAAGTCACTTTAAAGATATGCAGTTTGCTTACATTTGCTGCCTCAATTCAGGGTGAGGGAGTTTCAGCAAAAAGCAAGTCTCAAAGCAGCCTAGGTGCAATGCAGGTCTGATTCCCCATGGGAGAACCTACCTGTGGGCGTGGGTCCTGTGCATCAGACCTCGCTTTCCACTGGTCTTTCCGAGTGTGAGCTGGGCCCACGCCATGCAGAACGGTCTCCTATATCATATGTTTTAATAAATATAAGAATCATGAACATAAAGATATGCAAAATGAATTTTAAGAAATATTGTAGAGGACTATAGATAGGGTTTGATATATTGGTCTAATATAGAATAATCATTTATACAGAGCAATGAAAATTTATTTTGTATTTTCATGGTGGATTAATCCTGATAAATTTTTATTATTGCAAGTAAATGAAATTACATTATAATATGCTCTTTGTGATGGACATTTTTTCAAAAATATTTTTTTAGTTTTATTTTAAAATTATAGTTGACATTCAGTATTACTTTATGTTAGCTTCAAGTGTACAGCCTAGTGGTTAATCAGTGATACAATATGCAAAGTGGTCCTCTCAATAATTCAAGTACCCATCTGGCACCATACACAGTTCTTACAATATTATTGACTATATTCCCTATGCTGAAATTTGTATCCCCATGACTATTCAAAAATAATTTCTTTTTAGATTTACTTTTATTCTTATTGTTGACACCATTGCAGATGTCCCCTATTCTCTCCCCACCCTTTGTTCCCCTCCACCCAGCAGTGCCCCCCACCCCTGGCCTGCACCACTGTTGTCTGTGCCCATGGGCTAGCGAACACACATATGTGTCTCTGGCTAACATCTTCTAGTCCTGGCCGAATCCTTCCCCTCTGAGATCTGTCAGTCTGTTCCATGTATCCATGCTTCTGGTCCTATTTTGTTCATCAATTTATTTTATTCATTAGATTCCACATATGAGTGAGATCATATGATATTTTTCTTTCTCAGACTGGCTTTTTTTGCTTAACATAATGTTCTCCAGGTCCATCCATGCTGTCACAAAGAGTAAGAGTTTCTTCTTTTTTACAGCAACTTACTATTCAATTGTATAAATGTATTTTTTTACAAATAGAAACACAAGCATATTAGAGCAGCCTTCTTTCTCACAGAGAAACAAAAGTAAAACCTTAAAGCATAATGCAAAATTAAAGAAGCTTCTGTTTTTTTTCCTGTAATAGAATTTAAATTAAACTTAGGAAGCATACTTGTAAATAAAGAGAGGAAGCTTCTTCTTGTAAATCAAGCTGCATAAAAATAAATCAGAAGGGTCTTGGCTGGGTGCCAGCTTCCTCCTATACACCAAAAGGTTGTGGGTTCCTTCTTAGATACACATCTAGGTTGCAGGTTTGATCCCTGGTTGAGGTGCTTACAGGAAGCAGCAGAATGAGGTTTCTCTCTCTCTCTCATCAGTGGATATGTCCCCAGGTTAGGATTTAAAAAAATAGAAATAAACAAATCAGAAAAAACAAAAGTCACAAAGAACAAAAATCACATAATTTGGTTAAAAAGAAGCTTAACTATAGATGGATCAGTCACTTGATTAATTTTACTTTATACTAAAGTGATACTGATTCTTCTCAGGTAGGATAAAGGTTTTCGAAGTTACACTCACGTGCTTATATAACTCATTTATTCAAACTAGTATTCATAGTAATTCATAGTATTATTTCGAGATTAATACTATGAGTGGGTTTCACATTCCACAAGAGTGACCTTTTCTTAACGACTGCAATGTGGAAAGTGAAACCTAAAATACCATTTGTGGACTGTCGACTTCATTTAGAAAGTTGCTTTATGAGCAATCACACGAAGTAGACTTTTCTAGACTTTTTGAGGGACTGAAATGACCCCAAACTTCCCTCCTTCAGTATACAACAGGCACTAGATTTTTCTGCCTGTGCAGCACTTTGCCTACACGGACAATACAAAGTTTTAGTGGAGGACTCAGATAACCAAAGGTTAGAGACGTTGACAAACACACCTGACTATCGTAACCTGAAACATCCTAGCCGTGTACAGGGGATTACTACCTGCCTTTCTGTTTCAGCCTCATTCAAAGTGAAAAAGAAGTTTTGATGCCTTAGTCATTTTTAATATACATAAAATTGACACCGTTACTACAATTGAAATAAATGTTTGCTTACTACCTAAAATTATCAAGTGGAATACCAGTGACATGAATACAAATTTTTAGAAACAATGAACTGAAGCGATAGCCGTGGACAAGTGGCTAGTCTATCCAATGAGGTAACAGGTTAAGTTTAGCTGAGAAAGGAGCATCTTTTCTCCTAAGTATGGCTTAACCAGCATAATCTGAGTCTAGAGGTAAATAAAGACAGACAGAGACGGTAGATGACAGATAAACAGATGAGATAGATATCGACATCTGACTGCATCTTTTAAGCACTTGGATTTAGTTATGCCTGAATCTAGTCTCATCCTTACATTTTTCGGTTACATTGTAAGAAAATTCTCATTTTTTATTAAGTCAGTTTAAGATGAGTTTTACATAACTCAAAAGGTCTTAACTATCCTAGAAGCTAGTCTATGGAAATGCAGTTTTATGTAAAACAGACCCTGAAGTATGGACTGGTGCAGGCAGCTTACATCATGAGGTAGTGAAACTCTTCTTCTATCCTGGCTGAGGAGTGTTGATTACTGATAGGTGGTGCTAGCACAGTGGCCGGCTAAACTGTCAACTTAAAAAAAATTATTTTAGCCCTGGCTGGTGTGGCTCAGTGGATTGAGTGCCTGCCTGTAAACCAAACGGTCATCAGTTCGATTCCCAGTCAGGCACATGCCTGGGTTGTGGGCCAGGTCCCCTGTAGGGGGCACACGAGTGGCAACCACACATTGATGTTTCTCTCCCTCTCTTCTCTCTCCCTTCCTCTCTCTCAAAACATAAATAAATAAAATCTTTTTAAAAATTTACTTTAAAGCAGTTTTTTATTTGATGTTGGATGTTTTTATTTTTTGTTGCTCATGCAAAAAATAAATCAATAACAACAGTAGTGAACAAAGGCATCAATGTTTAGTAAAAACACCCAGTTGTCAAAGCAAATAAAGATGTTCCTCTTTAGTTCCCACATATTTTAATGACTATGTATTTTTTAGTCATTTTTTATTGTTGCTCAATTACAGTTGTCCCCATTCCCTCCCCCCATTACTCTCCCCCACCCTACCCATCTCCACCTCCCACATTCAATCCTCCCCTGCCCTTGGCTTTGTCCATGGTCCTTTATACATGTTTTACATTTACAACAAAACTGAGCACGAACATAGAGAGAGTTTCCATACAACCCCTTCCCCCCTATATGCACAACTTCCCCCACTACCAATATCCCCGAGAGTGGAACATTTGTTACACAGTTACTTGCTGACACACCTTTATCACCAAACGTCTGTAGTTTACATTAGGATTCACTCTTAGTTTTGTCCATTCTATGGGCTTTGGCAAAAAGTATCACACAGCATATTTCCACCGGCTTAAAACTTCTTTGCTCTGCCTATTCCTCCCTCCCTCCCCTCTAATCCTTGGCAGCTGCTGATCTGTTTATTATCTCCATAGTTCAGCTTTTAGAGAATAGCATATAGTTCAGTGGGCCCCAACCTTTTTTGGCATCAGGGACCAGTTTCGTGGAAGACAATTTTTCTGTGGTCCAGGGTTGGGGGATGGTTTCAGGGTGATTCAAGTGCATTACATTTAAGCTCATCTCCTGCTGTGAGGTCTGGTTCCTAACAGGCCCAGACTAGTTTCAGTTCATGGCCCAGAGGCTAGGGACCCCTGATATAGTTGGAATCATACAGTCAGTGGCCTTTTCAGGCTGGCTTCTTTCACTTAGTAATATGCACTCAAGTTTCCTCCAAGTCCTTTTATGGCTGGAGTGCCTACTTTTTTTTAGAGCTGAATAATATTCCGTTTTATGAATGTACCATGGTTTATTTAGCTATTCACCTGCTGAAGGGCATCTTGGTTGCTGCCAGATTTTGGTAATTATAAATAAAACTGCTACTAACATCCATGTGCAGGGTTTTAGGTGGATATAAGTCTTTAATTCACTTGGGAAAATACCAAGGAGCATGACTGCTGGAGCACATGGTCAGAGTGTTCAGCTTCGTCAGGAACTGCCAAGCTGATTACCAGAGATGCTGAGCTGTTCTGCATTCCCACCAGTAATGAATGAGAGTTCCCATTGCTCCTTATCACCCAAAGTCCATAGCCTCCCCGATATTTGGTGTTTTCAGTGTCTTGGATTTAGGTCATTCTAATAGGGATGTAGTGGTACCTCATTATTATTTTAATTTGCAATTCCCAAATGACATGTAATGTTCAATATTTTTTTCATATGTTTACTTACTATCTGTGCATCTTTGCTGAGGTCTTTTACCCATTTTTCAAGCAGGTTGTTTTCTTAGGTTGCGTTTTAAGAATTTATAAATTTTGGAAAATAATACTTTGTCAGATATCCCTTGTGCAAATATCTTCACTCCCCCTGTTTTTAAAAATAAAATGAGGTGGTGTTACCACCGACCAGGTAACAAGTCTTGTATATTTCCTGCAGACTTTAGCAAAGCCGTGTAAGTGACAAGATTCTATCAAATATGCTCTTCCTAGAAGGCAAGGAGGGAGGGAAATATAGCTTTTCTAAGTAAGATTCATTTTGTCAATGGCCAGAAATCCAGCATGATTGAATTGCAGATGGGCTTGAGTCTGGCAGAGCTGAGTCTTCTGCACCAGGCCAAAGTCAGAGAAAGCGAAGAAGGTAAAATGTGGTTGAACCATGTAAGATTGCAATCTGGGGAAGTCTGATTCTCCTCCCCTAACACATCTTCTCAGGCTCCTTTTATTGACGGAGATGACAGTTACCCTCATTGTAGCAACCATTCCATGAAATGTAACATGGGGCAAGGAGAAGGCAACTGTCTCTTCTAACTCAGGGTATAGTGTTTCACTGTCAAGGGGCCCAAGGCCAAGTTGAACGCTGAAGTCTTACAAATGGATGAAGCACTAGCACCTGGTGTTATATGACAGAAATCCTCAGATTTAGTTCTTGATTCAAGAACCAGAACTAATCAAGATCTGTGGAGCTGAACAATATAAGTCAATGAAGGCTAATAGACCTAAAGGAGATATGTTGCCAGTGAAACCCAAGCCAATTACCCAAGAAATTAAAAGCCTCCTACCACCAGGCCTCTGAATCAATAGCAGCTGGAAATACACTAATGTAGTACACAGTCAGAAAGTGAGCTCTCCCTGGCGCTCATCTCAGTCTAGGCCAGGGGTTTACAGCAGTGTCTGCATCAGTGGGTCAGCACAGGTGCCCTGCCATTTATTAAAGATTTTGAACCTCATTAGTCTCATCTAAATTGTTCTTTGAATATATATTTGTTCATGGACAGTCATCTTGCTTAATATAATTGACTCCTAGATGGCTTCAAGTACAGTAGAGTTATAGATCTAAATTTTAATCAAATAATGGAAGAAGAATGTGTTTTTTACCTAAAATATAACACCAAAATAAAACTCACAGAGAAGAGTAGTGTGTGGAGCTCAGGAGAGCTGGAACTAGCCCCTGGTCCTGGTTTTCTGTGAGTGAGGTAGAATCTTTTGACTCTGTCGTGCTAACATGACTTTGGAAAGTGAAAGTAAAAACGTTCAGTGAGAAAACAAATTCCTTTAAACAAAGCTATTTCTTGTAAATCAGGCAAGGAAAAGTGGGGTCAATGTGAACTTGTAAACTCACATGCCAGGCCACTCTTTTATACAATCAGTCACACTCAATATAAAAACATCTCATGAATGCACCTTGTCTTATGAAAGTCCAGAAAAGGCATGAGTGGATTTAGCATGAAATAGTGTTATGGGTACTTTCTTTTTCCTTTCTGGAATCTGGACCTTTACTTCACTGATCCTTCTCAGAATAAGCTGACGATATTTATGGCCACTTGGCCAGCAAATTTAGCCATGCTTAGGCCTATAGCTTTCTGTATTTTTTACTCCTGTATAAATATGTTCTGGAAGTCTTACAAGTATGAGTTAGTACATAGGTAGTTTTTTCCTTTCTTTTCTTGATTCTATCTTCAGAAACAGAAGAAAATCAAAGACACTAGAGATGCAAAAAGGAGAGTAGAGAAAGAAAAAATTTAAAAAAAAACACAGGAAGAGGATTTAAGTCTGAGCATAAGAAAAATATCTGTTTAGTGTGTTCATTATAAGATTTAAAAACATAAAGATATAGTAGAGTCATTTCTACAGAAAAGAAAAGGAAAAGATTTTTATACCTTTTTTTCCAGATTAAATATATATGTTTATTTCACCCAATGCACTTTTTTCTTTGAAATAATGATAACTTCTCAAATAGACTCTTGAGGGTTAAGAACGTCAGCTTTTACACAGAGGAAAATTATTGTGACTGTTTTTCCCCCACAAAGCTTGATAAGCTAAATCTTGACAAGATATGCAAAGCATTAACTTAAAAGGAGACAGCCTTTTTTCCTGCTGGGGTAGGATGAGGGAAGAGTAGTCAATACTTGTCCAGGCTCCTGTCAGCCTCTCATCACTTTAGTTAAGGACGGGAGCAGGGCTCTCTGGGAACCACAGACTTCTTGCTACAAGACACCCAATTAGCCCTAAGCTGAGCAGCAGCAACCACCAGAGTTCTTCTGTCCCGAACAAAAGTTCTGAGGATCCAACACTGAAGTACAAACAGAAAGTAAATGGCAGGTCTGTCAGTGAAACAAACCACTGGGTTTTCTTAAGCCCTGGGGCCTCCTTTGGAGAACTTTCCTAGTTTGTGTGCTGAGTAGAAAGATGCGTAGAGGTCAAGGGGCCTAATAGGTTGCTTTGTTCCCTTTCCTGCCCAGCAATGTTGGGCCTCTTGGGGACATAGTTTTGAGCCACAATGTGTCTATGGTGATGTGCCTTTGGTAGGAAGAGGATTCCAAGTTCTGAGCTTTTCTCTACATATCCCTGGGGATACTATTCTAAATATAGCAAAGATCAAGAAAAATTTATTGTTTCTCATTAAAATTCAGGTGACTCCAAAACTTGACCCAGGCAAACCTACTCAAAGTGACTCAAGGCGGTCAAGGCCTGTGTACATGAACTTTGTGTGTTTTCCTACAAGCGTTGCAGTCTAAGAGACAGGTTTTTCTGTTCAAGTTCTGCCAAATTCATCAGTGACCTCTAAGCAAAACTCAGTTTAAATTTCTCCTTTCAAAGATAATGCAGACGGAAAAGTAATGGCTAGAATCATACTTTGAGTGCTCCAGAGGCAAGGATTATTATTTTACACTTAGTTGCCAAAATAATTATATATATGTTATGCATAATATATATACTCACATACATAAAATGAATATAATACTAGTTTGAATATCTGTATCCTTAAATATGTACAGAAAAGCATTTGAATTGACTTGAGTGAGCTCAGTCACCCAGAACCTGAACTTTTGAGTGATTTACCAAGTGACTAATTATTTACCTCGATCCAGTGAAATAATAATCTGGAATTTCCCAAGCACTGGGTGGGAGTTTTTAGGTGTTTTGAATTGAATCTAAGGTAATATGAGAAGGCAGTTTATATTCAATGCATAACCTGTACCAAAGCTTTATTCATCTTTAAAAAAAAAAAAGCTTTCCTTGAGTGGAGAGAAAATCATAAGCATGATAATGAAAGGAAAGGAACAATAATAATAATAATTTTTAAAAACTAGCTTTGGATATAGGTGAACTTAGAATTTATATTTAGGGAGTCAAGGTAGTTTGTTTTTATTTCAAGCTGTTTCTTCCCCTCATAGTTATGCAGGCCAGAAAGGTTCTGTGCTTTTTTTTCCTCCACTCTTCAATTGTTCGGTCTAAAATTGGATTCTGTTGCTTTTTGTGTTATTACCAGTTATGCCAGAAGGAGGAGGGAATGCGCATGAAAAAATCCAGTGAACTTGGGGGATTATTAGAATAAACCTTACAGACATGAAGAGCCTAGAGTTCTACAAGGAGTAAGGGCTGAACAGAGTTTACAAATCCTGGCTCTGTTGCTACTGCAGTCTCAGCTTTCACCTACATAAATGGACACTGAAGTATTAATTCAAGAAATAGAAGGTGAAACAGACAAAATGAGCCCAAAGAAAATGACTCGGGGAGGTCAAAGATAGCAGCAGAGTAGGTAGAAGTTGCACTAACAACTTGCTAGGACCAAACCAGAATTACAACTAAATTATAGAAAAATCATCTTGAATAACCAAATGAACAGTAGTTGGAGAGAAGCCTTGTAACCAAGGACTTATGGAAAAAAACCACAGTACTACAATGAGACAGGTAAAAAGTTCTGAGACGCAAGACGGCTGGCTGCAGCCCCCATGGGTGGCAGCTGAGGTTTCAGAGGCGTATATCAGCAGCCAGCGGTTCCCCCTGAGAAGGGTAATGTCTAAAACCCCAAGTTGGGCTCCTCAGCTTACAGCACCAGATCGAGGAAAGGAACTCAAATAAATTCTGGCTGTGAAAAGCAGCAGGATCTTTGTTTGTCAGGGAGAAATGACTAGAGGTGCAGAGAGCCTCTTAAAGGTCCAACAACAAAATTTTGTTTGCAGCCACTTACCCTGGGCTCCGGCAGAAAGGGGGGAGAACAGACTAGGGCCACATAAGGAAACTCTGGGGATGGTGGTTCTGGGGAGAGAGCTGAAGTGTCACCCACCAGGATCCCTGTACTGACTCATTCCCCACACTGCAGAAGCCACATCTCTTGGGCAGGGCACTTCCTTCCAAGCGGCATCAGCCTGAGGGGATGTGGTAGCCCACCTGCAGGAATCCCTCTTGCCCTACCCTATATACCTTAAGCCAGGCTACTGAAGTGTGCAGCTGGAGGCATTTGCACTAACTAAGCCTAACAGAAAGCCTGGAGGACGAGGTGAGTCTCTGGGAGCACTGAGACTTTAGCTGACCCTCCCCCAGGCCTGGCATTGATAAAAGTCAGCCTTGGCATGCAGCTTGGTTCTTTCTGCACACACGCAGGCCCAGCAAAGGAAGCCACCATCTGACAAAATAGACTTTAAAACCAAGACCATAGTAAGAGACAAAGAAGGACGCTACATAATAATAAAGGGGAAAAATTCAACAGGAGGATATAAACCTAGTAAATTTTAAGCACCCAACATAGGAGCACCTAAATATGTAAGGCAAATCTTGATGGACATAAAGGAAGAGATTGACAGAAAAGCATTATAGTAGGAAATTTTAACACCCCATTGATGTCATCGAACAGATCTTTCAGACAGAAAATCAACAAAGAGTCAGCAGCCTTAAATGACACACTGGATCACATTGATTTAATTGATATATACGCAGCACATCACCCCAAAACGGCAAAATATACATTTTTTTCAAGTGTACATGGAACATTTTCTAGGATAGACCACATATTAGGACACAAAACAAGTCTCAATAAATTTAAGAAAATTGAAATCATATCAAGCATCTTCTCTGACCATAATGCTATGAAATTAGAAATCAACCACAAGAAGAAAACTGAAAAATACAAACACTTGGAAGCTAAATAACATGTCATTAAACAATGAATGGGTCAACAATGAGATGGGGAAGAAATCAAATATACCTTGAAGCAAATGAAAATGAGAACACAATCGCCCAAATTCCATGGGACACAAAGAGGGCAGTCCTAAGAGGAAAATTCACAGCATCACAGGCGTATCTCTAGGAACAAGATAAAGCCCAAACAATGTAATTTCATACTTAAACAAAGTTGAAGAAGAACAATAAACAAAGCCCAAAGGGAGCAAAGGGAGTAAAAGGAATAAAATAATAAATGTCAGAGCAGAAATAAATGAAATAGAGTCTAAAAATTACAAAATATCAATAAATCCAAGTTCTGGTTCTTTGAAAAGATAAACAAGGTTAACAAACCTTTAACCAGACTCAAAGAGAGAGAGAGAGAGAGAGAACCCTGTTGGAAACCGCCCTGACTGGTTTCAGAAGTTGTAAACCCCCTCCCCCCGCTGTGACTAAGGCTGAGTAAGAGACCTTGGAACCATAAGTCTAAGGAGACAAAGTTTATCTCTCTGGCAGGGCGCCACCTCTGCCCCTTTTACTTCACCTTGCTTGGCCCTGAGCCTGACTGGTTAGCCAATGATGGGTAAGATTCATCAAGGGAGGGATGACCTAAGACAGTCACAGTATGACTTGGGGGGCTATAGAAAAAGGGAGTGATAGAACCCCCAAGGCTTTGACATAGCCTGAGTCCTCATTCGGTCTGCAAGAAGTTTCCTGATCTCTTGGCTGCCTTACTTTCCCTGCCTGACTTAAGCCTGAAACAATGCCAGAGGGCGATGCAGCCCTGAGCTGGAAAGGGTGGGTTCCCCCAGGGCAATCAGGCCAGAGAAAGAATACATAAAATCCTGTGAAACTTGCTTTGCTAAGAATGCCCTCAATTTTCTGATAAGGGTCGGAGCAGGAAATGAGCTTGTTTCCCAAAGTTTTATAGCCCTTTAGCTAACTGACCCTGACTCAGAATAAGCCCTCATGGTTCTTTGTATGTTATCTATTGTTTGGTCCTTACTGCTTGACAATGATCAATGAGTTTTACCTGTATTCCTGTACAAATTAAACCCAATAAAAGCCCAACGAGGAAAAGGCTCCTGGCCCTTCTCCGTGTAGAGAACGGCCACCCTTCCTCCCCAAGCAGATCACATCTTGGTAGACTTGTTCTTATCTGTGGTGGCTAGGGTGGGGGTTGTGGGGAGGAGCCTTGTGGGCAGAGCTCACCCACAGAACCCAAATGAGTAAAATAAAAAATGAAAGAATGCCGGGGTCCAGCCTCGGCGGGGTCTCAGGGTTCCCGAAGGATGCACAGCTAAGGCGAATGAAGTGAGACACCGGTGTGGTGCCGGAGGACAGCCAGGCTCTCTAGACCTGACTGTCTCACTGAGTAAAATCAATCTTTATTTTTATAGGGGAGATTATACAATATTCAATACATAGTATGATTATTAACACAGAAACGGTTACCATAGAAATAATTTCAAAAAGTACAGAAGGTTTTACAGATCAATCATATTAAACAAAGAAACTGAAATTTACAAAAAATCTCACAAAGTAGCTGTATTAAACAAAGGTTATTTTGACCAAGAAGCTCATTAATCAGATAACCAGTGAAGCTACACGAGCACAAACTTTCACATGCTGATTAATAATTAAATATCTACTAAATTTCTATAAATTGATCTAAATTAAAGTGGTACAAGGAGTGCTTTAAAAACTAGTTATTGTTTATAGAAATTAGATAAATGATTCTTTACCTTGCTCTATTAACTACGTATCTTGGGGGGGCTATATTATGTTTTTATGTACTGGGATTATTATATTTTAATTAAAACTCCTTCCTCCTCTCTCCACCTGGTCCCAACAATAACCGCTCCTGCCCAGGGCATGGGAAAGGCAGCGGTTCTAATAAATCTTGAGCTTTTGAATGGTGACTCCTTAGACTTTCCCAGCAATGGCTTCCTTCAATGTTTGGCAGCTAGTCTGCCCATAGTTTAATTCTATCCTTTACTTTCCAGGTGGGGGGAGCGGACAGCATTAGGGTTATTAGGGGCTTCTAGTTAGTGGTCAGCAAATTATTCCACACAGAATCAGAGGCATCGTGCAGAGTATTTTGTTATAAAGCACAGGTGTCCAAAAATTTCACCACCTGATGCCAATAGGGACAGGCATACGGGAAGAGATGGATAAGAGATCTGGCCACAGCCGCTTCTGCCTTGCAGACTCGTCTCATCCAACCCGACCTTCTCAAGGGTCGGATGTTGGACAGTCTCCAACAAAAGAAGAGTAATAACAACTGACAATAAAGAATTTTAAAGGAGTGTAAGTAATTATTATGAACAATTATATGCCAACAAATTGGACAACCTGGGAAAAATGGATAAGTTCCTGGGAACATAAAATCTTCCAAAACTAAATCAGGAAGAATCAGAGAATTTGAATACAAAGATTATACCAATTGAGATGAAGCAGTAATCAAAAAACTAACAACAAAACCGTGGACTGGATGGCTTCACAGGTAAATTTTACCAAGCATTCAGAGAAGACTAGCAGCTCTCCTTCTCACATTACTACAAAACATTCAAGAGGAGGAAAGACTCCCAAGCTCACTTACAAGGCCAGCATTATCCTTATTCCAAAACTAGAAAAAAACACTATGAATAAAGAAAATTACAGGCTAATGTCCCTGATGAACATAGATGCTAAAATCCTGAACAAAATATTAGCAAACTGAGTACAGCAATACCCTGAAAAGATTATACACCATGATCAAGTGGGATTTATTCTAGGGATGCAAAGTGGGAACAACATTCACAAATCAATACATGTTGATTTACGCATAAACAAAATGAAGGATAAAAACCACATGATCATATCAATAGATGCAGAAAAAGCATTTGATTAATCTCTCAGTAAAATGGGAATAGAAAAAACATGCTTAAACATAATAAAGGCCATATATGACAAACCCACTGCCAGCAACATACTCAATGGGCAAAAACTATAAGCGTTCCCCTTGAGACTGGGAACAAGACAGGGATATCTGCTTTCACCTCTCATATTCAACACAGTACTGGAAGTCCCACCCACAGCAATTGGACAAAAAGAAGAAATTAAAGGCATCTAAATTGGAAAGAAAGAAGTAAAACTGCCATTATTTGCAGATGACATAGTACTGTACATAGAGAACCCTAAAGATTCCACCAAGAAACTACTAGAATTGTTAAATGAATTCAGTAAAGTAGCAGGATACAAAAGTATTATCTATAAGCCAGTTTCACTTTTATGTGCCAATTATGCACTATTAGAAAGGGAAATTAAGAAAATAATCCCATTCACAATTGCTCCAAAAAGAATAAAATACCTAGGAATAAATGTGACAAAGGATATAAAACCTGTACTCAGAAAATTATAAAACACTGAAGAAAGAAACCAAAGAAAATGCAACTAAGTGGAAGCATATACTATGTTCATGGATAGGATGAATTAACATCATTAAAATGTCCATACTACCCAAAGCAATCTATAGCTTCAATGCAATTCTTATGAAGATTCCAATGTTGTAGTTTATAGAACTAGAACAAATATTTCAAAAATGTATATGGAACCATAAAAAAACCCAAATAGCAAGAATAATCTTGAGAAAGAAGAAAAAGTTGGAGGAATCATGTTACCTAATACGAAGCTACAGGAAAAATGGGGACGACTGTAATTGAACAACAGAATTTTTAAAAAAATCAGCATGGTACTGGCATAAAAACAGACACATAGACCAATGGAATAGAATAGAGAGCCCAGAAATAAATCCGTGCCTTTGTAGTCAATTAATATTTGGCAGAGGAAGCAAGTTCGCACAATAAGCTAAAGATAGTTTATTCAATATGTGGTGTTGGGAAAATTGAACACATACATGTGGAAAAATGAAACTAGACCACCTTCTTACAACACACACAAGAATAAATTCAAAATGGATTAAAGACTTAAATGTTAGACTTGAAACCATAAACATCCTAGAAGAAATCATAGGCACTAAAATCTGGGGCATTGCTCATAGCAAGGCAAACAAAAGGAAAACTAAACAAATGGGACTACATAAAACTAAAAAGATTTTGCACAGCAAAGGAAACCATCAACCAAATGAAGAGATGACCCACTGAATGGGAGAACATATTCACTGATACATCTGATAAGGGGTTAATATCCAAAATGTATAAGGACTTATAAAACTCAATACCAAAAAAAGAAAGCTCCTGAACTACTAGCCAAGATGGAGGTGTGGGTAGATACACATTGTTTCCTTGCACAACCAAAAGGACAACAAGAAATTTGAAAACAAAAAACCAAAACTGCCAGAAAATTGAACTGTATGGAAGTCCGACAACCACAGAGTTAAAGGAAAACCATTAATCCAGACCAGTAGGAGGAGTGGACATGGGCAGTCAGGGTGGAGAGGACGCATAGCAGGGCAGTAGACCAGGCAGGTGAGGCGGTGGCTGGTGGACCAGGCAGTACCACATTCACATGCAGATAAGCTGGGAGGAACACCTGGGGAGAGAGACAGACTGTACAATCCAGTGTTGCACAGGGAAACTAAAGCCTCAAAACCTCTGGCTGTAAATTCCCGTGGGGATTTCAAAAAGGAGAGTTTGTTGGAGAGACACACAGGGTCCTAGAATGTAAACAAACCCACCCACCTCGGAATCAACACGAGAAGGGCCCGATTTACTTGTGGGTAGTGGGGGAAGTGAGTGAAAACCCACTGAGAGCCAAGCAAGCAGCATTGTTCCCTCTCGAAACCCTCCCCCACATACAGTGCCACAACACATCAACGTGTCTTGTACTGCCCTGGTGAATATCTAAGGCTCCACCCCTTACAATGTAACAGGTATGCCAAGAGAAAGGAATATGCTCCCCAAACAAACAAACAAACAAACAACATTCTGGAAAAATAATTAAGTGACAAGGTGATAGCCAACCTATCAGATGCCAAGTTCAAAATACTGGCAATCAGGATGCTCACAGAAATGGATGAGTATCCAAAGAAACCCAAAACGCTAAATCAAAGAATATAAGCACCCCTGTGTTCATTGCAGTCTTGTTTACAATAGTTAAGATTGGGAAGCAGCCCAAGTGTCCATCAGATGAGTGCATAAAACAACTATGGGGCATTTACACAATCAAATACTACTGGGCTATACAAACAGAAGAAAAAATTCTGTTTTTGACACAGTATGGCTGAACCTTGAGAACAAAATGCCAAGAAAAATAAGCCAGTCAGAGAAAGACAAATACTGTCTGATTTCACTCATATGTGGAAGTTAATGAACAAACTGAACTAACAAGCAAAACACACACTCATAGGTAGAGAATAGGCTGACTGTTTCTGGGGGGAGGGGATGAGTAGGGATCAAGCAAAAAGGAAAAAAGCTCATGGACAGGGACAGCAGTGTTTTGATTGCCTGGGGTAGAAAGGGTGGGGGTAGAAGAGGGTAGAAGAGGGGTAAATGGTAATGGGAAAAAGTACAAATAAATAAAAAAGTTGAAAGTTAAAGAAAATGATAGACTAATTTTCACAGGACCTTTTGGCTTCCCTGAGTAGTGCACTAAATGGAACAGAAAGCTCGAGGGGGTTTTTCGCTAGTTTTCTCGCTAATAGAGAATTCAGAAGCGAGAACCTGTTCAGCCTCCAAGGTGAGAACTGTGACCTCAGACCTTCCCTCTTGCTGATGTTAAGGGCATCCATCTCAACAGGGAAACATTAAAGTTGTTCACCTGGAAAATGTCACAAGATGAGGGCTGTGTGTTCCATGTTACTTGGGTGGTAAGTTTGTCAATAAATTTCCCTTCCAATTTATAAACAGGTGCAAGACTTTAACAGGCATTTTAATAAAGTGTGTCCAAATGACCAGTACAAATACGAAAAAGTGATCATCATCATTAGACAACAAAATGCAAATTAAAGCTTCAATCCAATGCTGCTAAAGTTAAAAAGACAGACAATACATGTGTTGGTGAAGATATGGAGCAATTGGAATTCTCATAAATTGGTGGTAATAGTATACATTGTAGAGTCACTTTGGAATATTACCACAGCTTAACATATGTGTATCCTATTACCCTACGATTCTACTCCTGAGTATGCACCCAACATACTCAAATGCCACGAATAAGTGCCATGTCCACCAAAAAGACAGGTGAAACTTGTTCATAGCCTCTTATCAATAATAGCGTCCAACTGTAAACAATTCAGCACAGTAGAATGGATGCATAAATTATACAATGAAATACGACATAGAAATGAATATAAGTAAACTACTGAGATACATAGCAATGTGGTTTAAACAAAAGACACCAAAAATAACTAGTGTACGACTTATACAAAGTTCAAAAGCAGATACAATTAATCAACGATGATGGAAATGAGAACAATAGTAATCCTGGGTGTGTGGAGCACGAGTGACTAGATGGTGGCATGTCAACCTCCTGGGGGTGGAAATGTTTTATATTGTGACATGATGGTGGTTACATGGGTGTATGCAAAAATTAATCGAGCTGCACCTTTTGGTTTAAAGATTTTACTTACTTTTAGAGAGGAGAAGGGAGGGAGAAAGAAAGGGAGAGAAACATCAATGTGTGTTTGCCTCCCACGTGCTCCCCACGGGGGACCTGGCCTGCAGCCCAGGCATGTGCCCTGACTGGGAATTGAACTGGCAACCCTTTGGTTTGCAGGCCACTGCTCAATCCACTGAACTACACCAGCCAGGGCTGAGCTGCACCTTTAAGATTTATACACTTTATGTGTAAAGTATAGATATATTAATTATATATTACTATACATATATTTTACACATGTATTTAACTATACATAATAAAGAAAAGAGCTAGCGGTGAGTAATAATTCTGTTGTTGAGAACCTGTACCTCAAATACAAACATTTTCAATTCTTAACAATATACCATATTTCACTAGAACAAAAAGCCTAAAAATATTATCTTTGAATTTAAAAAAATACAAAGAAGACATTTGACAAAACGTTAGTAGTGAGATTATGGGCTGTGTTTATTTTCTTTATATTTTTAAGTATTTTTAAATGTTCTTTGGAGAGCAGGCAAATAATTTTAGGGTAGCTGCTAAAATGTGGACTAAAAATAGTACCTCATTTCATTTTAATTCATTAAGTTATAACATTAACATTTAATATTTTTCAGAGGGAATTTCAGGGGAAAAAGGGAAGGGTTTATAGGAACAAAGTTAAAAGACACATGGATAAAAACTAGGGGGAGGGTGGTAATGGGAGGGAAGAGGGGAGGGGGGTGGGTAGGCTTGATTGGGAGTAAAGGGGAGAGAACTGTACTTGAACAATCATTAAAATAAAATTAAAAAAACATTTAATATTTTTCCTTTTGCAGGTATATTTTTAACAAAAGAGATAATTGAAAATTAGGACTCTTTGGGCTAGTCCCCTTTTGGATAAGAGACACTGAAAGTTTATATTTTTCTTTTATTAAAACCATGTGCAAGTTCGTGTCTTTCTTGCTTTATTTGAAAGCAGTGAAGCCTGGCGTTAGGCATGTGCCCTCATTAGTTTATGAGCCCTCATATTCTGACTCCTTTAGTTAATAGACTCAGCTCTGCCATCTCTTAGCTCATGACTGTAGGCAACTGATTTACACACTCTAACTTTCAGTTTCCTCTGAGTTAGGGGTGGCAATAGTCTCCAGAGCAAAAGGGTTGTCCAAAATATAAGTGATTTTTGTTATTGTTAGTGCTACAGTATACAATTAAATTATTTTTGCTCTATGTGTTTGTGGGTCTAGTAATACTGTTATGTTTAAGGTGAATTTTGAAAGATATTTCACATTTAAAATTGCTAAGCACTCTGAGCTCTCAAAAATTAAAAAGCATAGCTCTGACCAACTGATCTACCAGTCTACAGTGGACATCAGTAATCATTTGCATTTTCCAATCCTCATAATAAAGGCAGATCAGTGCTCCTATTCCACACATGGGGACCCCGAGGCTCAGGGAGGTGAAATAAGCCCCCAGAAGAAAAGGAAGACCCCAGAGTAGAGTAGAGGTCTTTTTCTGACTTGCAGACAGTGCTTGCTCCATAGCATCACACCCACCACGGCCGGCAAAGGGCAAATTCTTTCCAGGTGAGTTTAACCTTTAGTTTCTATATGCTTCTCTGGTTTCTCCTTTGATCTGAACTGGGTGCATCATCCCAGTTCAGTCTCCCACACACTTCCCCTGAACCACACTGTGATCAGTGAATTTTCCCACTTGCACGCACGAGCTCATATTGGCCCTTTGCCGGAAGTGCGGCTATCTTTCAAAGCTAAAATCATGTTCTTCATCCTTTCTAGTATACTTCCTAATTGACTTCACGCAGTACTCTTTCTAATTTCAGCCTCTCTTCAATCCTGATTAACACTTTGTTTTTCCTCTTACTCAGCACTAACAGTGCTGTTTTGTGTTGCATGTACTTGGGTATTTTTCTTCCTGTACAATTCTATTATGTATCTTAAAACCTCTTAAGGTACTCAGCATAAAGGCTCAGAAATGGAAGATGCCTAATGGATATGTACTGAATGGATGAATGTGTTAATAATGTAGCAGGCAGATAAGTATACATTTTTAAATATATATTTAAGAAATAAGTTTGGGGGCACATGTCATAATACTCAGAAATGTATTGTCAGGATATTTTAATGAAGCAAATGATTTGTAAATTCTACTTGCATTTCATTCATTAAATTTTTTTTGAGGTATTAAAAATAGGATTCTTGCTCAGTTGTCCTTGGGTCTGATCTCATTAATATATTGGAAATGAATTTGCTCTTCTTTGCAGGCCCATTAACTTCTACAGGCCACAGAGATAGGGCACTCATAGAAAATTTCTTGAATGTCAAATAGATCGAGAGCCAGGGCCAGAAATCATTGGTAAAAGATATGCAGCCATCCTTTCCCAAGGTGGGTCAGGATGCTCTTGCCCAAGGCAACATGGTATTCAACTAGTTTGTTTCACAAACTCCTCAATGCCATTAGAGAGACTGGTGGAAAAACCCTTTTGTGTATGACATATTAATTATATTACCTAATACATTATGTGGTCCTGCACACTGGGTGAACTATGCATGCCCATTTTTAATGTCTACGTTTCTGATCATGAGTTTCATATGGCTTGAGATATACCTGAAAAACTTAATGCAGTACATTTTATCTATTAAGAAATATTGAACTGAATATGCAAACTAAAAAGTATAAATGTAAGTAAATTTGTATTTTGAACCAAAGAACCCTCATTTTTTTTACTTTTTTTATTGATTATGCTGTTACAGTTGTCCCATTTTCCCCCTTCATTCCCCTCCACCCTGCCCACCCCCTCCCACCCACATTCCCCCCCTTTAGTTCATGCCCATGTGTCATAAGTTCTTTAGCTTCTACATTTCCCATACTTTTCTTGCCCTCCCCCTGTCTATTTTCTACCTATTGTCTATGCTACTTATTCTCTATATCTTTTCCCCCTCTCTCCTCCTCCCACTTCTCTGTTGCTAACCCTCCATGTAATCTCCATTTCTGTGGTTCTGTTCCTGTTCTAGTTGTTTGCTTAGTTTGCTTTTGTTTTAGGTATGGTTGTTACTAACTGTGAATTTGAAGTCTTTTTTTACTAGAACCCTCACTTTTAAAAAATAAATTTGGTTTAAAACTTTTAAATTAAAATAGAAGTTTTCAGCTTTTTTTTTTTTGGATGATGAGTCAGTTTTAATATTCTGAAATTCTCAGTTAGCACCAAGGTTCAGTGGATGCAAATTTTGCTAACAAGGAAGTAGAGTGGGAATTTCCAGAAGATTTCCTCAGGTAAATATGTCAGACACTTGGACATGGATCAGCCAAAATTTATGTAACCACTGGCTGATTACCAAATCTCAGAGTACTTGATGAGTAAGAGTTGTGTATTGTCTGAGTTTCCCAGAGAAACAAATCCAATAGCACATGTGTGTATACACATATGTACTAATATGTGTATATATGATTATAAAGATTTGGCTCATATGATGATGGAGGCTGAGATTTCCAAGCTCTTCCTTCAGTCAGCAAGCTGGAATTCCAGGAGAGCTGGTAGTGTAGTTCCAGGGGAAGTTCAAAGGCCTGAGAACGGGGAGAGTCAGTGGAGTAAATTCTAGTCCAAGGTTAAAGGCAGAGAAGACAAATTTCCCAGGTAGAAGGCAGGCAGAGGGGAGTTCCTTCTTATTCACAAGGGGATTAGCCTTTTTGTTCTGTTCAAGGCTTCCACTGATTGAATGAGGCCCACTCACACTTGGAGAAGGCAATCTGCTTTACTCAGTCTACCAATTCAAATGTTAACCTCATCCAAAACACCTTCAGAGAATATTATGCTAAGTGAAATAAGTAGGCCAGAGAAAGACAAATACCTTATGATTTCACTTACATGTGGAATCTAATGAACAAAATAAATGAACAAACAAAATTGAAACAGACTCATAGGTACAGAGAACAGACTGGTAGATGCCAAAGAGGAGGGGGGCTGGGGGATTGGATGAAAAAGGTGAGGAGATTAAGACTACAAACTGGCAGTTATAAAGCTGTCACAGGGATGGCAAGTATAACGTAGGGAATATAGTCAATAAAATTGTAATGATTGTGGATGGTGCCAGGTAGGTACTGACCATATCAGGGCAATTTGCAAAGTATATGGTTGTCTAACCGCTATTCTGTACACCTGAAACTAATACAAAATAATATCGAATGTAAACTGTAATTGAAAAATAAAATTAAAAAAATGAAGACACCTCACAGACCATCAGAATAATGTTTGACTGTATTTTGCCATGTATAATGCACACTTTCTTCCCCAAATTTTGGAGAGAAAAATAATAATGTGTATCATACATGGGTGTAATGATTGCATACCATGGTATAATAATCCCATGCATAATGTGCACAAAAGTGTGGGTTGCATTGTACATAGGAGTGCATTGTGCACAGCAAAATGCAGGTATAGGGGCGCCCCCGTGGCCCAGTCAGGTTGACACATAAAATTAACCATCACAAGCTGTTTCAACAGATCTCCCCGACCACCCAAAATAAATGAATGCCACTCTTAAAGTTGGAGCCTAGATTAGGGAACTCACCTTCTGTGGGCAACAGTGATGTGATAAAGGAGCACGGATTTTGGAGTTAAATTGATCTGGATTAAAATGCCTTCTCTCATTCACCTTCTAGCTATGCAAATTTGGATAAACTAATTAACTTCTCAATTTCCTTACCCACAAAACACAACTAGTCACAGATTATCAGGGAAAACATTTGTGATGTGCTTGTCACACACATAAGCATTCACTATATCATGTCTATTATTAGTAGTAATTCCTTCTGGATTTACACAGCATTGTTCCAAAAAATAATCATTTTGCACTTTGTACTTTAGTTAATATAGAAGATTGTTTGCAGATAGAAGATGAAGCAATGTTGCTTGGATGTCATATTTTTTAGGGTATGTTCAGTGTTCTTTTAAAATCACAAAAGCGTATAGACAATTTTAAATAATTGTTATGTGCTTTAGTTTTAAGATGTCCTGAGTCTACTCTGGGTGTCTGGAGTGTCAGACTCAGTAAGGCAAGACAAGAAGGAAACAGGACACAAGTTCATTGACAGACGGCAAAGTGTTCCCTCTTGTTTACAAAGTGTTCCCTACTAGGTCATGTCGATTTGGAGACTGAAAAACACATGGTGTTGGGGCTACTTACAGGGCATTTTAATTTGGCTACACAGAACTCCGTGTGCTTGTTTGGGGCACAAATTCATTACGGCCCCAGTGACAAGAACAAATGCTGACCAGGCGGCTGATTGAACATTGTTTATCTCGTTATCCTGGTATCCCACAAATGATCCGGGCTTCACGATAATGGACCTGCTCTGAGCTCAGCACTAGAAATGCATGCTGGGGGCAGCAGTCCTGGACCTGCGCCAGCAGTCAGGCCAGGCCTCAGGGGAGTCATGGAGCAGCGCGTGTCGCCTGTTTGTTAACTTTGTCTTCTCTTTTCGTACTATCTTCCTCTTTTCCAGACCAGCTCCCATCACGCACTGTCTCCCGTTCCTGTGTTCTCTCTGCAAAATCAGGAAAATAAAAATTACTTCCTAAATTGAGTAAGGATTAAATAAGGTAATGTCTCTGGTGAACCGTGGATTATTATAAACACTTGCAATTGTTTCATAATTAGAGCGATACCATTGGTTTTGCATTTCCCTTAGAGAACTGTAGGCTTCTGAGAGCCTGCAGGTGCCTTGCTCATGGCCGATCCCCAGGAACTGGCACTGTACTGAGCATTTAAGAGGAATGCAACAGCATTTATTGAATGAATGGGTAGATGGAGGGGTGGATGGATGGATGGATGACAGACCATAGGGTAAATGGATAGATGGATATTTGGAGATTCAAAAAGTTGCTGGATGCATTATCCTTGTGCCTCTTCTCTGCCTGGACAGTACTCATTGACCATAGAAGAAAAGCACAATTCTCTTTTATGATAACCAATAAACTGGCAATTTATCTGAAGTCTTAAACCCTATAATGTTGGCATAATAGTTTGTAAGGGTTTTTTTATTTTTAATTAAATCAAATTAATTAATTAATTAATTAATTTTTATTTATTTATTACTGACCATAAGCCAAAGTTAGTTCTTCAAAGCAGGCAGGAAAAAAAAATCATTTGATCTTAAAATTCATACTCAAAAATAAAAGCTAGTAGTGTATTTTTAGTTAATTACTGTGCTTACAAATTTTGAGTCAGACTGACCACTAGGGCTAGTGGTGATAGAGCCACACCTATTATTTCTACTAAGTGCTATCCTAAATTAAACATCACCTGTGTTATTATTTTTTTAAGCTTAATTATTCCAGAGAACATAAAGAGCTGACATTATCCTGTGTGGACATGAAAAATAGCTACTTACCCTTGTTAACTGTGCTGCTAAACCCCAGGCTCCAGAAGCACTTTATAAATGTAGAATCACCACCATGTTGTACAACTGAGATAGATTATTTTATATCAACCATACTTGAATTTATTTTTTTAAAGGAAACTTCCACCACCACACAGACAAAAAAACCATATTAAGAAAATACCATATTCTCAGTGGTAAGGCCAAGTAAATGGAAAATGAAGTGTCAAAAAAAAGTGCAATGAGGCTTTCCTCCTCACAGTGTGGCCTGTGGCCCAGCAGCCTGGGGTTCTCCCAACCCACCGGAACGTGCATCATCAGAATTTGTGTCCTGACAAAATCCCCAGATGATTCGCATGCGTTTAGCATTTGAGAACTTTCACAAGAGACTGCTGCCATCATAGAAAGTCAGAAGTGGGGGCTTCACCTCTCCCCAGAATTGATGGTCATTTAAACCCATCTGCTGAGAAAAGCTGGGCATTTCAAAGATGAGAAGAAAGAAGCAGAAGTTAGATACACAGAGATAGAGGTGGTAGCCTGGGTTCTTGAATTTTCTATACCAAACTCCCCGAAAGCAAACTTTCCTTCATTTTTTGATCTTGGATGTCCAGATTTCTAGGTGTATCCTTACCACAAGCCTCCCTCTTTGCATTGGCTAGCTGGAGTGAGTGAACTAAATCAGGATTAAAAGAAAATTAAAATGGATATTTGGAGTTATTTTGCATACCCTGTATAGATATTATTTATGAGCAAGTTGTCTTTTCTGCTTTTTTAATATCCCTTAAATAATACATAGTCATTACTTTAAAAATTAATTTTTTAGAGGAAACAAAAGTAGAAAAACATTTTTTCCCCTAGGGCCTCATTCCCATTTTCCAGAGGTCACCAATTAACAATGTCTTGTATAAATAATATTTTTCTGCATACGTGCAATGCTCTGTTTTTCCCGCTCCTTGGCAGCAACAGAAGAAAGTGGATCATATTATTAATATTACAATATATCTAGAGGGATACATATAATATCTAACATTTGTTTAACTCATAACTTTTTAAAATGTCCTTCTGTAGCTTTATTTCTAAAATGGTCATTGGAGGCAGGCAGTACAAATATCATCACTTTCATAGATTTGACATATGGATGCACTAAGGCTTAAAATCCTGACCTCGGATTTCATTCAGGTTCCCTAAATAAGTAGTTATGTGACAGTTCCTGCTGTGTTTGCTTTAAAATAATTGAGGGCATTATCCTTTAAGGCTCATGTAGGGATATTCTTTTAGAATTAGTGCTAGAGACAGACCATTGTCCCTGAGAAACTCAAATGCTTTATAAAGGCTGAATCACTGACCACATTTTAAACTCTTTCCTCAATGGCTAGGGGTCTGTGAATGAGAAAGACGCTCTGTAATAAACCAGACAAACTATCAGAGTGCTACATGGTGACTCAAAGTAACCCAACAGGATGGTCCGATGACAAATTCCTCACTGGACAGTCCCTGCGGGTAGTTATGCCCCAGGCCTAGCTTCCTTAGTGAAGGTCTTCTTTACCGTAAGCAAGCCCTGTCCTAGTGACACAACATATCTTTGTAATATCAGAAGAATTCTCTCTTTTAGACCCCTGAAGGCACATCCTCAGGCACCAGAGCACAAAACTACCAGCACACAAGATCGCAGAACCCCCTCTTTTTAACTTATTCCCCGCATACTGTCTCTGTGTGCTGTAACTAACTATCCTCTACCAACCAAGGTAAAAGAAGCATGTGTTTCTCCATTTTGTATTTTATCTAATCCCACAGATTTCTGTGCTTTGCTTTCTCCTGCCCCCTTGATCTACCACCAGCAGATTTCATGTAACCTCCCTTAACTTTTCTCCTTTAATTCTAACGTATAAAATAAGCTGTAAAACTGCCATCCTCCAGAGCATTTTTCTCAAGTTTGAAGTTCAGTTCTGGGCCTCAAAATCTTAGGTCAAATAAACTGTTTTAAAAGTATTTCTATAGGCTGGACGTTCTCTTGTGGACAGCACTCAGAGCCAAACCAGAAGCCAACCACAGTTGACTTCTCTAGTCGGAATATTTGGTGCTTTTCCTTGGCTATGAGCTCCTATTTATAAGACACTATTTCATTGTATTTTTTTTTGTGTAGTTAAAATCAGTTTTAAATATTTTGTGGAGTAAAGATGGAGTTTAGATAAATATGACTTCTAAATTGAGGAAACCAAGACACCAAGGAAAACGAACAAGTTTATTGAGATATTTGCTGGTAGCACTATAACTGGAATTGTGCTTTCCTAAATTCTAGTTCATGCTGCTTCCTCTGTTCTGCATAAACTGAGTGTCAAGCTTTGTCTCCTTAACCATGGGACACAATATAATATATTTGTTTGTAAAAGTATGGCAATCCTGACAGTAACCAGAGGGGAGGTGGGAGAGGATAACAGGGGATAAAGGAGGAAGGGTTTTCAGGAACATCTATAAAGGACAAATGGACAAAACCAAAGGGGAGTGGGTTCAAGGGTGGGAGGTGGGGATGGCTGAGGTGGGGGAGAAATGGGGACAACTGTACTTGAACAACAATAAAAAATAATAAAATAAAAGTATCACAATCCTGTAAATATCACAGCTGAATGTTGTTTGAATTGAAAAAGTGCTTCAGCTTTTGAAGGCCATCAAGCTTTGCCTTAGGATCTACCCAGTGCTGGGAGGCTGGAATTTGCCAGCAACACAGCAACAGATGAAGGCTCTGTAGTTCTTGCTGCACTAAATGGTCCTTTAAAAATGCAGAACATCAGCCCTGGCTGGTGTAGCTCAGTGGATTGAGTATGGGCTGCGAACCAGAGGGTTGCCAGTTTGATTCCCAGTTGGGGCACATGCCTGGGTTGTGGGCCAGGTCCCCAGTAGGGGGCGCAGGAGAGGCAACCACACATTGATATTTCTCTCCTCTTCCCTTCTCTCTAAAATGAATAAATAAAATATTTAAAAAAATGCAGAACATCACTTTATTCTGACAGCCTTTTTCTAAATGTATTGCAAGTATCTACATTAAATCAAAACATGTAAAAGGGGGGGAAGCAAAACACTTTGGTGGGCAGAGAAGTGACACGCTCTAAAAATGACTATTTTAAGTTTTAGAGGAAATTCCACACTGTTTTCCACAGTGGCTGTACCAGTCTGCATCCCACCAACAGTGCACTAGAGTTCCCTATTCTCCGCATTCTCGTTAGCATTTCTTTGTTGATGTGTTGATGACAGCCATTCTGACATGTGTCAGGTGATATCTCATTGCGGTTTTAATTTGTATTTCTCGGATGATTAGTGACGTTGAGCATCTTTTCATATGCCTATTGGTCTTCTGTGTGTCTTCTCTGGAGAACTGTCTGTTCAGGTCCTTTGCCCAATTTTAATTGGATTGCTTGTCTTTCTGGTGTTGAGTCCTATGAGTTCTTTATATATTTTGGAGATCAAACCATTATCATTGGCAAATATGTTTTCCCATTCAGTGGATTCCCTTTTCATTTTGATGACATTTTCTTTAGGCATGCAGAAGCTTTTGAATTTGATGTACAGTCCTACTTGTTTCTTCTTTCCTTTATTTCCCTTGCCCTAGAGGATATATCAGCAAAAATATTACTGCATGGGATATCTGAAATTTCACTGCCTGTGTTTTCCTCTATGACTTTTATAGTGTCACGGCTGATCCAGAGATCACAGGGCTGGGATTACACCCTAAGAGTCCTTAAGCACCAATTCAAAAGAAACGGTGCACCCCAATGTTCATAGCAGCATTATTTACAATAGCCAAGTGCTAGAAACAGCCTAAGCACCTGTCAATGGATGAGTAGATAAAAAAACTGTGGTACAACCAGAAAGCTGTGTGAGGTGCTTACTTACACCTTGGTTCGGATCTCTGTAACACATTTCTATTCTTAGTCCTCCTCATGTACGATGTGCTTTGAAAATGTTAGTGTATAACAGAATTGATGTTTGTTTTCTGTTTCATCTTAAACAGAGGAAATAAAAGGGGTTACAGGTTCTTTTTTCTTTTTTAAAAAATTATTTTAAAGTTGCTACCACTGTATGATGGACAACAGAGAGACATGTTGTAGAGTGTTTTATCGCCTAGTTGACAAAGCTGCTTTTGAATGCGGTGACACTACACACTTCTATAATATGTGTTCATGCTAGATGACAAATGCTCTGATTCCGAGTGCCAAAAGCTCAATTCAGTGAATACAACTGATCACACTCCTCCATTTGTGCTCCTTTTATTCTCTATCGGTGCTTAAAGAACTTACCCTTTGCCAGTCATCCACATTGTTGCTTAGGCATTTTATCTTTGCTCAGATTGTGGAAGAGTGGTGGCTTGTTCATGGTGTTGTATTTATGTCTAATGCACATATTAACATGACAGATGCAGTGCCTCGTGTAGCTACAGTCTTCTGGAAAGGCCAATCTTTTAGCAATTGTTTTCCAGATCTTCAGTACATTTTTTCTTTAGATTAAAAAAAATAAAAAAATTATGCTACAATTACACAATGAAGTACTATGCACCAGAAAGAAAGAAGGAACTCTTACTCTTCGATCAACATAGATAGAACTGGAGAGCATTATGTTAAGTGAAGTAAGTCAGGTGGCAAAAGATAAATACCATATGATCTCACCTATAAGAGAAACCTAATGAACAAAACAAATAAACAAAATAAAGCCATGGAAACAAGGAACAAACTGACAGTGACCATAGGATAGGGTGGAGAGGATTAGGGGAGAAAGAAAGGGAAGGGTCCAGTCAAAGAACAGGTATAAATGACCCATGGACGTGGATGACAGGATGGAGACTGATTGTGGGAATGGGGGGAGGGTGGGGCAAACAGCAATGGGGGAAAAATTGGGGCAATGTAATGGAACAAAAAAATAAAAACGACTATTTTAGATTTCATTCTGCAGTGAAAAGGCTTTTTATTAACCTTTCATAGAAAGCATAACAGGAAAGGTGTGGGAAATCTTTTTATTCCAGGTGATATTTGAGCAACTGTGTTGGATGGCTAAAGCCATTTACTGTCAAGAGTGCCCTCTGTTGGATTTTTAATAACGTTCTACAGGGCCCAGCAGAAGGAATGCCTGCGTGCGTGTGGTCGGTCGGGTAATACTGTGGGTGTAATAAGTTATAGTTTTAATTTGAACATTTCACCTAAAATGTCCTATGGTGTGCTTGAGTGTGATAGTGTTGTGTTACAGAATCACATGCTTATGATTGTAATAAAAAGGGGCATTATTTGTGCTGGACCTGTATTTTAGGCTTCAGGATTTCATTTGTTGATCAACTGAGGTTTTTAATGCATTGGTTTAAAAATGTATACATATGCCCTGGCTGGGAGGCTCAGTTGCTTGGAGCATCATCCCTGCACCAGAAGGATGCAGGTTTGATCCTGGGTCGGGGCAAGTTCGGGAGGCGACTGATGATGTTTCTCTCTCACATCTCTCTCTCCCTCTCCCTCTCTCTCTCTCCCCTTCTCTCTCTAAGTCAATTTAAAAAATATCCTAGGGTGAGGATTAAAATATTGTGTGTGTGTGTGTGTGTGTGTGTGCGTGTGTGTGTCGGGAGCCGACAAACAGCTGACCTTTGACACAGTCGGGTTGGGTGAGACGCATCTGCACAGCAGAAGCGACTGTGGCCGGGTCTCCCGTCTATCTCTTCCCGTATGCCTGCCCCTATTAGCATCAGGTGGTGAGATTTTTGGACACCTGTGCTTAATAATAAAAAACCTTGCACGATGCCTCTGATTCTGAGTGAAATGACTTGCTGACCACTAACTAGAAGCCCCTAATAACCCTAATGCTGCCCACTCCCCCCACCTGGAAAGTTAAGGATAGAATTAAACTATGGGCAGACTAGCTGCCAGAACATTGAAGGAAATCATTGCTAGGAATGTTTGAGGAGTCACCATTCAAAAGCTCAAGATTTATTAGAACCACTGCCTTTCCCATGCCCTGGGCAGGAGTGGTTATTGATGGGACCAGGTAGAAAGAGGAGGAAGGAGTTTTAATTAAAATATAATAATCTTAGTACATGGAAACATAACATAGCCCCCCTAGATATGTAGTTAATAGAGCAAGGCAAAAATTCATTTATCTAATTTAGATAATCTAATATCTATAAACAATAACTAATTTTTAAATCACTCCTTGTACCCCTTTGATTTAGACCAATCTATAGAAACTTAGTAGATATTTAATTATAATCAGCATTTGAAAGTTTGTGCTCGTATAGTTTCATTGGCTATCTTATTAATGACCCTCTTGGTTAAAATAATCTTTGTTTAATATGGTTGATCTGTGGGACTTCCTGTACTTTTTGGTTATTTCTTTGTTTAACATGATTGATCTGTAAAACCTTCTGTATTTTTTGAAATTATTTCTATGGTAACTGCTTTTGTTTTAATAATCACATTATGCATTGAATGTTGTATAACCTTCCCTATAAAAATAAAGACTGGTTTTTCTCAGAGAGTCAGTCGGGCCCAGAAAGACTGGCTGTCCTCCGGCACCCCACCCGGTGTCTCAGTTCAGTCGCTTTGCCTTAGCCGTGCATCCTTCGGGGACCCTGAGACCTCGCCGAGGCTGGACCCTGGCATACATGTGGAAGGGGGAAACCCTAGGAATTTCATCTTAAGAATACAAATAAACAGCTATAATAGCATCAGGAGCAATATTACATATCATGAAAAGAACACTGTTTTATTTGTAACAACCTAAGAACAGTTCAGCGAGAATTAATTGAGTGCTTATCCTGGGAGAGGCCCTGTGTCAGGCTTTGGGGTTACAAAGGTCATGCTGACACGACCCCACATCAGGATCTCAGTCTTGCGGGGCGTCAGACCCACCAATACACTGTTACTCTGCCCTGTGTCATTTGCAGTGGGAGAGCAGAGTGACACCTAAGTCATCCTGTTCAGGGAGCAGTTAAGGAAGCCTTCCTGGTGGAGGCTGGCAAAGAAGACAAGGCAGGGCATAGGAAGGCATTCTGGGTAGAGGGAAGAGTATTGGATAAGAGGAAACACGGCGCACGTGCAGAACATGTGCAGAACCTGATCTCAGGCTCAGTCTGGCTGGCTCTGCGCTATACTCAGGGCTTGTCTAGAGGTGATGCAGCCCAACAGCGGTTCTTAGTGGTTTTGGCCTCAGGACTTCTCCCTCTTAAAAGTCACTGGACTTCTGGAAGCCCGTATGACTTCCTAAATCACTGGACAAATGGACTTTATTTCTTGATGATTACCACATTAGAAATTAAAACAGAAATTTCAAACATAGTTGATACATTGACCTACAGGTTGCCTTGAGCTATATTTTATTGTCGGGAGCTGACCAACAGCCAACCCTTGACACAGTCGGGACGGATGAGACGCATCTGCACAGCAAAGGCGACTGTGGCCAGATCTCCTGTCTATCTCCTGTATGCCTGTCCCTGCTAGCAATAGGTGGTGGGATTTTTAGATACCTGTGCGTTATAACAAAAAATCTGCACGATGCCTCTGATTCTGCACGAAATGACTTACTGACCACAGAACAGAAATCCCTAACAACCCTAATGCTGCCTGCTTCTCTTCCCCCCCCCCGCCCCCAGGAAGTTAAGGACAAAATTAAACTATGGGCAGATCAGCTGCCAGAATGCTGGAGGAAGCTGTTGCTAGGAATGTCCTTTAAGAAGTCACCACTTAAAAGTTCAAGATTTATTAGAGCCACTACCCCTCCCATACCCTGGACAGGAATGTTTATTAATGGGACCAGGTGGGTAAAGAAGCAAGGAGTTCTAGTTGAATATAATAATCTCAATACATGGAAACAAATACAAAACATGGCCCCTCCAAGATGTATAAATCAAAAGACCTAGGCAGGAAACCAGTTACCTAACCTATACAAATCTAACCTCAACGGACAATAGCTAATTTCTATATAACTTATAAACCACCCCTTGCACCCTTTTAACTTAGACCAATCCCTAGAATCTTAATAGACACCTAGTTACTAATCAGCACCTGAAAGTTTGTGCTCGTATAGCTTCGTTGGGCACAACGATGATAATAACCCTCTTGGTCAAAATAACCTTTGTTTAACATGATTGATCTGTAAAACCTTCTGTACTTTTTGAAGTTGTTTCTATGGTAACTGTTTCTGTTTTAATAATCACACTATGCACCTGCTCCATTGAATGTTGTATAACCTCCCCCATAAAAATAAAGATTGATTCTCGGGGAGTCAGTCGGGCCCAAAAAGCCTGACTGTCCTCCGGCACCCCACCCAGTGTCTCGCTTCATTCACTTCACCTGAGCCATTCCTCCTTTGGGGACCCTGAGACCCTCTGAGGCTGGACCCCGGCATTTTATGTTTTTACAAATCCTCAATTTTCTAAACAGAAATGAGTGAGAAGGGTGGCACCTGTTTGCAAAACTTCATGTCTGACTTAACGGAGCCAGCTGGCTTCTGATATCTGTCTCTGCATCTCATGTGTTGCAATACCCCATGTCAAGGAGCAGCTGGACAACTCTAATGTACATTCATTAAGCAAAAAAGGATCAAAGGCAAATGACATCACAGTATTATTATGAAAACAGTTTTGATTGGGTGGGCCCCAGGAGTGCCCAGGCCGCACATGGAGAGCAAGGGCTGCAGGCATAGGTGGGGGCAAGTCCTCACGGGAGAGCTGTGTTCGCATCGCTAGTTGCACACTGAATGTTACCGAGGGACGGAGCTGTGAGCTTGGACATACATAGTCAAGTCTGAGGTTGAAGTCATCCTTTTTGCAGCTGTGTGGTGCATGGACTGGAGGGCACAAGACTTGAGAGAAGACAGCTAGTTACAACTGTTTGGCCAAGAAGTGATGAAAAACTCAGCAGAATCAGTGTATTCAGGTATGGAAAGAAGGGAGTGGATTTTGAGAAATATTTAGGAAGTGGAATTGATTAGACTTGGTGATGGATTAAGAGTTGGAGGGACTGGATAGGAGATAGAGAAAATACCATAATGTTAGCTTGGGTACCTGGAGAGCTGCTGGTAAAATTTGTGACACAGTGACTATGGAAACCCATGCCAGGGCAGGAGGAAAAGGAGGTGCATTCAGTTTGGAGCTTGCTGTACGGCTGGGGCTGTGGGAGGACCCAGGACAGGCATCCGGGAGGGTGAATGAGGGAACCTAAATCTTGTGTACGGACCCCATTCATAGGTGCACTTTTACCTCCTCTTGGTTACTGTCCCTGACCCTTTCCACTCCACTCTCTCTTCGTGTGTTAAGTGGCTACAGCTATTTTTGGATTCAGTCAAAGGAAAATGGAACTGGGAATGCATTTAGCTTGAGTTTAGTGGCATGCGCATATTCACGTGATTTTTCAGCCATGGCAGTTATTGCTGACTCACCCAGCAGAGGAACAACCCAGGAACCCTTCTCTCCCACACTCTGCAAAACAGCAGGGCAGAGGCACTGAAACAGGAGCTCACTGTACTGCACCCAGCACCAGACAGGTGTTTGAGAGGCGGTGGAGCAAAAGCAAGGTTAAAAATGAATGGGGCCAGAAGCAACTTGTGGAAGATTCTCCACATCATCAGATACATTTTTAACACGTAAGCAGAGGAAGTTCTTTTCTGGGAGCAATTGTCACTCCTTCCAGTAAGCTGTTGTGTCTCTCTCCCCTCTCCTTGAATCTGGGCTGGTCCTGTGATTTGTGTTGACCAATAGAATATGCTGAAATGATGTGGTGTCATTTTGAAACTTCCATCTTTGAAGATACAAATCTTCCTGCATTTGCATACTTAGCATGTTCCATCTTGGAATTCAGATGCCACGCTTTTAGAATTCCATCTCAGGAGAAAAGGCCATGTGGAGGAGAACCAAGTCACTCAGCTAACAGCCAGCCACAAGAGCCAGCCACCCAGGGAGCACGAGGATGGTCCAGTGCAGTGGGACACTCTGATGACTGGGCCCCAGGTCAATAGTACATCTGGCAAATGGTCCCCCAAGCTGAGCCCAGTCAACCCAGAAATCAGGCAGTAACAAAATGGCTGATTTTAACTTACAGGTTGCAGAATAAGATGTTACTCAGCAAGAGATCACCAAAACAATTGCTGTGGTTAGATCAGAAAGAGGATAAAATAAAGACAACTGGGTCGAAAAGGAGCTCCCTCTTGACAGGACAAACTTGACTACGCTTACAGAGCCAAGAAGGAAAGAGTAGAGGGAGAGTTAGAGGTCCTGGAGAGAGGGGAGGTACTTCAGCAGGTCCTTGAAGGAGACATTAATGAATCGGATTAAGGACACAAATTGAGGTCCTGGCTTTGTATGGAAGGCAGTCACTTCATTCCGCGAGAGTGGAGGACTGAAGTCAGGAGGGGTGCGTCCTTCAGCTTAGTGGACCATTTACCTCGAAGTAAAAGACTTAAGCTAACTGTAACCTGTGGCAAGGCAAATGAGTATTATTTCTTTATTTCAGGAATTTACCTAGAATAAAGAAAATAGAATTCAATTTCTTATTAAAAAATAATGAAAACTAAAAGAAGAAAAAGACAACATCCTAAAAGTGGTAGAATTGCTTTGAATGGTTAAAATTTCTCAAACTCTTTATTTGATTTCTTTGAAAACTTGTGGAATGTGTTAAATAGAGCATTCTTTCAGGACAGTTTGCAACAGTTTAACGAGCAAAAACCTCATTATCTGTTAATAAAAGTGAAGAAAGGACTTGAAATGTGAAAGGATGAAAAGAAAATCTTCACTTTATACATTTTCTCAAAAACATTTTTTTTGCTTTAAAATTTGGCTGACACACTTTGAATTATTAAATTTAGCTTGGAAATATTTAAATAACTTCTTTTTTTTTAATTTCTGAAAAAAATAGCTGTGTACTTTATGTCTATTTTAACACTGTTTATATTACATAAATTGGTACCATTTAAAAATACAGTAGTTGTATTTTCTGCATAAAATCCAGGATACTACAAAAGATGGAAAGAATAGGCTGACATTTGAAACATACTTCACAGCATTTAAATCCAGTGTGACATACAAGTAACATACATGTTGCATCCATTCTGTAGTTTTTAAGTTACGGGGAACCATAACTGAGCAAAGATCCATTCAAAAAACACTCACTCACCAATGTAAGTTTGCTAATACATGTGGCAGTTTGTCTTTGATCCACGAAATCTGTTTTGCAGCGTCTTTTCCAGCTGCTCATTGTAAAACATATTTATCTGCACGCTCTCTACCGCTTGTCTAGAGTGCTCTGACTCACAAAAATTAAGTGACCATTGACCAGAAGAATATCCTTGTTAGCAGCTGTCATTATAGACACAATAACATCATGTCTAATGGCTTCCTCAGGGTCATGGGACCTCAGTTTAAGACACTCTATTAAGTCCTTTGCTAAATCGAGATGGTTCATAAGACAGTGGCAAGCAAAGTTCACACATTCCAGGCATATGGGTACCTGAATACCATGAAACCTGCCCAGCTAACACTGCCAAAGTGGTTTGTTTTGAGAAACCAGTTCTGATTTCTTTGCCCCAACCACTTTTGTCAGCAGTTTAACAACTTGCAGGCGCTCCTCGTTACCACTGCTCTTTAGTTTAAACTCAAGCTGGGATAACACTGAGAGCCGCAAATTACTATCAATGTTATAGAGCCTCACAGGCAAGTCAAAGACACGCTCTGACAAAGTGCCAAGAGGCGTTTTCCCAAGCATCGGAACCTGGATTTAAAACTGGTATCACAGTATATGGTTCAACAGCTTGAGCTATCCTTTTGAGTAAAACCTTTGCCAAATCACATGCTTGCTTGTTTAAATTCTTGTGGGCAGGTTCCAGATTTACTAAAACCCTACCCCAAACCCCTTGAGGTACTGTATCTCCTTCACAAATGATGGAGCTCATGAGGTCTACGTGCGTATGAACTTTCTGGTTGTGGCCACTGTTTATAACGGAAAATAATGTTCTGTACAGTTGTATAAAAAGCTCATGGCTATCTTCCAACTCAAAGCAATATTATGTAACTTAACCCAAACAGTGTTCTCAAGTAAACAAAAATACCTGTTAAATTGTGGGCTCTTTGTATCCTCTAACCCCTTCAACTTGCCTTGTTGCAAACATAAATCTATTCTTTAGTTTATCAGGCGATGTGTAAGGAGATCCAGGAGTGTAAATCCTGAAAATATCAGCAATGCCACAGGCTAGCAGCAGGTAAACATCTTTCTCAGGATGCTTGAGGAAAAAGTCTGAAGCAAGAAGTAAAGCCAGGTTTAAATAAAGCTCCTTTTCTTCCTCAGAGACCTGGTCCACATCCATGCAAGTTGTCACAACCATCTTTAACCATTTCACCGCCTCTTCTTTAGATACTTTATCTGAGATTTTCTTGATGCCAGGAGCCAAAGCAATTTCCCATCACTGGGCTTCATCTTTGAATGAGCCCTGAAGCCATGGTGGAATATTTTTACCCAGCCCGGGGGTGAGATGTTGTCTTCTCTAATGCCTCCAGTCTGGGTCATGTGTCCCCTGGACAGGTTTCCAGGACACCCCCAGGTTCCAGCAGAGGGAAGGTGGAGTGGACTAGAGTTGTGTGAAGAAAGACTGGGGTTTGCGGCTCTGGGGAGAGAGCTCAAGGGACAGCTGCCAGAAACCCTGGGCAGAGTCCCTCTCCCACACGGCAGAGGCCATCATTCTTAGGTGGAGCATGCTCCTCCTCGCATCAGCCTGGGAAGAAGCAATAGCCCCACCTTCTGGTCTCTGAATAACTTCTGTAAAAAATTCTGTATTTCACAGGGTTCCCCAATATGAGCAGCACATACTGTCTCCAGACAAGAAATGAATGTAAGCATGGAGGCCACTGAACTACCTCTCTTCAAAGGCAGCTGGAGGACTCCAGTGGGCAGAAGATTTGGGAAGAACTGTGGCTAGGAGTCGAGACACAGAGAGGAGAGAGATGGGAGCCAGAAAAAGAGACGAGGAGACAGTGCCAGATGGAGCCACTTTATTTCCAAACATGAGTCGAAGCAGACACAGACTTTCCTACCTCCATGCTGGATTTTCGTCTTATAAAACAGATTTGCTGCTAAAATCCTTCATAAAATCTGCCTTTCCCTTCGCAGTAGAAAATAAGCAAAAAGTCACAGGTTAAAAGGTCATGCATAAAATATTCTATCCACCAAGATAATTATATAATAGTCTTAAATTCTTCACAGATCAATGAAAAAAATCATTAAGACTAATTGACACTTCACTATGTTTTGCTGCACTTCAAGATTTTTTCTTCAGATATTTATGTTCATATTTCACAAACGATATTACAAAAAGGCTATCAACTTTTTCATAAAATAGGAAAACAAAACAAAGCCATAACACTAAAATATATACACATCAATCTGCAGAGCATGAACTTTAAAAAAATTAAAACAAAAAGGAAATGAACTCACCCCAAATAAAATATCTCCAACATAAACTCTGTAGGCTTCCCGAAGGAGCTCTTACCACTCAGACTTTGGGTTGGCGTATAGCTTATCCTGCATCTAGTGGTTTTGTGTATCATGATTCACAACTGTTATTATTACAAGGACAATTTCAAGGTCTGAGGTGGGACACAGTGCAAGTCATTAGACAGATCATTCACATGTATAAAAGCTCTAACGAAACTCAAGTATTTCATCAGAAACAGTGCTTGACTCCCCTTTCTTTCACTCCCCTTTCCTCTGAGAGACCCCTGCAGAGGTCTGGAGTCACTTACTGTCTGTAACTGCTCCAGGATTTGGCTTATCATTCTAAGGACAGTGGATGTCATTTTAAGGAAGTCTGTGCATGTATTATATTTTCTTTGCTTAATTAGAGGTAGATAACCTCAAAATAAGGTCCAAATATCAGTTCCTCCAGAGTGTCCAAAGCATAATATTAAACAAAGAGGTTAGCTACCAGAAAGTAAGAATTGAAATTCTAATTTTTAAGAAAAAATGTCTTTGATGATGCATGTGTCTGTTTTTATGGAGACAAAACAAACAAACAAACAAATAAAAAAACCACTGTAGAAGAAGAGGTTGGTATGTCTGTCAGTCTTAAAAAGTGGTTGGAATTTATGGTTGGAAGGAACCTCATAAATCAAGTAATCAATTCTCTGATTTTAGAGGAAAGGGAAAAGAGACCCGGAGAGGGTGAGGGAGTTGCCTGAGCACACCAGCACGCTAATGTGTACAACTATTTTTAGACACACCCAGGCACACACACACACATCCACACCCTGTTGCATTCACCTCCGTTTTGTACAATAACTGCCACCAGCTTACACAATAAATAAAATGAACTATGCAAATTTTCGTTTGTTATTTCACGTCCAGAAGTGGGAAATACCCATCTTTCAAATGAGCGAGAAGTTCTACTTTCTCCCAACTGATACATTTATCAAACTGTGCCGTCACTGGCCTGGACCGCTGCTCTCTGCAGCCCCTGGAAGCAGCACAGGTGGAGGGAGATGTAGGGGCAGCGGGAAGGAAAGCAGAGGCACTCAGCTCACAGAAGAATCAGTTTCTAGTTATGCCAAAGATGTTCCCACTGGCAGTGAAGGCGTCACATCAAGTTCAACTTGGGCTACTGGAACTGCTAGACTTGATGGAAGGACATAATGAGGGTGTGGGCACCAGATGCCAGTGTATGCCCTCTGCCCAGAAGGACGTGAGCTAGTGCTCCTCTGACCGTCAAGGGCAGAGACGAGCAGTGTGGGTCTTGTCTCAGCTATAAACTATAGACTTAGATGGCTTTGCTAGGTGAGGTCATAGTTTCTAATGATCTTAATTTGTAGATGCATGTGAACATCACAATAGTTAGGCCTAATGTACAGTAGTATTAATAGCTATTTTACCTTTTCCATAAAATTATATGTGGATATAATTCTAAGGTAGTTTTTAAAAATATTATTACTTTTAATATTCATTATAGACTTTATTCTAAAAAATCTTGAGCCCAGCTACATATATTAACATGAAATAACTTTAAAAATAAACAATACATTATATACATACCAAAATAGCCCCGTTTTAAAGCCATGTAAGTGAAAAAGTTGAGTTTTTAAGAATAAACTAGACCTTTTATGGGTATTTTTCATAATTTTAAACTAAACATTAAATATATCTTCTTTCTGACTATGCCCAATATATACACACTGCTCTTAGTAATTTATGTCAGAAATATTCACTATGAAAACAGTAGGTTGGTTGGTTTGTCTGTTTTCACTTGTTCTAAATAGGAAAATTTATTCCAAATGTAAGTAAGTTTGGTCCGGAAAGTTCTCCCCCAAGGAGACAGCATAACCAAAAAGCTCGCAATGCACAGCTACCCAGGGCACACGCAACCTTACACTTTCTAATAATAGTGGTGGAAGGTGACTTTCAAGTATCATCATAATCCAACTGGACATATAGATCGTTATCTCATAAAATTAACACTCTATAGGGAGAAAGTCATTTGAGAAACTCGTCCTTGCTAGAACATCTTTGCCAAAATTCCCATAGGAAACAAAACCATCCACCTACAAGGGACAGAGGGCACTTGGTACCCAGCACTGACCTTAAAGCACACACATTTGACAGTGCTCCGAGCTCAACGGAAACTCTAGCAAGATAAAGAAGAGCGCACACTTTCTTAACTCGTTAAAGGTTACTGGATCATCCACAGCAGGAAGTATTTCTTCTAAATAGAACTTCTTGGGGAAGGCAGGACCCACAGCTATTTCCAGCTCCTAGTCCTGCCCTCCGCAGCGATGGCTATTTGTAGTTGTTTGGCTAAAACAAGAAGAGAGACTGGCTAACTTGGAGAACCAGATGTAGGTGTTTTTGTACTTATTTTAGTCAAACATTAAAAAAAAATAAATTAACACAGGGAAGGGAACAGAGATTCCATAACTCACAAATAACAAGGGGGGAATGAGTTGACTAAAAAGTGTGTGTTTTTCCAAAGCAGGTGCAGGAGGTCAAGAGGGGAGCAAGCATTCTAGAAATTTTACTTCTTCACAGATTTTGATCCAGCCACGTGATGTAACTATTCCTAGTCCGGATTCCCACTGAGAAGTTGGTGGGCCAGCTGGTGAAAATCATGCACCCATGGAAGCCATCCTCAAAGTGATCCAGGGTCACCTCCACACCTGCACTCTCCAAACGCTTTGCATACATGATCCCATCATCCCGTAGGACATCGTGCTCACACGTCAGAATATAGGTCTTTGGGAGGTGCTGCAGGACTTCCTGGTCTGCAATGAGTGGGGCAGAACGGACATCCAGCAGCTGAGGGATCTCCCGGACAATCCTGGCATCGCCAGTGGTCTGCATGACAGGCTTGTAGTTCTTTGTGAAGACCGTGGGCAGGAGGGATGTCCAGTTCAGACGGGCCCTGAGGGCAGCAGCCTCTTTCACGTCGAGCGAAGTGTGGTTGTTAACTATCATTGCCTGGACAAAGTCATAGTTGCCTTCAAAGTAGTCCACCCAGTACTTCACCATGACATAGCGGGGCAGGATGGGGGTGTCCACATTCTGCTGATAAGAGGGTGTGTTGAAGTCTAAAGCCTGAAGGACTGGGTAAATTAAAGCCTGCAGTTTGAGCTTGCTTTTCAGGTTGGCATCTTGACTAAACTGGAGAAGAAGAAGCAACATATCACTTTATTTGGCAGGGCTCCTTTCACAAAAACATACTGCAAAAAGCAGGGTAATGTGTTACTTTGGATCAGTCAAAAGGATACAGTTGTTAAATTTCAAGCAGGCAAGGTATTAATGTAGTTTAAAAAAATAAATAATTCCTCATCACCAACCACCACCACCCTATCAAGCTACTAGATATTTACTAAGAAAGGTATGATGTCTGCAACTTATGATTTTGAGTGAACACTTCAAACATACATGATCTCAAAGGGTTCTAAACCCTCCTTAACATATTACTTGTATCTATCCTTTGGCAATGAGCACACCTTACGGGTACTATGGATGGAAAATGTGTGAACCTTATGTAGTTTTGTATTCCCTGCAAGGTCCAAAAAAGGCAATGGCTTCCTAGGGAGAAAAAACTAGTCTGACTCTTCCGAAGGAGAAGGGTAGGAAAATGAACAGATGACAGGACTCCAGAGTGTTTTAGTAGGGCCTCTGGGTACCTCCTCTGATAAGCACTCAGTCTTCATGCATCATGAGAGTGAGATTGTACAGACATGGTGCTGCCAGGGCACCCTCCACTCTGCCTAATGAGCACATGCCCCGGAGTGAAGTTGAAATAAGAACGGGAAGGAACCTCCATCTCAGCAGACCTCGGTTCTCCCATGGCTCCCCCAAATGTGAAGGCATGGCCTCATTCTGTAATTCTAGTGTCTCAAATGATTTATTTTTCATGTAACATTTGAATATAGCTAGCTAGCTCACTGTATGATACAAACAATGTTCAAGGTAACTTTAGCCATACAATTTTGTTTTCCACTGGTTGTTAGAATCCCATACCCAGGGAAGATGTAACTGCTCTGTAAAAGCGAGGGAAAATGATGAGTAAAGTAGTGTTATTGATATGTGCCAAGAATTGTAGATACATCATCTCACTAAGTAAGTCCTGGTAACAGCCCCACAAATCAGATGACATTATCCTCATTTTCCTGAAGCTCAGAGAGGTTAAGGACTTCCACAGAGATAGTCCCATAGCTCCCAAAGGGGGCCTGGATTCCTGCCCAGCTCCACCTGGGTTTAGAGCTTCCCCAGTGCACCAGGACTGACTTCTTACCACATTTGGGCACATGGAAAGCACACCTACCAATTCCAAGCGGAGAATCAAGTTCTTTAATTATAGCAAAGGGGAAGAAACCAACGTACACCACAGATAAAAAGGCAGATGCTACTTGAAAATACCCAAAAAGAAAAAAATTGGAGGTGAGAGGACAGAGACACTATTCTTAAATTATTTGATATGTTATACAAAAACTATTACCACCAAAAGCCTTTCTGGAAGGAAAGGGTTACGGAGCCATGTGCTAGCCAGAGAGGGGAGCAGGTCCTGGGGCTGCAGTCCGAACCACCAGCAGCTGGGCTGGAAGCGGAAGACACACATGTCCACTGTCCCAGGGCTGACAGGGCTCTTGAGCACAACAGGGTCCAGGAAGAATGACGTAAGTGGGTTGAAGGAATTTACCTGGCTGTAGATAAGGGGGGTGGGAGCGATGCAGCAGGGCAAGTTCTAGGAGGGCGCATAGTCCCCAAGGAAGAAACACTCCCTACGCCTGGACTGGTTGTGGGTAACAGTCTGGAAAGTTCGTGCAGAGGCAGGATGGAGTTGTATCTGGAGACTGGCTTTTTTTTTTTTTTTTTTTTAACTAGCCACCTGGAAGGTGATTCAGAGTTGTAACACCCACTCAGGAATGTGAGCCATCTTTTCCGGATTGGGCCCGAGGCTCTTCAGCTGATTACCTCTTCCCTCTTCCTCCCACCCTCCGGCCTGCTGTCATTTAATTTAGGACAGCTCGGAATTTTTCTCTTGTCAAATCCACAACAGGAAGAAAATGTACTTATCTTTGAATTTATACAGCTGTCCCAAATCTTGTTTTCAAAGAATTTAACCAGGGAAAGCTCAGGTTTATTATTACATTTCAAGTGGAAGAACCACTTAATGTTGTCTTTGATATAAAAAACAAAAATAATGGGAGACCCTTTTTGAATTTTTAATTTGGCCCAAGGTTCTAAGGAAATAATCTCAGCAATTGGAGTTCAGACAAAAATCCCCCATTTTGGAAGTCCAACATGGAGAAGGATCAGGAAATGCTTAATTTCCATATGTTCCCTGAAGAGCAAGGGAGGCCTCTAAAATGTTAGGCCTCTTCTCATATTGAATGTCCTCGGAGCCTTTTCAAGGACTCAGAGATGACCTGTCTTTCAGTGAGCCCTCTCCTACTTCGGAAAGACCTCTGAGAGCTCTCCAAGCTCAGTCACCTGAATAACTTGGCCGCACAGTGACCAGCCTGGCTAAGGCATTGCCCCGGGTGGTGGACCGTGCGCTTGGTCTTTTGGACGTCATGCTGCACCGTCCTACTGCCAGCACTTCAGAGCGTCTGTTGTTACCTGCTGGCCCAGGGCAGCCGCCAAATTCCCACCAGCACTGTCACCAGAAATGCCAATTCTGCCCGGGTCAACCGAATACTTCTGTAAGACTTCTGGCTGCAGAAAATACTTTGTGGCCCGCACAACATCGTGAATTTGCTCGGGAAAATGAACCTTTGGAACCAGCCTGTACCTGTGAAGACAAAAGTTGTATTTATTGCAGGATTTACTAAGTCTTTATAAGACATAAAGTTTAAGGAGACACTGGTTCCTTTTGATGCCATAAATAAACAAGTAAGGAGTTGAAATAAAAATAAAAATAAACTGTTCATTTTCTTGCAAATCAAATAGTTTTAAAATGTAATGATTTTTTGTATTATCAATAATTCTTCCTCCTCTTTTTTTTTTACTATCAGCCACCAAACCAAACCAAACCAAAACAAACACCTCCCATTACCAACGCAAAAATGAAACTTCAAAGTAAAAGGCAGATGTTGATAATATTAAGATATGGATAGAACCACAACAGACCTTGAATTTTATTTCTGAAAGTCAGTGTTCCATTCACAAACCTGTGGGTGAGAAGGTGACGCGGCAGCACTAGCCACATGGCATTCTTCATGACTGACTCGTTACAGGTAGTCAGACTGTCCTCGACCGAAGCAGCCCCGCCGGTCCAGCATGAAACCAGGCAACGCACTCACTGTCTGCGAAGCTGAACCTAAAGTGCCAGTTGTCAGCCAGCAAAAAGGAAGCCAACTCTGCCCTGCAGCCCAGGGTGGGCTCTCTGGGCACCTCTGGCGCTTCTCCTACTGCCCTTCTTTTCACGATCAAGTCCCTTTGGGATCCTACTCTGATCATTTCGAGGGATTCATCTTCCCTTAAGAGTCCCAAAACCCCCCGAGTTTTCTCAAATGCCCCATATAATATTACAAATCCATATTTGGTGGTCTTGTCTGGCGAGTCCTCTCAGCCTCCAATCTCCTTCCTTATTTTCACTCACCCTTTAATCCTTACTCCAGGGTTTGGCCTCCTCCAGGCAGACTTCCTCGATTATATAGTCTTTCTGTGTAAGACAGTGTAATTATGCGTGAGCTAGCTACTATCCCTTGATACTTCTACGTGCTGGGGGATATTGCTGTTCTCACTGTCTTATCTCAAAATGATTTCTTTATGTATTCTCCTGAAGAGTATATTCTCTAATATCAGGGACTATATTTTATTCATCATTGTGTGTCCAGTATCAATCAATGTGCTAGGCACATAATCATCCATCCAGTAAACTTTATGTGAGTATTAATATACCTTTATTTTGCAAATGAAAAAAATGATGCACAGAAAGTTACCGTATTTGATTTGTATTGGGTTGGCCACGAAGTCCGTTTAGTTTTTTCCATGAAATAAAAGACACATCTTTCATTTTTACTAATAACTTTATTGATTTGGATATTTCAAGAATGTGGGCCGTCTCTTGCTATTGGGTTCTAGTGGGTAGAGGCCAGGGGTGCTGCCAAACATCTTTCGATGCATATGACAGCCCCACAGCAAAGACGTATTTGGCCAAAATGTCAATAGTACCCACAGACTTTGTAAACCACTTTTGACACATTTGATCAGCCACAGCACCTTCGCCATACACTGCACAAATCTTTTTAGCATTTCAGTTGTATTTTTACCTTTCTTGAAATCATAAATTATAATACACTGAAAATGTTTAATATTTTCTTTCATCTTTAATATTTAAATGGTTGCACAAAAATTCACCAATGTTGATAATTTTTTAAAGAGTATTTATTTATTTACTTATTTATTTTCAGAGAGAGGGGAAGGGAGGGAGAAAGAGAGGGAGAGAAACATCAATGTGTGGTTGCCCCTCATGTGCCCCCTACTGGGCATTTGGCCTGTAACCCAGGCATGTGCCTTGACTGGGAATCAAACCAGTGACCCTTTGGTTTGCAGGCCAGCGCTCAATCCACTGAGCCACACCCACCAGGGCAATGTTGATAAATATTTAAAAAATGTACACAGATATAACAGGTGTCACAGTACAATCTCACAAAATTGTTTTAAATGAAGTTAAAGACAACTAAGCACTACTAGAGCCATCGTACAAAAGAACTAAATGAACTTTCTGGCCAATAAATACGTCTAACACAGATCAAAACCACGGCGGGTAGAAACTTCTTTATTAAAATATAATAATAGTTAAGAACTCAGGTCTTTTGATTTCCATTTTATTATTAGCATTGTTACTCTCAGAAACTAATTTTTTCTAAGCAACTCTTACAAGGCCATTCATTTCCTCCCTCTAAAATCCAGCCATTTAACTAACTTGCTTCAACATTCAGTGTAGATACAGTCGAATGGACAAATATTTGTGAAATACTATCACATAAATAATAATTTAGATCTGGTCATTCAGGAATTACTACATTTAAAAACTGTAAATGCAATAAGAAATTCCTTTGGTGGTTGCCTTAGAGCAGATAAAATAAGTTTTCTAATTTCTTTCTTATTTTTTCAACTGTGGTGATCAGTTAATCATCCAAAACGTGTGTTTCTGCAGCTGATTTCCACCGTGTCTTAAAGCTGCTGCCACAGCATTCCATTGGTAATAATGGGTGAAAGGAGTAGGATTACACCGCTTCGTCCACTAGGGGGAAACATCTCACATGATTCCATACACCCTCAATTCCTGGGTGAGGGTGCAATTTTTTTTAACTTCATTACTAACCTGAATTCTTAATTCTATCAATGAATTAAAAATGAATGCATTCTATGACTTCAATTGTGAAAATAAATATTTTGTCTCAACAAGATTCCACGTATCATGATAAATTGTTTTCTTGGTGGCCCAGGAGGTCAGAATGTATTCTATTAGTATACACACATGAACTAAATTTTCAGCTGTTGCTTCCAAAAAGGTCTCAGTGACTTTGAATAAAGAGAAATTGTTAATCTAAAAAAAGTTCCACCACCTCCAACCTTATCAGGCAGTCAATAACTGGTTCAGATAATAGAGTAAATGTATTTTAAAACAAACAGGTTAGAGTGCAAAAGCCCTCCCAGAACCCTTAAAGATCCCCAACCCTTCCCATCCCCTTGTTCAAGCTGGTACATTGTCTAATTTTATTGAGTAAGAAGGGACACTATTTTCACAGTCTGAAGAATAGAGTGAAACTAGATATTTCTGAGGTCACCCAATGTAAGCTGAGCCTTCAAAGGAGCTTGAAATTGACCAGAGGAATATAACAAAAGTCCTGTAAAATCTTTACAGCCATGGAAACTGACAATCAGGAGGAAATTCATCAGTGGTATAGCCAAAGAAAGCACGAGAAAATATACTTATCTGCTATTTTTGTTCAAAGCTGTGTCCCTGAAAAGTATTGAAAAAGGATTGCCTTTTTTTTTTTTTTTTTAACTTGCAGGTCTTGAGTAAAAGCAGCTGGTGAATTCTAGCAGCTGCAGTCTCACTTTCCCCAACTTGCTGCAGGGATAGAGGACTCCACAAATCCAGCTCTAACTGTCTATTACTGTGTGTGCCTACTACTAGATGAACAAAATTCAGTGTAAACTCAGGAATGAGGTTCAAACAACTTCATAAATGTGTGCATTCTATAAAAAATGTCAGTCCTGCTAAGTGAGGCACCTCACCAAGTACTCTGCAAACATGTCACACTCAAGTCTCAGAGTACACCTGTGGGTTTAAGGATGGAAACAAGGAGGATATGTACCTTGTTCTACAACAACTAGTAAGTGGCACATCCTCGATGTGAATTCACAAATGACTTGGAAACCCATGTGGACTCCCTCTTTTAAAATATTCTTTCTTCCACACTCACTGCTAATAATGAGTATGTGTGTTCTCATTGCCCTACCAAAGCAGCAGATTCTCAAAACTGTAGATTTTGGACACTCCAGAATGTCCCTCATGATTTCAATGGTTTTGCAATATTCTCAAAACTAACCAAGCAGAATGCCTGGGCACATGGTACATCTTGTGGATGAAAAGGGTATTATAACAAATCATAAACTCCTAACTGGGCAGGTTATGGTGGGTTGTCACACCCCAGGCCTAAAAATTCTTTAGAAGAAGGTTTTTAAGCCAGGCCTGTCTATTGTTCTTGTGTACTTGGTTTAACATACCTTTGAAATGCCAGAAGAAATACTCCTCAAAGGTGTAACCACCCTCAAGAGAGTACATAATCTTGTTAACTATCCTCTAATCTAAACCCTGTCCTGCTTTCTCCCACCTCCACGTCATCTTTTATTTCCTCCTTAACTCCAAAAGCAGAAGAGAACCCACACACTATGATTCTCTGGGGTATCTGAGATCCTTCTCCTCGACAACAGTCATCAGTTTTGGCTCAAATAAACTCCTAAAAAATTCTCTGCAGGTTTGGGCATTTCTTATGTTGACAATCTTTAATGGCATTCTTTCCTCCAAACAAAATTTAAAAGATTTATTTTACGCCTTTTACATATAAAATGTCATATAACGCTCCCTGTGGTGAGGAAAGTAATAAGCCATATGGCTTTAACAACATAAACTGTTCTTAACCCACCTACTCGTCTGGCACAGCTCCAAGGATTCCACTTCCCGTAGCCCACACACAGCTCAGTTTCTCAACTCTGTACACACTATGGGGCGATCTTGTAGGCTTTACAAGAACACTCAGGTTTGAAACCCATTGCAAAACATTCCAATTCATTGGATCTGGAGTGGAGCCCAGCAAATCTATATTTGGAGAAAAATTTCCCCAAGTAATTCTAACGTGCAGCCAATGTTCAGAAATATCATTGAGTCCAGCCACTTTGTCACTCTTGTCTGAACACATCTCCCCATTCCCGTTCCCAACGCAGTGGTCCCTGTTTCCACCCCCTAGGCCCTTCTGCCCGCAGCAACTCATCAAGTGTTCCGGCCCTTTAAGTCTCATTTCAATTGCCACTCTCTCCGTGAAACCTTCTGAGAGCCCAGCCAAAAGAAACTCCCCTGCCCGGAAGTGCAGGAAGCCTCCCTGACAACGGGTCATAATACAGACACCTCAACATGCTCTTGCAGTGGATGGAAAGTGAGAATCAGGCACTGGAGGGCCTGATGTGCACCCACCTGAAATGATCAGCACCCACTTTATTAACAGTGACAGAGAGGTAGAGCGATGATCAGAAAAGCTGATAAATTGTTCCTTAAGTCAAAGGCAGGTGCTGCACACAAGCCTGTAGTCAAGGGGAAACAGAAGTTGTTCCCAGCCTGTGGAAGTTAAAGCCATGAATGTCACTCGTGTTCTGGTGACATTGAAATGGACATCCTGCCTCAAAATAACCTAACCTGGAAACACTGTGGACAATCTTCTACTGTGGACAAGGACACTAAGTCCTCTTCAGGTAGTGCCAGTTAGGTGAAAGGTATATGTGATATTCTAGAATGAAATTGTACTCCTGTGAGATTCAGCAGGGGGGAGATAAAATCTCATTCCTTTTTTTGGCCTCCCCGCCCTTTCTCCCCTATTCATCATCTTCCCAGAGGAGCTCAATAGGTTCATCTTGAGAATAAAAAAAGGCTAATATTCTCTTCAGTCCTAGAGACCCGCATCTTCAGTGGGGTTATTGGAAACAAATCAATACCTGCATCCGTGCTGTGCTCTCTGTGGGAGATATACCCAGAGGAAGAATCTATTTATTCCTCTAATAGGTAGATGCTTCCTTTCCATTAAAAGAACATATAATGAAATTGCAAAAGTGGAAGGATTATGAATGGATTATTTCTCTTCTTGTTCTTAAAATGTAGCTTGTTCGTAAAGGTTGAGGAAGGGTCCTTCCTTCTGATTCTATTCTCAAAACTTGCCCCTTGGTATAGCTTTGACCACCAGACCTTCAGCAAGGGAGAGTTGAGATTAGCAAAGGCTTGGCTGATTGGGTAAGAATAACATCCAAAAGAACTGACATGTCAGGCTGTTTCACCAAAATCCTAGGAGTGGTTGAGCCTAGAACTGTGATCCATTCAAAGGATGCAATTCTCTGATGTTCTGTTTGCCGTTTAAGACTTCTTGAGCCCTATCTCCGTGGGCAGCAGAAAGCTCCCCAGATTCCCCAGATGTATCTAACCACCTGCTCCCGTTCAGACACAAACCTCGCCTTTCACCTCCAGGCTAAACAGAGCCAGAGGGCTCCACAGGTGACTCCAGAAGCCCAAACAGGCTTGGAGCCAGGTCCTTCTGGCCTCCTTTTTGTGTCACTTCAGAAGCTAAACATAGGTCTGTGGGATTCGGGTGGGAGTGAAACTAGGCCGCACAGCCTCCCAGTGGTTTGCAGTCACAGGCAACCCTGTAGCTGCAGCACAGGCCTTCTGTAGAGCTCCAGTGCCCACCGTCCCAAAATTCTAAAAGACTAAAACCACAAGAGAACCTGGGGGATTTTTATCAGTAGAACACGTCTAAAAAGGAGTTGCATTAAGTTAAGGATAGTGACAAGAATAAAAGAAGCCACAACATTACCTTTCTGTGCTATTGGATTATTTGTGATGCGGGCCTTTGGGTTTGCTCAGGTTGCCCTAGACTGAGTAGAGCAAATCCTCCCTTTCTTGGAGGAGAACCTTAGGGACTTGGTCTGCCCCCCTTCCAGGGCTGCCCAGGCGGGACTGATGCATGGGGATTTCTCCACTCAGGACTCAAGCAGGTACAGGAACAGAGAGAAAGTCACAGCTAGGTCACTGTCACTTGGTGCTTTTCTGAGTATCTGATTTTACAACTCTTTATCACAATGGGTGCTGTATTGTGCCTTCTAAAAGCACTGTGATTTGGTCAGCTTGTACTCATATAATTTTATGGATTAAAGAAACGAGGCATAAGTATCCCATTTTTTATAATTCTACAAGCAGCAAACTAAGGTAAGTGTTAGGTTATGGCAGAGTGAGGGGAGAGACAACAGGAGAATAAGCAATGAGTTTGTCGGATTTGACCAGCGGGCTGAGTCCGAGCAGACTGCAGCAGCGAGGGTACGAGGGTGGGCATTTTTGTGAGTTTAGGGTTGAGTCTTAAGGGGTGGGTTGGGGTGAAGCATGAGGCAAGCCATCTAGGAAGAGGGTTATGGTTGACTAGCTTCTGCATGATACAAGGTTATTGACAAGCCTATTGTTTAGCAGGCAACGTTCTCTAGTCAGGTATGAGACTGGATGAACAAGAACTGTGGCCACAGGCTAGGACAGTAAAGAGTGGGGCAAGAGTTCCAGGAGTACAGGAAGCCCAGTGTAACCGCAGGCCATTGCTTGATGGATTGTCAGGTAGCAGGCCACGGGGCAGGCAGAATGGTGGCTTCTGCTTCCTACAGTTACTGCCACTGACATTTGATGGAATGGGACTAAATCTCCACCTGTGTCAAATGGGGAGTTTATGAGTGTAGTAAAGATTTAATGAAAAGCAAAATACAACTTGAAACTGTTTTCCTCATCTAAGAAAGCAACAGAAATGCTTTCTAGAATTTAATAGAATTTATGGATTGAATAAAATTTGTTAAAATATCCAACATGCCAATTCATTAGCTTACATTTTATCTTTAAAAAAATTAAATCTTCCTTTTCCCTTATGTTTTATGGTTCTAGTATTGTGTCTTACATAAACTGCAGATAAAAAGGTACCATGTTACAGATAAACTACAGTGAACTTTATGAAAAGTGAACTTTATGAAATAAGTTTATGAATATAAAATAGGACCTCTGTAGATTATATGTGAGGATACATCTATGTTTCTTTGATTTTATAAAATATACTTTTTCATTTATTTAACAATTACTTAGTGTTAAATAATTGTTAGTTATTGTGCAATTATTATGCAACATAGCATAGTGTTGCAGAAGCTGTTGAGTATAAGGCATGGCCTGTTTCTCATACCCTGAGGCCTTTGTCTGTACCTCAGTTGCTGGGTCAGTCCTCAGAACCTTGAGCCAGTAACATGAACTGAGGAGTTGCAACTCCCAGCACACGCTTCACATAAGGTCATTCTATGGCTGGGGCTGCCCTCAGCCCCTACCTACCAGCTTCCTCAGATTATAACCTTCCCCAAAACCCCGCCCCACATGAAGCAAAGCCAGCACACCACTACCCACTCCTGTGGGCCTCGAAGATCAGGAACAGCTGTCTGCAGACAGCCTCCTTGCTAGGAAAAGGTGAAATTCCAGGAAGGCCAAGGGTCCACCACCCTCCTAAAGACTCTCAGGATCATCAACCCTTATTTCTTCTTTTCCTTGGTCAACGCCAGAAGTGTAATCTCTCCATCTGTCTTCTCTCACGTTCTATTCCCTTAATGCTTTCTGCCTCCTCCCCTTCCTCCCAAGCCCTCTCATCATACCACTTTGGACCTCCACGACCAACTCACTTTGTCAGACTAGGTAATCCTCATCCTAAGGACCTCAATTCAAATATGACCTACTTCAAGACAGCTTTTCTGACTCTTCAAACTAGGTAAGGTCTTACCTATTAGATGTCTTCAAAGATCTTACTTATTAGATACCTCCATTACTAGTTACTTTCTACTTCACATCACTTATCACACTTAACATGACTTGCTCAAAGTTTATTTCCTCACCTAGAGTGTAAACTCCATAAGAGCAGGCATGATGTCTATCTTACTCGCATTGTATATAACTAGAACTTAACCTAGTAACTGGCACATAACAGGAATTCAACAGATATTTGTGGAATAAAAGAAAGAGGCGGGACACGAGCAATGAGAAGAAATGTGTTCCCAAGTTAGGCCTCTGAAGACACTTTCCAAGAGAAACAGCGTGACCATATGATGTCAGCTGTGCCCTAATTAGAGCACAGGCTCTGTGGCTCTCTGTGGGCCGGCCGGCCAGGATGCTAAGCATCTTAGCTCATTACTTCTGCAAAGAAAGATGCTGTAAGTTTCAAACATATGTTGATAAACACATCTGTAAGTTGGACCTCTGCATCCTGTGGGATACAGCACTGGCCTTCCAGAACTGTCTAGCACTCTGGGTGTCTGACACCCTTTTATCTCGGTTGCCCAAACAGATTCTTGTGACAACTCTCTGAAGTCATTAACCCAATGCAAAGCATATTTGCCCAGCATACATGTGCTAAGCCTCGCACTGGGTGATGGGGACCCCGAGGAAAGAAGACATGATTTCTGTTCCCAGCAGCTCACATTTTAGACACACAGAAAAGATCTCTAACCCCCTTTTGCACACAAGGTTGAATGACTTGCCTCAGGTCACACAGTCAGGAGTGATGGTACTTGCCCACTGCTCTGGCGCCTCCTAGCTGATAAACTTGTGGATGCTACACTGTATAGATTAGGCCCAATGGAAAGACTTCTATGTTTTAGTTCTTTGAAAAAAATCTTTAAAAAATCTCATCCACCTTTCTGTGTTTTATGATAAGCCTAAGAACACCTGTTTTACTTGAAACAGATGCCAACAGGTGGAGAAGGGCAGATAGGAAGAGCTTAGGCGTGTTGCCAGTTGCTTATATTGAAGTCCTGGAGGGTGAGGCCGGGTTTGAGAATCCTCGTGGTGCCAAGTTTCTTCTTTCCCCCAGGTCTTAGAGGAGCTGGCGACACACAGGAAACCACGGAAGGGGCTCTGAGGGGTTCCTGGGCACCGAGCTGTGGGGCTTGGCTCCATAATGGGGCTCAGCTGCTTCAACAGCCTCTGCTTCCCTCTGGCCAGCGGCCCAGGCCAGATGACACCATCATTTACATGAAGGTTCCTGGATTACAAAAGTCCCTGGAGGCCGCTGAGTGGTCTGGGAGGCCTCACTGAGAGGAAAATCTGCTGAGGAAGCAACCACCCATCCCTCTGTGGGACCCTAGGGATCCTAGTCACAGGGTGAGAGCTGCCCAGACGATGCAGGAGACAGCCCTGGTGAGGGACTGTGGAGGAGACTCGTGCAGGAGAAAGGATTCTCTTAGGTCTCAGGTCTGGACTGGGGACAATCAGAGGATGAGCAGTGAATGGGGGAGCCGCTGGCAGGAAGAGGCAGAGGGACAGGAGACTGGATGAGCTCACGGCATGGAAAGTGGGTGATGTTGCCATAACACTGTCACACTGTCTCTCAGCATTATCAGTTTCCTTCAACAGTGGCCTGACCCTGAGACTTGGGAACAATCCACCTGGCTTGGGTCTCCAACCATCCTTGTGACTAGCTAGCTATGGGACCTCGTGCAGGATACTTAACTTCTCGGGCCTCATTTTCCTCATCTATGAGGAAAACATCAAAATATTTATCTTGGATGATTTATATGAGAATTAAACAGGACTCTTTATTCATTCATCCCACAAATATTTATCAAATGCCCACTATCTGCCGAGAATGTTTCCAGGCACAAAGATCAGAAATAAAGGGGTAAAATCCCTAACATCTCTGTCCTCACGAAACTTATGTTGTCTGTTTCCATTTAGCACAATAAATACTGAGTAAGTTAAAAGTATGATCTGTCAGATGTTGATGACAGTTCTGGAGAAAACTAAAGTAGAGGAAAAGGGGGCTGCATTTTTTAACAGGGGGGTCAAGGAAGGCCTCGCTGAAAGGACGGCACTTGAAGAAAGGTCTGAAGGAGCAGAGACAACTACACAACAGCCCCTGCACGCTGTCTGCCTCGGAATAGGCACCGTGGTTTTTCTATTTTTGCCATCACCACAATTCTCCTATGTATTCACGTGCTTCTTAGTTTCCCAGAAAGATCATTAATAAATAATTTGTAGAAACAACTCAAAATATCAATACTAATACTGCTGAAAATAATGATGATTATAATAAAATTTGTTGAACTCATTCCTGCTTACAGGGTCTGAGTTACAGAATGTGACTCCAGGAGAATAACTTACAAGTCTGGGTTGTAGGAGAGATTCTCTTAAAATGTTGATTGGTTTTCAGTGTTTGAAAAAGCAGTAGTGATAGGTTCTCGGACTTCCCTGCACTGGGAGCAGCTCTCCTGCCACAGCCCCTCACCCTCTGAATAGGTGTGCCTGCGCCCAGTTTGTCTCTACCCATGCCCCGTTCAGGGACACCTCTCAGCTGCTGAGCCGGTCACCATCTGCAGTGGTGCTGAAGCGACCAGAGACACAGCTTGGCAGTCCTACGTCCTCTGACCTCACTGGTTTCTTAGCTGCAGCTTCAAAACCAGCACCCTTTCGGGGACATCGACCCAGCAGCCAACGTGGCTGGGGCTGCCACAGGGGGGTGGCTGGCTCCGGGCCTGGAACTGGGTCTGTGTTGGGCCTGGAACTGGGGCTGTGTTTGGGAGCCTTGTCTTTGGTGACGCCAGGAACCCTTCTCGGAAGCAACGGCTCTTCTATGCCATTCTGGGCTTTGCCCTCTCAGAGGCCATGGGGCTCTTTGGCCTGGCTGTGGCCTTTCTCGTCCTCTTTGCATGTGAGGAAACCATCTTCACCCCCTGCCCCCCCCATAGTTCTTTCTCCCGTGTCTTCTCTGCCCTGAATGGTCCTTTTCCTATACCTCCCTAGGCAGCCTGGGGGAAGTGGCTGGCTCAGAGTTTGACAGAAGACAGATAAATACTGTATTAATAAGAAAAATAAGGCAGTCATCAAATTTATATGTCGTAGGTAACTAATTGTATATTTCCCTCAACTTCAATTAATTCCTTTTCTAGAAGTTTCCAAAACTAAAATAAAAATATAATATGAGGCATTGTAAAGTGAGCTCAAGAAATTCTAGGTTCTATCAAAAATCATTTTGTGTAACCTTGAGAAAATCGCCTCACCTCTCTGGACCTTTGTTTTATATTTTATATTGTCACTTGTAAAATAAAGTAACTAGTTCCTTCCTAAGTTTTTTCTATGACTAGCATCAATTACTTACTCAATGGAGACAATGACAGCATTCAATTCCTCAGCCATTGCTGTACACAGTTCATCATAGTAGCTGATTTCTAAAAGAAACAAAGGAGCAATCACTATTAATGAATTATTTAATACTGTCTTTTCTTAAATTCTGCTGTGGATTGCTTTTAGACTTGGACCTAAGTTATTAATAATAAAAAGCAAATGGGAACATATATCTCCTTAATACAGTTACACGTACAAATGCAGAACTTAAATCAAGTTTTTGATAAAATCCAATTACTATAAAATAACAGGAAATCCATATTAGATTAAGTTTGAATGTGTTTTTAATGAACTAAACATTTATTTTATAATGGACTACAAGAAATGCACCAAATTAATTCTGATTATGTAGCTCTTCAAATGTATGCTTTTCTAAAAATCACAGCACATAAGCAGTTTTCTTCTTAAAACCACAAAAATTTTCTCTTTTAACATCCTCATTTACTGCAATTCAAGAAAGTCACTGATTTGAAGAATATGGTATTTTGTTTAAACCAACACATAACAAACTAGAATTTTAAGAACTCTTAGCAATTTTTAGAAAGAGGGTCCAAAGGTTCACAGTGACAGAAACAATTTTGTAACATAAAAAAGTCACCCCTCAGCTGTTCTTTCAAAATGTTAAGAACAGATGGTGCCAACAGAAAGCCACATAATTACCTTATCCATAGGCCTTCCAAAACAGTCTTAGAATCAGAAGTTTCATAACTACATGGCCATCTACACATATCCCCTAGCCTGAGCTCTTCCCCTGGCAAAACTGATCAGTCAAAACTATGTACAAAAGGCCAGATTGACTCACAATCTATACCAACCCCCCTACTTAAACCTCGGGCCTCCAATATGATGTTTCACCTGGCAGGTACCCAATGGCACAGATTCATTCTTTTCTAGGAAGAAGATTCTGCCTTATGCATTTTGGAATCCCCATCACCCAGCACACATGACGGGGACCGAAAGTCCAACTGTGCACATAACCGAGGTTCTGTAACGGAAGTCCTGTGCCCCAGGAGACTTCTCAGTCCTAGGCTACCCTATGCACTCAGTAGACATCTTTTGGGAATGTGAGCAAATCAACAACTAAAAGAATAAATGATGAATATGGAGTTAAATGAAATGGGATTAGTAGAAAAAGGTATACTTTTGGCCTTCGCCTCATGAAAACCACTATTTAAAAAAAAAAACAACTAGAACTAGTTGCCATTGCCTTTAAACTTAGAGGATGCCAAGGCTCTGGGCTGAAGATGAGGAGGCCACTCCAGGTAAATCACAGACAGAGAGGAGGCCCTCACTTCCTCCTTGGCACGCAAGCCACTGGCCTGCTTCATGGGGCAGCTTGCCATTGTGACCTGTTCTGCTTACGAAAGTAATCCAAAACTAAGGAAAACATTCTTGCCCTGGCTGGCGTAGCTCAATGGATTGAGCACATGTTTGTGAAGCAATGGGCTGTCAGCTTGATTCCCAGTCAGGGCACATGCCTGGGTTGTGGGCCAGGTCCCTGGTTGGGGGACACGCGAGAGGCAACCACACATTTATGTTTCTCTCCCTCTCTTTCTCTCTCCTTTCCCTCTCTCTACAAATAAATAAATAAAACCCTTAAAAAAAAAGAAAAGAAAACATTCTTGAAATTTGTAAGATCGCTTCCTTTTAATGGTGGCACACTTTTATATGGTCATCCTTGGTTTCATAAGCAGATGAAATGTTGATGAGTTAGCATGAGTCTTCAGAAATACTCATTCTATTTTATAGAAAGATGTCTTCAAAACAGAAGTTGGCAAAAGAGTTATAGAGAATTCCCTCATCTTCTAGCCCAATGACACCCCACCTTGCTTTGGTGTAGAAAGCTATTGCTAGCAATTCATAAGTTAGTCTGTGATTTAGGTCACAGAAAATATTTCCAAAACAGACTACCTTAATTAACAAACAAATAAGCAAACAAATAGGCAAAAACCTTTATGTAGGCTATAAACATATAATTAACCATTCAAATTAGGACAATTTCAAGCATGAAAAGGACACATCACTAACACTTTTGCTGGGACAATAAGGGCAACTGGGATTGTCCAGAGGAACCAAGTCAAATGTTCCCCCTCTCCGTACCCAATAAGAAAGTCAAACTCAATGACATGACCTTCTGTCCCAGGGCCAGTCACAGCCCCAAACAACCCAAAGGTGACCAGGACATACTTGCGCTTGCCAAGGCCCAGCCTCCCCCGTGGATATAAACAACACTGCGTTTCAGCGGCTCTTCTGGCTTTGGAGAGCCTTCAAACACTCTGACTTCCACGCCGTCAAAGTCAGTGTCCGTCACCTTCACCTGAGGGGATGACCACGCGCTTTTCTTGCCGAAAGAAACGATGATAAAATTCAGCGCGAGCAGATGATGGCTCAGGCCCAGGGAGTGGATCAGGTTACTCTGCAGGGCGAGGGAGGGAATGAAGAGGGAGAGCACAGGTCAACTTGGTCATCCCTAGAGCCACACTCACCAGCTCTTAGAATTTAAATCCTTACAGGCAACTGCTACTGCTCTCGAGGACTCCCTGGCCACTTTTAACACAATAACAAACTGCATTTACCTTTTGCTTCTAGAGACTACAGAATATTTTCAGGCATTAGATTCCCTTTGACTTTCAAGATCAGTTCTGAGAGGGAAATGGGACGGGTATCAGCAGGCCCATCTTACCAGGAAGGCTTAGAAATGAAATAAACTTGCCCGTGTAGCTGGATGCATGGCTGTTCTGGGACCAAAACCTAGAACTTGTAAATTTTGGGATTCGGCCCATTTTGTTTTGTTTTTTCTCTTAGATTAGCATATCACAGTTCCAAAAGCATGGCGGGAGTGGAGGAAGAATAGTTAAAGTGCAATTAAAAGAGAAGAAAGCTTCATATTTGCCTCAAGTATTTTTACAGTGTTTTTAAGCTTGTTCACTTAAGTGTGTCTGGTTGTTTTGCGAGTGGGAGGAAGGAGTGAGTGTGTGAGAGGGAAGAAGCAGAGTCAGCGGTGGCCTTGGCATTCAGAAGCAGGCCGACTCAGGCCTGCCCAGGAGCTTTTCAGAAAGGTGTGAGGACAGACAGGCGCTCTCTGAGCCGGAGGCATCGAGCTCAAGCTCTGCGCTAGGTGCTCACAGTAACGTGGTTGGAGGAGGAGCACGGAGGGGAGACCCAAGGCACCCACTCTGCAGACACCTCGTGGACTGTATTCCCCTCTCTTGCCTCTTACAGAAGCTCTCTCTGTTGAGTACACTTACAAAGCTGACCTCCCTGAAAGATTTAATGCCCTGTTTCAGAGACAGAGATCTGGAAGCAGTCTGGAGGCCAGTGACTGGTCACACTACAGAGGCTTGGAAGTGTCCGAGTGACTGGACACTGTACTGGCACACATGTACGAACTTTCTGCTAGCGGCCTTCAAACCTCAGGAAGGGGAATCGTGGGAGTAACAGCGCCCTTCTGTACTATATGAAACAGGACACTGATGATTAGTGAATATTTAATGCCATCATAAGAAATCAGAACTATATAAAGTCTGTGATATGCCCTGATACAGCTTCCCAGCACTGCGTGCACCGGGCACACGGGCGTGCCTGGAAGAGAGTGCAGGTGTCCTGCTATACACAAGCCCTCAGCCCCTGGGCAGCCAAGCTTCTGAGCAATTTATCCCAGTGTCCCACGTAAGTATCAGTACTGTACACATATGCCGTGCTGTGAAAAGAGTTGGAAAGTACTGCATTATAAAACCATTAGCCAACATTCACGAAAAAAAAGCAAAAGGCAGAATCACCTAGGACAGTGGCTGGCACATACTAAGCCTTATATGAGCTGGTTATTATTATCATTGCAACTCAAAATGTCAACTCAGGGACAGATAGTCCAATGTTTCCAGAGAAGCAGAGACACTATGCACATTTGTTATTAAGACGATGATGATTACAAAGTTCTAAAATTGTTTCAGGTTAAACAGATGGAAAATAATGATCTCTAAAAAGTTCATTTGTACACTTATCTCAAAGGAGACAGGGAGTCTGGGGAAAAGCCACAGCACACTGATACCTATACACATAAATTACTTAGCATGAGGTCAGCTTTCAACATGAGTAAGCCACATTAAATACTTAAAGCATCTATTGTAATCCACTACCTGCTTCATTTCCTGTATCGAAAGGTTTGTATTCTAAGGCAGCGGTTTTCCACCTTTTGCAATGATGGTCATTTCATCCTGTCAAACAGTTTTTTTTTAAATTCTACTCTCTAAATCCTGCTTTACTCCTGCTTATTATAGAAAAACATTTTTTCATGGACCATTTATCTGCTTGAAAATTTATGGTCATGTTTTTAAAACACAGTACAGCTGGAGTGCACTTTTAAATGCAGATTTAAATTTCTTTATTGGCACACAAATTATATGGCTTGCACTTGAGGTCACTGTACAGATCACCTGAGACACCCTAATGCAGGACTCTTCTGAAACAGAAAAGCCTCAGTGTTTGTGGCAAGAAATTACCAAAAGTGACATAACTGTCTCCAATAAGAATTAGTAACCTACGATATGTAAAGACTCTATGACAAAGGCGGGTAAGAGATGGACCGAAAACTTTAGTAGGTAAGAATTTAAGTCTTGTTTGATTTCCTCCCTTTCCCCAAATTGCCATCTCTTATGAAGCTTTCATAGCTTCCTATACTGTCTCTGAGACTTTCATATATAAAGGAATTCCTTAGATTGTAAAGCATTGATTCAGATTAAGTTTTTTTAAGTTGATGGGTCTTGGCAACTGCTCAAAGAGTGGAGGGACTGGGACCAGGTAGGCAGGCGAGGGGACACACAGCAAGGATTCACAGGGACCCAGGTTTCCACCTGGGGTATGAGAAACAGAGAACATAGGTGGAAGAACATTCGGGGAAGGTAAGATAAATTTCATTTCAGAATAATTCCACACAAAGCCAATGGAACATCCAGGTAGACAGGTCCAAAGGCAGATCACAAGTACAGGGTCAGAGATTTGAGGAGGTCCAGGCTGGAGGAAGAGCTCAGAGGTAACTGTTAACTCAAATAAACAGTGAAACACAGAAGAGGTAGCAGAGAGACAAAACACAGTGTCAAGGAGACAGACCTTGGAGAAAACATTCTTTGACAGGCTGAAAAGAAGAATCTAGAAGAATTCTAGAGAGTGGCAAAAGTAAGACTATGAGTGAATCATAGTATAGAAGGCACATTTGAAAGAATTTTTTTTAAAAAGCTAACAATTTGGCAATTTAAGGAAGCTTAGGACTGAAAAACGACCATTAGCATAAGTAGGATGTCATGATTAGTAGCCAAAAGACGTTTTAGGTGCATCATGGGGGCATAGTCCAGTGATTTCAATATCCTCGTCATCACTGCCTCTACTGTGAGCCAGAGAAGCCCAGCTCTGCCCTTTGACTGTGACTCCCTTCAGGGATTTAGCAGCGCGGTCAGGATTCCCCAGCCTCCTGTTCCACGCTGCTGGTTGCTCAGTTCAAGCACTGAAAGCGTTAGTTGGTCCAGGCTCAGTGCTGCTCAGGGGTCACGGCGGCGCCGTGCCAATCTCCCCTAACCAGGTGGGAGAGCCTGGGTTTGAATGTCATTTCTACTACTTACTGGTTGTTTGCTTTAGTTAATGCTTTTACGCCTCTATTTCCTCCTTTGTAAAATGGGAATTAGAGTATCTAACTCATCCAGTTCTTCTGAAGATTAAATGAGTTAACTTACGGAAAGCACTCAGAACAGTGTCTGGAACAAATGAAATACTACATAACTGTTTATTGTTATGAGTTGCCAACTAATAACTAATATTATAAAAAAGTGTGACTTCAGTTTTTATTCCATAGAACAAACATAACAGCCTTTATGAATATTAAGTTAAATAAGATTATCTACAGTATTTAGGGAACATTTGCTCAATTTATTAAGTTTTACAATGTAAATGGTTAGAACAATTTGACTTGGTTTTGGTCATCAGTAACTAACTTTTAAGCTAACTTGTAATTTATGCTTAACTTGTAAGATCCCAGTATATCTTCTAGTGAATCTGAGATATTATAATTCTTCAAAAACTATTTGTAATAAGTAAACATCATTTTGGACTTGCAAAAGGAGAACAGTGTTACAACTGTCGAAGATTAGCATCAGAATTTCAAAGAAATTACAGGTGACTTGGAAAGGAAAAGTAGATTTATAGGCTCATTTCAGAGACTAGAGGGGAGGGAGAGTGGACAGAATGGGCCAGGAAGCTACTGGAATGACTATATTCCAGAGAAAGGGGACCTGGAGCCAAGACTGGGTTCCCAGCCGAGGAAAAAAAGAAAAGATGTAATTGCCCTACAAGTGTAAAAGACATGGTAGTTGTGACATAGATATGCCTTGCAGGGCTAATTCCCATCAAACCTCATTCTTGGAAGTATAACAGAGCGATTGCAACATTTCTCCCGATGTTGCGCCGCTGAGCCAGTTGTCTCATGCACCACCTCTGGGAGAAGGGATGGGACCGAACGGATTCCCCCCACTGGAGGGGAGCTGGACAGGAACCGCTAGGTGTCAGAGTTGGAGCCTAGCCCTGCTTCGTACCAACTGTGTGGTTCATGCAAAGTTACTACATCATTCTGAGCCTCTGCTTTTTCCATGTGTTAACAAGAACAAATCTCATCTCCTTCCATTGAGTTATTGTGAAAATTTCATTAAAACATCTGACATATAGCCAGCACTGGTATATTACTTTATTCATTGAATCTGAGGGTTCTCAAAGCTGGTAGCATATTAGTATCATCTAGAAGTTTTAAAAATTACCAGTGCCTGAGTCCCATTCCACACCTATTAAATAATCATCTCTGAGAGCATGACCTGAGACATGGGTATCTTTTCAGCTCTCAATGTCATTTCAGTACATAGCGAGGTTGAAAATCACTAAGTAAATCAAGTCAACTAATTCATTCAATCACCATTTAAGTGCCCATTTGGTCATGACTGGTCTAAGTCTTGGGGGTACGGGATGAACTTTTAAAGAAGTTCATCCTATTTTCAAGAAACATACCAATGTTGTAAGGGGTTCGGGAGGGAGTCTCCCCAGAAAGTACCACCTTGGCAGGCAGATTATTTTGTTAAAAACAATCAAAAGCCCAACAAAGTCAAGAAAAGGTGGGAGTTTTTTTCCTCCTCTTTTCTTGCCTAAGAGATGTACAGACAGGAAAACCTGCTTCAGAAAGAGAACCCTCACAGCCACCTTCCCATATCCCCCTTAGCACATTTGATTTGAATTCGGCGTAGCGGGCAGGAGGAGCCGGGCACGCTTCCATTTGCTAGATTCCCTTTGCGTCTCATTGTGTCTGGGTGGCCATATGACAGTTGTTTACCAAAACTTTACTCTTTCTCGTCTCCCTGTGAATTGCCCACCTCCCACTCCTTAGTGCAAAATGACATATAGACCTCCTGATGTCCATCTTGGGAATTTTCATGCTTGTGTGAATTCCACATGTGCATGTATTACAATTTTATTTTTTCCTGTTAGTCTGCTGTATGTCATTTGAATTATTCAACCAGCCAGAAGAACCAAAAAGGGAAGAGGCAAGTTTCACAGGCCCTGAAAGTGGGAATATCCTAGACACAAGAGATGATTACGATATGATGTAGACACTTCAAAAATAGAGCTATGTACATTAAAATACAGAGGGCTGTGATCCAATTTAGGAGAGAAGAGATGGAGGCTGTCTGAAGAGGCCGCCTGGGGACGGCGTTGGCTGGGTTGAACTGAGCTTTAATGAATGGTCAATAGGTTGGAGAAGGAGGAAAGGGTGGGGAAAGCACACAGATGTTTGTGTCAGGGGACAGGTGTCCACGCTTCATCCTTCTGCCTGACACCCACACTTTGCTTCGCAAGGGTTCAGCTCCACTCTCCTCCAGTAAGAACAGGGAGACATCAAAGTCCTCTTTCCAAGTCACACCTGGATGACAAAAAAAAATGCTCCTTCACTTCCTGGGGGCTGTATCTCTAGTCAGACCCCACTTGGGCTATCTGCTCATCATTTCTGAAGGCTTTTAGACATATGGTAAGTTCCACTAGAGAAGGGAAGCCAATTTGCTTAGGGAAAGCAGGAATTATAAAGTTGAATAAAATAAAAAATGAAACCTTAGAAACACCATTATTTAAAGGGACAGTGGACGAGAGAGAAAGAACCAATCATTAAAGATCTTCTCCAGTCCCAACCCCCACCCTCACAAAAAAGGAGTGTTACAGAGCAAAACACGGGGGGCCTGGGATGATAATACTATTACTGAAAGAGACTCAGGTCTGTCTTGTCCGCCGCCTTAAAGGAAAGATATCTCTCAATGCCAGAGATTTGTGAAAAGGAAACAAAACGGGGAGGGAGCAGAGACGTGAAAGTGTTTTGGTTGAAAGCTTGGTTTCTAAGTGCCTTTTTGGGAACAATGGAGCTAGCATTGTGGGCAATAGCTGGGGAAATACCTGGTCTTTACGCCGTCTGTATTCTTCGTGCTTTGAACTTTGCTTGCTTTGTTGGAACTGTGTGAATAGTTCTTTTATTATATTACACAACAGCTTTAACCCAGAGACAGGGAAGCGTGTGATGGTTCAGAAGAGAAAAGTTGTCTCAGAACCCCTCCCTGATAGTAGATCACAGGAAGAAAGAGAGAGTGAGGAGATAAACCTCATTAATGCTCTGAACCCAGGGAATGGGGGCTCGCAGACAGGTGGTGCTCCGGTGGTGCAGCTTCCTCCCCAAGAAGTGGGGGGCGCCCCGATTACCCCCCCTTGCAGGTGGGAGAAGTCTCTACCACAGATGAGCATCCTCTGCGAGTTGGCTCTGCTCACCAGTCCCGCCAACAGGTGGGAGGGGCCCCCTTGGCTCTCGAAACCAGAGCCAGAGGGCCATTGCCATCTTTACAGGTGGGCAAAGCCGGGGTCCCGGCGCAGCCTCTGCAGGTGGGCAGGGCCTGCGTGTTGCCTGCTCTGGCAGCCCAGCTCCAGTGGGTGGGGGTCAGCCCTGGAGCGCTGCCTCCTCCCCAGGGGGTGGGAAGTGCCTTGGAGGTCTCTCTGATGGAGTTGTGGATAATGGTTTGGTTAGCATGCTGCTTCCAGGTTGCCCCTGTCTGCTCACTTACAGTTTCGGTGAGCCCAGGGGGCAGTAAGGGAACCTGTACTCAGGTTTGGGGAGAAAGCAAACCCCTAGGCTCTGTAAGCCGAGACTGCATGTATGTTGGGGATTGGATAGCAAGCCATGTGGGTGCGCCGCCATTTTGGGTAAAATGGAGGATGAGCCACGTGAGTGCCCCACCATGGAGGACTGAGTGTGCAAGGGTGCCGCCATCTTGGATGAGCTGGCACACACGGGTGCCACCATCTTGGAACTGGTAAAGGTGGCGGGCTAAGGGTTTTCTTCAGATTATGGACAGTGCATTGCTGCTGTGTGGGCATTGCATTAGTCAGGTTCTCTGTGTAACTGGTTCTGATAGGAACGGCTCTGGTTCTGAAGGTCATAAACTGAGGTCCAAGGGTGACCATCTGATATACATGGTGTTTGCAAGGTCTAAGCTTCAGAAAGCTGCGAGATGTCCCTGCGAATCTAGGGACTTTTAGTAGAAGGTAGCTGCAGTGCTAGGGACTTCTGCCTGCCACATACTGAGTTTAAATACTGAGTTTAAGTATAGTCCTTCCCAATGTGGGAAAGGAACCAGGATTAAAGGAGAATGATGGTTAAATCTGGATAAGTAGAAATATATGCAAAGAATGTGAAAGTTTTAAACCTGGAATAAAGGAAGCCTCAACTGTTTTCTGGTTTTGTGGAGAAGAGCTAATTTCTCAAATTTTGGTTCTGTTTCTGATCAGAAATCTGTGTCTGAAGACCTGTTTAGGGTCACCTGAAGACCTGTTATGGTTACCTGTAGCCGGTTGGGGAGCATGCCTTTGCCAATTGGGACCCAGAAAAGGGTCATTTGGGGCTGATGTGTGTTTCAGCCAGAGGCAAAGGGGGCATGTCTCTGCCAAGAGACCGGACCTGAAGGAGCATGTCTCTGTGAGGCACCGATGGATGCACTGGTGCAAGAGAATGCCTCCACCTGTGTATTGCTCTGGATTCTGTTTTAGATTTTGCTCTGAATCTGCTCTGAAAAGGAAATTGAGGATTCCAGGGAAAGTTGAAACTTCACACTCTAGGAAAGTAAATGTGAAAGTATAAGATATAAAAATGAAGAAGGTCTATAGGAAACTGTAAAGTGAATGGAAAAGTGAAAGTTTTAAGAAAGAATTATGTAGTGTTAGTTAATAATAGAAGGTATAAGGCATGGAGATGCAATCTTGCTAGATATCAGAAAGTATATAAAAGAAAGAATAGAGGATTTTTGAATGTTGCAGAAAGTCTGTGGAAATGAAAGTTTTGAGAAGCCTGGTGGAGATCAGAAGGAAATTTTTCTCCCTATCTGATCCCTCCAGAATTTGGCATTCTGAAAGAATGAGTGATGACATAAGGTTTCTTTGTATAAAACCAGTAAGACCAGTCACTAGTAGTGTTTTTTTGTTAACCAGGACTTTGACTGGAATGTCATGCCTGAAAGAGGCACGTCTGGGTTCTGGTCATTACCAGAGAGCCCTGAGGAACTAGGATTGACTTGCAAAGCTAGCAAAAGCCCACGAGAAAGCCTGGTACTTTGGTTGGTTGTGCGGTTCATGTCAGTCTTTCCAGGGAAGGAACGAAGGCTGCTTTTCTGAAGGATGGCCAAGAAGGAAACTGTAGGCACAATGGAAAACCTCAAGGATTTGAGTGAAGCAACTGGTACAGGCGAAGCCGGATGGCAGATGTGTGGCTCTGCTTCTACCCCCCAAGGGGCAGACTGAGAAGTCGATCTAGAGGTTCCCTGTGTGAGTTCCAACAAAGCACACTTAAAGATCATAAGTGATCCAGGCTCTGTTTATGCAAACAAACAGTCAAAATTAAAAGCAGGACTCAAAGTAGTCCCTTTTATAACAAGGAGGGTGATCTTAAGAAGAAAAATTGTGGTTCAAGGAAAATCACAGTGCTCAGTATTGGACATCAGAATGACGCAGCTAACTGTCTTGAAAGTCTGTTTTCATTTGAAAGTTAGAACTGGGTTTGTAATATCACCAAAGATGTACAATTTACAGGTATGGAGAACCTGTCAAATTGCCATTGCAAATGTCATTGCAGGAAGAGCCTTGCAACTGAATGTCTTCCCAAAAGACAGTCTCGGAGGCAAAGAGACTGGTTTGGGGATTGTTATGTGGATTAACCTGTATGTTCTGTTTTCATAGGCATATACTTATGACTTCATTACCTGAGTGATCGGTTGAATGAGTGAGTGAATATAAACCTCGCTTAAGGAGCCCATTCTCATCATCGCCCCCTGAGACTCAACGGTTTGACTGAACTGAGTGGTTGGGTTGGTGGAGGATTTGGGCGGTCTGTGGGCTTTACTTCAGAACTGATTTTCCCTTTTCTGTCTTGATGGCTTGGACAGAAAGGGGCCAGATGTCTGAAAGGAGGGAAATCTTAATGTATTCCCCTCTTCCTGAGTAAAGTATAGCGGGACACAAGGGTTTTGGACAGGTGTAGCATGCCTTGTACACCTTCCTCCTGATAAGCCATTCCTTATGTAAGTCCCTGCCTTTGTCATTTAGTGATTATGATTTAACTGTGCCTTCCAAATCTGTCACCTCCAGAATATGACCAAGATGCCAACGGTCCAGTAATACCAGCCTTTGGACACCGAGCCTGCCACTTCCTGGTGACAGCCAACTGACCAGGATTCTGTAAGGTCCTTCCCCTTACAGGAAGGACTCCCTCTGTGCTGCATCCCCCTTTCAGGGCACCCCTGACCCACGGGTAGGTAGGACTACGTCCATGTCCAGCTGGAAGTAGTTACAAGAAGATGAGACCTTCGTCCATTGTCCTTTAAAAGAATTTAAAGGGTGTATATCTGAAAGGAGGGATTGTTACAGGGTGCGGCCAAGGGGGGGACCCCAAATGGACATTTAAAATGGGGTCCAGAACTCAAGGTGTTCAGAAAATACTAGGATGTCCTACCCACCCGCCCCAGGTGTGGGTGGGGGAAAGGAACAAATGGAGCAGGTCCATTGAGAGCTGTTTTGCATAGCAACAGCTCTGCAGCTAACCTCCGGGATGTGGTCATTTAACATATCTATAATCTTTGACTGGCTACATAGATATGTTAAATAGCTATGGCCATGCTCTGAGCCAGGGGGATGGAAGTAACTTCCCCACCAAGATGTAACTGGTGGGGGGGGGGCAGGTCCCCCGAGTTACAGTGCCTGCGTGAAAGCTTGGAGATGATTGGCTCCATGACATGGGGCCACACCTGCTCAGACCCACGATGGCGACCAGAAAAGCTGGAAAGGATAGCAGTTGAGGGCAGGTGTGGCCCAGTGTGGGAGGAGTCGGAAGTGGGGCTGCAGAGGAAGATTGGCGCGGGGATTTAAAAGCCCAGGAGCGGCAGCCAGAGAAGGGAGAACCACGCGGCTTTTGGCAGAGTAGAGGGTTCCCGCATCTCTGTGAGAGAGAACCAAGTGGCCTTTGGGAGAGTAGAGGGCTCCTGCAGCCCTGTGAGAGAGGACCACGCGGTTTTGCCAGAGTGCAGACCCCCGCAGCTCTGGTAGGAGAGGACTGCGTGGCTTTGAGGTGCTTCTTTTGGTCACGCAGCCTGGGAAGCAAGAGAGACTTTGCCTGGAAGAAGGGTGAAAGAACTCTTACCAGTAGGCCATGAGACGGTGCTGCATGGCTTTGGATTAATTGGAGATCCTGCCTGGATGGCGACACAGCTGATAGTGCCGAGAACTGAGAGAGGCCTACCAGCCGAGCACGGATTACTGGGAAGAACCAGACACTGCCTGAGCCAAGGACTTCTATTTCCCTTCCTGAGATACGGTACCCCAAACTGGGAAAAGGGGGAAGGAAGGATTGTGTGTGTTTGTGGGTGTTTTAAGGGACTTGGGATTTTGGTAAAGACATTAGGTCACTACTTTAAGTTTGTATAGCACTAAATAAACGTTTCCTTTCCTTTTCACGAATCTCTGGCATTGAGAGATATCTTTCCTTTAAGGCAGCGGACAAGACGGGCCTGAGTCTCTTTCAGTAATAGTATTATCGTCCTGGGCCCCCCTTGTTTTGCTCTGTAACAGGAGGAATTAATTAATAGTATGGCAAGAGAAACAAGAGGTGAGAGAAGTTAAGGAAAAAGAGTTTCAAGAAAGCAAGTTGTTAAATGCTTACAGAGCAGTGAAATAGGCCTTTGGTCTTCACACTGGGTTACAGGAGCACTGGTGAGCCTAGTAAGTGCACTCAGTCGGAGATATCTGGTCGGAAGCCAGGCTGTAATGGCTTACTTACAAAATGAGGGGGATCAGGAAACAGAGACAGTGAGTGCAGAGGGGTACTTTCACTGCTTGTAGAGATAAGAAAAGCAGCAGGACAATGGGCTGAGGGAAAAAGTAAAGAAAACCTTTTTTTTTTAAAGATGAAAGTTAAGCATGCGAAATAGGGGCATTGATTGGTGGTCCCCCATATGGGGATCCTACGCGCTCTGGCTGGGGATACGTGCCTGGACTGGGGATCGAGCCCGCTACCCAGGTGTGTGCCGACTGGGAATCAAACCCACAACATTTCAGGTACAGGACAACACTCCCAGCAACTGAGACACACTCACCAGGGACCATTTTTTATTTCATTCAACTGCAGAACTGCTGCTTTCCTGAGGAAGCCAAAGTACTGGTACAGCACAACACCTAGCAAATAAGAAGTGCTTACTAACTAGAAGCCTATTAAATCGAATGGCTATGACTTCTGTCCATGCTGCTGACTTCCAAATTTCTTAAGATCCATTGTTCTTAAGCTGCAGGGGCATATTTCCAAACATCTCGGGATCTAGCCTAAAAGCCCTTTGAAATGAACATGTTCTACCATCCCTTACCCACTCCCAAATCAGCAACTCACTGCAATAAATTCTTTACTGTGGGTCTGACCACCGTTTTCGTTTTCAAGCTGGAAGCAAACACTGATACAGGTTTCCCCTGCTACCTGGAAAGCACAGCATTCTTCTGAAAGCTTTTGTAAGCTGAAATGGCATGAAGCGAAGAAGCAGTACCATTAATGTATACGGAAACAATTTCTTTTTTTTTAGTATTTCCAGACCGCCCAAATAACCTACCAAACATAACAAGTGCACTTAATTACATCCAGTTTTACCTTAAGTATAACACTTTTAAGAACTCCCTTAGGCTTTTCTGATACCCTAAAATACATCTCACTAATGAATGTACAAAGTAAGGGAAGATAAAGCCCGGATGCTCACAGACACAGTTCAAAGCTCTGGCGGCTTGACGCTGAGACGCTGACTGTAGTTCCTGGGGAAGACCTGGGGGTCTCACTCTCACTGCTTGGGGTGTGTGCTGCCTCCCTAAGGGCTCGCTGCAAAACAAACGCTGAATGCTGCTTTTGTTTTTCACAAAAACAAAATTCAGAATTTCCCATTTAGTGAAAATAGGTACTAATGGAGGCCTTTCATAAAAGCAAAGTGACATAGCAACGGACACCTGTATTTTCTTAAGCTCCTTCCCCTCAAACAGTGTCCAATCAATCATCAATTTATGTCAGTTCCACTTGCCGACAGTTCTAAATCTTGTTCTACCTGCAGCTCCCACCCCTTACTCATACTGCTGCCTTGATTGTATGTTATTTCCTGTATTTGCCTACTAACTTGAATTCCAGACTCTTTCTTTCTCTCTAACCTGATGTATATAGCTTATCAGAGTTCTTACCCTAAAAAGCTGATCACATTACCTGGATGCTTAAATACTTCCATTGTCCTACAGGGGGAAAAAAAAACCCCAAAAGACCAAGAACAAACAGAAACCAAACCTGACATTCCAGTCAGATCCCACTCTACGTTCCAACCCCATTTCCCTCCACCCCAACTCTTGTGTTTTCCAGTCTCTGGAGTCAAGTGCACTCAAGCATAACTCGCATGACTTTATTGCAGTCTCAGCCTGCCGTTTTCTTCGGCAATGGCCTTCAGTGGTGTGCTGGAACTAGGTCTTGCCAGATCACAAAAATCTACTGTTAAAATTTACAAGTCAGTTGATATGAGGTCAGTCGCTTGAAATTGGCCATCTGGAAATTAGCAATAGCTACAAATCAGATTTTCCTTGCTCCCTATGCCCCACAGAGAGCACTCCACAGCCTCTACTCCCCTCCCGCCTTCCCTATCACCTAGAGCGCTGGGTACTACGTTAGGGTGTGGACTACGAAGTCAGTTGGCCAAGGTTCAGTCCTAGCCCTGACACTTCTAGTTGGGTGATTCCAGGCAGGTCACCAAACCTCCCTCTGCCTCTGTTTCTTCACGTGTAAAACTGGGGTGACCAGAGCAATCACTTTATAGTGCTTTTAAAAAGATAGCTGTATAGAACTTAGAATATCGGAGCTCATAATGCTCTCTTCGTTTGTTTCCGTCAGGCCTCTGTCACATATCAGACTGTCCTATAATAAAGTCTCACTACCTTAGCTTAGCTGCGGTGACTCGCAAAGTAAACCTCACATTAGCCGGGGCCACGCTGGGTCACCAGCTGCATGGCCCTACGCTGAGGCGTATACCAGGACGTCAGGGCAGCAGAACCCCATCGTCCAGGCTTTCCCAGAAGAAAAGATTATGAAGAACCACCTTTCCGTGATCCTGCCTTGAAATTCTTAGAACAAGGTCAGAAAAGGTAAAGGAAATGTGATGGAGATGGAAGAGCCCAGCCCTTGGACAGAAGCCAGGGCCAAGTCCTGGCTCTACCATTCATTAGCTGCACGGACTGGGCATGCTTCCTAGTTGTCTGGTCCCCATTTCCCAGACACAGGAAGGAAGGAAGAGCATGTGAGAAGTCAATCCACATTACCTATTGCTGCCTTCTCTCGCTGGAGGGCCTGAATTGGCAGGAGCCTTGCTCAGGACTCTGGAAGGTTCCCATCTGGTTAGGTAACCTTCCTATACCTGCCCTTCCTCCCTTACTTCTTTTACTCAACACCATCTTTGTTAAATAAACTTTCTTTCCCACACTCTGAGAGTAGGCATGAACCAAAAGAGTTGTGTGGAGCACAAATGCACTCTACTCCACATAGCAAAGCACTGGTGTGTGTGTGTGTGTGTGTGTGTGGGGGGGGGATGATTACACCAACCTGTGAAGCACAAATACATTTATGTCACAGTAGGGTTCTCGGATGAGATTACTCTACTATAGGATTTCAGATCTGTTTAGTCCTGTGTCCATGGACTTCGTTACAAGCCACACAGCAAGCCTGAGGGGAGTGCACCACTGCTCAGTTAACAAGGTAAGCCAGGGCAGAGAGAGGAAGGAGCTTGCAGAGGGGTCCAACGCCCTGGCCCCTTCACCCCAAAGCCCTTGGTTGGTTCCCTCACTCCCAGGGCTACCATTCAATCTGGGGGAGCACAAACAAGTGTTTCTCTTTCCAGTTCCTAAACCTGTTTGCTTGTTTTTTATCATCACATAGAAGACAAAGAATTCCTGTATCGCCAAAGTACTTGCTTAGCTCCAAAAGCCTCCTGTGTTTCATCGAGATACACCCAGGAGTATAATAGCCCAAACATGCTGACACTGCTGTCTGCCGTCACGGTCCTCAGTGTGGAGGTAACCCCAACCAATAGGGGTCCAGTGAATTGCCCAAGGACACATGGGCAGAAAGTGGTGAGCTGGATTCGAACAGAAGCATTCTGGTCCCAGAACCCTTCACCATCAACCTCTACAGCCTCTCACATGTCAATCTGTTTTCAAACCTGTATCATAAAACTGGAAGATTTACATCTGGCATGAACATTTAGCCTTCTCTCTGGACACAAGGGGACACTGAGGCTCGTCCAGGGTCTGAAGCTGTAGCAGAGTGGCTCTCAACTTGGCCACCAGGGGACATGCAGGTGCTCACAACCACACTTTCCCTCCAGCCCATCATCATCTGCACATTTCTCTGGCAAGCTTTCTCTGGTCCTTTTCTCTCTCACCCCTTTCTCGATCCCGTTCCATCTCTCTCCTTTGCCTTCCATACACACGCATGTGGTAGTTGAAATGAGACTTTAGCAAAATTAATCTGAGTTCTTTTTTACTCACATCTCTGTTACGGATAGTAGCAATGACTAGATTGTGAGCTCTTTGGGATCAGATCTGAACCTTGGGGATCAATTTTTTTCCAAGGTCTCATACATAGGCAGTCATAAACAAATGTCCTTCATGAGATCACTGAAGCTGTTAAAAGCCTCCTCTGATTGCTGGGACAAGCAGCATTTGTTTTCATTTGAGTCTTCCAAATAGCTGCTGACTAAAGGCAGCACAAAGGAATTAAACTTCCAAACAAAATCTCCCAGGCTTCCTTCTGCTGTATGGCAATTCAGAGCTTGCCCACTCACGCCCTCGGCCTGACTTCACAAAAATGTTACACAGGATACTCCAGAATGTGGGTTAATCTTCTGCTTCATGTAAAGTGCAGGAAGCAGCAAACTAGACATCACCTTTGAGAAATGGCTGAAGTGGCATGCAAATGCAGAAGACATAGGCAATGACTTTTATAGATACCTACAGATATCCGAAGAGCCTGATTCAGATGATTATAATAAATTAAGACGCCTTTGTGTACCTTCAGAATGTGATTATAGTAACTTAATGCAGTTGGAACATACATAATAAATTTTAAGTATAATAATTACTCTTTTTGTACAATGATTTACAGTTTATGACCGTTTGAATTTTCCCTTGTTTGAATCTCAAAAGAACCTGTGGAACAGGAGGAGCAGATATTATGCTCATTTTACGCTTGTTTGGAGCTAAATGCCTTGCATAGTCATAAAGCTCGGAGTGCCAAAGTGAGCATCAGAATCTAGCAGACTGCCCTGTCACTCTGAATGTGGTTACTTGAAGCTCAGAATAAAGTCACCAACCAAACCATTATTGAACACTGGGCCTCTCCCATCACACAGGTTTTCAGAACTTCAGAGTAAAAGGTTCAAAATCAGGGTCGAGAAGGGAAGTAGGTCATGAAATGAATCCTTTCCCTACCAGGCGTAGTTGCCAGCAGATCTGCTGGGCTGGCCAGCAGGTCCAGCGTGCCTGTGTCAACAGTGCCTAAGAAAACTGGTGTCAGTACAAAAGCCAGTGGCTTTGTAAGCAATTAGGACTTGTACAATCAGAAGTTTCAGTGACTCCTTGGCCCGAGGCATTAGGACGGAGGGTGGTCCACCCATCCCAGAGGCTCAGGATGGAAGGCAGAGTATTGCACTGAGATCTGGAGGTCCCTGACAATGGAGGTTTTAAATCTACCCCAGGAGAGGCTTCTCGATTTAACAGATTCAGGAAAATGAAACAATTTATGCCTCACAATCATTTAGACATTTAGTTGTAGATTCACAACTACAGTGAACGATCTAATGTGTTTAGTGTCTAACATTAAGTCTAAATCAAAATATGTACACAACAGATCACTATATTGATTACAGTTACAGGTTAGATAACTACATCTGTTGTGAATTCATAGGTCAGATATCCCAACACAAAGAAAAGGGTCCATATTTGTTTTTTAGCAAACATTTGAGTGTTCACTGTGTAACGAACACCAAAACTAGTACAGAGACAAACAAATAAAAAGACGGGCTCCATCCTTAAGAAGCTGACAGGATATAACTATTTCTTTGTTTCTCTGTGGGAACATACACAGAGAAAGAAATAACACTTTGTACTCAGAGGAGTTTGCAACATGTTTACAGCATCGGTGATATCTGAACTGGGTGTCCAAGACCAAATGACAATTTGCCAGAAGACAATGGGGGAGGACGTTCTAAACAAGGGAACGAAGCAGCGTCACTGACAGCGGTATAGAAAAGCAAGGCTTGTCGGGGAGCTGGGACGAACTACTGTTCTGTGGCCCTGAAAGAAATAAGGCTGGCACTGCGTTTCAATGTGTTGAGATATTCTTGATTGGATGACTTTGGATCTGGTCTTTACAATATTTTCTGAGAACATCACCCACTCCCTCAACCCCAGTACAAAACCCAGGGAAGCCAAAGTCCGGTTCCACTAAAACAGGTAAATCCCAATTGAAAAGACAAGAGAGTTTTGCACAATAAGTAGGTTAGTAAATGATTAGTTTTTATTATTCACCTGTTTTTAAGACAAGGTTACCGAGAACGACTTTTTATCTCTTATCTCTTTTACCATCATTACACAATTGAACAAGTTGTCCAGTTCGAGACCACTCAAAGTGTCTGGTTCTATGAGATTGTGAGCTCCTTGTCCTTAAAAAGCTGCAGAAGCAGCCCTGGCTGGTGTAGCCCAGTGGATTGAGCGTGGGCTGCGAACCAGGCATCGCAGGTTCGATTCCCAGTCAGGGCACATGCCTAGGTTGCAGGCCATGGCCCCCAGCAACCACACATTGATGTTTCTCTCTCTCTCTCTCTCTCTCTCTCTCTCCCTCCCTTCCCTCTCTAAAAATGAATAAATAAAATCTTTAAAAAAAAAAGAAAAGCTGCAGAAGCAAAGGGCATCTCAACCGAAAAGGAAGATGCAGGTGACATGATAATGTATATGTAAAGAATACAGCAAAATTAATAGAATCAATAAAAGAGTTCAGTAAAGTAGCAGGATACACAATTAATACACAGAAATCTGTTCACATGCCTATATACTAGTAACAAACACTCAGGAGAAATGAAGAAAACAATTCCATTTATAATTATATCAAAAATAATAAAACACCCAGGAATAGATTATAACTGAGGAAGTGAAAAGCCCGTACTCAGAAAACTGTAAGACAGGGAAGGAAGACACTGGGAAGGACACAAATCAATGGAAGGATGTACAGGGCTAATGGATCGGAAGGATTCATATCGTTAAAATGACGATACTATCTGAAGTAACCTGCAGATTCAATGAAATCCCTATCAAAACACCAATGACATTCTCCTCAGAACTGCATAACCCTAAAACTTACATGGAACCACAAGAGATCCTGAAGGCCAAGTCAATCTTGAGGAAAAAGAACAAAGTTGGAGGTATCATGCTCTTTAATTTCAACCCGCACCAGGAAGTTTTAATAATCCAAAGAGTATGGTACGAGCGGAAAAACAGACATATAGATCAATGAAACAGAATAGAGAGCTCAGAAATAAAGCCTCACTTACACGGTCAACTCAACTATAACAAAGGAAATGAGAACATACAATGGAGAAACCATAGTCTCTTCAACAAGTGGTGTTGGGAAAACTGAACAGATACATGGGAAAAAATGAAACTGGAACTCCCTTATACCATATAAAAAATAAATTCAAATCAATTAAAGACTTCAATGTAAGGCCTAAAATCATAAAACTTCTAGCAGAAAACACAGGTAGTAAAGTATTTGGTATCAGCCTGAATAGTATTATTTTGGATATAGCTCCTCAAGCAAGGAAAACCAAAGCAAAAATAAACAAAGAGGACTTCTTAGAACTAAAAAGCTTCTACCCAGTGAAAGACATCATCAACAAAACAAAAAGACAACTTACTGAGTGGGATAACATATTCACAAATGATATATTTGATATATTTGAAAATATATAAGGAACTCATGCAACTCAATAATAACAAAAAATATACAATCCAGTAAAAAAATGGACAGAAGACATGAACAAACGTTTCTCCAAAGAAGACGTGCAGATGGCAGACAGCACAACGATGCCCAACTTCTCGGATCATCGAGAAAAGGAAATTCAAATCACAGAGAGATAACACCTCACACCAGTCGGAATGGTTGGTATCAGAAAGGAAACAAACGACGTGTGCTGGCAAGGCTGTGGGGAAAAGGAAACCTTCGTTCACCGTTAGTGGGACAGCAATTTGGCGCACCCACTTTGGAAATAGTATGGAGATTCCTCAAAATACTACAAATAGATGTAACTTACAACCCAGCAATTCACTTATGGGTGTTTATCCAAAGAAAATAAAAGCACTAGTTTGAAAAGACAGACACACCCCTATGTTCATAGAAGCATTATTTATAATAAACAAGATATGGAAGCAACCTAGGTGTCCATCAATGGACGGACAGGTAAAGAAGATGTGATACATACATGCAGTGGAATGTTATGCAATAAAAAAGAGTGAAATCTTACCATTGGCAACAACATGGATGGACCTAGAGAGTATCATGCTAGGTAAAATAAGTCAGACAAAGATAGATACTGTATGGTTTCACTTACATGTGCAATCTAAAACGAAACAAATGAACAAGCAAAACAAAACAAAAAGAGGCTCATAGATACAGAGACCAACTACACATAGAAATAGTTGTCAGAGGGGAGAGGGCTGGGGGTGAAAAGGTGAAGGGAAATATCATCAATAAAATTGTGGGAAGTTTACATGGTGACCTGATTACTAGAATTAGTGGGTTGATCACATTGTAAGGTATAAAAATTTCAATTCACTATGTTGTACACCTAAAACTAATAGAATTAATGTAATATCATATATTAATTATATTTAAATTTACAAAGTCTTTAAAAACCTGTAGAAATGATATGATCTGATAGAAGCTACCTTTAATAAGTAAAGAATTTCAGTCTCCGGGGAAAAAGTATAATGACATCTCTAAGGCCGTTCTTGCCAAGATCCATGTGCTCACCAGCAAAATGGAGGGCTACACATGGACCTCAGGAGCCAAGGACCTGAGGGGGATACAGAGGTGGCAAGAGAAAGGGGTGAGGAAAAGGTAGCAGAGGTGGAGTCTAATGATGAGGACCCCCACTGAAGTGTTTGATGATGTGAGGAAATAAAAGTGGGCAGAGATTGAAGAGAAAGAAAACAAAGCAGGAAAAAAACACTAAAACATTTGAAAATATTGGTGGACTTAAAAATAGGTGACAGGTTTTTAATTAAAATACAATGGGACACTTTGTGTTCTGACATTCCTAAAATATATTAAATGGAGGCAAACAGATCCCAGGCAGCCCCTTAGCTTTGAAGTTGTTTTTCATTTTAAACACCACAAATATATCCAAAGATGTAGAAGACTTAAACTGGAGACTACTTTTTTACAATCTCTTCCATGAGGATTGGAAATTGAGGCTTACAATGAGTGTCGAGTAGATACAAAGTAACAATTTCCATTTTGAAACCCACTCATCATAGACTGTCACACTCCACATGAAAGCCAAAACTGAACATAGTTTCAGTACTGAATTCCTCGATTCCTTCAGCCCTGAAATTCTCTAGTGCAGAGAAAGCAAAACCCAAGAAAATGCTGTCTTTTATAACCCAGAGATCAGCAGCTTTACACTTCAGAGCAGAGTGAAGCATTCAAGGAAGCCTGTGTTGGCAACCAGGCCACTTCTGTTAATGAAGCCAGGGAAACCACCAAGCCAAGTGTATGCCCACACCCACAGCTCAGAAGTAGAAAAGGTTTAATTTTAAGTTGCTTGCATCAGTAGTGCCTTTGTTATTTTGCGGTATGAATATAAAATGGTGCATAAGTAAATGTTACTGCTTGAGCATTGACACATAGAGCAGTTAAGAGTGTTCTGGAAGAAGACATTTACTGTAAAGACTCTTAGTTTTGACTTCTGGTCAAGATGGTGGTGTAGGTAAACATGGCTCATCTCCTCACACAACCATGTCAAAATCACAACTAAACTATAGAATAAACATCATTCTGAACCATCAGAAATCGAGCTGAATGGAAGTCCTACAACTATGGAATTAAAGAAAATCACATCAAAACTGGTAGGAGGGGCAGAGACGCAGAACAGGCTGGTTCCACACCCACATGTGGCAGATCAAAATCAGCAGGGGGATCTCAGGAGCAAAGGGTTCCTGCCCCACACCAGGTCCCCCATCCAGGGTTCCAGTGCCAGGAAAAGTTTCCGTAACTTCTGACTGAAGAAACCAGTGAGGATTAAGGCTTTGGCAATTCCTCTTAAAGGGCCCATGCACAGACTTACTCAGATTTCCCTTTCAATCATCCTTGTAATTTCCACAAAGGAATGTTCAAGCTTAATGCAAAATTTGATACAGATTTGTTGCTCAACTCATTCAGTCATTTTGAATGCGACAGCCACACAGTACACATGCTCACTCAACAATGTCTACCGCCCCCCACTGACTAGTACAGGGAAGATGTCATTGTTTGTGCATGCGCACTTCAGCCCACTCTCCCGTGCTACCAAGTAATAATGGCTGGACTTTTTCTGGACAGAACTAGCATGTTTCCCATACATCTGAAACTATTTATTTGCCAAGACATAATTGCTATGTCTCATAATGGTGAGATTACTAAAACTAATTTTACCTTAGCAAATACCCATGAAAATCAAATCTAGAAAATGTTGCAAGACTACAAACAAAAACTGGGAACAGCTCATGCAGTACAATTATCTAGGCACTCTACTACAACACACACACACACAAATCTGGGGGAAAGTTAAGTAAATCAATTTCTTAAGAGAGTTAATAATTACTCAATCTAGTTCAGATGTCTGGTGGGTTCAGTTGGAAATTTAAGCCATGTTAACATAAGAAGCCAACTGAACAGATACCATCTAGTCTATGTGCAATTGTGCAGAGAATTGGCAGCGGGAACTCAGTTTCACGGAGTAAAGGAGCGCCCCCCCCCCCGACTGAACTCTCTCTAATCCAGCTCTCAGGCCTCATTTCTTCATGCATCTTTCTTCAAATCCCTTTCTGAAAAGCTCAGTCCTCACTAACCTAAGCTGGATGCAAACAAAGTTGTACAATGTTAAAACCTAAAGGGCCCTCAGGTATGTAGACCCTTTACAAACTGAGTAAACTGCTGCCCAGAGACGCAAGGTGACGAGCCCCCGATCTCCCGATTACAGACAGGTTTGCACTAGAACGCAGGGCGGCGGCTTGCTCATTTCAGCTTCTTTCACTGCATCCGTACAGAAAAAGTTTCAGTTTACCTCACAAAGTTTCTCTAACCCCAGCCTCTTTCTCTTCCCCTTCATAGCAAAATTGCTTAACAATGTTTATTTTTGTCATTTTAATTCCCCCCTGCACCTTTACTAACCCATCTGCCCCCAAAACCTACAGCTAGAACATCCAGGTTTCAACAGCATTGCCTGAATTTTCACTACCTAATGACCCTGAGCTCTCTTTGACATCTCTGGCTTTCTAGGCTTTTGATGCCTTTTCACACACTTAGAATATTAGAATGTTAGAGCCAGAAGGAAAACTACAGAGCAGCTTTTCCCAAACTGGGTTCCGTGGAACGGCAGTTTGAAGAGATGACTTTGCACGGAGAACAAAGCGCGAATGAAAGGTTCTGTGATCCTGTGATGAACCAAGTTTGGGCCATGCTGCACACCAGTTCTTCTCTCAGAGAGTCCCAGGCACAACAGCTGTGCAAAGACAAGTCCCAATAGTAAAACAGAAATTTATTTTACTCTGCTTATTCTTTCATCTTTTCACACCTATTAAGTTCCCTTAAAACTGGTTTGAGAAGACTGCCTAATCCTGACCTGTTCCATTACAAATCAAAGCTGTATCTGCTTTGAATGACTCACCGAGATCCTAGTCTATCTGGGAGCCAGAGCCAGGGCCCAATCCCGCTCTGAGTCCCCGGCCAGGGCCTGCACACTAACGGCTGTTTCTGCTCTGCTAGATCCAGTTTTCTGGTCTTCAGCACACCCAGTATCCAGCCCTTTGCCCCTAGAAGGACTACAAATGTTCACATAGTACAGTCTATCAGTGAGGTGAGAAGAGCAGGTGCTTGATTTTATTATTTCAACTTGGCCCCACATCCAATCAGAACATAGGACTGTGCTGGGTTTCCTCCATTAAACAACTTCTAAGTGGCACGAAACACTGGGCATGGGCATGCAAAGCCATCCTAAGGCTCCTTCTTAGGGGTTCCAGTGAGCTACGGGAACAAGCCCAGAGCAGCATGTCCTGAAGGTGATTTGAGGGTGCAACCGTTCAGATGAGTGCCATAGCCTTTAGGCCAAAGGGTTCGGTGAACCCACACCCTGCTAAAAATGTAATGGTACGTGCCACACTGTCCTTCCATGCTGTCCATGCTTCCTTTTCACGTTCTCCAAGTTTTCCCACATGATTCTAGAGACCAGACTATGCCAAGATCAGTCTTCTTTCCTTTTTCTTTCCTGGGGGAGTGAGAGCTAGAAAGAGGTAACACAAAGGAGCTTTAAGGTAGTGGAAAACAAGGAGAGGGGGGTCAATGTTTGTGCATTCTGTTTGGGCATTTGCAGAGTAATTGTGGACTGAATGGACAGTGATGGTGATTAAAGGATGGATCTCGGATAGTTTCACTGATGAGTGGTAGCCCATTCTCTTCTAAACACCTCCTTTATCCAGAAAAACAGGCCTGCTCGCAGTCCCTGCACATGCTCATTCCTGCCAGTTTGCCTTTGCTCGTATTTTATATTATTTTCTTCTCCCCTACCACACAGTTCTTCCTTTCTTTAGTCTCCCTGAAATGCTATTCTGACCCACTTTTCAAGGTGCAGCTCGAATCCTAACCCTCACAAGGTTGCTCCAGCTCAGTTTTCACCCTTCTCGAAGCTCCCAGCCATTGTTAATTATACTGCCCCTCTGCAAATTGCCCATGTACTTAACTGCCTCCTGGCATCTCTAGGCTTATGGTCCTTATTATTTATTTACTGTGCAATTATGTCATGTCTCTCCAAACAGAATCAGAACCTCTCAAGCAGAGCAATCATTTGGAACACTTGTGCAAAATAGAAGTTGTTCAATAAATATTTGTGAACTAGGTGAAACATCAAATGGGTGTAACTACAGAGCACTGGTCACAAGTTCATGTTTTTAGGGGTCAGAACAAATGAATAAAACAAGTGTAACACATCAGGGAGTGGGGAGGCTTGTGGCAAACTGGAGGAACGATGTCCTGAATAAGAAGGAGGTGCCACTCTCCCTGGGTGATTGCCTGATGTGGAAATTCTGGCCCCTTGTTGCCAGATGATCTAAATTTTTAAAGAGAAGTAGAAAGCCCAGATTATTAGATTATTATGTAAAATATCCTGAATTTTAAGTGTCAGCAATGAAATTTAAAATTTTCATATACAGTGTGGGCCAAAAAGGACATATCTACAGGTCGGTCTCTTGCTCTCAAGCTGGTCGTTTGAAAGTTAAATCACATTTTTTCATACACACAATATACATGATCAACATTGGCCTTCTATCCCCAAACCAGGACAATAATAAACAAAACCAAGACATAAAATCAGAACATTTAACTTTTTGCTTTGTGGGTTTCACATTTGGAATTATGACGATGCACGGGACTGTTTAATTGGAGAGCAAAACAATGGACATGCGGATGGGAAGCACCCGAGTGGGATTTATGGGTCTGCTCCGCGACTGCAGGGGCCAGTGCCGTTGCTTCTTTAAAAGTTCCCTTTTCTTCAAAACACACAGATTTCCTGTTCCTTGATTTGAGTTTAGTCTTCTTGTCAGGGGCACTAATGACGATCTGGGGGGAGGGGAACCAAAACAGACGTGGAGGATAAGGATTAATTTTTCTGAGACTGTTAACTTGGTTAGTGTTAGAAGAAAAGATGAAAGGCAAGTATGTTAAAGAGAATATAATATGATATATTTTATGACATAATATAAGTATGCAAGAAAGTCCATGCTGTCTAAATGCTGTCTCCTTCACCCCACCGAGGATGCCAGGAAGTGGGTTATTTATAACTGAGTGTTATAATAATAGGTGCCCAATACTGTGTGAAGGGTCACTGGCCCTTGTCCTTAAGGTTGACCTATGTGTTACCCACAGGTACTGTGGACCTGCAGGGCCAGGGCCCTACAATCCATGCAGAAGTGAAAGTTGACAGTTCTGACTCTAACTGAAAACCAAAGCAACATCCAGACCACTAACCCTGGCAAAGAAGTAGGGAATTCGTATGTGTGCTCCCACTGATTTCAGGGACTTTGGTTCACTCCTTTGTATACGCTTAACAGGGACAAATCCTCTTCCCCTGAGATTGAGTTTGATTTCGGGAAAAGCCCAAGTTCCTCTAGACAAAGAGGTGCACGATGAAGCTGGGGAATGCATTTTGTTCATAAGTGAGGTGAAACTGATGTTCACGGGGACCTCGTGAAATGGCTTGGAATGGAATTTCTAAAAAACGTTTTAAATATGTTCTGAGTACTAGCAACGGCATCGTAATTAGATTAAGTGTAGAGGAAGATACTTGGGGGACAGGCAGTCTGCTAAAAGGCCCCTGCCTATATTTCCCTTCACAGGGCAGGGTAACAATTGGAAAGACCCTGGGATTGAAATAAAAGTCCTGGTTGGAATTCCTTCTTAGCTTCTATCAGCTGTATAAGTTTTGCAAAAATACTTAACCTCTCAAGTATTTTTATTTTTAATGACAGTTTCTTTAAGAGTAAGAATAGAGGGTGAGAACAGGAATTACCGCACTTGTTTACGGCTGTTCTCAGAATAGCACTGATACAAAGTAGATGCACAGTGAATAGTCATGAAAGGAATTAACAAGGATTCTAATGTCAACTGTTTTCAGAGAAGTTACAATTAAACAAAACATAAATTTAAGCTATTAAATTAACAAATTTTAAAAAATTGGTTACAATATTTTATGCCGAAAAGAGTATAATAGCACCGTTGGCATTCTCTGGCATTGTGTTAACCATATACATAGGAGAACAACTTGGAAATAAGGACCTGCACAAATATTTATACTCTAACTTAGAATTCTAGTTTTGAGGAATCTCTTGAGGAAAAATCCTAAACACACAAAATAACACTAAAGTTATATATACAAGTATGTTCACTGTAACATTATTTATAATGGCAAGTAACTCAACCCAACGTTTCTGATAATAGGGCAACAGTTACATTTAAAATGGCACATGCTCCATTATAAAGAGAAGGGGCCACTAAGCAGTAATAATGTGGTACATCCTTCTGGTGCAGTGGTAAATAAGTGGTGCACAAGATTGTATATACAGTATGATGGCATCTAACAAAAGTAAGACAACTTATACCCAAAGTTGAGACCGAAAGGAAATATAACAAAAAACAAATAAATGGTGGTTGTGTTAAGGTAATAGTGTGGTTTTCTATTTTCCAAATTTTCTATAGCATAGTCATATACCTCTTAGGGTATATATAAAAATAATTCTATTCTTTAATTTACTAAAGGAATTATGCTTCTATGGGAAAAAAAATTTAAAGCAGCTGTGACAGCAAGGGCCTTTAGAATTAACAAACATTCTGCACCCTCTGACAGCCACCTCCTGCCCAAACACATCCTTGACCTGCCCATATTCCCACACCCCACTGGACACCTCTGCACAACTTGTCCGTCTTGCCCATGAATTATATCCTTTCCTTACAGATGCAGAGGCCGAACTGTAGTGTGTCGTCTGCTACTGGAATTTCCCCTGCTTCTTCTCATGGCCAAATTCTAGTTCATCCTCAGTATCCAACTCAAACACCCCCTCCTCTGTGGTGCTCTGTCCAGCTCACTGCTTGTGCTGTCACCCCTGCCTCACTCTCTCTAGTACTTAGTATGAGCTTCTACTTTTGAGACTTGCTGTATTGTCATGATCAGTTTCTAGAGCTGACTCCTTTCCATCATGAACTATCGTGACTCATTTTTAAAAACTTGTTAATTTAATAGCTTAAAGTGATACTTTGTTTCAGTGCCTACATAAGTACTGCTCAATATAATTGTCCAATGAATGAATATATTGCTGATTATGTTTCCTTTTGTTGTTGCTTCTAAATTCAATCTTTCTAAAAAATCAGGCAGCTTACCTTTTACTATTTTTCTCACTTCATCTCTTTATGGGAAGGGAACAGGAATCCAAGGCACAAGAAAGCATATTTTGCTGGTCGCTCCTACTGACAATGCTTCATTTGAGACACGGGATGCCTAGGGAAAGCTTCCTGTCACGATGCCCTCTTCACCACAGAAGCCGTCCAGGGCCATTCGGTCACTCACCGCTTACTCACTCAGCACATATGTGAGTGTGAACTTTGTGCCAGGTACTTTCAGGAGCTGGCTCCACAGTGCTGAAGCCCACAGACCTGCTCCCTCCCCTCCCAGAGCCTCCAGCCCGGCAGGGGAGACGGAATTACTTAGGAAGATAAATTACTTAGGAGTAATTAAACAAACAGACAATTACGAATGGCAGCTTGTTCTACAGAGGGAAAGTGCATGGTGGAGTGAGAAAGGAAATTTAGAGGCGACAGGGAAACCAGACTGGGTGGTTAAAACAAGAGGTCAGTTTCTCTAACCATAAACCCAACCCCTTTGACAAACATGCAAGAAGCTTTTGACTCACGTAAGGCACCTAAGGCACTGTAGCTACCAACAACTGCAGTGTTTGCTTCAAACTTTAAACAAGGAATGACTTAGTGAAGCAGAACATTTGGGGCACAGTAAGAGAAGACTGACTTAATTTTTTCTTAAAGCCCAAAAGCTACGAAAACCAAAAAAAAAAAAGAAAAAGAAAAACAATTGTTTTCAATCGAATTACAGATTTGGCCACCAAAATGTAAATACCATGCTATGGGTTTGTAACGATGGTTGTGCACTTTCACAATCCTACTATTAGCTTACCTAAAGTTTCCATAATTAAAATGGTGAAATATATCTTAACAACACAGGATGGGGCTAGCTCCACCCATGGATCGGTTATGTGAAGATCTCCTTCAGACTTTCATTTCCTACCTTTCAGAAAATCAGTAGAAGTAGTTCCCTGGATGTGCCACGTTCTCCCACCTCACAATTTTGCACCTGCTATTTTCTCTTCTCGGAATGCCCTTCCTTCCCTATCTGTCTGATGTGTCTCTTCTCACCCTTTCAGCCTCCGCTTAGCCAGCACTGCCTCTGGGCTCCTGCGCCTGAGTTCCCCAGACTAACACAGGCTTCCTCCGGTGGGCTCCCCGAGAGCTCACTGCAGACCACAAACTGGAGCTCTCAGCAAGTTTTGTTGGAATTGACCATTTCTTGGAATTTCCGAAATAGAATGTGAGCACCTCAAGGTCCCTGCAGGGCCTGGCATATTCCTGGTGACCAATATATACATTGGTCTCCTAGAGAATGACTAATGCCTGATTTCCCTCCGTGAACAGAAACAGGAAGAGCTGTAACATAGTAAAAACACTGTACATTTAAGCATAACTTCAGTGTTTACAAATGGCCCTAAGTAAACCTGGCTCTCCCACGTGCACATAAACCCACAGGAACCAAGCTTTACTGCAACAACTTTAAGGATCATAGGTATGTAGAACTTTAAAAGGCTATCTATAGTTGCTTGCCACTCTCTAAAACCTGAAAATGGAAAAAAGGTGGGGGTGGGGTGGGGGAGAATGGCAAAAAGACTTTTAATCATGATAACACCCAAATGAAAGTCCAGCTTTTTAAGCAGTGGAAATGATACGATTTCTGAAAAATATGCTTTAATTGAATAAAGAAATCATGTTAATGGTTTTAGAGTAATTGAAAATCACTTCTAAACAGGTGGTTCCTGGAAACACAACCAATAGTACTGTTTTTTATTTTCATGCAAGATACGTCTTCACTTAAGCTGCTGAAATATGCAATTTTAATGGCTCTATGAGGAAACAAGGCTGACAAGTTATTGGTTGGGTCAGTAGGAGCTTCTGTGGCTGCTAAGACCCAAATCTGGCACACGCTGTGACCTGTAAAATAGTGGCCCACTGTCCTTGACAAAAGGATAGCAGTGTACTTAGCTACTGTGCTGCTAACTATAGAATTAAAAGGCATCATTTTACAAAGGAGCAAGTTGAATTTCTTCTGATGTGAACCTGGTTTTGAAGAACACAGAGGAAGCTTCTTAGCCTGGTAAGAATCCAGATTTTAAAATGTATTTCCATGTAGATGAACCAACCAACATACATTTAGTTATTTGGGGAAGGAGAGTTCCTTTACTTTTTCATTCCCCTGTTTTTTATTTTAAAAATATACTTTTAATACACTAAACAATTATATAGGTATATATATGACTAGTCAGTATATCTGTTATACCTATCAGTAACCGCCATCTCAGGTTTTAATCACAAGGTATAAAATATATTTTGGCTGATTCCTGTGAGAAATGAGAGCTCAACAATATCCACACTGCCTGAGTCAAAACATCTGTTTTATCAGGAATCCTTGAAATCATTCCAACCAGCAGGCTGCCAGCTGAGATGCTGGAATGTGAAAGGGCTGGGTGCCTGGGAGTAGATCCTGAGTCTGGTACATTGAGGGGCCCACCAGGGTGCAGAGCTGCTGGGCCCTCCTGCGTCCTCAGGCTGCTCAGGCTCTCTGCGGAACTGCCCGCCCCTTCTTGGTGGGGCTCCTGGTTGGTTCCCATGACACTGCGTTTTCCCAGTTTTCCTCTCTGCTCCCTGACTGCTCCAGCTCCTTCGCTGGCTCTGCCTCTTCTCACAACTCCAAAACTGCTCTCTTCTCACTCAACACTGTTTCCTTAGGGGATTTCATGTCTTCATGGGGTTTCAAACACCACTGACCTGCCAACAAATCTCTCCGTATTTCCTACATTTTTCTTTATGTGATTACTTGTCACATATTTTTGGCACGGATTGTAGCTCTGGGAAGGCCAGGTGCAGACTCGCATGTGTGTGTTTGTGTGTGTGCTTGTGTGTGTATGAACTGCTATAAGCCCAGTGCCTGGCACATAATCATTGCTCAGTTAACAAATGACAGAGGTCATGGTGAATTTCTCCTATTATGGTAGTGAACAGAAGACATCTGACTTTAATAACTTAGAAGTCAAAGTCATCTTTTCCATAACTGCAGACCAGATCCCTGGGCCCAGCAGGCCATCATCAGAGCAAATCCAAAGCCCTTGTTGAAGAAAGTAGCCCTTATTCGCCAGTACTTCTTCACCACCTTCACACTGGGGCCAGAGGGCCTCCACTGGGACAGGGGTCAAATAAAGCACTTTATGTAACAAAATATCGTGTCACTAACTCTATCTTAGGCACCTAAAGACTAAGGAACTCTTGTTCAGGTGGCACATAATTTTCTAAAGTAAATTAATACCTTGACAAAGCCAGTAGAGATCTTTAACACAAGACAGCTACAGTCTAAGGGACATATAATTTCCCAGCTTTTAGAAAACTGATTCCACCAGACCGCCTGCATTAGGACTCTTGCTCTGGGTGTGTGACTTGAGCAAGTTACTGAACTCTTCGTGCCTGACTTCTTCATTTATGTACGGGAGTAATAATAGCACTTACCTCATTGGGTTGTGGTAAAAATTGAGGTAATATGCATGTAACATGATTAGAACACATGAATTGGTGACGCCGCTGCTGCTGCTGATGATTCATACAACCAGTTAGCACATCAGCCCAGGGACTCTGAAACTTCAACCACAGCAAGAAATGTTTAAGCTCTGGCTACATACAAAGCACTGCACTAATAATTTTACATACACAATCACAGTTCATCTATATAATAGGCCTTGCGAGAGGCACCGTCATTATCCCACTTTTACAGATAGGGAAACTAAACAAGTTTAGAGAGCCGAGGCAACTTGCCCAACTCGTCTCACAAGAAAGTGCTAAAGCCGGGATTTCAATCCAGTAGCCCAGCCAACAGCAGTCCGGGGTGAGAAGATCTACACCTGCACAGAAACCCACAAACCTGACAGCAGGAGCAGACTGACGAGAATGTGGTGAAAGTAAAAAATAAACAACAGCATGTTACCATTGGAGTATACAATAGACAAATATCAAAAATCACGTCTGAACTAAATCTGCGTCTTACGGGCCAGGTACTATCCCCAGTGCTTCACTTACTGGCTACTGTGTGACAGTGACGACACACGATAAAGCTTTGTATACACGGCTCACACAATCTTCAAATAATGTTATGGGTTAAGTATTGTGACCACTCACTAGATCAGGAAATAAACTCATAGGGGAAATGTTCTTCAAGATCACACAGCTAGCACAGCTCAGAGCCTGAATTTGACCTCAGGTTTCCCTGATTCCAAAAATCCACATACTTAAACACTATGAAAATGTTCCCCCCAATTTAATAAATATATCATCATCATCGCAAATATTTTTGTAAAATAAAGATCTATAGTCAATTAAATTTGGGACTCACTGTATAATCTCTCTTTAAGACTCAAAATACATGTTAGTATGGCAGGAATTCTGAAACACTTTACAGTATTTTAAAAAATCCCCATGAACTGTTTAACTCAGCATTTCCCAGTCTTATTTAACCATGGAACCTTTTTAAATGTGTAATATATATTGAAATCCTCCAGAAGTACAATTTGTAAATACACAGTACACTCCTTTCCTACATGATGCTTTCTTAATGTGGATCACACCACTAGTACGGAAGATTTCGGAGCGGAGGGGGTGCAGTGGGAAGGAGAGAAGGGAGACCGAACCTCCTTCACAGGAAGCCGTGGAGTGCAGTTCAGAAGGCTACGGTGTCCGGCAGCCCTGGTCTCAGCCAGCCTCACTGGGCAGTCACGTGTCTGTGAGCCAGTTACTCAGCCCTGCTGAGCTTCTCCTTCCTTTCCTGTTAAGTGAGGACATTCGGACTATTGCACAAGGTGGCTATACCTACTATTTCAATCAATAGATCCATTATTATCTGCCAGAAATCTTCTTCTATTAAAAGCAAATAATCTTCTAAAAGCAGAAGAATTGACCTGCCTTACTAAGAAAGTGGAGGAAGCAGGCATTATTGCTGCTCTCCCGGCTATTTCTCATTAATAGGGAAGAATTGTGTCTTGAAATGGAAATGATTGAAACCTTGGGACAGAGTGACCTTATCGGTCTCTGATGCACAAACTAGGAAGGAGATAAACAAGTTACACTTTAGAAAAGTAGACTCTAGAACAGTCAAAGAAAAGGTAATTTAAATTCCAGGGCGGGGCAATCTTATGGAATAGGCAGCACAGAAGAGGGTCGGGTCAAATAAATTTCTTCTGGGGCATGCATCAATTATCCATTCAAGAGGAAAAGGGAAAGTATAGAATGATAACAAATGTAGGTGGGAATTTACCAGCAATCTTTTAAGGAGATGTCCTTAAAGTGTAAACAACATTTAGCTCAAATGGGCACATAATTCATCACAGATTTGAAAAAAGGCATAATCTGCAAATATAGCATGAGGAAGTCAGAAACCTAGAAAACAGCAAGGCTTGCAAAAAAAAAAAGTTGCAAAGGACAACCAAAAGCCATTTTTAGGTAAGTTCACAGTCAGAAGCACGGGGAGCACTAGGGCCGCCCCTCGGGGCACGTGGGGTAACAGATGATTGAGAGAGTTCTCATATTCTCCGTGGTGAGTGATCTTCAAACCAAACCAAGTGAAACCACACCAAAACAAACAAGAAAAACAGTAAGAGAGAAATTACATCTATAATAGGCGAGAAAGCTTATGATGTGGTGGGGAGTTTAACACATAGCAACGAAAGGAAAGAGAAATACGAAGGCCATAAAAAATGCTAGCAGAGTGTAAAGGAAAGAGAAATTAAAGCTGATTGGGGAAAAAGGGGAAGTTCCTGAAAGAGATGATTTTCAGGAGATGTTGAAAGACTCGGGGGATGTTGGCCACAGTAAGAGAGAGGGAGGGCCTGTGGGGCAGAGGTGACAGTGGGAGGAAGGAAGGTGTCAGGTGCCAGTGTGCAGTTGGTCATGATATAACTGCGAGGCTGGATTCAGCAGAGCGGGACTACCAAGTCATAGCAGGCCCTCAATGCCAGTTACGTACGGACTTTAGGACTTTTATTCTGTTACCTTCCTAGGGGACAGGAAGCCTGGGGGTCTGGGGGTGGGGTTCACTTGAGAGTCAATAGCCAGATTTGTGCGGAAGAAAGAGCTCAAGGGCCATTCTACAACTTTGACTTGATTATGTAAGTTTACAAGTCAAATAAATGTAGGCCAAGTACCTGTCCAGATTTGTCTGGGTACAGTTCTGGTTTAGAACGGTTATATTATTCATAGCAGCCCCTATTGCTCTCAAAATTGTCCTGGTTTGGACAATGGATTATGTGGCTACCTAGGTGTATGTAACTTGCGGACTATCAATCTATGTTTAATAGCAATAATATAAACCACAAAGAGAAGAGATTCCTACTAGGTATGTCACAAATGGTCCACAGGTGGACCACAAGGTATTTGTTTCAGTGTTTTATAGTAAAAACTTAAAACCATTTTTTATAATGATTCAAAGTTTATCCAAGTTGGCAGTCTATTGGAAAACCATTGTATAATGCTCTTTATAAATCTTGTGAATTCTGCCATTCAAACCCATAGAGATTCCCCCACATATTTCCTTCAGTTTCCCCTGGCATACTTGAAAATGTAATCAAGTCTATGGCAGGAAAAAAGAGTGGGAAGATGAACTTCACTGTAGGCTGTGGGTGCCCCGGAAAAGGTCAGGACACAGTGCGCTAGTGACCAAGTGATTCATGAGCATTCCAGTGTGCATGGCCCCAGATGTGAGGTGCCTGTCAGAGAGAAGGCACCAGGGACAAAAAGGAGCACACCCATCACAGAGGACTCGCTTTCAGGTCAGCCTGGACGAGCAGCAAGTGGCAAAACTAGGAGTCCAGGAACTTTGACTCTGGTCCCTATTTGGCCGGTGAAACTAATCACGTAATCTTAGGGGATGTCCCTGACCCTCTCTGAACCTCAGTTTTTTTCACTTGACAAATAAAAATGACTAATGCCAGACAGTTATTTACTGTAAAAATAAAATGAGGTGAAACAAGAGAAGCCCTCTGTGAAAACCTAGAGTTTTATATAAATGTAAGATTCAATTTTTAAAAAATAGGTTCTTTAGGGTCTCATTGCTCTTAGGCTACCCTCCTCTTCCTCTCGCCACTGCGAGGGGGATATGATGTTCATTCTCACTACTTCCACCACCAGCCATTTCGGTGGTCACCACTGACCACTCCCAAGTCCCTATCACCTCCAGCCCAGCTCTCTCTCTCTCTCTTTTCTGAGCTCTGGTCTTGTACATGCAAGCTATTCATGAGCAGCCATGGATCTTCAAGCCGGATCTTCACGCTCAGGTTGCTCCTTTTCCTAAATCCGGGTCTTCACCACCATTCACTCGGTTCCCCCAGAGCCTGTCCCAGGAGCCATCTCCGACTCCTTTCTTCCTCCACTCACACCAACTCCTCCATCAGTAACCTGCCCTCCAAACCTGCCCACTTTACCCATCACGCGCTCACCCCTCACCTGGGTGTCTTCCTAAGTGGTCTTTCACCTTCGCCTGCTTGTTTAAACTCCAGTCTCTACACTGCCACCGAGAAAGACTGCACTCAAACCCAGGTTTGACCATGTGATTTCCCTGCTAAAAGTCCTTTCTTGGCCCCAGGGCCCTTTGTATTCTGGCCTGTGGCTTCCTTGCTGCGTCATCTCTTCGACTTGTGAGCTTAGTGTTCCCGTCAGTCCAAACAACGTTCATAGTTCCTTAGCGGCATCAGTCTCTCCCACTGGAAAGTCCTTTCTGGCCGGAGTGCCCTCTTCCCTTCTTCCTCCCTCTCTTCTCTTGCCCCACCTCCTGCTCTCGGTGGGCTCCTACGAAAGAGCTCTCTAAATAGTGATCGAGCGCTTGAGTTCGGAGTAAGATGGGCGGAATGTGAACCGTACTTGCACCTTTTATAAACTGTCATCTTTATATTTCAGTTTCCTCCCTTGTAAGATAGAAAAATAAATCAATAAAAACACCTGCCTCTTCACTGCAACCCTCACTTGGGGCATCAGTTCTCCGAGCTGGGGGTTCTAAGGGCAGACAAGGGGGTCAGGTGAAACCACAGTCAATGCGTTGATTTAGGTAATACCTAAAATCCTTTCTGACTCAGAGATTCTAACAGCTGCTAAACAGAGGCACCCTTTACTTCACGCTTTCAGAGATCTTCTCTAGGGCCACATATTTCATTGAGATGTGCCAATAAACCAGAAGATAGTTTTAAAAGCAAAACCAGAAAACACCCACCCCATAGAATTACAGCGTGGACTAAATGGATTGCACGCAAAGCATGTAGCACAGTATCTGGCACAGTAAATGCTCACTAGGAGCTTAACAGATGTAGCTACTCTGACTGTACACACTAACCTGGATACCTCAGATTCGATGTCAATGTGAAAGGGGATTCGTCCCCAAGGTGCAGGTCCACATTAGAGGTCCTTTTCAAGGCTCTTGTAGCAATCCATACACACCTCTCTCTTAACTCTCCCTCTGTCACTCAAGTCCCCACTCCGTAACTGTCAACGGGTTTATCTCCCTTTTGCCTCCACTGTAAATGCCTTAAGATTAGGTATGTGTCCTTTTCATTTTCATTTTGCCACTTCCTAGCGTTGATGTTCAGTTTATATTTATTGAATAAGTAGTGACTCCTAAATGGTAGGGTTTGGATTTTATTTTGGAAACACTGAAAGATAAAATGAAGGAGAGAATAAGTGATAGTTCCCACATGGTTTCATCTGGCAGTGAAGCAAATATTACTCACTATTTTAAAAGAAGTAATTGTGCAGTCATAGAACATTTAACAATGATCACTGAACTTTCAGATCTCACAGAAATGTCATAGATCCAGCTCAGTCCACATGTTAGAAATAGAACGTGCCATTAAAATAAAGTAATATTGATGGCATTTCTGTGCACAGGACTATATGTGTAGGGTTCTAGGGAAGAGAAAACGATAAACTATAAATTAAGCATTGTCTAACACACTTGGTAGCTGGATCAATCTGACCTTAAAAGCTTGACTGGATTCACCCAGGGGTGCTCTCTAAAGACGGACTTGGACTGCTGGCCTGTCAGAATTAATGCCGACTAAGTATTGCCCTGAAGCTATTCTATAGGCCTCTCTGCAGCTAAGTATTAAAGAAAAACTCCCATCAAATCAGCTAAAAATGTTTGTGGTTGGTGAAATCTCTAACTTAAATGAAGAAATACATTATCATGGCAACTGTAGGAGGCAGACAAAACTTATTATTTACTAATGTTTTCAAGGTAAATCTACCTGACAGTAGTAAACACCCAGTTCATGCGTGAATGATTATGGAAAAAGTGAGCAAGTTGGAGCTGTGCATGGCGTCCCCTAAGTGGACATTTACACCACACCCACAAATGCACAGAAAATTCAGGTGAGATCACCTTAGATTTCAGCAAGTATGGGGGCATTTTACAGGATTAAAAAAAAAAAAAAAAAAAACTTGCTCAACTCATCCCAAAGCAGTGTCATCCATAAGAAATAGCGGGAACATTCAGTAGAAATACTGATTTCAGTAACCTCTCTTTTACATTATATCATGAAAAAGATACATAGTATCAGAACTGGTAAGCTAGACGATCAAGGCAGGGCAAGCCAAGCTCTTGCTCTGAACTCCCTTCTCATACCACTGATAACTTTATTCACCATCTTACCACCTCGCTACACTGTCTATACCCTTTCTCTCTTAAGCGTTTCTGTAACGATACCTCTTCTGCAACACCTGTCAGCCAGTGCCTACCTTCTTAATAGCTGTATATTAGCGTGACTTTTCCAGTCTACTAAGCTGTAGTTTTCTGTCAGGTCATTTTAGCATGTCCTTGAAATCTCACACAGTAGGCTTTCAACCTGTGTTACAACTAAGTGACTGAGCATGAAGCATGCCACTGTGACCGCTGTCCCAGGGGAGCCAGGATGCCTTGAAAAACAAATCTGACTTTTTCCACAACAATTACTAAGAGATTAACCACACCAATAGGCATGTTTTCATCAATTCCACATTAGACATAGGAAATCTACTAAAAAAATTATTACAAGAAAAGCTTTAAAATGATTTATTATTACATGTTCATTGTAGAAAAACTAGAATATACAAATTTGAAAATGGAAGATATGCCTTTATGTATCCCCCAAATCCCTATATTTTAAATTATATACTTCTGCTTTTTCTATACCCTTATGTAATATACATAACTCTATGCTGTAAGATATTTTAAATGGGATAGTGGGCATATGCGCTGTTTTGTAGCATTTTCTCACTGTATAGTACAAATCCTTGGTAGGCCACTGAACATCATTTCAAAGCTGTTTTTTTTTTTAACTGCCTAGTATTCCAAAATGTAGATTTACCACAACTTACTTAATCTCTCATTGCTCTTAAGTTTTCATTCTTTTAAATAATGCTACAAAAATAAGGAATAAAAGATTAAGAAAAAGTTTGCTGAGTTTGCTGAAATATGGTCCCCCACATTTCTCATAAACAGCAGTTCTTCTGGACTAGTTGAACAAGGTTTTTGATCCTGTAAAATTTCCCTCTTCATAGCTACTTTTGCCTATATCCATAACCACTTAAAATAAATTCCTCCGAAAAGACTGCTAGGTCAAAGCAAAAAATATGCTGCTGTGGTTTTCGATGGATATTGGCAAACTCAGCCATGGAAACTTCTCAGTTTCCTCACCAGTATTGGGGTTAGCATTGTTTAAACTCTGTGCTTACATAGCAGTTTAAAATCAGTATCGGAACCTCCCAAACTCCATTCTTTTGTCCCTCTGGTTTTCCCCTGCCCAGTCGTTATCTAAAACTCTCTCTCCACTGCCTTCCCAGATTGTCTTTGGTTTGTGCTTTTCCACTGCTCAAGTCTTATGATGGCTCTGCTATAGAGCCAGAATTTTCTTAACTAGTATTTTATCCCCTCCGACTCTTAGAGACAAAGTATCAACCAACTAATCTGATAAACTAATCTGTACTAACATGAAGAGGCTCATTTCCAGCAACATATGAGCAACATAACTTGAGCAGTTTAAGGAAATATGTGATCTATGTCTGCAATGCATTTTATTTGTCTTAAAGCACAGTGGTTCTCAGATTTTTCTGTACATTGAAATCACCTGAGGAGCTTTTAAAAACACTGATGCCTGGGACTCAACTTCCAGAAATTCTAAATAAAGTTAGTAAAGGGTGTGACTTGGGCATCAGGACTTTAAAAAAATATATATTTTATTTATTTACTTTTTAGACAGAGGGGAAGAAAGAGAGGGGAAAAAACATCAATGTGTGGTTGCCTCTCACATGTCTCTCACTGGGGAGCTGGCCTGCAACCCAGGCATGTACCCTGATTGGGAACTGAACCAGTGACCCTTGGGTTTGTAGGCTGGCACTCAATCCACTGAGCCACACCAGCCAGGGCAGCATCAGAATTTTTTCAAAGCTCCCTAGATGATTATAATGTAGCAGCTGTACTTGAGATGATTTAGAGAAAGATATCAAGTAACTTCTTCTTAGGTAATATTGGAGGACTCCAAGGACGAAAAGTGTAATAAGCATAACTCTTCTGCACGAGATAAAGGAGATAAGAACAGTTTTAGTGGTAATGCATTTGCCGATGACAACAGAATAAAACTAGCATTCGTATTTCTTGATGATAGGCTACATTTGAAGTAGGCCCACCTTCACTTCTGAAGAAACTTCAGTTGTCTTTAAAATTATTTGGGTAACAAACTTTATGCCATGACATTTAGTGGTAGCTGTCCAGGTTTCAATTGCCTCTGGTTTACATTTGTTTTATTGTTTCAACAACATTGGGCAGTCCCGCAGATTTGGGTTCTCCACAATCCATAGCAGACCTATGGGACACCAATTAAAATAACAATAACAAGGTCCAGGCATTTAAATACATTACTAAACCTCACAATGACCTTACAAAGTCACTCTGTTTTACAGGGAAGACTGAGCATCAGAGTAGGTTAGTAGGTTGCCTGGCTTCACCATCAGTACGTGGCCTGGCCAGCATATGATTCAGAAAGACAGGACTCCAATGGTCATGCTGTCATTTACTTACAGTGTATCAAGCCATACCGTCTTCTTCCCAGGACAATTTGAAGAAACATCGGTAAATTGCTTTACTGGGAAGAATAGGCTTCCACGTGGTTTGAATGATTTGTCTGATATTTCACAACTCCAATGACAAGTGATGAAAGCCACTTCTGTACAAAGCCACTCCCAAGCTACGGTGCCAGGCAAGGGTACTCTGCTACCTCATCTATCGCTGTGACCTGGCATCACACACTTTAGCAGTCCCAAACACCAGCTCGGGGCACATTCCGTAAAGGACTGCAGGGCCCAAAGGCCTTGCCTTCACTGGGTTGGCAACCTAGTTGGGGAAGAAAGGCTTTTCTTCCAACCTGGCTTTTCCCAGATCACTTACACTATGAAAGACTTCCTTGGTAACCTGAAAACGAAAAACAATCTTGGCTGCCAACACAGAAGTTTCATTCTTTTATGTCCCCCTGTTTTTCTTATTCTCCTTACTAGTCGCTATTTTTTTCTTATCTACTATTTACTAAAGGCCATTTAACCCACTCCAGGTAAATACCATTGTATCCCAGAATTCTTAAAGGATGTTACTCCCAAAGTACATCATTTCTGAAGGAAAAGAGGGAATGTGGGGCTTCCTACATAAGACTGCCTTTCCTGAAATCAATGCTAGAGAAGGGGGTGGACATTCTTTCTCCACGTGAACATTACGGTGAGCAGGAGGAAAGGAAGAGGGTCTACAGCTTCATAGGGTGTGTCTGTGAGCAACAGGGCACTAGAGCGCTGGAGAAGGTACCTGATTCGAGAAAAGCAAATCCCTACTAGGAATACGCAACAACACCCTAGTGAAGGGCTTGTTGATAGCACAAAGCGTCAGAGACCATGGAATCCCACACACTACGAGGATGGACGGGGGAAAGAGTATCAACCCTCTAGAAAAAGTCATGATTTTCCCCCTCTGTTCCTCTAGTCATTCTTGAAAAGAGTTTACAAAAATAACCTGAGATTAAAGCTTAAGGTTGGGGAAAGGGGAAAACTTGACTTTGGAGGAAGGTTAGGAGTTCAGATAAGGCAAGCTCTTCAGAAATACTGTTTAATCATAGGGCTCAGCTTTAGCTGCAGATTGTAGTTTAGATTTTAGAATCTCTGGCACTAAAAATAAGGCCTCTTACCATAGAATAAAGTGGAGACAGTAATATTTTCCCATTTATGGGGGAAAGGAAATACACACTCATGGTACAGTAGAGAGAAATTTTACCCTGCCAGGGTAAGCCAGGGGTTCCTGACCCAGGCAAAGGTTATATCCTCAACAGCCAAGGACATCAAATAAATGCTGCAGGGCAGGCAGAAAACAATTGGATCATGCAAACAGGGGCTGCTGCATCTACTGCCTCTCCTCCAGCCAGCCAGGCCTCCTGGTCTTGTGTCTTGGGCTACACTGACAAATGCCAAGCATGAATGGGAGATCTGAGCGGTTCCTCAAGGACTCGGAGGAGCTCTGACCGCTGGGCCCCCAGGAATGGAGAGCTCCACAGTCAGGGTATGTGGGGACAGCGCCTGTGCCCGCTTCAGCTTTTAAGGTGGCTTCATCGCCCGAAATGAGAGCCTGTTATTACCAAAGCTGTCCTAAAAATATTTTAACTCGCTCTCTGCTGGCCCCTATCGGAGAAAGAAAATGGGGAAGAGGTGGATTATAAAATGCTGAAAGACTGTTTTGCAAACCCAAACGGGGGTGAGGGAAGCTCTTTAGGTTAGATTATTGGTTAAACAGCTGTCAGATTCTATTCAAACACTTCACCTTCCCTGTCGCCAGCGCAGACACAGACCTAGACCGCTGCTCCCAAGGAGGGGAATGCGACACCCTGAAAATGACAGACTGAACCACCTTAAAAAGCAATGGCCTCACTGCGTTAGAAAAATATGCATTCTCGTGGGACACGGTCCGGAAATTTTGCTTCCCCGTTCAAATAATGCCTAAGAGGGGGGAGAGAGAATCAGCGCCGGGCTGCGTCTCACCACTTGCTGTGCGCTCCGGAAAGTCGCGTCCAGCAGCATCAGCTTCCAGGGATCGGACACGGAGCTGGGCAGGGGGATGTAGACGTAATAGGCGGCCAGCGCCACCACGGCGGTGAGCACGATACAAGACGACCTCATCTTCTCCCGGGTCGGCTCCTCTGCGGGTTGAGGAGGACGAAAGGACGATGCCACCCAAAGACCTCCCGCAAGTTTCTGCAAGGGCCAGCTGCTCATTCACTGGTTTCTTACATGCCCAGGAGCCAATCAGAGGTGGCGTCGGGAGGAAGTCCGAGCGCTGACGTGCCCCCTCTTCGGTGTCCTTGCGAAGTATTGCAGACACTCCAGGTTGAAAAAGAGCTGAGGCTGGTCTGTGCTCAGCACAGCGCACTCTGGAGGACACAGGTCTGTATTGCATGTCTGTGACCAATGGCTCCCCGTGAAGATTCTCAAGTGGAAACCTGAAATTGTTTCGGTGTCATGAGCTTCTGTCTGTCTAAGGCACATGGACCTTTCTGAATCAAAATGGACATTCTGAGAAACAAAAATCCATTTTCTTTTAGAACCCGACTTGCAATGAAATAAAATTCTAGCTGGTAAATTGTGAAGATAATTACAAATTCTTGTAAGTCAAGCAATGACAAGCCAGCGGTATATGTGGCATCCAAGTCTTAGTTTATGAATCCCAGTCTCCAAACAAAAGGAACCATGATTTTCCCACAACTCCTTGGGGGGCGGTAATTCCAGGGCTGGCTAAGATAAAGTAAAGATTTGCCTTCTGTGCTAGAAGATAGAGAAGTGCTTAAACATGAAGAGGGCTTGCTGAAAGGACACGGGTGGCAGCTTAAAGGATCTCCCAATGGTTAAAGCTGGAATAATTTTAGCATCAAAATGATTAACTGGTAGTCAAAAGGTAGAATCAAAAGAACTTGGAGAGGGAGAGAAAGATGAATTCCTGTTTTTTTTTTTGTTGAAGCAACTGTGTAAAAAAAATTATGGAGAGTAGAGGACTTAAGGGAAAATGACAAATGCATTCTGGAGTATCTAGGTTCGAGGTGTCTATGGAACATCCAAGAAGAAATACTGAGTAGGCTGCTAGGCATCTAAGTCAGGACCTCTTGGAGAGGTCCAGGCTGGAGACACAGGCATGAGAATCTCTATGTGTAACTGAAGCCATGGTAGTGGATGAGAGAGAACACGAGAGTGCGGGGAGTTGGGGGAAGAAAAGCAGGCCTGAAGGCCTGAGCATTTACTGTTTAGGAAAAGGAGGTGGACAAGTTAACCAAAGAGGCTGAGAAGAAGTTAACCAGACAGAGTACTGTCTGATTTAGAGAAGCTCAGTAGTGACGAATAAGGAAAGTGAAAGAAATAATTTAGAACTTACATTGGTGAAATTTCTTAACTGAATTCTAGAGAGGGGAGAGATAAGGTAGAGTCAATAATGACTTCAAAGTTTCTGGTTTGAGTAAGGTCGTCAACTGACAGAAATATTGGATGTAAAACAGCTATTCGGTAAGATGGTGAGCTCAGGCCTGTCATGTACCCAGAGTTGTATTCGGCAGCATTCTTAGCAATGTGTTCTAAATTCAGTGTTAAGCTTTTAATTAAACTGTAAGTCACTACATGTGTAGAAGAAAATTAGTTTGGGAATACTATATTTATAATATATGCACTTAATTTGCATAACACCCTCTACTGATGAGGGTTTGAAGCCCATCCTTGATTTTACCAATTGTAACAGTATTATACTCAAGACAGGAAGCCTTGGCTTGTGCTCAAAGAACAAAAGGAAGTTTTCCTTTCCTTGTAGCCACCCTTTTATATCATCATTTAAAAGATCTATCAGTTCATAAAAAAAAAATCCAACATGGACCAGCCTATGGCAGCTCCAGGAAAATGACAATGTTGTTTCCTGTTTGGGAGTTCATATTGCCTCCTCTTCCCAATCATAAACACACAACTCAGGGACCACTCTAATGCCTCATCTCCCAGTTCCCTGGATCTTGTATCAGTTTCCTATTGCTCAGGAATAATGAATTGTATTCGTTTCCTATTGCTGTTGTTAAAAAAAAAAAAAGGTACCACAAACTAAGTGGCTTAAAACAACAGAAATGTATATTCTCACAGTTCTGGAGGCTAGAAGTCTGAAATCAAGGCATCAGCCAGACATGCTTTCTCCGAAGGCTCTAGGAAAGGATCCTTCCTTGCCTCATCCTAGCTTCTGTGGTTGCTAGATTGGACTGTAGAGGCATTCAAATTTGCCTCTGTCTCCAAAGGCCATCTTCTTTGTGTATCAGTCTTTGTGTCTCTTCTCTTGGATTAAGGGCCAATCTTATATAGGTTAGTTAAGATACATTATAACCTTATCTTAACTACCTATATCTGCAAGACCCTATTACTAACTAAGGTTGATTTCTCAGGTACCAGAAAGGAAGTAAATTTGGAAGGGGTGTGTGGTGCTATCCAATCCAGTACAGTACCCAAACGTTAAACAAGAAATGGAAGCACTTTAGCTGAGCATCCCACCCCTTCCACTATAGTAGCTGTGCTGTGGTTTCCCTGGCCTGCTGAGATAGTTTGGGTGACTCCTCTACAGTCATGCTCCCCTTGATAATCCTCTGAAGCTCAGGCTTTTGAGTTTAGATTGACACCTAATCTAGTAACTAATTGAGGCTAATAGAAGAAGAGTGGGGGGCAGGTAAGGGATGCATATGAGTTTTCTCACACCTTGTAGTTTTGAAGATCCTGTTTTTAGTCTCACTGATTCTTCTACTTGACCAAGTCTGTTGATGCTCTCTATTGTTTTTTTTCCATTTATTGTATTCTTCAACTACAGAATTTTTGTCTGTTTTTTTTTATGATTTCTGTCTTTTTATTAAACTTCTTGCTTTGTTTTGTGTATTGTTTTCCTGATTTTGTTAAATTGTATTTCTATGTTTTCTTGTAGTTTACTGAGTTTCCTTCAAATAGCTATTGTGTTTTGAATTCTTTATTCAGTAAATTGGCAATCTCCATGTCTTTGGTTACTGGAAAATTATTGTCATTATTTGGTAGTATCATGTTTTCCTTGTTTTGTTTTTTTATGTACATTCGAATTTTGCCTTGTTGTCTTCACATTTAAAGTAGCAGTCATCTCCACCAGTCTTTACTAAGACCACTCCAGTATCTCTAAACTCACGGTTATTTATTTATTTATTTATTTGTTTATGGTCCCATAGAGTACTGGAATTTCTCTTCCAGAAACCTGGAATCCTATCGATACAAAGGCTCTCTGGTCCTTGAGTAATTGTCTAAGTCAGTTTTCTTCAGAGGTGCCTGGACTTTGGCCAAGAGAGGCTGAAGGAAGTTCATGGGTCACTGCAGGGTCCATGGCCAGGATCAAGGCTATCTCCTGGCACAAGGGTGGATGACACTCCTTCCTGGTACCTTGCCAAATGGTGCTGAAACCTGCAGCTCTGTCAAAGGCACTTTTGTCTGTGGACGGACACTATGTTTTTGTTGTGGCAGGGGTGACAGAGACAAGGTTCATCACAGGCTGCCTCAGTGCCTTTTTAGTTCCTTAGAGGTACTTGGAACTAAAGGGTAGGAAAAAGTTCTTTAAAATGTGTTAAGTTTTATTTCTTTGCATGTGAATGTGTATTATTAGAGGAAGTATTATGTAGTTTATTTAGCAGTTTATAGTTTAAAGAGTCCTGGGAAGTGAGTCAACTATTGCAGCATTATCCTCAGCACTGTTTCAGGACTTTTCCCCCCTAGAAGTTTGATAATTTGCTACACATAGTAAAAACTGGTATGGCAGACCTTTGATGCATTTGGTTAAACATTTAAAAATTCTGTTATTTTACAGTTTTTATCAGTGTAAAAATCCATTGATGAAAATAAGTACTTTTCAACAATCTAGTGAAGAGACACACAGGAAAATGTTTAACCTTACCAAGCGACAAAAAATGCAAAATAAAGTTTCAGTGTCCTGTTTTTCTCCAAACAATTATGAAGTTAGAATATGTAACTATGAATGGTGATGGATACTAACTGGACTTATTGTGGCATTAATTTTACAGGACACACAAGCATCGAATCATTGTGCACATGCAACTAATGTAATGTCATGTCAATTACACCTCAATAAAAATTTTTAAAAAGAAAAAGAAGACAAATGATATAATTATCATTATTCCATTTTATAAATAAAGAATCAAGGTCTAAAGAGGCCTAACAACTTAATGTTGGCTTAGAAGGGTAAATACTGGAACTCAAAATAAAGCATGTTTGCCCTTTTACAACGACAAAAAAAGATAGATTATGTAGATATCTGGGAAGATAGGTAAATAGGCAGTATTCCTTTTCCTTTTATGAATGGCCTTCTAATTGAATATTTATGAAGAAAAAATATTTCTTAATAAAATGTTAATTATTTAATATTAGAAAAAGCACCTTGGAAACTACTGGTATGTAAAGGTTCCTTGTAGAAAAATATTTATTTTAAAATAAATATATAAATTAATAAGTCTCTTCTATATATTAAAACAGTATAAGTAAATGTTATATCTAAATGTATATAGATTACTTAGCCCTTAAAATAATTTAAAAGACAGGGTACTACTACAAACAGCTGCTTAGATTATAATATGTAAATATATTTTATGACAACACATGTTTAAAACAGCACGAAAAAGTTTAAATGCAAAAACTGGAGGTAAATACACCTAAACTTCAAATATATTTGTGTTTGTGTAGTAGAACAATGTATGATTCTATTTTCTTTTTATTACTTTGAAATTTTCAACTTTATGTACTGCTTCTACAATAATATTTTAAAAATAACTTAGAAATAGAGGGTCACACAAATACCAAAGAAAACTGGTACTGGAACCGACTTAGACATACCTGGACTTCCATTGAAAGTTACATCTATAGGGATCATTTATTCATCTGATTTTTAAATTGCATTTATAAACAGTCCTCTATAACCTGTCTGCCTCAAACAGCCTGTCCTAACAGAAAAGTTGGCTGGGAGTTCCTTATTCCACTCTGCCAACTGCTAGCTTCGTGACCTTGGGGAAGTTACTATTCATCAGTCTTGACTCTCAGTTTCTTCATCTGTAAAACAACTTGGGCCCAGGACCTCTAAGATTCCTTCCAGGTCCAACAACTACCCATGAAAAGGCAAATACAGATCTACAGTTTTAAAGAGATCATTCTGACAGTGTATGTGTGCTGTATGTAGTGGGCAGGCAATTGAAAGTCCGGATGTCAATGTGGAGGTAAGCTGTTGATCTGGACGAGAAGAGCCGAGACCCTGAACAGATAGCAGCAGGATGGGTAGAAAGTACTGGACACATTTTAGAGGGGGAGGATACACAGGATTGCCGGGCTACTCCAATGTGGGGTGAGGAAAGAGTGAAAGATGATTCCAAGGTTTCTAGAGTTGTGGGTAATTGGTTAGGTGGCATCACTCACTTGGAAAATACAGCCGCAGAAGGTCTGAGGAAGATAATACTGAGTTCAGTTTGAGGCTTACTGAAGTTTGAGAACCTGTTAGATTTCCAAAGGGAGAGTCCGGTAGGCCATTCAATATATGGGTGTGGGCGTCAGGAGAGAGATCTTAGCTGGAAATGTAGACTTAAATATTTAAAACATTAACAGTATGAAAATGAGAAAAACAGAGGGGGGACAACAAGCACAGGACTAACAACATATGAACAGTGGATGAAAGAGAAAACTATGTAAAGAGCCTGGACTTCAGGGTTGTGTCCTTGGTTTTGCTCTTTTTATCTCAGCAAATAAGTTTATATATCATAATTATTTTTAAAAACATTTATAACATTAATGACTCATTTAGAAAACAACTGCCAGTTGCTTAATTTTGTTCTACTTTAAAATATGTCTGAAAAGTCATTATTTTACTCTAAAATGAATGCACAAAATAAACATTTATACTGTACCTGATGTATATGTTTTGCCCATGTTTTCCAAGAGAACAAAATAAACACAATGCAGGCATCTCTAGGAACTTGCAGAATTGCAGAATAGAGTCATGAAAGTGAGGGGTAGGAGAAAGCATGGACAACTAGTCCTATTTCAATTATGGACCAATCATGCGATCCTGGGCCTCTTGAGCCTAGTTTCCTCCTGTGCAAATGGTAGGGTTGTGTTAATAATAATAGCTATTGTTTATTAGCACATGCTTTGCCAGTCAGTGCTGAAAAAGAGACAAGTAATGTCACTACTTCCGGTTAAGAGAGGAGATAGGAGAAGTTAATTAACTCGCTCAAGTCACACATTTAGGCAAGGCAGAGCGGAGTACAGACTCAGATGTTACCAAAACTTTATTCTGAACCTTCATCAGGTGATGTCTTGTGTTTTTTTCATCTATAACCCTCTAAATAAATTTTTATTCTTTGTATAAATCTAGATAAGAACGATGAGAACGATGTAAGCAGACATTCACAAGTGACGCTAAGTATTTTGATTTTTAAGGTAGTGCTAGGTTTCTTGGTAAGGCTCGATAGCTTGTTAATCCCTGCTGAAACTGACTCAGAAAGAGAAAGAGCGGGGAGGCTGGGCTGACATGGGAAGAATCCATGGTTAATGATGACTGTGTGTTTGGAATGACACAGTGATATAGTAGAGACTTCTGGGGTAAAGTTTGTACCAGCAGCAAAAAACCAGTCAGTACACGTGATGGCAGTAGAGGTCCTGGCATTATTGTCATCTGTGTCATTGTCATTGTCATCACTGTCATGAACATCTATTGAGTGTTTCTATGTACAGTCAGTATTCTAAGTACTTTACATATGTTATTTTACTTAACCCTTTTTTGTTCATGTATTTCCACTTTTACTATAGATAAATATATATATTTATAAAAGTGCTGTCATAAAATATAGTTTTATTACCTGTTTTTATAACTTCATGCATTATTTACATACACGAGGTCTGTCCAGAAGGTTTCCATCCATGTAATACGAAAAATAGACACATTTATTGAAGAAGATACAGGTTACAAGAAACATTGTACATAGGACAATGACACCTCAGTTCTGTTCAAAGTAGGCATCTTGGGACCTCACACAGTTCTCCCAATCTCCATCAGCTGCCAGGTTGTATTTTCCTGAATCTCATCAATGATCTGAACTCTCTTCCCTTTCAAATGTGATTTTAGTTTTGGGAAAGGCCAGAAGTCACAGGGCACCAAATCTGGGCTGTAGAGGGGGTGGGTCACCTGGGTGATTTGATGTCTCGCCAAAAAACTGTGTGAGACATGATGCATGAGCAGGAATGTTGTCATGATGAAGCTGCCAATCACCAGTCGCCCATAGCTGTGGCCTTCTGAATCATCTGAATAGTTTCCACAGAGGAATGTTCAAGCTTAACACAAAATCTGATGCAGACTCATTGCTCTACTCAATCAGTCATTTTGAATGTGATGGCCACACAGTACACATGCTCCGTCAATGGTGTCTACCACCCCACTGACTAGTACAGTGAAGTCATCATTGCTCACACATGTGCATTCCAGTCCACTCTCTTTGGCTGCCAGGTTACATCGATGTCATGCAAACTGTACTTGTTATATTAATAATGAGAAAAATATATACAATCTATTCTTGTTTTTGAAAATGGAGCTTCTCAACTGTCCTTAGTGAAGGACCAGAGTTATTTTTCAGTTCTTTCAGACCAATATTTTTTAAGTTACCCTGTGATAATCCACTTGGATGTCACAGCAAACTATTAAGTTTTCTAAATGCTAATTTGCAATTTCTGTATTTATCTCATTGTGGACTGATGACAGTTTATAGACTGGTTCTGATCTACAGATCATACTTGGAGTAGCATTGTTTTTAAAACACCTACAGATGTTGCAAGGTATGAAGAAAAACAAACTTGATAAGGAGTCCTGTTAGGGACATCAGATAGCATTGTTCAAGGGCGGTGGCTATACTAATTTTATTGCCTTGAGAAAAAAGGCAAGCTCTGCTGGAAATAAACTATACTTTGTTATAAAATGAACTCCCTATAGTGTGTCGTGGATTATAGAAACTTGCGCTTCTACCTAACTTTATATTATTCACCTACATCTAATTGGTCACTAGCAAGTCTTTACTTTTGTTACCCTGGCTCTCACATTTGCCTTCTTTGTCATTGCCATCATCCTGGCTCAGGACTGCAGAATCTTGACTCATGAACTATTACAAAGGCCAATTTAACGGTCTCCTTGCCACCAGTATCTGCTTCTTTCTCCTTTTCCTTTTCCTGGTGCAGAAAATGAAGAAGCAGCGATTGTTTAAGGTGCTCTCTAGTTCTAACATTCCACGGTTTATTTTCCTGCTGTTCCTATGGACTACTCCACTCTGTCCAAAAATACCTTCCTAGGTTGCACGTTAGTGTCTTTACCACAAAAATAAGCACGGAAAGGAAGTATAGCCTGGAAATCAGCAGCTGAAATTTGAAAGGTACGACCTGGCTCAGTATGCTGACAATCTGGAGTCTGTAACCTTGGCTACTTTGCATTGATGTTTTCTGTTTATTTTTTTAAATTTGGCACTCTACCCTCAAAGTAATTAATATTTCTGTACCCTAGAAACCCAGGATGAACCTAGGGTACACCCTAGGAAGGCAACTCCTAAAAGGAATGAGAACAAATAATGAGAATAGTATAAACATAACAAAAACATAAATTTAAATCCATGGTAATAATACCTTTTTTAACTACTTAAAGTAGTAATAAAAGTAGTAATAAGGAATTTTAAGTACACTCAAGAAGTCATTAAAATAATGCAAAATTTGTTTTTCTAAAAAATGTTTTTCCCTGGGATAAGCTTGTCACACACACAGTTGATTTTTCTCTAGGGACTTAAGATAGTGAATATATTCATTAAAGTTCTAAAGAGATGGTGCAATAGACTAAGAGCTGGAACCTCAAGTTGTTTTGTTGTTGTTGTCGTCTTTAAATTTGCACCATTGCTTATAAAGTATGTGGGTAGGTGATGTAATTTCTGATTGTAAAATTTTAAAAGAATATATTATTTGTGGTTTCTACCTTAAGGTATTACAAAACTTTTCAGAAAATGGGCCTCTTAATTTATGTTCTTTTTCTTTTTTTCTAAACATTTTTAAATTGACTTTACAGAGAAAGGAAGGGACAGCGATAAAGAAAAACATCAATTTATGCATCACTGGCAGTTGCCTGTGTCGGGAGGACCCCCTAATGAACTGAGCTGCCCAGCCAGGGTTATATTTTTTATTCTCATATCATGAAAACATATTTCTTCCTTCTGCTTAGGGGAGAGTTGGTAAAACACTCGAACACTCATGGGAAAATTCTTGAATGTAGGTCACTGGTAATTAAATGGAAATGAAAGATTTGATGGGGAAAATGACACAATTATGGCCATTCTTAGTTATCACGCTTTTAAATTATGAAAGCAATCCTTGTTCACAATTTGAAAAATCAAATGAAATAGAAGTGCTGTCTGTAAGAAGAGGCATCAACTATAGGATAACATATTCTTGGCTTTTAATTTCACATTGGTGTTCTTAAGGGCAGCGATTTAATATATCAATTCTTTGGTCAGTCACATTCATGCAAAAGAAAAAGAAACAAACAGGAAAAGCACTTCAATTAGGAAAATAAAACAATGTAATTTAAAAATGTTGATAAACATCTCAACCCTATGATATTACCCATAACAGCTCCATTTAATCTTTAAAATGGGAAGCATGTGAAATGTTAATGCAAAATTAAAGGAAATTATGCTTAATGAAGGAGAAAATAGCCTAATATTTTAATAGCCTCTATAAAATAAATTCAACTGTGTGTGAAAGAGAAGGTACAAATAGCGAGATAAAGCATTAATTTATTTTCTTCACATCTGTGACTATATCAAGCAAAACAACTTTCACATTAATATGCGTTTGGAAAACATTTTTCTATTTTTTACATAAAATTACCCCTTGACTGTGGATGGGTAGGACACTATGCAGCTCTAAAAACTCTAGTTGTACAAAAAGGAAAACGTGGGGAACGGGGCGAGTTTGAGGCTGACTGGATAGAGTTAACTAAACTCTGAGCTCTGTCGGAGCACAGGCAATGTCGCTTCGTTTCAGTTTATCTCCAGTGCCTATCGTGTGTGCTGTGTAAGAAGTACCTAATAAATGTCTGTCAAAGAAATAATGATAGTAATAGCTGACATATATTGATTGTTTTCTGTGTCACCATCCTAAGCACTAACAGTTCATATGATCCTCACAGAAACTCACAAAATACTTGACAGGGTACCCAGTAGTTCATTCACTATAGGGCAAAGCTTAAGAACTTAAGGAATTCTATAATTGTCTGAATTTAGGTTTCCTTGCATTCACCTTTGTTTTCCAAACTATGGAATTTCTTTTCCTGTCTGTGCCTACCTAGTCCTTTTGTTTCACACACTGTTTACTTGGTCCCTTATGCTTGCTAGAATCTCAGTTCTTCAGTCATATAAGTTTAAAACTTCTCTTGGGTCCCAGTGCCTTGAACTTATATCCCATAAGCTGTGAATACCTGTACTAATTGTCACTCATCTGCTTTATTTCTGTCCCAGGATTTAGTAAAGGTGTTGTATTTAGCGTCAAAATATCAGAAACCATAGGAAGAAAGAAGAGAATTGGGAAACCCATAAGGTCAACTACGTGAATAAAACAATATATAAAATTTGGGAATGAACAAAGGAAAAATTAGCAAGGGTCTCAAAAGTCTAGTTTTTATGTTTTGGAATGTATATTTAAAACCTAAGATTTCTTTTAAGAGTATAACCACAATGCTATTATCACACAAAATATAAATATAATAATTCCTCAATATCATCAAATATTCAGGCTATATTTACATTTCTTTTATATTCTCATACTTTAAAATTAAATTTTTATTGAATTTTCCCAATATTTTATGGAAATTTTCAAACAGCAAAGTCAAATAATTTACTAGTAAACATTTATTTACAGACCATCTAGATTATACCATGAATATTTTACTACTTCTGGTTTTATCATATATCTAGCTATCAGTCATCTATTTTTTTACACATTTTAAAGTAAATTACAGACATTTGTATAATTTACCTTAAGTACTTCAACGTGCATCTTATTAACAAAAGTCTAATATTTGTTTACTTTTTCTTTTTTAAATTTTTATTTATTTATTTATTTTTAGAGAGGGAAGGGAGGGAGAAAGAGAGAGAGAGAGAGAGAGAGAGAGAGAGAGAGAGAGAAACATCAATGTATGGTTGCTGGGGGACATGGCCTGCAACCTAGGCATGTGCCCTGACTGGGAATCGAACCTGCGATGCCTGGTTCGCAGCCCGCGCTCAATCCACTGAGCTACACTAGACAGGGACTGTTTACTTTTTCTTTTGATGTAAACTTTCCAAACCATACAAGGCACAAATCTTCAGTTCTGACAAATACACATATTTGTATAACTCAAACTGCTATCAAGATACAGAATATTGGCCCTGGCTGCTGTGGCTCAGTGGACTGAGTGCTGGCCTGCAAACCAAAGGGTGGCTGGTGTGATTCCCAGTCAGGGCACATGCCTGGGTTGCAGAACAGGTCCCCAGCACGGGGCATGTGAGAAGCAACCACACATTGCTGTTTCTCTCTTTCTTTCTTTTTCCCTTCCCCTCTCTCTAAAAATAAAATCTTTAAAAAAATAAGATACAGAATATTGTCATTGCCATCATGCCTTCTTATTTATTCCTTATTTCTATCCCCCCAAGACAGAGTCACTGTTCTGGTGTTTCCACTGTAGATTAGATTTGGCTGTTCTAGAATCTTATAAAAATAGCCTTACTCAACCGGCAGACCCAGTGAGGCGGCAACTGTAATGCAAGGCAGTGAACACAACCCAGGATCCCAGCACTGGGAAATAGAGCCTCAGGACACTGATTGAGGACACCGGTGGGAGTTGAGGTGCACAGAGAGACATCCAGCCTCACAGGAGAGGTCCTTGGAGGGTTCCATGGCATGCACAAGCCCACCCACATGGGAATTGGCACCAGAGGGGCCCAGTTTGCTTGGGGGAAGCAGCAGAAGGGACTGAGGTCCCACGGAGAACAGAACAACCGCCGTTGTTCCCTCTCAACCACACCCCCACATACAACGTCACAACCCAGCGACTGGGTTGCCCCGCCCTGGTGAACACCTAAGGATCTGCCCCCTACTGTAAGACCAAAAAAAAAAAAAGTGAGATAAGCCCCCCCCCAAAAAAAAGACAGAGAGAGAGAAAGAGATGCCTCAAACGGAAGAACAAATCAAAGCCCAAGAACCCATCCTTTTAAGTGACTCACTGAGAGATAGCCAACCTATCAGATACACAGTTCAAAACACTGGTGATCAGGATGTTCACAGAATTGGTTGATTTTGGTTGCAAATTAGATGAACAAATGCAGGCTATGATAAGAGAAATGAAGGAAAATGCACAGGGAACCAATAGTGATGGGAAGGAAACTGGGAGTCAAAATAATAGAGTGGACCAGAAGGAAGAAAGAAACAAACAAACAGGAAAGAGTGGAGAAATAAGAATTCAGAAAAATGAGGAGAAGCTTAGGAAACTCCAGGACATCTTTAAACGTCCCAACATCCAAATTATAGGGGTATGAAAAGGGGAAGAGGAAGAGCAAATGGAAAAGTTATTTGAACAAATAATAAAGGAGAACTTCCTATTCTGGCAAAGGAAATAGACTTCCAGGAAGTCCAGGAAGCTTAGAGAGTCCCAGAGAAATTGGACCCAAGGAGGAACACACCAAGGCACATCATAATTACATTAGCCAAGGTGAAAATGAAGGAGAGAATCCTAGAAGCAGCAAGAGTTAAGGGGACAGTAACCTACAAAGGAGTTCCCATCAGGCTATCAGCTGATTTCTCAAAAGAGACCTTAAAGGCAAGAAGGGGCTGGAAAGAAGTATTCCAAGTCATGAAAGGCAAGGACCTACATCCCAGATTGCTCTATCCAGCAAAGCTTTCATTTAGAATGGAAGAGCAAATCAAGTGCTTCTCAGATAAGGTCAAGTTAAAGGAGTTCATCATCACCAAACCCTTATTTTATGAAATGTTAAAGGGACTTATCTAAGAAAAGAAGATAGAAAAATAGGTATAGTAAAATGACAGCAAACTCACAATTATTAACAACCACACCTAAAACAAAACCAAAAGAAACTAAGCAAACAACTAGAACAGGAACAGAACCACAGAAATGGAGATCACATGGAGGGTTAGCAACAGGGGACTGGGAGGAGGAGAGAGCGGGAAAAGGTATGGAGAATAAGTAGCATAGATGGTAGGTAGAAAATAGACAGGGGGAGGGCAAGAATAGTATGGGAAATGTAGAAGCTAAAGAACTTGTGACACATGGACATGAACTAAAAAGGGGGAATGTGGTTGGGAGAGGGTGTACAGGGTGGAGGGGAGTGAAGGGGGGAAATGGGACAACTGTGCTAGCATAAGCAATAAAATATATTTTAAAAATAGCCTTACTCTTTCGTGTGAGGTTTTTTCTCCAACACAGCATAATGTTTTTGAGAGTCATATACATTGTTGTGAAAATCAGTGATCCATTCCTTTTTCTTGCTGAGTACTATTTTTATAGGAATATGCCATAGTTTGTTCATATATTCTCTGATTGATGGACATCTGGGCTTTTGAGCATATTATGTATAAAGCTCTGTGAACATTCTTATACAAACATTTTTGTGGTCTTACGTATTGATTTTTCTTGGGTAAGTATTAATGTTATAGGTAGGTATATACTTAATCTTATAAGAAACTGCCAGATCTGTTTTTCTAAAGAGTTTGTGGGTTTTCACATTCACCAGCAATAAAGGTTCTGATTTTCTCACATCTTTTCCAACATTTGGTATTATCCATCTTTTTAATTTTAGCTATTCTAGTGAGTGTAACTTTTATCCCATTTTGGTGTTAACTTACTTTTCCCTGATGACTAATGACATTAAGTATTTCTTATGTGCTTATTGGCCATTAGTTTATATTCCTTCGTGAAGTGTGTGTTAAAATATTTTGTCCATTTTCATTTGTTTATTCGGCTTTTAAAAGTTTCGTCTACTGAGGATATTTACATATAGTGAAAGTCATGAGTTTTGACAAAGGCATACATTTGTTTAACTACTACGATAATCAAGACATTACTTTCATCATCTCCAAAATTTTTCTTGTGCCATTTTGTAGTAAACATGACATTTTGTTTTTTGGTTTCTTTCATCCAACATAGTGCTTCTGAGAGTCATCCATTTTGTTGCACGTAAATTCCTAATAGCTTTCCATGTTTTGGATGTACCACTATTTGTCTGCTCATGAGTGATACACATTTGGGTTCTTTTGAGTTTTAGCAATTATGAATAAAATTTCCTCAAGGAGTCTCATATGTAGGAATGGAATTGCTGGATCTTAAGGCAATTGTATGTTTACACTAGCAATAACTGAGAGGTCTTGTTGCTCCACATTCTTTCCACTAGGTACTTACTCTTTTTATTTTAAATTCTTGCCATTCTAATACTTTTTAGTGATTTTCAAATTCTGTGTTTTAGAAGAACTTAAATCTCTTCAGGGTTTCTAAAGGCAAATCAGGACCTCTCAGTTCAGCTCAGTTCTAAAAGCCTTTATTTTTTATTTCTTTCTCTTTTTTTGTTTGCTTATTTTTTTTTTTTAATTTTGAAAAGATTTTGAGTGCCTATTATGTGGTAGGTACTGACCTGGTCATTGGAAATATACCAGGGAACAAAACAGACAAAACTCACTACCTTTGTGGAGCTCACATTCTAGGGTGGAGAGACAGAGAATGAATAGTAACATAACAATAAATACATAATATGTTTGCAAGGCAAATGGGATCAGGAATACTCGAGGAAGGGCTGCAATTTTTGTGAGGTAGAATTGAAGAAGAGGGCGAAGTCATGCACATATGAGGGAAGAACATAAACGCAGAGGAAACAGTGTAAGTTAGGAGCATGTCTCCCATGTTTGAGGAACGGCAAACAGGCCAATGTGGCTAGAGGTGAGTAAAGGTGTGAAGGGGAGGGCTACTGCAGGCGATGATGCCGGTGAGGATCATGTGGGGCCCGGAAAACTTTTGTGAGAACATCGGCTTTAGTATGGAAGAGACGGGAAGCCAATAAAGGGTTTTGAGCAGAGTGACATAATCTGATTTATGTTTTAACAGGAATACTCAAGGTTTTTTCTTTTTTCTTTTTTTTTTTTGAGAACAGATGGTCAAGATTTAAGGATAACATTAGGGAACTGAGTTAGGAAGTTTTATGGTAATTCAGGTGAGGGCTAAAGGTAGCCTAGAAAATGGTAATGGAGGGGATAGGAACTAGTCTGATTCTGGACATATGCTGAAGGTAGAACCAACAAGATTTGGAGTTGTAAAAGCAACACATATTGGCATTCTTGGTCATAAGCAACAGAAACCAATTCTATCTTTAAAGAGAATAATTTATTTTACAAATTCACAGAATCAGTTTGAGGATCAGCCTTGGCAGACGGGCTGGAGCTAAAGAGCTCCAGAGGCACGGGCAGTGGAAACACCAGCAACAATTAGTTACTGGACCCAAAGAAGCTGGTCTTCACATTATAGTTGGTATGGGAATGCATATGATCCTTACCCATTTCCATAACTTTAGCACATGCTAAAAACTCAAAGTCCTATGAGAGAACGTCTGATTGGCTGAGCTTTAATCATAGGAGGATGATGTGCCCCATTCAGATCTATGGTAACATGGAAGCATTACCTCTTACTAAAACCATATTCAATGACAGATTCCTCAAAACTGAAGTCACACTACTATTAGAAAGGAAATGTTAAACGTTCAACAGCCAGGGACACAACAATTGTCCGCCAAAATATTCATGGTAGAGGGTTTGAAAAGCACTCCAAAAATGTAAAGGAGAGGGAGAAATAATTTCCTCAAATATTACTGCACAAATAAAAGCACTAAGGACATTTTGTGTATTTCTTTATAGATAATTGTTTTCTATTTACAGGATTTATACAGAGTTGCACTATGCAATTGAATGTCATTTGCCATACTACATCTCACTTTCTAAATATCTTCCCCAATGCATTTCTATTATTTCTTACATGTGATTTTCCCTTCATTATTAAACCTACAGTGAATCTGCTTTTGACGAATGGGTGTATAATTGAGGTCAACTATCCATATGTTTCTGATGACCTGGGTTCCATTTTTATATCAACTGAACTAGCAATTACATTTTCTCGTTCATTTAAACAGCAGCAACATAAACATGGCTAAGGACAAGCAAAGTATTCAAATTGTTGTCGTATCAAATACTACTCTACAAAGATGGAATTGCTGTCAAAACTAAACCAGCAGACAGTATAACTTTGGGATATCCCAGATATTTATTTGCAAGTCAGTTGTTAGCATGGAAGAAGCAATGTATGGCTGCCAGTGAATAATGTATGATTGTGTAGATTATAAGAAAACTGAATTTTTATATGGATAATTTCTTATGTTTATAAACAGTGGCAAGTTTTAACTGAATCTGTTTAGTACCAGTGACATTAACTCGCTTCCACTTAAAGCTTAATTAGCTGTGATACAAGAATCATTCAATTATTGGAAAATTTATGCAAATGTCAAAGATGAAATTATTTCATCCTTGTAAATTTATTAATGTTGGAAATATTCCACTTAATTTTTTATTGAAAAAGTCATAAAAATGGGTTAGAAAGAAATAAAAATAATAGAAACCTTCTTTAGTATCTTTGGAAAAAGCACCAATGATATTATAATAACAATTTTTATTCATCCATTAATTTATTCACTTGTATTCCAACAAAAATTTAATCAAGTGCTTTCTCTGTGCTAGACACTGTGGATGAAATGGTGGATAAAAGCAAGTTTTCCCTACCTTCAAGTAGCTTAGGTAGTGGAGTAGACAAATTTTAAGCTAACAATCCCATCTTTGATAAGTACTACAAAAGAAATACTCATGGTGCTGGGGATTGTGTAATGGAAATTCTGACGCTGTGGTTAGTTAGGGGAGACCTTCCTAGGAGTGGTAACTGAGCACAAGCTAAAAGATGAATAGAAGTTATCTACTCTAGGTTAAAAAAATGGGGATTATAGGGGCTGGTAGAGAGAAGAGCAGGTGCAAAAATCCTTGACGAGGAAGGCAGGTAGAAAACTCAAGACAAAGACAGTGAACACGGTGTAAGATGAAGCTGGAAATGCAGGTAGAGGTCAGGCCATGCAGGTGATGATATGAGGACTTTAGATTTGCATAATGTCACTCTAAATGCGGGCTGGAGAATGGATTAGAAGGAGATATGGATTCTTGCAGATTAATTGCAATGCTATTCATGCAACTTTGGAGACTGTACTATATATCAGGAACTATTGCTAGGTGCTGGAAATACAATGGTGAACAAGACCAACAAGTCTCTTATGGAACTGAAAGCATCTTAACATTTTCAAAGGTAAAAAATACAAGCATTATGAATAAATATAATGTATATTGTAAAATGTAAAATATACATCTATCTTTAATAAAAAGACAGAATAGATTAATGGAAACAAAACTTTGATGTTGGTTTTGCCGCTAACTAGTTACCTGACCTTGGTAAAGGACTGTAACCTCTCTGTTGCTAGCCTTGGTAAAATTCATCTGTAAAATAAAGAATGAGACTAATGAACTGAGATTTTTTTCCACATCTAAAATTTTACTAGTCAATTATATAATTTGAAATAATGGTCTCATCATATTTGGAAATCTCTTGCTCCATCAAGGAAAGCTAATTCTATTTGTGAAAAATTTTAAGTGCTAAATCTGCACAGTCTTGCAAATCTATGTCCAGTGATTTATAGCCTTTTGATTCATATGAATAAAGCAATGATTCATATCATAATTACTGGCTATCGAGGTGTATAAAATAGCTTCCTATGGCTTAAAGTGATTATAATTTCTAAAGCTTGTTTTTCAGGCAGAGATGACACGTTAGAAGATGCTGTATTGTAAGTGACTTGGAAATATGTCATTTTAATTGGAACATGTTAATAATTCCAAGATAGAATAGAATTCTATGGTTATTCATTTTAAAATAAAAATCTCAAGTGATAAGTTCTTAGAGGGACAAATCTTTGTAACTGTACATAATGCAGCATTACATATAGCTATGTACTTCATAAATGCCTTGAGTGGTTAAGGATGCTGACAGGAGAAAAACAATTATTTGAGATCTATGTGACATTACAGTGTTAATATTTAGTTCCAGTAAAACATTTAATCCTATGATGAGACATTTAAATTTTATTTATTCATTTATCTATTTTTATTAACTTAGAGAGCAAAAGGAAGGGGGAGAGAGAGAGGAAAAAACATTGATTTGTTGCTCCGCTTATTTACGTATTCATTGGTTGATACTTGTATTTGCCTTGACTAGGAAATCAAACCCGCAACCCTGACTTCTCCAGATGACAATCCAAGCAACTGATCTACGCAGGAACAGCCATTTAAATTTATTATTAAATAGATAAGACTATAGGTTGATAACATAACATCTCATATTTAGAAATGATATCAGACAACTGTAATATGTTTTATCACGCACGACATTAGGTAATAAAAACAAAGTCTATTACAACAACTGTTCATTCATTGCAACAAAATTAATAATTTTTCAGATATATTAGCTTTTATTAGTAGATTTGAACTAACTAGAAAGTGTGAGAAATCCATTTCACGCTGATTTGAAGAGTGATGACATGGGCAGTGTGCACATTTGTGAATGAGGCCGGGTGGAGAAAGATAGTCCATAACCCCAAACTAACTTTCCCAACTTCCCATCTTCCGCTGCCCTGAAGGAGTGAAGATTAAAAAAATAAGATGGAGATAGAGTGGGGAGGGAGAGAAGGAAAGATAGAAACTATGAACCAAGAGGAGGGAATAAACTGGAAGAGGAGCAAGCGTCAGAGGATGTTTAGGGACCATCCAGGGTGTCCCTCAGAAGACGGAGGTATGTAAATTGACCCTCCAAAGGAATAATCTCAGCAATTTAATCTCCATTTCATTTTTTCCCACTTCAGAAATTATTTATTGCTTAGAAAAAATATGTCATACATTTTAATATACTAAGTACTTAAATTCAGTTCAATTCCTTTAGTGTTTTGTTGTTTTTTTTTGTCTGAAACTTGTTCATTCCGCATCTTAGGAGATATGGATGACACACAAGAAGTTCTTAATGATTTATGCTTTCAAAGAACTTCTCATTTTGATTTATCTATCTACCTAGCTAGCTTATACTTGAAACAGTTTTGTCCCCTTGACATATGAATTCAATAACGTTATTTCCAGTGAAGGGTCCTGGAGCATAAGGAATCTTAGCGAGGGCCTGCCTTGGAAAGGGACAGAAGCCTGGCCAAGGGCAGCAGTGTGACAGCCGAGTCTTCTAGACAAGAGCAGATGGCTTGAGTCCGGCAGGATTTCCCTTAGAAAAGAAGAGGGAGACTAGATTTCGTGTAGGACTGTCCTCCTTCTGGGAGGAAAACCACGCAATGGAGGTCTTCCTTGCACCAAGCATTTGTGGCTGGGATGCTGGCGAAACAAAGGGAACAGAAGCAGTGGCGCCGTAGCGCCAGAGGTCCTGGGTGAGAAGGCAGTGCAGACAGCCGTCAGACCTGTTAGATTACAGGGCTTCTACTGAGATAACAGTCCTAATATTAACAGCTAACATCAATCAAATGCTAATTGTATGCCGGAATGTTTTAATTACACACATTGACTCTTCCAATCCTCACAACAATATGAGTTAAGTAGAAGCATGGCATATTTTAAAAAGACAAATGGAGACACGGAAAGATTGAATCGTTGCCTTGAGGTCACGTGGCTTGGAAATGTAAGACTGTATTGCCTGCTGTTTGGTCGTCACACGGCCACTCGTGTCTTCAGAGGAGCCCAGTGTAACTTCCGTTAGGCCGGCAGTACAGTTAGTGCGGGGACACGACTCCGTCAGTCCTTCGGTTCCAGCGCAAAGCCTGTGGGACAGGACAGATCGCGAGGCTGTTCTCTCCTCCCGAGGGTGGCTGTTCAGGACGAGAATTCTTGGAATGCTGGGCACACCCGAGTTTAAGTATGCAAGCGCATTCCGAAGTGAAATTTCAATGACTTTTTCTTTTCTTTTGCCCTAACAGTTATCACAGGATTATAATGACTGGCTGACTGCAACTATTCTTCAATTATAAACAGGGAAATCAATAATTACCAGACTGCTTCACTCATTTTTTTTAGGCATTTTAGGGTGGCCCGACAAAATCAGAAAAATTTGTGACCCCCCACGACCTGTTTGAGATGTTCAGAAGAATTCCATTTCAAAGTAAAAGTTTTGCCTTTCTTAATAGGATTTAAGGTTCTGGCCACAGATTCCTCTTTCCTCCTTCAGGTAAATTAGGTGGGAAGTCGGCAAAGTCACCTGGGGAAGACGTACTTTTCTTAAGAGATTGTAATTATATAGGGTGTTATATTTAGAGAACGAAGAAAATAAGATTGTTTCATAATTACAATAATTATTACAGGAAAAACGATAAATTCTTGGCTAGACTTTAGAGGAATGTAACAAAAGGATCTCACAGTGGGGGTGGGGGAGGCTATCAGGAAGCAATTTACTTTGTCGCCAGGAAATTCTAGAATGTCCTGACATATTTTTACGTTTATTCAAATGCAAGCTTATATTTAAAAAAAATCCAACAAATACTAATAACTTATTTAAATGATCCACGAAATTCCCTAGATCGGAGTCCAGTGCCTTCCGTATCTCAGGATTTAAGTACGCGAACTACTGATTTAAAGTCTATCTGCAGAGCCCCAGAGTTATCTTGTCCTCGGCTCTGCTGCAACACCCTTTAAGCCCAGTTGCTAACACAGAGAGCATTCGGGCAGAAAAATCTTAAGAGATCTCAGCAATCGGGGAAAAACACCATCATGGAAGCACTGATTTCGTTTAGAGGATTTGGTGGCGCTTAAAAAAAAAAAAAAAGGTAGAGAGGAGAGGAGAATCCGCTCAAGCCTTCCTCAGGAAACGGTATGTTTACAGAGTAAACAAGCGGTAACCACAGACACACCTGCTACTCCCTAGGAGAAGCCGGGGAGGAACGACCGCCACCTTCTGGCCACATCCGGGCACTCTTCTACAAACTCCTGGCGTCAGAGCCGTTGGTCAATTTGAAACACACGTACAACCAATCGCGGGGCGAGGAGCAGTGACCAATCTCCGCCCCTCTGGGGACTACAGCCAATGGGAAGGAGGTTGACACCACGCGCCAATCGGCATGGCTTTTAGAGAGGGAGGCTTACTTTTTGAATTGCTTGTGGCCAGCTCCGGCGAGGAATGGCGGTAACGGTGAGAGGAATCGGAGCTTGAAGAGGTGGCATTCCGCGGCGTTTTTGAGAGTGGTGAGGACACCGAGGGTATGGGTGGGGAGGAGGGGATGGGCTAGGGTCCCAGGGACCGTGGGCGCCTTTGCTTACGTCCGACAGCCCGCCCCGGTGACCGCGAATCCCGGAGCACCCCGGCCCAGACTTCGCGGCTCGGAGAACCGCCTACCGCACTCCCAGCGCCCGGGCCGTGCCGCGGAGCGGGAGCCCGAAGTCGACTAGGTTGCTGTGCATCTTCATCACTCACCTGGCTAGAAAATTTCTCTGGAAGAGTCTCTGGGTGGAGGGTTGGAGTTGGGAAGGGGTTCTTGGCAAACCACACTGTCCTTCCTCTGTGGCTCCGGGGACCCGCCGCTGTGCCCTTTGTGGGCTTATCGCGGAGGACGCAGTGGTTTCGCCCCAGGATTCTCCTCGGCGTCTTCTCTGTGGGCAGTTCAGTTTTTCCACAACACCAGCTCTTCCTCTTCGGGACAGATAAGCATGGCTTCGTGGGTAAAAGCGCGGCCTCTGGAATCAGTTCGGGCTTGAATCCCGGCTTACCACTACTGTGGCTTGGGGAAAGTTACTCAGCCTCTTTGTTCTAGGTTTCTTGATCAGCTGGACATAATATAGTACTTGCCCTTTAGGATTGTTGCAGAGATTGAGTCCGTACAAGCAAAGGGTTTAGAATAATGTCCACCGCCTATTGAGGGTTAAATAAATTAGTCTGCAATTCCATCGTAATGTCCTGTAATGTTATAAATCTCGTTACTGTTGTCAGTAACACGCCCAGCATATCCAGTATTGTATTGAGCTCCTCTACCCTGAAAGATACTTCACTAAAAACAAACCAAAAGTAAATATTTATTTAAATGACAGATTTATCAGTGATGAGAAGAGGTATGTGCCAGAGTTAGTGTATTTAGTCAGTTTTCCAACAATGTTCTTAAAGCAGGTTAGCTCACCTCTTGACTTTTTTTTGAAGTGACTTTGAATGAAAGTCTCTTTAGAGCGTCCCCTACCCCACTGAAAACAATTGTGTTAGAGACTAAAAAAAAAAGGACTAAATAGAATTTATCATGGATTCTAAAAGACTCTTATTAACAACTACTGGAGCGCCCCTTTAGAGAGCTTCAGAATAAGAATTGACATGGATGTTTGGTTAAGACTATAAGAAATCTCCGCATTGTGAGTATTATAATAATTGTCACTCATGTTAAGACATCATGTGTTCAGGTTTCATCACAACTGGATTTGAGTTTTATTACTTTTTCACTAACGTGGAAAAAGAGCTGAGACAGGAAGTTGAGTTGTCGACTTTAATGTGTACCTAACGGTTGTGCTTAGGACTCTTGTTATTAGTCTCACGTCTTCACAATACTTAGCGTCACCATCCAGAAATGTGCTAATGATACCTCATTGTTTCTCCGTAGCATACAGTTAAATAATCACTTGGCTAAGAATCTGGTGGGAGATACTTGTATATTTTATTAATCCGAAAAAGTAGGAGAGATCAGACATGTACCTCCAGATAATGTTCTGGGAATTTACTTCAAGATAATACATTTACATAAATTCCCATTTGAATTTATGAAAATCTGTTCAACTTTTCCTTTTTCCCTGCTTGTCCAACTTTTCAATTCTTAAGTCCCAGAAATCAAAAACAAACAAAAAAAAAACCCAAAAGAAAACCCAACCTTTTTTCATAGTCCAGAGTCATGTTGGCACTATTTTTTTTATAGGAGAGACATTTGTATGGTATTATGAAAATACGGATAAGGGAACAGCCCAATTATACATGAGAGGTTCAAAGAAATCCATAGAGGATGAGTCAAAGAGTGGTGGTTTGGGAGTTGAAAGACATGATAGGTGGAGAATTGAGGCTGTGAAACGCAAGTAGGTGTGGAGTAAATCGTGATTTCTGTCTTAGAAATGCTGAGAAACACATTGGCTGGAGCATATGTAGACCAGGGGAATTAGAGGACATGAGGCTGAATAACCTAGTCAGCTAAGCTAGGACCACCCTGTGTACTGCATGGTGAGTTTGGATTTGATCATACAGGGAGGGGTGCTTGGGGAAGTTCTGAGCAAGGAAGCGATGTGGTCCCGTTTGTTTTTAGGATCATACGCCTGAAATTCATGTACAGAGTGATGTCTGAAGAAACTGGTGTTCGAGAAAGTGGTTTGAAGCTGTTCTGTGTGGATAGGTGGCCATCGTGGCATTGCACCTCAAGAAGCGCCGTCAGGTTCCAGAGATACTGGAGATGGGATTGATAGGAATTTTGAGGAAGGTGAATAGGTAGACAAAAGAGTAAGAATGAATCCAGTTTTTGACTCGGATTATTTGGGGATGTTAGTATTATAAATGAATGTAGCAAAAGAAATCGGTTGAGGGCAAGATGTAGGGAAAGGAGGTAAAATAATATTTGAGTACCTTTTGAGTATTCATATGTTAGGTGATGTTCTGAGTACTTTTGATTGTTATTTTTACTATATCCTTTAAGCTGGGTATTAGCATCTTTATTTTTTATTTTTATTTTTTTAATTTTATTTTAATCACTGTTCACGTACAGTTTTCTCCCCTTTACTCCCAATCCAGCCCACCCACCCCTCCCTCCCAACTTCCCTCCCATTACCACCCTCCCCCTGGTTTTTATCCATGTGTCTTTTAACTTTGTTCCTGTAAGCCCTTCCCCTTTTCCCCTGAAACTCCCTCTTCTCTCTCCTCTGGTCACTTTCTGCCTGTCCTCTATTACAGTGTCTTAGCATCTTTATTTTATAGAAGAGGAAACTAAAGGTCAGAAAAGTTGAGTGACTTTCTCTGGTTCAATATTAAGAAAAACAGATGATGACGCTTTTTATAAATTCTGTATAAAAGTAGAGCCTCCAATACTTGTTTGCCCAGTGATCATTTTGCTTCAGGTATTTTTATTCACATTTATTATTATTATTTTTTAGCCAACTTAGAAGAGTACAAACAATGGCTGACAATAGTGTGTTAACATCCACTTCTGGGAGTTCAAACCTAGCAGACTCTTCCATTTTTGATTCTAAAGTTACCGAAACTTGTAAGGAAAACGTATTTGTTGGACCTACTTCATGTGATGAAGGTAAATGTACTTTAAAACACCAACTCAGTATTTTAATACTAAACTTACTACAGACTTTTAAGATTTAACTGTAACACTGTTAAGCTAGAGTACAGGTATTAGTAAGTATTTGTTGACAGAATCTATACTATGTAGATTTTTGTTTATTGTTTGGATTAATGGTTCCCAACTTTGAAGAGAAGTTGTCATCTTGTTGGATATTGCTTTTTCTGTATGTGAAGGCAGTCCAGCTGTAACACTGTTAGCTAGATTATATTCAGTTATATCTGGTTAGGTGAAAAGCTACTTCTTCCCTTACTCCACCGTGTAAATGGGCCTTTTCTAAAGATGCATGCATTGTTGAAGAGGATAACAATACAAGACAGTGCATGCTTCCTTTGGTCACAAGTAGTGCTGATGTTTGTATGCTTTGTTACAATATATTTTCTCTTCCTTAAAATGAAATGTTGCCAAGCTTTTTTTAATAAACTGGGAATTAAGTAATTTTAATTTTAGAGAATGTTATGATCTCAATGATGAAAAACATACTAGATATAGCCAAAAAAGGGATTCGGAACTACTGATTTTGGTGTTAATTCCTGGTAAACATATTTAAACATTTCTAATTTTAATAGAAGAAATGCCTCAGGTTGAAACAAGAGTGATATTGGTTCAAGAAGCTGGCAATCAAGAAGAACTTATAGAAGCCTTAAAGGTATGGAGTTTTAATTTTTTTTAAAAGGCTGTCTTCCATCAGTGTATAAATAATTCTATAGTTTTCTTAATCTCATACTTAAGTCTTTTTCCCACAGACTATTAAAATAATGGATGTCCCTGTAATAATAAAAGAAAGTTGTCCTGGAAAATCGGATGAAAAATTAATAAAAAGTGTTGTTAATATGGTAGGTCAAGCACTTCATTGCATGTGGCATGTTGCACTTCCCTTGATTGTGTTCTTATATTCCATTTGTGGTGACTGGCTCTCAGTTAGGCACAAGGTGTATAATGCTCTCTGAAGCTAGATAAATGGAACCGATTTTATATTGTTTTTAAAATTTGGGTGTTTCTGAAACCCTAAACTATAGCATATACTGCAAATAATGAAATCCTTATAAAGTAATTTGGCATAGTTAAATTTAAATGACATATCATGTATTTACAAAGATATGAGGTCTGTCCAGAAGGTATCCAGCCATGTAATATGAAAAACATATTTATTGAAGAAGATACAAGGTTCAAGCAACATTGTACATAGGACAATGATGCCTCAGTCCCCTTTAAAGTAGGGACCTTGGGACCTTGTACAGTTCTCCCAGTTGCTATCAGATACCCCCTCATATTTTCCTGGAGCTCATCTATGGACTGAAATCTCTTCCCTTTGAAAGGTGATTTAGTTTTGGGAAAAGCTAGAAGTTTTAGGGTACCAAATCTGGGCTGTAGGGGGGCCAAGTCACCTGGGTGATTTGATGTTTTGCCAAAAAATTTTGTATGAGACAATGCACGAGTGGGCACTTCATCATGATGTAGCTGCCAATCACCAGTTGCCTGTAGCTGTGGCCTTTTGAATCATCTGAGTAGCTTCTGAGGAAGTTTAGTACAAAATTTGATGGAGATTCACTGCTCTATTCACTCAGTCATTTTGAATGCGATAGCCACACAGTACACATACTCACTCAGTGGCCTCTACCACCCCCTCTGATAGTACAGTGAAGTGACCATTGTTCACACATGCACATTCTAGTCCACTCTCCTTAGCTGCCAGGTTACATTGATGTCACACAAACTGTTCCATTATATTAACAATGGCTTACTTTTTCTGGACAGACCTTATATGAGTCTTTTCTTTAAATTCTTTATCTTTTTTTCTCATTAACTTTATATTTATTCTAAAATCTTGCTTTATTTCCAAAATTATAAATTATAATGATTGACAGTCAGCATATGAAATATATCTAATTCTCTGTACCAGCTGTAATAGTTTGTGAGAGCCGCCATGACAAAATACAGCACACTGGTGGCTTAAACTGTGAGAAAATACATTTCTCATAGTTCCTAAGTTAGAAGTCCAGGATATCATCAAGTTTGGGTTAAACCGAGGCGTTTCTCCTTGGCTTGCAGGTAGCTGCCTCTTTCTTTGTTGCTATTTCTTCACATGGTCTCCTATCCATGCACATCCCTGCTATCTGTTGTGTGTCCAAATTTCCTCTTATGAGGACACCAGTCACATTGCATTAGGGCCTAGCCATGTGCCTTCATTTTACCTTAACTACCTCTGGAATTGCCTTGTCAAATACAGTCACATTCTAAGGTAGAGTCGGTTAAAGTATCAACATGAATCTTGAGGGTACGTAATTCAGCCCATCACATCAACCTAGCAAATAAAGCCCAAATAATTTACCCATTTAGAATTTTATGAGGTTCTCTTTTTACACGAGTCATATAGGCACTTAAATAACTTCATTCTTTTTCATAGATGTATGATATAAAGTAAACAGTAACTTGCCTTTTTATATCCTATATTTGCCAAGCTGCAACTACCTACATATTTTACATCTTTCTCTTAATTTCTTCATATATACTAAAATGATTATGTTAATTAATCTATGTCCTCTTTGTAGATATTAAGTGCCATAGTGATTTTTCTATTTTTCCAAAGACAGTTAATTTGTGCAAGAAGGAACCATATGTATGGCATCATTTTCTTGGTCAGAAGGAAAAGCAATAATGTTTTTAATGCATCCTTCTATCAAAATGTGTGCACTTAAATTTATCACTTTTATTTTACATACACACTAGATTTATAATGACTTAAGCCAGAAGCTTATGCCATTATTATAATTAATCTTCTAAAATTTAATATCTTAATGTAGATGGAGATATGTATATTAAAATACAAACAAGCAATTAAAGAAATAACTGTATAAAGTTTAATACTTACTATACAACTTAACACTTAAGTTTTCTACAAATAGAAATTAAAAATGTTGATACTGAATTGATTTTTAGGTCTTATTTAGAGAGTTATGAATTAATTTTATAATATATAAATTTTATTTCTATAACTACCTGGAAAAAATCAAGGAAATTAAAATGCCTTTTGTAAAGATGGAATCAGTGGAAGAATATGAAAGTTTGGATTCTCCAGAATTTGAAAATGTATTTGTAGTCATGGACTTCCAGGATCCTGTTTTTAATGAGTTACACAAGACTGATTCCAGAGTTATTGGACCACCTGTTGTATTAAACTGTGCACAAAAAGGAAAGGTAATAAAAATATATTCATTATGACTTTTCGAAGTTAAATTTTTATTAATGAATGTGTGGAAATTCATAAACCGAAAATTTTCATTGTTCAGAGTCTGGAATATTTAGAATGGAATAGTACTAGCAACTGTAATATAATCCTTTAATACTTTCTATTGTAATTTTCAGTGGTGAATATCTAAGACCTTTTAAAGGTAAATAGTAAAAACCATATTTGTAACATGTAAGAGTTATAGTAGAGTTAGGTTCTATTCTTTGGTTTTATTGCTTTGGTTTGCTATTTTTAAACTTCCTTATTTAAAATTGCTGAGTCTCATTGTGTTTTTCTTATGGAAACTAGTAATAAGCACATCATCTCTAGTTCTCTGTTTTGATTAAGCAATGTTGAAACTCAGAAGCCAAATAAAATTTTTAAAGATCAAAATTAAGAAAACTAATCTTGTGTAATGGTGGTAATTAAATACACATATATTAAATAGTTAAATGTATATTTATATACTCAATCACATATATGTAAATTGTTTAAATTATTTACTGATTACCTCTATTTTTTTAGTTCAAAAATTGGAAGCATATTTGGTTCAAGTATGTATCGTATACCTAGTATATATAAATATCTGACCTGTTTTAATTGGAAGCATTTACAATAGTGCTTAAAGTCAAATCTTTCCTTGTTGATAATACTTCACATGCAACAAAGTACATTTTGGAACTAAAGGTTTGACTATATTTATGTTCAATTTGTATATTGCAAAGTATGCTTAGATTAAGTGTACTAAATATGATTTAAGAATTATGGGAAACTTTTTATTATAAAACCAGCAATCTCTTTTTTTGCTATTTTTTGTTGCATGTCGAAAAATGCAAGTAAATCTTTGGACTGGGATAGTTGATTGGCAAGAGGGGAAATATGGTTAAGTTGAGAAAGTGTTCTTCTTTCTACTGTAAAGAAACTCACAGGTTTAAAATTGTTATATTCTGCAGCCTTTGCCATTTTCGTGTCGTCCACTCTATTGTACAAGCATGATGAATCTGGTACTATGCTTTACTGGATTCAGGAAGAAGGAAGAATTAGTAAGTATTGCAGAGCTTCTATTCAAAAAATATTTTTTTCCAGCAAAAACATTTAAATTGCCATTTTTTAATAATTGTACCATGGTTGCATTTTAAAAGTTTTAAAGAAGAAATTACTATTCTCATACCAGGTTTTAAATTTTGTGAAGAAACATTCTGAAGAGTCTTGTAAAGAAATAAATATTTTGTCTAGGATGGGTAGCATATGAATTAACAGAAATATTCATAACTGTCTAATCTTTTTATACTGTCTTTTTGTTCAGTATCCTATCAGCCATATTATTTGAAGTTTTTGTTTACACATTGCAATATTTTGTGATACAAGTTCAGCTTTAAAGAGTTCTTATTGCCCTAGAGAATTCATTAAAACTTCTTTCTTCGATTTATGGAATTTTTTGTGTTGGAACTAATGTAGTATTACTCTAGTTTTGTGGAAAGAATCTTGGCATGATGTAACCTCATGTTAAAAAATGATAATCTATTTAGGCTGTATGAAAGCCACTTTTAATTAACGAAGTTTTGTGTTACCATCTTTACTAGCTTTCCACTATATATAATTTTGCCTGTGCTAGTGATGCAAACAGATCTTCTCATTTTTTTACCATAAAATTTATATTTCTATAAAAATCTCTTATATGTACCTTATAAATTGAAAGTGTTCAGTAAATGCTAAGTGAATTGCAAACATAGTTTAAAATTTTGTTTATATTAACTATAAAGTCAGTGTTGCTTAATTTTTCTTTTGAGGTCAGATTGGTGACATTGGTTCATCACATGGGTGGAGTTATTCGAAAAGACTTTAATTCAAAAGTTACACATTTGGTGGCAAATTGTACTCAAGGAGAAAAATTCAGGGTATGTAAACTTGGATATTTTTGTGTATTTCAGAATAGCATCATTTGGGAATGCATTTAATAATAGCACTCTTGTCTATTTCTCCTACAATTTACTGAAGATCAGATATTCAATTTTTGTTTTATGTGTACATATAGTAAAAATTTTAAATCATAGGAGTGTGGTGTCAGGTTTAAAGGTGGCAGTGGAACTGGAGTTAGGTATTCAAAGATGAGGAGGATTTTGGGGGTTGGTAGATGGATAATGTTTCAGGCAGATTAATAATATTAACAAAGGTTACTATAAGCATGGGTGAATTGAGGGGGTTGAGAAGTGATGAGAGCAAATATTTCACTCTTGTCCAAGTGGTGTTTCTAGGAACAGAGCAGAGCTATCTATGTTCTTATAAAATGGTTCTAAGATGTAACTTGTGAAAAATTTAAAAGAACAAGAGAAAGTATTTACTTTTATTAGTATTAAAATCCTAGTTTAAGATTACACTTCAATATGTATTTTAGGAAGAGACAGCATCTGTCTCTCTGCTTCCATGCTCCATCAGTGTCTTACCTGTGTAATAAATGGTAATTCTAGTGTAACATTGAATTCTTGGGGATTCATACTTTCTGATTCATACCGAAGTTTTTAGTTACTTAATTAGATGTTTTCTTTTGTAGTGCTGTCTTGGGGGTCAGTTCTTTCAAGATAGTAAACATGAAAGTAGAAGCGAAATACTATAATAAAGGTGAACTTAATCAATTTAGAGATATATTAAAAGTAAGGAAATGGTTTGGACAACATGGAACTTGTTTTAAAGTTACTGTATTTTGCCATGTATAATGTGCACATTTTTGCTCAAGTGAGGGAAAAATAAGGATGGACATTATACATGGGTAGTATTGATTCCATATCTATATAAATGTTTTTAATTCTTTTACTTGTGCTTATGTGTTAAAAGTGTAACTCTAGAAAGCAATAATGATATCTGTATACAAAATAATACCCTGGAACACAATAAGCAGTTTTATATATAAACAAAAAATTGAATTAAAAAATTAAAATGAAAGATTTTTTTTTCCCCTGACAGTTTGGGCCAAAAACATGGGATGCACATTATACATGGTAAAATATGGTATTTTAACCTAAGTTGTATGATTGACACATTTTTTTCTGTTTTTCTTTATATTATGTTACAAAGCAGATGAACAATAATCTAAAACTGTGCAAAAAATATGTATGTAATTGTTTAGATCTACTATGAATGCAGTTATTTAAAGTAAAAATTATTAGTAATTAATGTTTATATTTTTAGATTGCTGTGAGCCTGGGTACTCCAATTATGAAGCCAGAATGGATTTATAAAGCTTGGGAAAGACGAAATGAACAGTAAGTGTTAAAAAATTCAGTAGTTCAATATGTGAATTAAACATACTATCTTGTAGAGGTAAATCCTCATGCTCCAAACCCTAAATTCATAGATAATATAGAAAAATTAATTCAGTCTTTGGGTAGTTTAGGAAATAAAGGCTAGCAAGGGCAAAGTTATAAAAAATTCAGGAAATATTGAAAATTGAAAGACATCTGTGGTTATCGTACTTCATCTTGTGACATAATTTTGATTATCATAAATATTCTAAGATTATTAGGTAATAATAATAGCTAAATGCATCTTGATGTTTGGATTGTAGTGTATTTTTTTCTTGTTTTATGTTTTTCTGGTTACACTTTAAGTGGAGATTGCAGTTCATAACCTTTGTAAGCTTTCCAACCTTATAATTCCATGCTATTATACTTCTTCATTACTTAAGATTTTGTAAAACTACAACTGCCAGCTCTGGCTGGTGTAGCTCAGTGGATTGAGTGTGGGCCTATGAACCAAAGGATCACTGGTTGGATTCCCAGTCAGGGCACATTCCTGGGTTACCGGTCAAGGCCCCAGTAGGGGGTGCACAAGTAGCAACCGCACGCTTATGTTTCTCTTGTCTTTCTCCCTTGCTTCCCCTCTCTCTAAAAATAAATAAAATCTTTAAAAAAAAAATCCTGTGGTACAGATATTATAAAGAACCCCCCCCCCCCAAAAAAAAACTAGAGCCCCTGGAATACACATAAAATTTCATGTGCAGAGCAGAAATTTGAATCTTGTAAAGATTACCTATGATCAGATTTTGTCAGAAGTTAATTCAGGATGACTGAGGGCACATTAATTTTTTTTTAACTTTTTTTGGGGGGGGTTGTTAAAAATGTTAAAATTTTTGTTAACATTTCAGGACTAGATGTAAAATATTTTCAATAAATGGATTATGCTAAAACCTTGAATTATAAATTGCTGTGCCTAATTTGTTGAATTTAAGTTAACTGGTTTTAGAGGAATATGTTTTGTTTTTAGGGATTTCTGTGCATCAGTTGATGATTTCAGGAATGAATTTAAAGTTCCTCCATTTCAAGATTGCATTTTAAGTTTCCTTGGATTTTCAGATGAAGAAAAAACTAATATGGAAGAAATGACTGAAATGCAAGGTAGGTTTTATATATGTGTTTTATTCTCACTCCTGCCTAATGACTTCCTGGTGAATTTGCCTCTTTAAAAATTTGGGTTTTAAGATAGTATGCCTTATTTATGTTTGTATGCATTCTTCTTCAGGAGGTAGTTACTCACCAGTTGGGGATGAAAGGTGCACTCACCTTATAGTTGAAGAGAATATAGTAAAAGAACTTCCATTTGAACCTTCAAAGAAACTTTATGTTGTCAAGCAAGAGGCAAGTAATTCTAAAATAAGATTGGTTTTCTAAAAATACTACTGTTGGCTTTCTGATTGGTTGATTTCTTAATTAGAATGTCTTTTTCTCACCTAGTGGTTCTGGGGAAGCATTCAAATGGATGCCCGAGCTGGGGAAACTATGTATTTATATGAAAAGGTATGCTTTTTTTTTTGTACCTTAGTCATTTGTTCTGTGAATCAGATTGTATAAAGATGACACTCTTCTACCCAGAAAGAACATGGTATAATTAGCCTACAGGTCATCTTTTACATCACGTCAGGAGTTTGAGAACAATTGAATATGAGCTAGGAGTCTATGTATATTTAGGTGAAAACACTCAATGTAATGATGTTATTTTAATCTCATATATGTCATTCTTTACTTACACCTGGTGGTATTATGAACAATAAATATTGAGCCAAGTTACTAGACTAACCTGGTAAGGACATTCAAGTTAGACTGTAGGTAGGAGTTCATACGAAACTTGAAAATGTATTAAAATAGCAAGTGGTTTAGTATGGCTTTAGAGAAGAATGTGGGAACCAAGGCTAACAGATAAAGCTTACCAGGTGGGCAGAATTAAGAAGTTTTTAATGTAGAGGTTTAGATTTTATTAAGTATTGGGAGCCATTTAATAAATACTAAAGGGAAGACGGCATTTTAAAAAATGACTATAGCAGAAGAATGTAGGTTAGGAAAATCCAGCCTTCATTCTGGATCTTGGTAAAAACTGGTATCATTTGCCGAATGTGGCATAAAGCTATAGAAGTAGGCTCCAAGAGAAGATTTGCTTCAGTTTGGGATTTAATAATTTTGAAAAGAGTATTGAAGATGAGGTGTATATTTACTGTATTTCTATAAAATCTAAACACGTAAGTATTGTATTCTTTTCAGACTTAATGTTAGGTTCTTAGCAAAGTTTAAAAATATGTTTTAGATATTGAGAAAGAGCTCTTAAAATCAACTGTTGTTAGACAGATGCAGGAGAGCACTGTGTTTAGCACTGTGCTACATGCTAGCGATACAGTGACCAAAATAGGAGTGGTTCTTGCCTGCCTGGAGTTTACGTGCTAACCAGGGAATAGACAGTAAACAAGCTCACAGACGAATGTGTAATGGTGATAGTGCTATGAAGAAAAAGAACGAGATGCTAGCGGTTAGGCAATTACAGTGGTCCCCTGCCTGTTGTGTTTTATGAAGATTCTGAATTATCTGGCAGAGTATATAGTTGTAAAATTGTGCAAAATCCTGGTTTTGTCAGACCCATAAATATGTTTTTCTTTTGTTGCTGTCTTAGTAAAGAACCACGGAAGTGAAATTGAGCTTTTGTGCTTTTGATTGCAGGCTAATACACCTGAGCTCAAGAAATCAGTGTCACTGCTTTCTCTAAGTACTCCAAACAGCAATCGCAAAAGACGTCGTTTGAAAGAGACACTGGCTCACCTTTCAAGAGAGTCAGACCTGTCATCTTTCCCTCCCCGTAAGCGCCCATCAGCTGAACATTCCCTTTCTATAGGGTCACTCCTAGATATCTCCAACACACCAGACTCTAGCATTAATTATGGAGGTAATTCACATTTAAAAAAATTTATCTTTACATTTTAGTGGAATGGAATTATTAAAGTATAGATAAATCTCTATTGTAGTGAATATGAAATGGTCTTTAATTAGTTTTGTTCTAGCTGAGGAGAAGAAGCACATGGAAATGCTTCTATTTAATGATTGCCTACTGTATGCTAAATGTTTTTTATATTTTGTGTCTTTATAAGATAGGTTTTATTTCTCTTTTACAGATAAGTAGACTGAGGTTAGAGAAATAACTTGTTTAGTGTCACACATTAGAAAGTGACGGAGATGTTCAAAGAACAGATTCTTCGCACGAACTAAACAAAATCACAGGTGTATTATTGGGAAAATGGGTACAATGAGGTCAGAAGTGTTGAGTTCACTTTGTTCTCAACTGAGATAAGAAAGCTTCTACAATGAACTCTTCTCTGTTAATAATCATTTTTTTTTTATTTTTAGCCAGCGCACAAATATGTTGTGTTTTCTAGATTCCTTTGATCTCATTACATTCTTTAGTTATCCCATTTCTCCTCTCCCATTCACATGAGTACTCTTCAAAGAGCCATTGTCTCATTTCCTTACTTTTCACTGTCTTTTCACCCCATTCCAATTGAACATCATTCCACCGCCCTCCCACCCCATCCCACTATGTAAAATTGCCTCTTTCCGGGGAGGTGACAGTTTTTATGCCATCAACATCATTCAATACATGAACAACTACTTAGTCCTGAACACATTTTTTTCCCCTTGGCTTTTGTACATTGCTCATTTCTCCTTCTCCTTTGCCTAGTTTCTGTATCCAGCTCTGAATGTTGAATGTTATTCCTGTGTTGTTTCTTCTTTATTTTAATTCTCTAAATGATCTCATTTAATTCCATGGTTTTAACAATATATGCTGATGACTCTAAAAGTTATTGTCCTTCTCCAATGGCCTGCTTCATATCTCTTCATCCATATCAGAAACTTAACATAATCAAGTTTTGATTTTCTCCACCACTGTCAATGCTATTCCTTTGTCATCTTTTGCTAACTTTTTCTGTAGGAAAGAGGTCTCTCTCAGACAATTTCAGTGGTCTCCTAAATGGTTTCTGTATATCCATTTTTGCCTTTGTAGATGTAACACAGTGGTCTCTCAAACTAAAAAAACTAGATCATGTCTCTCTGCCTGAAGGCATTCAGTGGCTTTGTATTACCATAACTTTCAAGTTCCTATGTAATTCTTCCTTATCTGCCTCTGACATCATGTGGTGTCATGCTCTCTCCAGTGATACTCTCTAAGCTTCAGTCCTACTATCTTTGTTTTTCTTTGAATATTTCTACTATATCCATAGCCCAGGGACTTTATACTTGCTTTCTCTGCCTTAAAGAAATTCTGTTGGGTTCTCTGTAATGCTAAGCCCACTCCTTCCTACCAACCCATCACCTGGTTGTTGTTTTCAGCAGTAGTTAAAGAACCTTGTCTATCTTACTCTTTGCTGTACTCTCAGTGCCTAGTACAGGGTAGTTAATCACTAAATATTCATGAAGTCAAAACCATTTTAAGGTAGGCCCGGAAAACTGAGGTGTATTTCAGAATATAAGAGGAACGAGAATATAGTTTTATAGTTTTTAGGGAATAGTGAATAGGAGTATGAAGAAGTAATAATTAATTAGAAAGCTTAATTGGGTCCTAATATTAAGGGACTTTGTAATTAAGTTGGCATGTCTGAACTGTATTGTCATCAACAATGACCATTAGAAATTCATGAGCAGCAGACTAATCGAATAGATTATTTGTAGTGGATTTTTCTGAAGAATGATCAGATGGAAGGCAGTTTAGAGATAGCCAGACCATGAAGTAATCTCCAGTGGCTTGGGCTATAGGTGATAGGGTCCTGAATCAGGATTGGAAAGAAAAGAAGAAGCATTGGGAAAATATTGATAGAATGGAGTGATAGGAAGGGAATAAGAGGAGAAGACAGCAGAGTGTAAAGTGGGAAAAATGTTACCTTGGCAAAAATAGCAAGTTTATGTTTTGAAGGAAGATAGTGAGTTTTAGAGCACATCCAAGTTAAATTGAGGGAGTAATGTCCAGTAGGCATTTGGGAAAGTTCAGTCAGGTGCTTGCTTGTGCAGGGAATTCTGATAGATATGTGGATCTGAGAATTTTACTGGTTCTGTAATTATGGACGTAATGGGCATGGGATAGTAAGAGCTGGTCAGAAAGGATTGAAGCTTGATTATCTAATACAGGGTGCAGAAAAGGTAAATGAACCACTAAAGTGAGACATGACAATACTAATACATTAGATACTCTATAATATAATCCCTTTTTGTAGATCACTGCCTAGACATAGTAATAAAATTAGATACATAAAATTGTATCACTTTTTCCCCCCCAAAAGTATCCTTTAATTGCAGAGGCTTCTCAGTCTGGTGACAGTAACCTGAAATAACAAGGCATGTAAGGAATTCTTTGAAAGTCTGTTATCTTCCAAAGCATTCAAAACTCTATAGTACACATACTTGTTTTAATATGCTTAAAATTGTTTTTTTATTGAGTAAAATTGGTGTGCTGGGATTATATAGTGGCTTTTTCATATCTTTCCATTTTATGTTATACCTGTTCTTATTGTAAAACTTTCTATTAGGAGATTCTGTATATAATGTTGAAATAGTCTAACCATATAGATAGTAAGAAAATATATTTTAGGCTTTTATAAAATTTCTTTAAAAGTTTTTTTAAATACATGTAAAATACATGAATGCGTCCTCTGCAGTTTTGGCTGGACTGGATACTTTGAACTAACAAAGAATTTGCAGTTGATCTTAGGGTTTTATTTTTTAGGGAGTCTCTCTCTCTCTCTACACACACACACACACACACACACACACACACACAGATAAAAAGTTTTGTTATTGTAATTGCGTAATCATAGCAATATCTTTCTCTTTTTTTAACTTAAATGTTTCTACATGTTGCTTTTCATTGTAGTTAAACTTTTTATTTTGAAATAATTTCAGATTGCAAAAATGTGGCAAAAATAATACAAAGTTTTCTGAACTCTCTACTTAGATTTCCCAAATGGAAATATTGTACTGTTTGCTTTAATATTCATTCATTCATTCGTTTCTTATTTGCATTTTTTCTGTCTCTTTCTTCACCCACACATTTTTAATATCTGCAGAGTTTTAAGAGTATCTTGCAGATATGTTATGCCTTTACCTCTAAATACTTAAATTTGTATTCTCAAAAATGTAGGGACATTTCTTATATTAATTAGGAAATTAACATCAATACTATAATCTACTCCATAGACCTTCAGATTTTATGTGTTGTTCTATTAACGTCCTAATGTCCTTTCTAGCAAAAGAAGAAAGGTTTTTTTTTTCTGGTCCAGGATCCAATCTAGGATCACAGATTACATAATCTTTCTCTAGTCTCTTCTAATCTGGAATAGTTCCTCAGTCTTTGTTTTTAATGACCTTGACATTTTTGAAGAGTGCAGGCTATTAGTGAAATGTCTGTCAATTTGGAGTCATTGATCTTTTTGCAGTTTTTTCTGGTCTCATTTTAAGAAATTTTACTTCAGTGAATATCTGTATGGTGGTATATTTATAAGAATTGGTATTCTTCCCTTTTTCTGTTAAATCTGTGTAATGTTTGGTACTTGTATCTGGCCTGCATTTTAAATCACTCCTCCTTTTTACCTTTTAGAAACACCAAAGTCTTGTACTAAGTCTTCCAAAAATTCCACTCCTGTCCCTTCAAAGCAGTCAGCTAGGTGGCAAGTTGCAAAAGAGCTCTATCAGACGGAAAGTAATTATGTAAATATATTGGCCACAATTATTCAGGTAAGAGTTGGTTGCAAAATGATTTCTGCTCCAGTGTCACTAAGTAAAAAATATAAGAGAGATTATGTCTTACAAGAAAAATTACATAAGCATAGAATTTGACATATATATTAAAAATGAAAGTATGTGACAAAAACTGCTTTTAGGAAAATGCCATACTGTAATAGTAGCTTTTTTTTAAAAAAGATTTTATTTATTTACTTTTACAGAGAGGAGAAGGGAGGGAGAAAGAGAGGGAGAGAAACATCAATGTGTGCGAGATACATTGGATCAGTTGCCTCTTGCACTCTCCCACCTAGGGACCTGACCTGCAACCCAGGCATGTGCCCTGTCTGGGAATCGAACTGGCAGCCTTTTGGTTCACAGGCTAGCACTCAATCCACAGAGCCACACTAGCTGGAGTGAGCTTTTATTCAAGCAGAAATGGTACCATTTTTTAGAGTGACTTTAAAGGGAGAAGGATCCTGATTAGATAATGATAGAGGGGGCCAAGTTTATTTCAGAACTTTGCAGGCTCCTTTTCAGGACATCGGATTTATTTATTTTTAGAAGTGGTAGATAACTTTTTCTGGAAGTGTGTGAGTCATCGCTTTAGGTAGTACTGTACATAGTGTGACAGAGCAATAGGAATGAGGTATAACAGTATAGATATCAGTAATTTAAAAAAATCCTTTCATATGTCAAGTTTTCTTGAACTTTGCAGGGATTGGTCAAATGTTAATTCACAGCTTACCACTATTATATGAAGTTATTTCTGAAAGAAAACATTTCTAGTGAATCCTTGTAATATGAGATGAAGAATATATTAAGGAGTAAATTGACATTCAAGTTTCTGAAAGACATAATAATAGGACATAATGATTTTGGAATCTGTAGAAAGAAGGAATACATTTGTTTTAGGTAATGAGGAGATAGTTTGTCAGGAAAATAAAGTTTATGCCATCAAACTTGTCTTTGAATAGAAAGATGATGATGATAAGAAATAGATAAGAAATGGAAAGACTTCTTTCTTGCTATTAATGAAGGAAGAGGTTATTTTTCACAGTTAATTTGTGTACCAGTAGTCAAGGTTTTATGAGGCCCTCAGCTGTATTAAACTTTACTTGTTTTAAGTCAGCATTTCTCTTCTTCCTCGAGGGAAATATAATACTGGATAACTTTCTTGTTTAAGTTTTTGTAGTCAGCCAAAATGTAGTTGAGTAGCAGACTATCCTTTCAGTATATACTGTTCATGTACTTTGGTTGCATTTATTTCCTAGAAATGTCAATCCTTTCACACCATGGTAAATGCATTGAAGTTTCAGAATTATAATTTGAATATCAATTAAATTCACCAGAGCTCCTTTTTTAAAAAGCCCTTGGAATTATTAAACTATAGACAAAATTTCATGCTACTTAGCATAATCTCACTTAAGGTTTTATTTAAGAGATTGTGGTTGGAATTTATGATAGTGTTTTCTAGGAACTTTATTTTAGGACTGATGTATTCTCTTTGTTTTCTGAAATTGAATTTGGGATAACTTGATTTTAACTTAACCCTCAAATTTAGTGAGTATCCAGAATAAAATATAATATGGAAGAATATAAACCATTCCAGAATATTAGAAAAATTTATAATAATATTTTAAATTAATGTTGTGCCAGGAGTTAAAGAGCATTTTTATTTTAAAGGAGCATAGACTGGAAGAGGAACTAGAATATACATACCAAATTGTAATATTAAGTGGAAGGTTACAGGTATCATGAGAAGGTTTAGTTAAGATATTTGGAGATTTGTAAGGTGAGTTTTCTTCTCTTCCACCTTAGGAAAGGTGTTGCACTGAAATTCTTGACAGGTTGAGTATTGGGAAAGCATCATAAAGGAAAAAATTGAACTGGATTTTAAATTTGAGTCTGACTGGTACATGCAAAGAATATGAGTGGGAAATGTATTTGAGATTTTGCAAACAATACAGGTGATTGAAGATAATGTATTTGTCAAGGTATCCACAGTAGTCTAAAGGGAAATTAGAGTTTAGAGTGATATAAGGGGACCTGGATAGGGGATGGGGTATGGATATAGTGAGAGTTGAGATAAAACTGCCTGGGCCACACCAGTGAAGGCCCTTGTTTAGTGTGCTGAGAGGAATGTGATATTATCTGACTTGCATTTTAGAAAGATAACTTGGTTCACTTTGAGGGTTTAGTTTTTTGCCTATGGCAAATGGTGTTCTAATACCATTTGTTGAACAATTAGCCTTCCTCCATTGAATAGCTTTTGTACTTTTGTCAAAAATTACTCCATATTTGTGTGGGTTTGTACTCATACTCTGTGCTCTGCTATTGCTCTTGCATGTTTCTCCCTTCTCCAATACCACACAGTCTTGAATACTGCTGTTTATACTAAGAAGTTCCTTTGCCTTTCCATATACATTTTTAGAACTCTGTTTTCTTTGTTTACAAAATGTCTTGAATTTTAATAGATTTGGGTTAAATCCATAGAGTATCTTGGGGGAGAATTGACTTTTTTCCTGTGTTGAATATTTCAATCCATAACTATATATTTCTTCATTTACTCAGGTCTTCTTTGATCAGTATCCTTAGTTTTCAGCATCATGTATATTTTTTATTATAGTGAGTCCTTACTTAACATCATCAATAGGTTCTGCAACTTTAAGTAATAGAGCATATAATAAAACCAATTTTACCATAAATTAATTGATATAAATAAGAATTAAGTTCATGGCATCTTATCAATATTATAATGAAATGATGTTATTCCAGGACCTGCTATATATTTATGCCTAAGTATTTTTCTTTTTTATCATACATGATACTTTTTAAATTTTGCTTGCCTTTGTGCATTACTGGTGTATAGAAATATGATTGATGTGTCTGTGTCCTTCCTGTATGTGTGCATGCTGACCTTGTATCCTCTGACTTTTCTATGTGCACATAATAGTTCTAGGAGCTATTTATCTTTTTTTTTTTATATTGATATAGGCAGGTCTTCAAATCTAGTCTCTTTCCCCTAAACCAAGGTACTGTGCCTACTATTTAAAAACATTTAGTACTTATATTAACTCTGGAATAACTAACTGCTTTCTTCCTTAGTAACTTGAATAAAAATAGAAATTACTCTTGTACTAACAATTTTAATGATTTTTAGAACTGTGTGGTAAATTTTGATTAGGTTCTGACATAACATTTTATTGTAAGAGTATATATACACATATATACAGATATATAAATTAATAAATAATGTTGGAAAAAAGATCTCAAATTTAAATAGAAGTATTTAAAAAAATTTTTCATTAACATCTCATCTCCCCTTTATCAGTCTGTGTGTTAGCTGCCCCACTCCCCCCAACATGCAATCTACCTAAACTAGTGTCCCCCCCCATACCTTTTAGTTATTTCAGGTACCATTAGAAGAAGAAGGACAACGTGGTGGGCCTATCCTTGCACCGGAAGAGATTAAGACTATTTTTGGTAGTATACCAGATATCTTTGATGTGCACAGTAAGATAAAGGTAAATTTGTACACATTAGGTTCATAGTAATTAATTTTCAGTTGTGTATATTTATTAAGATTTTTTCATGTCCTTCTGATTAGCTAAATAAATTTTGTGTCTAAAACTTCTGATTTGTCTTTTGCTCCAGTGCATTGTTAATTTTTTTTTTTTTTTTTGATTAATCCTGAAAATAAGGATTTAAGACCATACAAAGTTTTCTCCTAGAGCCATGTGGTTGCCAGTGCTATTTTTTTTACTGTTGTCCCTCTGGGGTTATAGAATTTTGGTTGTCCTTTGGTTTGTTTGAAAAACTATGAAGCTGAAAGGGAATTAGAGTTCATTTCATTCAATTCTCTATAGTTACATAAGTGCTAAAATCATGTAAGACAATGCTGTTCTTTTACATTTTTTTTTTTAATGAAGGACCCATGATTTTCATGTATGACTCTTTCATTGTTAAGTTTTGGGCAGGATTAGCTGAACTCTTATAAGTAACTTATCTCTACTTTCTCTTATTTTTTTCTATGTGGTGCTTGAGCAGAAGGAATGAAAGTAGTTTCTATAATAAATAATGCCAGTCAGCTTTATAGTTAATAAAAGATGTTGAACGGTCACATCATAATGAAAAGTTAGGCTTAGTCTTATTGACTTGATACTCTATATTTTCTTTTTTATTTATTTGGGAGATAGGCAGGGGTGAGAAACATTGATTTTGGTGTTCCACCCGTATGCATTTTTCACTGGTTGATTCTTACATATGCCCTGACCGGCACTGACACCACAACCTTGGTGTATGGGCAGTGCTCTAACCAGCTGAGCTACCAGGCCAGGGCTACTCTGTGTTTTCTTAATGATTTTTTCAGAGGATGTTTTTCTCAAGTTAATTCCTTGTTAAGGAGAAAGACTGTGTTACTGTCCTGCACATCAAATTAAGACACTATGTAAAGTACCTTATAATGAATATCTTGAAAAATATTAAAAGATGTTTAAGGAATTGTCAAGTTCAGATTTAAATGATTTTGTGCTCTTTCAGGATGATCTTGAAGATCTTATTGTTAATTGGGATGAGAGCAAAAGCATTGGTGATATCTTTCTTAAATATGTAAGTATTTTTTTTAAGTTTTCAGATTAAAGTATCATATCATAAAGGATTGGCAGGAAATGAAAGTTACCTGTTTAAATGTGAGAGCTTTTATAACCTCGATATCATTGTATTTAAAAAATAAAATTTAACTCTTTCAATAGCTCAAGGTCATCATTAAGAACAGTAATTGTTATACTGTACTATAATCATTTTCCTATGTATCAAGTTATTTGCCCTTCACAAATGGCCATAGATTAATGATTTTTTGGAATTTTTCTTACTTTTCCTTAGTTGATACTCCTTTTTATTGCCGTTGTATCTACTCTTCATAAAAGCTTCTAATGAACTGCTTCTCTTTAGTATAGGAACAACATAGCTTAAGTTTTGAAATAAATTTATTTTGAATGAGGTTCTGTGAATAGGATTTATAAATTTATTTCAGTCTTTTAAAATATAACTTATAAGTTTCAGTGCCTTGGGTTCTGGCACATTTGCTTTTGTTTTCTGAGGCCTTCTAACTTCTACCCTTACCATATATGTTCTTATTTTTTTTTTTCTGGTAGGTTGTGAATTACAAATATGTAAATTATTCTCACACATCTTTTTGATACCTGTTAGTTTCCTCAATTAGCCAAGACAGTTTTCATTTTCTTGTTTGCATTTTTGGATAATATAATTAATCTCGTAATGTTGGTTTGGATCCTTCAAAAAATAATAGCATGTTCTTATGTTCTGCATAAATTAATTCTAATTACTATCTTCTGAACTTATAAACTTTTTTGTTATACAAGTTTCAGGTATACAACATTATAATTCAGCATCTATATACAGTTACAAAGTGATGACCAAAAGTTTAGTTGTTATACATCACCATGCCATTAACCCCTTCCTTCCTTTTGCTTAGCCCCCCCACCTCCTTCCACTGATCTGTTCTTTGTATCTATGATTTTGTTTTTGTTTTGTTTATTTCACTTTTCTGTTTTTAAGATTCCACATATGTGTAAAATTATATGATATTTGTCTTTCTCTGACTTATTTCACTTAGCAGTATACCCTCAAGTTTCACCCATGTTGTTACAAATGGCAAGATTTAATGTTTTTATGGCTAAATAATGTTTCAGTGTGTGTGTAAAACCACACCTTTATCCATTCATCTATTGATGGACACTTAGATTGTTTCTACATCTTAACTATTATAAATAATGCTGCAGTGAACATTGGGGTGCACATATCTTTTAAATTGGTGCTTTCAGATTTTTTTGGATAAATACCCAGAAGTGGAATTCCTGGATCATATGGTAGTTCTATTTGTAGTTTTTTTGAAGAATCTCTATACTGTTTTCAATAGTGGCTGTACCACTTAACAGTCCCACCAACAATATACAGGGTTCCCTTTTCTCCACGTCTTTCCAACACTTGTCATTTCTTGTACTTTTGATAATAATTATTCTAACAGGTGTGAATTGATATCTCCTTGTGGCTTTATTTCTCACTTGTTTCATATTTAGTGATATCGAGCATCTTTTCATGGGTTGTTGGCCATTTGTATGTCTTCTTTGGGAAAATGTCTATTCAGATTTTCCTGTCCTTTTTTAAATCAGGTTTTTGTTGTTGAATTTATGATTTCTTATATATTTTGGATATTATGCCCTAATTGGATGTATGATTGGCAACTATCTTCTCCCATTTGGTAGTTGGCTTTTGATGATGGTTTCCTTCACTGTGCAGAAGCATTTTACTTTGATGTAATCCCAGTTCATTTTGCTTTGTTTCCCTTCCTTTGGAGCCAGTTCCTAAAAATACTGCGAAGACCCATGTTAAAGAGCTTAACCTCCTGTGTTTTCTTCTAGGAATTTTATAGTTGCAGGCTTTACATTGTAGTCTTTAACCTATTTTGAGTTAATTTTTGTGAATGGTATAAGATTGTAGTCTAGTTTTATTCTTTTGCATGGGGCTGTCAAGTTTTTCCAACACCATTTATTGTAGATACCTCCTCCATTATATGTTCTTGGCTTCTTTGTTGTTAATTAATTTATAGATGTTTTAAAACTTGTAGTACTTATATCAGTACAATGAGCTTTAATATACTTTTGTTTCTTCCAAGTCTTTATTTATTTTTCAGGTTCTGGGCCATTATGTGTCAGTTGATGCATTTCGTTTAGCAATTAACTCAGTGAGAAGTTTATAAAGTAATTTTTTTATTTAATATGAGAAGAAACTTGTAAACTTTTGCCTTCAATTACATCAGATTATGACTATTGATTATTGATTTTAAGTTCCATTGTGTAAGGGTGAAACACATTACAAATTAATGTTTTTTTTCCTTCTTCCTAGTCAAAAGATTTGGTCAAAACCTACCCTCCCTTTGTAAACTTCTTTGAAATGAGCAAGGAAACAATTATTAAATGTGAAAAACAGAAACCAAGATTTCATGCTTTTCTGAAGGTAATATACATTCTTTTAAATAAAAATCTGAGAATAATATCTGAAGGAATTTATTAAAGTTATGCTTTTAGTAAAAGTGTATTCATGTAAGGACACCTTGATGTTATCTGTTAACTTTAGCTGTACCTGAGTGGCAGTGATGTTTAGCTTCTGAAGGTTTGACATATTAGGTAGCAGGGTCCAAGAGTCAGCTGAGTGAATAAGAATGTATATGGTTATTATTATTTTTTAAGTTATTCATGTTTTAGATCTCAAACACCTAAAAGATTTCCAGGGTGATTTTGTTTGCCTTTAGTGACTTATCCCCCCTTATCAATGCTTTACTTGGTTTATCCAATGGTGTCGGCATAATTAATATATTTTTTAAGATTTTATTTATTTATTTTTAGAGAGGGGTAGGGGAGGAAGAGATAGAAACATTGATGTGTGAGAGAAACATTGACTGGTTGACTCTCGCATGCCCCCAACTGGGGACCTGGCCTGCAATCCAGGCAAGTGCCGTGACTGGGAATTGATCAGGAGGCCTTTTAGTTTGTGGGACGACACCCAATTATTTGAACTACACTAGTCAGGATAGCATAATTAATATTTTAAAACATTTTTTCTTGTGAATGATATAGATTTAAGAGTAGCTTAAGATGAAATACATAGTAGTGTATAGAGGAACTCACTGTCTGGTTAAGATGTTAATGCTTGGCTGGCCAGGAGATCAATTCAGGCCTTGAAGATGTTTTATCTACATTAATATGCCACCAAATGAACAACTGCCACCCCACCTCTGCAATTAGTCATCAGGGTACTGAATGATCAGGTATAATCTGATAAATGTAGGGTGTCTAGTGTTTGTAGAAAACATTTGTTGAAAATTGTTGAATAATTAATTTCTTTCAGATAAACCAAGCTAAACCAGAATGTGGACGGCAAAGCCTCGTTGAACTCCTCATCCGACCAGTACAGAGGTTACCCAGTGTCGCGTTACTTTTGAATGGTACTTGCCTATTCGTTTTTCAAACCACTTTGAATGATTTAATGGAAAGGTTTTGTTTTAAAAAACTGGAAACTTTTTTTGTTTTGATAGTTTTCTTAGATTTCAGCATTTAAAGTTTATATCTTTTACATACATAACATCTTTATGGATAATCTTAATCAGTTGTGTTACAAAAACTTAGTCTGGCTTAAAATGCTTTATTTTTTCTCATATCAATTATATTGACTAGTATTGTACTTTTTATCTCTCCACTAAAAGTCTCCTTACATTTCGTGGTGTATCACTAATATAATATCACTTTATACTTATGTAAACACACCATTCACCACAAAATATCACAAGGCAAGAGGTGATTCATATGTCGCAAGTTATCTGGTTCTTTTTCGAATCATAGTAAAATTTTGCATACTTGGTCTTATGCTTACTTTTTTTCCCTTAGATTGTACAGAACACTCTTGAAATATTCATTTATTTTAGGAGTTAAACTATAGATATCAATGCAAGGGAGTTTTATAGCAGGAAGTTAATTTTTATGAATACATTTTGCCTGTAGTAAAAGGCAAGCATATCTATAAATTTAGCTGACTAAGGAAGTTATCATGTTTAGGACAGTGTCAATTTTTACATTATTTAAAAAATTTAAATATGAAAACTAAATTACAGACAGGAATAAGTCTGTAATAAAGCATTTTGATTCTCAGACTTTAACTACAGGAGGTTGTATAGCTAACAAGGAGGCTAAATTTGTAACTGTTTAACCTGTTTTTAATCTATTTTCTTAAAATATTTGGGTTAACATAAATTATAGTAGTAGCTTAAAAATTGAAAATTTTTGTTCTCTTTAAGTTAGTGTGATGTAGTTTAGTTTAGAATTATTGGCTGATATAATGATTTTCTACTCTTCTTTTTTTGAATATATTTTATTGATTTTGCTATTACAGTTGTCCCAATTTTCCCCGCTTTGTCCTCATCTGCCTAGTACTCCCATTCCCTTACACAAACGCCATCCCGCCTTTGTTCATGTCCATGGTTTATGCACATAAGTTGTTTAGTTACTCAATTTCCTGTACTGTTCTTTTTTGTTTTTTAAAGATTTTATTTATTTATTTTTAGAGAGGGCAAGGGAGGGAGAGAGAGAGAGAGAGAGAGAGAAATATCAATGTGCGGTTGTTGGGGGCCGTGGCCTGCAACGCAGGCATGTGCCCTGACTGGGAATCGAACCTGTGATGCTTTGGTTCACAGCCTGCGCTCAATCCACTGAGCTACGCCAGCCAGGGCTCCTGTACTGTTCTTAACATCCCCCTCTCTATTTTGTACTCATCATTATGCTTCATAATCCCTGCAACTTTCCCCCCATTCTCCCCCTTCTTCCCAGATGATAACCCCCCAAATGATCTCTATATCTGTGATTCTGTTCCTGTTCTGCTTGTTTGCTTAATTTGTATTTTTAGATTCAGTTGTTGATAGTTGAGAATTTGTTGCCATTTTAATATTCATAGCTTTGATCATCTTCCTTTTCTTAAATAAGTCCCTTTAACATTTCTTACAATAATGGCTTGGTGATGATGAACTTCTTTAGCTTTACCTTGTCTGGAAGCACTTTACCTGTCCTTCCATTCTAAATGATAGCTTTGCTGGACAGAGCAAGCTTGGTTGTAGGTCCTTGCTTTTCAACAGTTTGAATACTTCTTGCTAGTTCCTTGTTTCCTGTAGGGTTTCTTTTGAGAAATCAGCTGACAGTCCTACAGGAATTTCTTTGCAGGTAACTTTGCTTTTCTCTTGTGGCTCTTAAGATTCTCTCTTGATCTTTTTTTTTTTTTAAAGATTTTATGTATTTATTTTTAGAGAGAGGAGAAGGGAGGGAGAAAGAGAGGGAAAGAAACATTAATGTGTCGTTGACTCTCAAGTGACCCCACTGGGGACCTGGCCTGTAATCCAGGCATGTGTCCTGACTGGGAATCAAACTGGTGACCCTTTGGTTCACAGTCTGTGCTCAATCCACTGAGCTACACCAGCCAGACCTCTCTTGATTTTTAACCTTTGACATGTTAATTATGATGTGTCTTGGTGTGGTCCTCTTTGGGTCCAATATCTTTGGGACCTCCTATGCTTCCTGGACTTGTATGTCTATTTCCGTTATCAAATTAGGGAAGTTTTCTTTTATTATTTTTTCAAATAAGTTTTCAATCTTGCTGTTATTCACCTTCTGGCATCCCTATGATTCAGATGTTGACACATTTGAAGATGTTCCAGAGGACATCTTATACTATCCTTGACAGCATTTTTCAGAGGAGATCGGGCACATTCAGGATGGTATGGTTGTAGGCTATACGGCGTTTTTAAATCTTAGAGGGAAAACCACTGAATTTTTGTTAATCATGGAAAAAATCATTTTATCATTACAGACCTTAAGAAGCATACAGCTGAGGAAAATCCTGACAAAAGCACTCTAGAAAATGCTATTGAATCACTAAGGGAAGTAATGACGTAAGTGCATTTTTTCAATTTTTTATTCTTCCTTGGATTTAGAATGGAATTGATAGAACAATTAGAGTCATAAATGGAGAGAAGAATGTCAACAAATATTTGTAAAATATTGAAGCTATTTTTCTAATAGTGTAAGTTACACATTAAAAGGATGAGAGTGTTACAGGAAAGTACTGATTGATCAAAAACATTTATTTCTTAAACTATTCAACTATTATGCATAGAGAATAGCAGTGGTTTGCAAAATTGAAAATGTTATAATTTACTAACAGACATTTTCTTCATATGTCTCTAATCATAGCTTATTTTTATCTTCATATTCATATAAACTGCCCACATATATCTTGGGAATTTGACAGTAGTGAAATAAAAATAAAATGTTTATAATACTCTCTTCACTTCACTTTTAGCTTTTTGTTTCTCACCTTGAATTTTAAGGAATTAAATTGTTGGAGTTGGTTGGAGATGTAAGAAAGTCACAAACTCAATAGAATTGACTTGGGGCCTTGATTGTTATAAACTTGTAGGCATAGTTCTGATCAGAAATGATCTTTTCTGACTATTATGATTAGTATTGAGAACAATGTTGGTATTGTTTTGTCTCATAAAGGGCAAGAACGCTTCATTTCTTAGGACTTTATGTATCAACATATTTAATAGATTTAAAGGAATGATTTCTGAGATTCCACAAGGTGCGTTAATATGAAATATTTCTTTTAATACTTGCAGTGGAACTGTTAGCAAAGGAACTTTACTGGCTGCAAGGTGAGGGTCCAGCAGTAAAGCAACACTCAAATTAGTGAATACCAGTTTCTCTTGCTACTGACAGTTCTATGTGTGTTTTGTTTTTTGCTTATTTAGTATTTATGTGTTCATCAGCCAGTCTTGATTTATTTTGGGGCTAGGATAATAGTTTTTGTTTTTTTTTTAAAGCAATACTTTTTTTTTAAAGATTTTATTTATTTTTATTTTTAGAGAGGGAAGGGAGAGGGAGAGAGAAACATCAGTGTGCGGTTGCTGGGGGACATGGCCTGCAACCCAGGCATGTGCCCTGACTGGGAATCGAACCTGCGATGCCTGGTTCGCAGCCCGCGCTCAATCCACTGAGCTACGCCAGCCAGGGTGGATAATAGTTTTTTTAACACTTCATGCTTTAACAGACTCTGGCACTACTCACCTTGATTCTTTCAACAAACTGAAGTAGGCAGTCATTGTTAACATATTTTCACAAAAGAGAAAAACTGAGAGGTTGTTAACTTGCCCAATTTTTCTGTTTAGTGTGTATCATACTCTACCACTTTTATTTTGATAATAGCACATGCTCTTTGTTATTTATATATAATAGATTTTGGTAAACACAGGTTATAAAGTAACCTAACTAGGGAATAGACTACTCATTAGACCTGTTGCTGCCTTTAGAGTAGCGTCAAGTGGACCACTCTAGGGATAATGAGACAAATTCATAAGATGGATGATTAAAGATTCCTTCTTTTTCAACATTATTAAGCATCTTGAGACCTTACAAATCTTTCTAATATATCTCTATCCTAAATGACTTGCTCATAGTAGATTTTTAATAGATGTTGAATTATAGAAACTGTTATTTTAATGTTGAATTGTGATGCTGATGTATAAATCTTACAGAATTTGACCATATCTGAATTTGAGATTCTTTAAATAGGCATAGGGATTAAATGCTTACTGTGGTTGATTGAAACAACTATAATCTTTTAGGTAAAGGAAATAACGAGGCAGCACCAATTAAATAGTCATTGCTATTTTATTTAAGCAAAACAAACAAAAACCCCTAAAATTTGATTTTAGCACCATTAATTACATATACTCTATTTATAAACATTGATTTATTATAGATTTATGTTTCAATAGTTTCAGCATGTTAATTATACATGTTTAAAATACATTGTGATTAACTTTGTCATACATATACTCCCACAATACCATCACCACCGTCAAGATAAGGAACATTTCTGTCACCATAAAAGTTTATGAATAGCCTTCAGTATCACTTTCCTGCTTCTCCCTCTCTAGACTATCCCAAAGCAACAACTGCTATTTTTTTTTTGTTTTAAACAGTATAATTTGCATTTTCTAGGATTTTATCTAAATTAAATCAAACAGTATATTATCTTTTGTCAGGCTTTTTTTTCCACTCTGCATAATTATTTTGAGATTAGTCCTTATTGTTGCTTATATCAATAGTTCATTCTCTTTTATTGTTTTCCATTGTATGGAAATGCCACATTTATCCATTCATATGTTGGTGAATGTTTTGATTGCTTTCAGTGTCTGGCTATTACAAATAAAGCTGCTGTGAACATTGGTGAATAAATCTTTGTATGGACATATACTTTCATTTCTCCTGGGTAAATACCTAGGAGTAAAAATGGCTGGGTCATGCAATGTTTACAAATTTACCCTACTATTTCCAAAGTGGTTGTGTTATTTTGCATTCCCACCAACAATGTATGTTAAGCACCTGAGTCTGGTGGTTCCATGTTCTTACAAACTCTAAGTATGGTCATTCATTTTAATTTGTGAAGTTCTGATGGATGTGTAATGATGTATCTCATTGTAATTTTGACTTGGATTTTCCCTAGTGACAAATGATGGTTAGCATTTTTTCATGAGCTTACTTGCCATCCATATTATCTTCTTTGCGATATGTACTTGTATGTTCTAATCTTTTGTCTACTTTTTAAAAATTTGGGTTCTTATTTTAGAGTTCTTTTTAAAAAACCATTCTTTTAAAAAGAGTTGTTTAAAAAAAGGCATTTGTCAAATATGTGATTTGCAAATATTTTCTTATAGTCTGGTTTGTTTTTATTTTTTTAACATTTTCTTTGAAAAATGGCAGTTCTAGATTTTTATGGAATCTAATTTATGAGTTTTTTTTCCCCCCATTGGTGGTAATTTTGTAATTTTATCTAAGACATGTCTAACCCAAGATCACGACAATGACCTGTTTTCTTCAAGAAGCGTTGTATTTTTAATTATTAGATGAAAATCAGGTCCAGTATTTATTTTTAGGGTTTTCTTGTTTATTTTTTGCTTTTTGGTATAAGGTTAAGGTATATATAGATTAATATTTATTTTTTTAATGGAAATTTGTTTTATTGCTCTTTGATGAAAAGACCAGCTTTCCTCACTGAATCAGTTTTGCACTTTTGTTGAAAATCAGTTGACCTTAAATTTTTCGGCTCTTAATTCTATTTCATGTATCTATATGTCTGTGATTATGCTAGTACCACACAGTTTTGATTACTGTGCTTTGTAATTTAAGTTTTAAAATTGGCAAGTATGAGTCCTCCAAATTTTTTCCTCCTTTTCTGGAAGTTTGACTATTCTGGATCCCTTGAATTTGCATTTTGCTTTTAGATTCAGCCAGTCAGTTTCTGGAGGTGGGGAAGAATAATGGGGAATTTGATGGGGATTTTGTGTAATCCCTACTTCAATTTGGGGAGTATTGTCATCATACCAATAGTAAATTTTCTGATCTGTGAGTATTTATTTCCATATGTTTAGTTCTTTAATTTCTTTCAACTATGTTTTATAGTTTTCAGAGTATGAGTTTCATACTTGTTTTGTTAAACTTAATAGTTTATTCTTTTTGATGCTATAGTAAGTGGAAAAGTTTTCTTAATTTCATTATTGGAGTGTTCACTATTAGTGTGTAGAAGGACAGTAGAATTATATACATATTGGTCTTGTACTCTGTAAGCTTGCCGAACTTGTTTTAGTTCTAAGTTATTTTTTAGAGAACTCTTTGGGACTTACAGTAAACACAGTTCTATTATCTGCAAATAGAGGTAGTTTTAATTCTTTTTTTCCAGTCTGGATGCCTTTTATTTTGTTTTCTTCCTAATTGTCCTGGCTTGAGGCTCTAGTACAATGTTAGACAGGAGCTGTGAGAGTGAACATCAACACTTACTGGTTTTAAGAGGGAAAGTATTCAGTCTTTTACTATTAAGTATGATGCTACCTATGGGATTTTTATAGATTCCCTTTATTAGGTTAAGAAAGTCCTCATTCCTAGTTCGTTGAGTGTTTTTATCATGAAAGGGCATTGAATTTTGTCAAATGCTTTTTTGCGTCTATTGAGGTGGTCGTGTGGTTTTGTCCTTTGTTCTGTTGGAATGGTGTATTGCATTAACTGATTTTTAAAAATTTTTTTAAAAAGATTTTAGTCATTTATTTTTAGAGAGAGGGGAAGGAAAGGTGAAAGAAAGGGAGAGAAACATCGATGTGCGAGAGATACATTTTATTATCATCATCATCATCATCATCATCATCATCATCATCAGTTGCCTCTCCTAGGGCCCCAGCTGGGGACCTAGCCCACAATCTTGGCATGTGCCCTGACTGAGAATTGAACCAGCAACCTTTCAGTTCACAGGATGGCACTCAGACCACTGAGCCATACCAGCTAGGGTCATCAATTTATTGTTAACTCAAGCCTGTACTTCCAGGATAAAAATCTCACTTGGCCATGGTGTTTAATCCAATTTATATGTTTTTAGATTTGGTTTGCTAGTATTTTGTTGAGGATTTTGGTGTCTGTATTCATAAAGGACGTCGGTATATAGTTTTCTTGCTATGTCTTTGGCTTTGGTATCAGGCTAATTCTGGTTTTACAGAAGAACTTGGTGTTCCTGCCTCTTCTAATTTTTGAAGGAATTGGTATGAATTTTTTAGGTTGTTGGTAGAATTTCATAAATAAAGTATTTTGGGCCTAAGCTTTTTATTGCAAGAAGTTTTAAAATTACTAATTGAATTTGTTGTTATAGGTCTATTCAGATTTTCTATTTCTTCTTGAATCAGTTTCTGTACTTTGTGTCTTTCTAAAAATTTGTTGATTACATCTTAGCTATTTAATTTGTTGTTCGTTGTGCTTTATAATCCTTTTAATTTCTGTAAGGTCAGTAGTCATGTCCTGCATTTTATTCCTGATTTTAGTAATTTGAGTCTTTTTCTTTTATTTTCTTGGTCAGCTTAGCTAAATGTCAGTTTTGTTGATCTTTTCAAAGAACCATCTTTTAGTTTTGTCAGTTTTTTCTATTACTTTTGTATTCTCTATTTCATTAATTTCCACTCTAATCTTTATGTCTTCCTTTCTTCTGTTTGCTTGGATTTAGTTTGCTTTTTTCCCCCCCTCAGTTTCTTAAAATGGAAGGTTAGGTTATTGATTTGAGATAATTTTTTAAATTATTATATGCACTTACAGGTATAACTTTTTAAAAAGTATTTCTTTATACATATCCCATAAATTTTGGTATGCTGTGTTTTGTTTTTATTTATCTAAGTATTTTCTAATTTCCTTCATGATTTCTTCTTGATCCATTGATTACTTAGGGATGTGTTGTTTAATTTTCACATGTTTGTGAATTTCCAAAGTTTCCTTTTTAATTTCTAATTTCTTTCCATTGTTTTCAGAGAACATAGTTTATATTATTTCAGTCCTTTAAAAATTTTTGAGGCTTATTTTATGGCCTTAACTGGAAACTGTTCCCTACACACTTGAGAAGAAAGTACATTTTGCTATTGTCGAGTGTTGTATTTCCATCATTTTACTTGCATCTTACTGTCTTTGATTTAAGTATGTCTTTTACAGACAGCACTTAGTTGGCCAACTTACCTTGTTTCCTGTTACACAGGAATTGACTTCCAGTGTCTAGAGAACCCTTGTTTCTTTATATTTTGAAGGTTTTTTAGTTGTTTTAGGCAGAAGGGTACAATATTTAGCTGTGTGTAATGTTTTTGTGCACATTATACACGGAATTATACCCATGCACAATGCGCATCCTTATTTTTCCCTCAAAAATTTGGGTAAAAAAGTGCACATTATACATGGCAAAATATGGTACATGCTTTTTTTATTTCATCTTTTCTGGAAGCTGTGGTCTTAGTTTTTGTTTCAATGAAATAATTAGTGTATGACCACCTGGGAATAACTTTAATAGAATCTTAACTTAAAACTGTTAAAATGAAGACTGTATGGCTATACAGTGATCCCTCACCTATCGTGGGAGTTATGTTCCAGAGACCCCCGTGATAGGTGAAAATCTAAAAAGTAACGGCGTTATATTTATTTTATTATTTATATATATTTTAATGCTTTATAAACCCTTCCCACACTCCTATAAACCTTTCTCACTCTCTTATTAACCTTTCCCACACTCTTATAAACACTTCATATGCTCTTAAACACTTTCTACACTCTTAAACCTATGTAATTTACCAACATATAAAATCCTATATGTGTACTCACCAGTGAAGTACACAGTCGTCCCTCACTCTACCGCGGTTCGCTGATTGCAGCTTCACTGTATTGAGTGCTTAAAAAACCCGCGACACAGTGAAGCTGCAAACAGTGAACCGCGATATGACGAGGGACGACTGTAATGCATTTTAGGAAGTGTAGACTAACTATATTTTTTTAGAAAACATAGTAAGGAGTATGACAAACGATACTTTTTTTGAAGGATCTATGGAATTTTTTTTAGTGTAATAGATTCTTTTAGGGAATATTTTAACTGATTCAGTTAATTAGAATTAAGATAAACTCGCTGGAAGGACTTTTATTGTAACATGGGAAGTATTTGTATGCAGTTTCTGTATTCTATTGTTTTAAAAGTTAAAGTTTTAAAAATAACCTTACTGATTTTTCAGACATATTAATGAGGATAAGAGAAAAACTGAAGCTCAAAAGCAAATTTTTGATGTTGTTTATGAAGTAGATGGATGCCCAGTAAGTATTCATTTTTGATTACTGTCTCTTTTTTTCTTTCTTGTTATTTAGATTCTACAATTTTAATATAAATGAATCTTGGCACCACTTTCTTTTAAATTATAATTAAAAAAATCCCTTTATCTCAAGTGATCCATTAATATTTTCAATCTGTACAGGCTAATCTTTTATCTTCTCACCGAAGCCTAGTCCAGCGAGTTGAAACAGTTTCTCTGGGTGAGCACCCCTGTGACAGAGGAGAACAAGTAACTCTCTTTCTCTTCAACGATTGCCTGGAGGTAAAGCTGTACTTATATGACATTAACACTGCTGATTGATGTGACTTCCGTGAATGTTTAAAACCAAGCTTTGGTTAAAGTATTAAATATAAGTTTAAAGTAAGTGAACTTAAATAATCACACTTCTTGATTGAGACGAATTGTTGATTAATAGAATGCTTTTAGAGGACCTAATATTAAGAAATATTGTACATTTTCATGACTTCAAATTTTAGTCAGAATGAATATTTAGCTTATTGTCATACAAATAAATAAGTCAAGAATTTTAGGAACTTCTTATTTCTATGTATGTAAATGATGTACAAAATACGAGTTTATTTTGAAGTTTGTGTAAGTGGTTTTCAGCAAAGAAGTCAGTATTTTCTCGAAAAGAGAGATAACTTGACTATTTAAGGTCATGAACCGTGATTCCCTGACTCTTCCTCAGTCAGCAGGGTTTAGGGTGTGCGAGTGGTCAGTATGGAGGATGGCGCGCAATGACTCTAATTCTAAAATGCTCATTTAAGTTAAGTTTTTCCTCCATATTATTTCTACAAGTAAACTGAATTACGTTTGTGTGCTTTTTCAACTCTTTTCTTTCATTCTGTTAATAGTATATTTTTAAATATTTAAGAGCCTAATGGGGAATATAAAGGAGTGTATTTTCCTTCATCTCAGGAGGTAAAGCTGTTCATTTTGATAAAGTGGGTATTAACCAGAGGACCTATTTGACATTTCTGTTATTGGGTAGCTTTGTTGCTTTCATTAAAGAGATTTGATGGGCTTCCTAGTTATTTACTTATTTATCTATCTATCTATCTATCTATCTTTCTTTCTTTCTTTCTTTTTATTGAATTTATGAGATGCACAATTCTACAATGTATCATCTCTGGACTGTATCGTGTGTTCACCACCCTTAGTCTAGTCTCCGTCTGCTACTATTTACCCTCCCTATGCCTGCCTCTACCTCTCCCCTCCCCTCCCCCCAGCCGTCACCACATTGTTGTCTGGTGCTTGAGGTTTTCTTTATTTTTTTTCTTTTTGCTCAATCTCTCCACCCCTTCTGTCCTGCCCTCTCTCCACTCCAGCTGTCAGCCTGCTCTTTATCTGTGAGTCTTTTGCTTGTTAGTTGATTTGTTCATCAGTTACCACATTAAATGAAATCATATGATACTTGTCTTTCTCTGACTGACTTATTCACTTAGCATAATGCTCTCTAGGTTTGTCCATGCTTGTTGCAAAGGGTACGATTTCCTTTTCATGGTTGAGTAGTATACCACTGTGTAAATGTACCACAGCTTTTTAAATCCACGGTACTGATGGACACTTGGGTTTCCTCCATATCTTGGCTATTGTAAATAATGTGACAGTGAGCATAGGGGTGCATATATTCTTTCAAATTAGTGTTTCAGGTTCCTTCGAATAAAAAGCTTATTTTCTAAATTATGTGGGAAAAAAAACAAGGTAATAGCACTCTGACAATGCAGTGATTATTCTTTTAAAAAAGACTGTACCTCTTGCTTTTTTCTTTTCTACTTGTTTTCTAGTGTTGTGCTCTTACATCGTGTGTATTAATGTAAAATACAAGGGAATCTCAGAGAATAAATCATACCCAGTCACCAGAAGTTCACTTGTGTTAAGTGCAGAATTTTGTTGTGAGGTTAGTCCAAAACAGTATTTTACTTTGTTCAGAATTGTTACAACACACGAAAGTAAAGACAGTGAAAATACTGTATACAACTGAGCATACCCAGAACTGAGAAAATTATAAGAAATCCTGAGGCAGGTAATTCAGGACTTCTTGTCTGTTCTATAATAAGAAATTTAGGCTGCTCTGCTTTTGAGAACAGGAGCTAGGTGGAGTCAATTATGAATCATACTTCAGTTTGCATTGTCATGGGGTTCTGTCTGTCCATAGTTTGTCAATACTTCTATTTGTTAGCTTCTAATAAAGCTCTTTTGTGTTTTTCCTGTTGAAGTCCCTAGGTCACCTGGCTATATTCACCTGATTGGTTAGGTTATATGTACTTCACTGCTAATCCATTCTGGTTTTTATCATCTTAATCTTGAGAGAGTTGTGACCAATTTTAAATTTTTGATCTTTCATCCCTTTCAAATTCCATGAAGCCTTCTATAACTAGACTGACTTACCTTCCATTTTAATTCCTGCCATCTGTTATTCCCTGTAGCTTTTAGTTGCTTACATGATACTCTGGCCTCTCATTTCATTTACCAGTGACTTTTTGTTCTGCTCTCTCCCAGACTCTTAAGTAACTGAAACATCTCTGTTTTTAACATTAAATTTGGAATGAAAGATTTATAATCCTAAACTCTTATTCTTTAGCTTATTAATCTAAAAAACAAACAAGCAAACATAAAACCCACACCTCTAGGCAAATAGGAAATGAAGAGTATGGTAAAATCTATAATGACTTCTCTTAAATATAGCAGATGATGTTTTATTGATTCTAAAATAATTTAGTGTTTGAGAATATATTTTCCTTGTGTTTTGATTTTTTAACTTGACACAAAATATGTTTAAATATGAGTGAAAATATTTAGAGTCCTTATTGCTCATTTTCATTCTATTAATATAAGTGAACTTCTAATATTAGCTTGTATACCATAGATCTGTGTCATATGTCTGCTTCTGTGTGAATGTGGCACTGACTGCCTTTTAGGCTTTTCTAATTAGCCAACACAGGTGGGTATACTTTTCAGCCACACTTTATCATATTCATGATGGTGACGAATTAATCTTAATTCATTAAGTAACCCAATCTAAATGATTTTTTGGGAATGTCTTTCAGATGATTATAATCTCAAAAGTCATGTTCTTTAAAAAAAGCTAAATAGCATAACAGACTTTTGTGGAAATGAAAACAGTAACTTCAGAGACTTTATAAAATTCACAGAACTCAAATATATCATGAATCACAGGGACCTCTCTGATTTTTCTCCTGGCTCTTCCAGTATTCCTTTGCCCATCCCTTCCTTTCGCATGAATCCCCAGTATAGGTAAAATTATATTTTAACACAGCACCTTGAATTTATAATTTGTATCATTTGTTTAGTATATTGTATAGGTACCTTTTAAATGTCATCTTTCTCAATGGTATGAAGATAATAGAGACAGAATCATTTCTGTGTTATTTAACTCGTTTATTCTCAGGATCTGAGGTAATCTTGAATTCTTCTCTTTAACTGATATCAATTATCTTTTGAAGCCAATACAGAGACCCTAGAGCAACTATTTTTTTCTCTGAACTCAAGAAGATTCCTCAGTTCTTTAATCCTCCTAGATCTTACAATGCTTCTGTGTTTTTTCACACCTCTGGGATTTTTTGTATAGATCCTGTTCCTTGGCCTGGTTTCCTGACTTCTGAACTCTTATTATATGAACATGAGCATTTCTGTTACACAGTTAATGTGTATGAATTGTTTTACATAACTTCTTACCACAGTAATTCTGGAATGACTAATAGTCAGATGAGCTGCATATAGATTTATATGATTAGTACCATTTTATATTTTATGTTTTTGGTCTTTTTATTCATATTAATTATATATATTTTTTTCTTTAATCAGATAGCAAGGAAACGCCACAAGGTTATTGGCACTTTTAGGAGTCCTCATGGCCATACCCGACCCCCAGCCTCTCTTAAGCATATTCATCTAATGCCTCTTTCTCAAATTAAGAAAGTGCTGGACATAAGAGAGACTGAAGGTATGCTTATTGGATAAACTATTGGCTAATAAAATTATTCATTGCAGGTTTGATTCACTTTCTTATGTTTTATGTGTAAGTGCTAAATTATCCTTACATTTAATTGGTTAGTTCTGGTAAAGTAATTCTTCTTATACTTCTATCCCAGCTCTATCTGTAGGAACTAACCTGATTTTTGATAGTTTTCAAATAAAAGTGCTATCTCACTTTGGCACGTAACCATTTAAGGACTATCTTCATCCTTTGAATAGTTGGTTACATGTCAAAATATTATTCTAAACTAGTCTTTTCCCGTACCAAACTTTTAATTTCTTCACAATCCAAAAGAAATTACTAGTCTATTACCTGTGCTCTGCATCTTATGCCTTCCCTGTTGCCCGTGGCTGCATTGTTAAGGATGCATTTAGGCTGTGACCAGGAATAGATGTGCATGAGTAAATGCACTCAAAGTAACTAGGGTAGTCTAGACACGGAAGCAAATGTACAATAAGGGGAGCTTTTACTCTTGACTTTGGTAGTGTTCGGGAGGCTTCTCTGAAGGCCTGAAATTGTTAAAAGTTTATATTTACTCAAAACAGTATTAGCTGTTTACCTGGCACCTAGTGATGTGTCTGCATGGCTTCCTCTAAAGATGGAAGGCTTTGGGTTAATGGAAACAATTAAAGAAAATTTGAACAGTTCCTTATCTTTTCTCACTTGTCAAATTCTGAGTTATTAAGAGTTATGTAGTACATTTATTTGAAATCATTTTCATATTTTTGGGTTATAATAATGAAAGACTTCATTGTTTGAAGTAGGTTCTGCATCTTAGTCACAAAACTTTTTGTAACAGTTTTAATATTTGAACATTTTATTTCTTTCAAATTTTTTTAGGTAGGTTGAATTTTTAAATTATTCTTACATAGTCATTTGTAACTCAGATTTTAGGATTCTAGGTAATGGTTCATTTTAATTGTTTAAAACCTCCATCATACAAAATATTAAATGTCATGGAGAATATTATTTATGTAATATCAAATTATTGTTGGTTCATCATATGGTACTTACTGTTGTAATTCTTTCTAATGTTTTAATGTAATACGGTGATGCTCTTGTCTAATTAAAAATAGAGGGGATGGGAAGGATGGTGAAGAGAGGTTGTTTTCATTGGAATATTGTTGGTCTGAGGGAATACACTTGTGTAAATCTATCATTTTCCAAGAGTAACCATGTTTATGATTCTGGAACCCTAGATTGCCATAATGCCTTTGCCTTGCTGGTGAGGCCGCCCACAGAGCAGGCGAATGTGCTGCTCAGTTTCCAGATGACGTCGGAGGAACTTCCAAAAGAAAACTGGCTGAAGATGCTGTGTCGACATGTAGCCAACACCATTTGTAAAGCAGATACTGTAAGTTCTTAATCTCCTATTATAATGAAAAATTAAACTCCATGGCATTGCATTCAAGCTAAACCTGTGTATTTCTAATAACTTACTAATTATGAATATAGGAAAGTTTTAGTTTTGTGTGTATTGAGAAAAGCTGGTTTAATAAGTTGTTTTGGAAAAGATTTTTTAAAAGTATACACATGTAACATTTCTTTGAGTTGCTAGTTTATAGAAAGGCCCTCACAACCCTCATAGTTTCTGTGTTTCTGATTTAGTGAGGCTTTTGGGACTTGTAATGTACCCTGTGATTTTCATTGATGCCCTTTGACATGGCTGTTTGTAAAATAGAAGGTATTCTTTTCTGTTGTGTATGTTTTGTTTTTTTTTAATCTAACTGAAAGCAATAGATAAGTTGTAGCAAGTTGCTTTTCCTATTGGGACAAATAGCCAATCTAGTTTTCTTTGTCTAGCCTCTTAAAATCAAATGCCATTATGAATATATAAACATAGTACATATAATTACCCTATACAGATTAAAGTAGAGATAGATGAGGAATTCAAATTATCGAAGTTAAGTGATTTACCAGGAGTAGGGTAGCCTGTATTGAAATCTTATTTTCAAATCTTATTGAAAAGGTGTGTGTAGCTCCTTTTCACACGCATACCTTTTCAATAAGATTTGGTATAAAGAGCTTGTAGCTCTTGGGTGAAATATAGGTCCTTTAAAAGATAATTTAATTTCATTATATATGGACTCCATCATAAATCATAAGTGACATAGATTTATTAACAACATTCATTTGTTATTAGAATTATACTTTTGATATTAGTGGTTAGAAATCTATAATGACTTCAAAAAACTACCATCTGACCTCAGTTAATGGAAAAATTAGCTTAAAATACAGTCTATTGAATTATTAGCCACAAGCTGGCTAATAATGCTGGACATCAACTAATGAAACAAATTCCATAAAGTAAACTTAGCCACAAGATGGCAGCAAACATTTAACAATGTCCTGTTTCATACTGTCTTAAATGAATTTTTTTTCAGTTGTGAAATTTTGTTAATAAGAAATATGTCTGTAAATTCACATATTCATTGACTTCAGTTGAACTCTCTCAAATTTAAAATAATGCACATAGTAAATTTTTGAAAAACCTTGAGTCACTGTCTTATCATTTGAGAACATTTGCCATGTTGAAGAGAAAGTATTTACACACACACACACACACACACACACACACGATGTAAAAGGTAAAAATCTCTGATTCTTGGAATCAGTAGTTTTTGCTCTATTATGTATATTTTGGTATCCAAATAATTGGAGCTTAAATAATTAAGAGTAAATAAGTATAGCTGTTTTATTATAAACTAATTTCATTTTTCATGCCCGTTTGTAAATGATTTAAGAATTAAAATTTTCAAACTGAAAGAACACTTAATCTAATACATTTCTTATGTGTGAAACTAAGGCCAAGAGCATAAAACTAACATTAGATTCTGGGTATGCTTATTCTTGGTTAAGCCCTCTCAATAATTTTTCTCCTCATGAATGTGATGTCCCATATTCTGTTGTTTCAGATTTAAAGGTTATAGTTTTAATCTGTTGAAAATTCTTTTCTTAGAATGCTTAGGTATGTATTTTTGTTCTCTTGCCTACATGTAACCTTCAATTACATTGTCTGTACTCTTAAGGCACATATATCACCTGCGGTCAGATGATAGCTTTTCTTAAGCCATTGCAGATTTCCAGCCTCTGATAGCAAAAGTATAAGTCTATTAACAAATTTAAGCAATGTTACACTTTCTTCTTCCACTTTGAATAGTTTGTAAATACTTGATAATTAAATGTCTTATGCTACAGTTCAGTACTTTTACTGTTATTTATACTTCTGTAAAAAGTCAAACTCATCCCTGAATCTTGATGAAGTCACCACTGGCTACTTATTATTAGCAATATTCACTCTATTCAATAATATTCAGTGTTGTAGAACTAGAATTTCTAACTGTAGAAGGAATAATTGACTGAAGACAGAACATATATAAGAGGAGTTTATGTTCCTAAACCAATAATATTTGTAATGGAGTTAGTGTGATTTTTATTTAAAATTATAATTATTCTGCTGATTATTAGCAGTCCATTGTAAGTTGTTAATATAAATGTCCGTTATTGGTACCACTTTAATTTGACCAAATCAGAAACTCTAAGCTATTAACATGATTACAGAGTTTGAGGAAATCACTGAGACACAGGGTAAGGGCGAGGACACAATGATGCTAGATGCTATCATAAATGAGATAGTTTAGTTGTTTGTTTTCTATTTAGGTGAATCTATATAGGTTATATATGGATGTTAAATTTGTAATCCATTAAATTATTTATTAAATTAATATCTTACTGTCTCCAATTGTTTTCTGACAATTCTTTTGGAATTTTCAGCTCTCAGTTTTAAAAAAAATATCATGAATTGACCAATTCAGATTGAGTGTTGATAAATTACCTTTTAGTTTGAAAATATGACATAATAGAGAAAAAATTATTCTGTGTCAAAACTTTTTAAAAAAATTATCTTTATGTCTAGAACCATAAAAAATTTCTGTCAAAAAATGGATTTTTGGTATATATGTATTGATTGGCTAAAATCCAAATAGAAACGAAATTAAAATTGAAAATGGAATGAAATGAAAACAAAATTAGTTCATAAAACTAAAGTTAAAGCTGTGCTTAGTTTATGGTGCCATATATACAGCAGTGTAGAGATAGGAATGTTAATGTAAAACATTAAGATAATGCAGGGAGACTTGGGGTTAGGTAGAGCTTGTATTATAGTCCTGGCTGCTGTGTTTCCCATGGGTCGGCAAGAGATGTTAACTATTCAGAGGTTTGTTGTTATTTTTTTTTAATATTTTTTAATTTATTTACTCTCTTTTAGAGAGGGGAAAGGAGGGAGAAAGAGAGGGAAAGAAATATCAATGTGCAAGAGATACACAAATTGGTGTTCTCTTGCTAGCCTGCAACTGGGACCTCATGGAACCCAGGCATGTACCCTGAGTGGGAATTGAACTGGTGACCTCTTGGTTCACAGGCCAGTGCTCAATCTACTGAGCCACACCAGCCAGGGAAATTTTATATGTGATTGTCTAGGTGATTGGCAGGAACTAATTGAAAACTACTGATCAAATAAATATAGATGCATACAAACAGTTTTCATCTTTGTCAGCAGTAACCAACTAGAAAGTGTAGAAAATAAAGACCCTTCCCCCCACCACATACAACTTTTTCAATAAGATTTAGTATGTTTATCTAGGAATATCCTTATAAGGAACAAACGATATCTATTTTAAGAAAACTACTTTACAAAGAGACCTATAATGTTCCTCAGTGAGAATACTGACTAGTCATAAAGATGTCGATTCATTGAAGTCCTTATAAAATCCTATAGGAAATATTTGGAATATGATAGAATGATTTCAAAGATGATTTTCTTTTAAAAAAGGCAACACGAAAATTTAGAAAATAGTACCTCCTTTATGAGATATTAAATTGTAACTTTCAAGTTACAATAATCAGAACACTTTACACTGATTCAAAAATTTATAGGTGGATCAGTGGGTAGGATAGAGGTCCTTGAAATGAGACTTCATTGTATGATAAATGTAGAACCATAACAATTTAATAAAATAGTTAATAGATGGTGCTAAGATATTTCATGAAATACTTTCAGAAAATTAGATGGTATATCCTAACCTTATAATTCGTAATGGTAGATTCAAGAATTAAAAATGAAAAGTGAAACCATTTAAAAAACCTGTAATAAAATATAGGTGGTAAATATTAACTGTTTATTTTGTTGTTGAGTTTTAGGAATATATATTATGGATATTAATCCTTTATCAGATATATAATTTGCCAATACTTTTTCCCATTCTGTGGGTTGCCATCTTACTCTTTCTTTGATAGAGTCTTATGTATACAATTTTTAAATTTTCATGAAGTCCACTTTGTCTATTTTTCTTTTGTCTCTGCTGCTGGTATCACCCAAGAAGTGACTGCTTAAATTCATTGCCTTGAAACTTTTTTTCTGTATTTTCTTCTAAGAATTTTTATAATTTTAACTCTTCTATTTAGATATTTGATCCATTTTTGACTTAATTTTTATATGTGGTATAAGGTAAGGGTCCAACTTTATTCTTTTTTGCCTGTGGATATCTGGATGTTGAAAAAACTGTCCTTTTCCTTTTGACTATTTTTGATGCTGTGGGTTCTATTCTAAGCTCTCTGTTGTTATTTACCCCATTTTTTTTATTTCTTACATTAGTACCATATTGTTTTGAGCATAGTAGCTTCGTAGTGTTTTGAAATCAGGAAGCTTGAGACTTTCAACTTTGTTCTTTTTTTTTTTTTTTAAGATTATTTTGGCTATTTGGGGTCCCTTCAAATTCCATATGAATTTTAGAATGAATTTTTCTTTTTCTGAAAAAAAAATCATAGAGATTTCATTGAATATATAAATTGCTTTGGGTAGTATTGACCTCTTAACAATATTAAATCTTTCAGTTCATCAACACAGGATGTTTTTCCATTTGTTTGTGTGTCCTTTAATTTCTTTCAGCAGTAACACTTCGTTGTTTATGGCATGTAAGTCTTTCATTTCCTTGGTTAAATTCTTCCTGTTATTTTTTATTTTTCATACTTTTGTAATAGTTTATTTCCTAACAAGAAAGTGTAAACACTTTAAGTGTTCAAAAATAGTCAAATGATAAAATTAGTTCTAGTATAATCAGAAGAGACTTTTATAAGCTGTTCACTAAGAGTAATTCTTTTGAGTATTTAAAGACAGGGGGGGAATCCCCCAAAGTAACCTACAGTTCAATAACTATAATTTTGTTGAAGTATCTCATGCATGTAGGAAAATTCCTGTCAGAATTATACCAAAATGTAAATAAATAGTAAATGGTTAGTAGAATGTGTGGGTGATTTTAGTTAAAAATTTTCTAAATTTCTTCTGATGATGTGATTAAGAAAAAAAAAACTCAGTAAAAAATTGTAACATTGTATTTAAAAGATAGTGATAATTATAAGTACCGTTCCTAAGTGGGATTAGATAAGCAACTATGAGTCATTTAGCAAATAGTTCAAGTGGAAAAGAGAGGGTCTGGTGCAGGCAAGGTAGATTTGGTTGTTCTAATGAAATTAAAGAAGCTTTAGAAAAACGAGGGCTGTTTGTGGATTTTAGTGTTGAAGAGCCAAAGGAAGCAGTTATAAATGTCGAGTATAATATTCAACACCTTGTGTTTATAAAGGAGTTAAACATTTCATTTCAAAGAACTACTGTGCATTATTTTGTTTTAGCCTCACGATTACAATGGCTTAGGTATGCGGAGTATTTTCTACGTTTTTGCAGATGAGAATATTTGCAGAAAAACCAACATCCACATGATTGTAAAAGATTTCTCTCTAGCCGCGGAATGAGAGTGCTAGAGAGCAGGCAGTCCTATCTGCTGTGCTGGAGTAGTAAGGCAGCTCGCCAGTGCGTGGCCCAGATTTATAGCTTAAAGTGAAAGTTGGTTATAGGAATATCCGAAAACAGTTGCTTTAACTTGCTTTCTTCTGAAAGACGAAGCATGATCTGAGCAACTAATATTTAAATTACTTGGAGTTTGTTTCATTTAAGGTTAATTTTGGCTAGTGGTTCTTGGCCTCTGTGAAATCTTTGACTCCTTTCATAATCTGATGTAAGATCTAAACCTCCTCAGAAAAATGTCCTTTGCACTTAAGTACACACAGAATTATGCACATAATTTAAGGGGGTTACATACCTTCTGATTTCCATACATTGCCACTTCTATGAACTCTTGATCACAGGTTCAGAACCTCCAATTTAGAATTCCTCTACATGTTAATTGAGGATGAAAGGGAAAAGTTGGAGAAAGTGTAAGTTTAAATTTGAGATTTTTCTCAAGGAAAGTGTTTGTGATATTGGTTTTGTCACAGACGTTATTTTTAAGCATATAAATTATGCTAATTTTCTGGGTTGTTAGTAAGATTTTATATTAAGTTCTTTTTCAAGTTGCATTGGTATCTGTTGTCCTTGTAATGAATTTTTTATTTACCGAGTTTATTTTCCCCTATCTTAAATTAGTACATTTTAGAATAGAAATTATGTCAAGCACATCAAAAGTATTGAATGGCTTCATTTACACATATTCCCATATGTAGATATGTGCTTAAAGGTTTGATTTTTAGAAACAGTTGTGTATTCTTTTAAGTTTTATTTTAAAATAATAAAAATGTTCATTTTTCAACAGGAAAATCTTATTTATACTGCTGATCCAGAAACCCTTGAAGTAAATACAAAAGATATGGATAGTACATTGAGTAGAGCATCTAGAGCAATAAAAAAGACTTCAAAAAAGGTGAGCACTAGTGGAGATTTTAAACATATCTCCAAAAAGTATTTTTCAGAGTAAATTAAAATAATACTGCCATAAGCACCAGATAGTCTAAAACAGTTAGTTTTGGGATAGACATGGTTCACAGAGATAATTTTAGTTTAGTGAATTCTTTGGCACAGTAATTATAACAACCTTGGCACAAGTAATTATATCTTTCCTATTCTTGTTATAGAGACTTCTGTGAACTCTACTTCAGTAGGAGTGTACTGATGGTGTTTTAGGTATAGATACGTGTGCATTCCTCTTAAATACTGCCTCAGATATTGTTCAGCAAAGGGCAGCTGACAGAGACAGAAGACCTGGGATTTGTACCTGACCGTAGTATGTCTCAGTCTTGTAATGAAAATATAACTTCCCTACTTACTTTGTCAGGGTTGTTGACAGCTATGTAAGAATGTTGATAATAGGGCTTTTTAAAAATAGAACTAGAATTTTAGCTGTCCAAGTTAAAATTTCAGCTAAAGTCTCCTGCTAGATTTACATATTTTTGTTGATTTTGTGTTTGAGGGGAAGCCTTGTACTTTATTTAATCATCTTTGTATTTCCCAGCAATTAACATGTATGGTAGATCTTAGTTCAACATGTTAAATCACGAGGCAAATGAACTCCTTCACCTTTTCAATAAAGAAATTGAGTTTCAAATGGTTTTGGCTTAAAGATCACAACTAAATTTTAACAGAATCAAACAAAATGAAACCCGCATTTCTTCTCTTCCATGCCAGGTTTATGCTCGCACTTGCTTTTATCCATTTGACTGTAGCACTCAGTGAATACAAGTGTACAGCAGGTTTTTGAATTATGTTCAACATCATTTGATTATAATGTTGATGAGATAATATAGGAATTTAACTCTTGTTTATATCAATTAACCTGCAGTAAATTAGGTTTTGTTATGTGTCCTTTCATGTGAAGTCACAGAACCTGTTCATGACCACAATGCTGAGTGAGGACTGACTGTTCTACATTTTCTCAGTGCTTTGTTCGAAGAGTTTCTCATTATATATTATTTGTATAAAAACTTTTGATGTTATTTGGCTTTGTTTATGTATAATTGTTTTTATAAGTTATGTTAAATTTATATAGGCTTAGTAATAATTTTTTTAACTCTAGGTTACAAGAGCATTCTCTTTCTCCAAAACTCCAAGAAGAGCTCTCCGAAGGACTCTTATGCCATCGCAAAGTTCAGTGGAGGGAAGAAGTCCTCACAGCAGTGACAAGCAGACACTGAGTCGTCTGTCTAGCACATCATCATTAGCAGTAAGTGACTTTGACATAAGGGGCTAAATGACTTACTTTTGTGGAGTAAGTATGGAATTTGCTAACTTTCAAAGATGGAAATTGAATATCTCTGTCATTTTTAAATATCTCTTAACTTCTAACATCTTTTATTGGGTAAAGGTAACTGAGAAAACCTTACTTAATGAAATAGATAAACACATACTTTAAATGTAGTTTATTTGATAAGTTTTATTTGGATTGAGATATGTTCTAAAATCTCTAAGGAAAAAATCGTGTTTCAATCTGGCCTGTCACTTTACTCACCTAAGTAGTAATGGTTCTGTTTATACAGATTGGTTCCAATAATACAGGGGTGGGCAAAATAAGATTTACAGTTGTGAGTTCACAAAACACTTTATTCTTATATGTAATTTATTAATTATGGTACAACTGTAAAATTACTTTGCCCATGCTTGTATCACAGAGTTTGAGCTTTATTCTTTTTACTATTTCTGTGATGAGTAGAATATAATCTCTGACACTATGCATGTCTAAGGATGAAACGGGTTCCAAATCCATATTCATATTTTTAAGTGTTTTCTGAAAAGTCCAAATTTCCAATGGTGTCAAAATTATTAGATGATTAATATTAAGGCCATTTCTAACATTTGTTACTGTCACTAAGTATATGAATGATGTATCTCTAAAATTATTAACCTGACCTACAAGTGACTGTCAGTTACGTGTCCTTTAGCAAGTTTCTTATTCTCTTATCACCATTTTTGCTGATGAGGGAAAAGAGATTAATAGTACTTCCCCCTGGTGTTAATGTAAGGACTAAATACAAACACACACACACACACACACACACACACACACACACACCCATATGATGTGATTATATAGTGAGGAAGTTTGAGTAGTGGCCAACAGCACGAACTCTGGAATGTGCATTCAGTCCTAGCTCTGCTATTTGCTCACTGTAAGCTTGTTGGGAATTTTCAATTTCATTATCTGTAAAATGATCTACAATGGTAGTTGTAAGGATAATATAAGTTACTTTAAACAAAGTCCTTTTGAGTAGCCCCTGGCACACAGTGCATGCTCTAGTTGTTTGTTTTGTTTTTGCTCCCCTCCCCCATTCTCTTTCAGCCTCCCATTCACATTCCCTGTGGCTGCCAGAGAGAGAACCCCTGTTGTTCTCAGCTAAACCCTCATTAATCTCCCTCCATCCCCAGACTGTCAAGCCCCTCCATGGCAGTATGCTCAGTCTCCCCCAGCCCTGTCCTCCCTCTAATGTCTTAACCACTCAGGTCCTCTGCCCCACCCCACCCCAATTTCAGCCACACTAGCTTTCTTGATTTCCTTAAAAAATGCTAAGATCACTCCACCCAGAGGGTTTTTGTACAGGGCCATTCCTTGCACCAGTAAATGCCCTTCTTCAACTCTTCACATTGGGTTTTATAGATGAAAAAGGGGTGCTGTACTAAATCATAAATTCCTAACTGGCGGGTCATGGTGGAGAGTCACTGCTCTGGCTGCTGTAGTGTTTTATAAGTGGTTACCTGTTACAGTGTGAAATTTAGATATGACACGTCATGTTTAATAACTTAACTTCTTTACAGCTAGTTAAGTGTTGAGTTAATACATCAAAGAGTCACAGCCATATATGAGCATGTTCATGTAGATATATGATCAAGGTTAACCTTACGACAGGAGAAAAGTTGTACTTAGTTGATACTATAAATATATCCAAATAAATTTGATCAATGAAAAACACATTAAAATTGATAAAATACAGTAGGCATTTCTGTATTACAGTCAGATTACAAGCTTTCTGAAGGCCAAAGAACCATCCCTTGTTTATTTCCTGCATCTATGAGTAACTATTGTAAACATTGCTTTTCAAATGAAGGTAATTGGATTTTATATGAATTCTGTAGGAAATTAATTTGTATTATTTATGGTTCTGTCACTTTTACATAGACAATATAAATAAGAAGTATCTAAAATATCTTTTAGACATTTATGTCCTCTTCTCCATTGCTTATTTCTGTTCTAACAGATTATCTATTCAGTTTCCATAAGCAATAAAATTGGATTTACTAAGCATGTTTATGCTCAGCGCTCAAACTCTACTGGTGGGCGCTCTCAAAAGTCCTGGTTTACATCTGTATGTCATTCTGCCTCATGAGTTAGTTTGTCAGAGACACTAAAAGGAAATACTGGTTTTTCAAATTTCAAAAAAAGTTCAATCCAACTCATCTTTGATATCTGTGAAGAATTAGGAGATATGCCAATCAGTAATGGAAACAAGCCTCTTGAAGTTTAATGTGAGCTTATTAGCTATTTGAAACTTGTTTTTGTGAAAAGGAAAAGTATTCTTTTTCCACTGGATACTTTTTAGGTGGGTGGGAACTTTTGAATTCACAACTTTATACTTGCTTTGAATTCACAACAACTAGGCTTAATAGAGTTTCTTTGCATATTGACACATAAAAATATTTTTGTAAGGTAATTTATGCTTGAGGCCAGAAAAAAGTCTATGCTACTAGAAATTTTCTTATGTATGAAAGCGGTCATTTTAAGCAATAGTAATAATTGCCATGAAAGGAATTCACTCCAAATCTGATTCTTAATCTTAGGTTTATGGCATTTTATAAAATTCAACACAGCTCTTTAAACACTTCATTTTACTACTGTGTAGGTGAGAACCTTGTTGGTTCTGAGTTTTAGTTACACTTAGCCTTTTACATATATGAAAATAAAACAGTAACTTGTTTCCTAATTCATTTTGATTTACAGCCACTGTTGGATTTTTGGTACTCTTGTGTATGCTTCTTTGTTATTGTTAAAATTCTGATGATATTTAACTTTGACCTCAGAAGCAACAAACTTAGCTGTTTAGCAATGGCTTAGTAGCTTAATTTCTGTTGTCAGAAGTACTGATGTTTTGTTCAGTTTTTATATGGGGCAAAATTGTACACACAGGAATACAAATACATACATATGGATTGCACATGTAATATAAAACCTCTTTAGGAGTGAATGGCTTTTAATTTTAGAAAACTATTCCTCATGAAGTAATTTCTTAATTCTGCTTTATGATTAAGTTAAGGGGAAACCACTAGGGTTTATCTTTTTACCTCAAAACTTTTTACTAATTTATAACTTTTTAATCACCTGAAATACCGAATTATTAATCTCACAAAGAAGTACCATAACTACTAGTAAGTCAATATCTATTCCATTGAGTTGATATGTAGTTAACTTAGTGCTTTGGTTTTCATAATGATGAGATACTTTTAATTATGTTTTCTCCCCTCTCCAATTTTAAATTCTTTTATTTATTTAGAGAATTTAGGATTTTCAGATGTCTGTTAATTAACTGTTATGGTATTTTATAAAATGTAAAATGATATGCATTATACTAAACTGTATGTTACAATTTTTTAAAAGAAAAAATTTTAACTATAAAATATTTGTCTTGTCTTTACAGGGTATCCCATCTCCTTCCCTTGTCAGCCTTCCTTCCTTCTTTGAAAGGAGAAGTTATGCTTTAAGTAGATCTACAACTCATTTGATATGAAGTTTAAAAAACTTTACTTACAGACACTTAACACCTCATGTGCAAATAAGAAACTGACTTAAATGGTACTTGTCATTAGCACTTGGTGAAAGCATAAAGGAGATAGGTAACACTAAACTATGTCATTTGGTTTTCTTCTTGAAAGAGTAAGGTTAACCTCCTACATTTTTCAAGTTAATTTATTAGAAACTTTTATTGGTTTTTTATGTAATTTTTCTCTTTGCTCAAATCCTTCATTTGAAGACCAGTATCTTTAAGTTATTCATGATATCAGTAGCTTTGCAACCTGATACATACAGTAAATAAATTTTATTGGTCTATGTTAAATACTGCTGTGAATTTCTTTGTATAATATCTATGAATGAATTTTGGAAATACATACTTGTGTATCTCATTTTGTGCAGAAATTAAGTGATACCACAGTACTTAACTAGATCAAAACCGGGTATCTGATTAAATAGTGGGGTCTTGTTTCATATGTGCTGTTTGAAGTACTTTTTAAATTGCTCCTTTTGCAGCTTTATTCTCAAGTATTTTTAAGATCCAGTGTATGGGTTTAAAAAGATTTGCCCTGATCAAAAAGAATAACAGTTAAAGGAGATTGTTTCTAAATACTTTTGCAAATTGAGATAAGGACGGAGATTAAAAAATAATGAATATTTTGCACAAACATGATATTGGTATATACTTGTAGCTGTTTCAGAGATGTATATTTATGGTACTTTTTAGCCACTAGTAAATCTTGATTTAGTTTGATGATGTGTGGAATTTTATTTTGAGGAATGACCACACGGAAATTGTGGTAAAGATTGTTTATACTCTTTATAACATAACTCTAAAGTTGACGTCAGTTTTACTAATCTGCTGTAAAATACATCGATATGTGTATGGTCAACTTTTTGCTAAGGTCCCATAACTGAAAGTAAAGTTGAAAATACATTTATTTGCTGTTGTAAAATATTTTTCAAGTCTTGGTGTTATTTTTCACAATAGTTTTGTTTTTATAGTCAGTAATAGAAAATAATCAAGTTCTTATGAATGACTGCCTTTTTATTTCCTACCTGTTTAGGGAGCACTACAAACATTTAATTGTCATTTAACAATTTTCAGTTATTTTCTTTAATAGTTTAACTGACTATATAGATTTTTTTCTCTGCCACATATTTGTTACTTTTAAATTGTAAATGAACCTTCATTACTATACTTTCAAAGCAGTTGTATTAGTAAGGATGTTGTAAATAAATACTTAAAACCCGAGGTTATTTTATGTTTTACAGTTTCTTTAGACAAATTTTAACAGACCTGGATGAGCACCTGCATCAGCCTCTACTCTGTTAGTGTATTTGCTTGTATATTTATTTGCTTCTTTCTTCCTCCATTAATATTTTTAAGCATTATTATGTATAGGATAGGATTTTTTCATCTGGAATCAACTTTGCAGAATGGACATAGTGAATTCTCTGGTAGTTATATAAAATTGTGTTACATATGCATTTTTCTGTTAGAAATTATACTGTTTTTATCATTTTGTTGGGAATGGAACTGTCTCCAAAAGTGTGGGGTTTCAAGGAACAGGAAATGACATAAGGCATGACATTCGAAACGTTATTGGATATACACAGATAAGTTGTTCAAGTCTAATACAAAAATCAATATACAGATATCAATTGTAGTTCATGACACCGGTCATAAACAGGTTGAAAGTGCTTTTTTTTTTAAGTTACCTGTCACAATAGCATAAAAATTATTGAAGTATTTAAGTCACAGATTGTATATTTCAGTATTGAAAAATAGCAGTTTTCCCAAAATTGAACTATAAATTCAAACAAAGCCAGTCAAAATACTGAAAGGCTGTGTGTGTGTGTGTGTGTGTGTGTGTGTGTGTGTAATATGATAAATTATTCCCAGAATTCATACGGAAATGGAAAGGGTTAAAAATAACCAATCAGTTGAAGAAGTACAAAGCATTCCTTTATGAGAAACAAGGTTAATTATAAAGGAGTGAAGACAGTGAGGAGTTAGAACTCCTGATGTGCAGAAGACAAGTAATGGGTCACAACTGAAGACCCACAAACAGATAAAAGTGACACTTAAAACAGTGGGAAAAGATAGTCTCTTCAATAAATGGTTCTGAGAAAAGTGGGTATCTTTATTTTTTAAAAAAGCTGAGAAAGGAAACTAATTTCTTTTTTACACTCTATACAAAAATGAGTTCCAAGAGAACTGTAGGCCTAAATCTGAAAGGTAGAACTATAAAGATTTTACTAGATAATACAGGAGAGTATCTTAATCTGTTGGGTTGGAAAAGATTGCTTAAATGTGTTAACATGTTTAACACCATTATAGTGGAAAACACTGTTAAATCTACATTAAAATTAAGAACTACCTGTTTTGAAAAGACATCAGTAAGAGTGGAAGTCACAGAAGACGTGTTCACAATATATGTAACTGACAAGGACTCATTTCCAAAATATGAAAATAACTTAAACCAGAATAATGAAACATCCCTAAAGAAAAACAGGATTTCACAAGTGAGAAAATCCAAATGGCAAATTCACTTAAGAAATGTTCTCATACATTTTCTTTTTTATAGCCAAGTAGTATTCCATTGTATAAATGTAAAGCATTAAGAATATCTTAACCCTTTGTGACAGCATGGATGGACCTGGAGAACATTATGCTAAGTGAAATAAGCTAGTCAAAGACAAGTACTGTCTGATTTCACACATAAATAGAATCTAATGAACAAACTAAGCTAATAAGCAAAATAAGAGACAGACTCATAGATAAAGAGCAGGCTGACAGAACTGGGAGGGTGGAGGGATTGAGCAAAAAGAACTCATGGACAGACAGCAGTGGCGATTTTGATGGTGGGGTAGGAGATGGGTGGAGGTGGAAGAGGGTATAGGGAGGATAAATCGTAGTGGAAAAAATTAAAAGGAACTATTAAAAAAATGCTGTCATACATAATGCAAGAAGTACAAATAAGATGCTCTTTATTGCACGTGCATCGTATTGTCTTAGTACAGATGGATAACAGAAAGTGTAGTAGACTGTGCTGCATGGTGTGGGCCCAGCTGCCACTCGGAGATGCACAGGACCCACACCCAGGGATAGGTTCTGTGGGGAGTCAGGCCTGCAATGTACCTAGGCCACTATGAGTCTTGCTTTTTGCTAAAACTCCCTCACACTGAATTGAGGACATTTTCTGCAAAGCAACTTCCTAAAAACCATGCTAAACCTTCCAAGGATGAGTATAACCGGTTCAACTACTTTTGTCTTTTCATTTGCAAATATCCATCTTCTGTGATGTGAGTAGTGGCATTGGCTCCTTTGTTTTCTATAAAAGGTAACCACCCCTAAAGCCAGTCTGCATAGTAAATGAGGGCCATCATGTAATGTGCTGAGAAACCCAATAAAAGCGTGTCTTGGCGGAGGCTGAAGCTTTTGCTCCCTTTGAGAGAAAAGCCATGCTGTCCCTTTTCCTCCACTGGACTTGAGTAGTTCATGTGAATGTCTCACTTCATCCATAATGATGTGAATGCTGCGGGCCGGCGTCTGCCTCAGAAAAGTGTGCACCACTTGTAAGAGTGTAAATCAAACAGAAAACACAGGCATTAACTAAAGGGGTTTAAGATGTGCATGCTTTTGAACCCAACCATTCCAATCCTAGATATTTATTCCAGAGACATGTAAGCCTATAAGTACTTATGATCCATGTTAAATAATGTTTATAGCTGTCTGAAACTGAAAAATCAAATTCATATTAACATTAGAGTAGATAATATACTGTTTTGGTCATGCACTAAATGAAGTCCAATGAACGTGCAATGGCCTGGGGAATTACAGAGTGTAAGGAAGCAAGTATAAAAGAACCACTCTGATTTTGCTTAGATGAAATTTAAAAATTGGTAAAGTGATACTGCATGGTGTAGAGTTGCAAAGTTATCTAGCAGAAGTTTATAAAGAAAAGCAAGAAAATGATTTTCCTAAAAGCCAACATAATACTGTGTTTAACCCCCATGGGTCAAAATGAGGAAGGCACACATGGTAACTTTGGTGCTGCTGGCAGCATTCTATTGCTTAGTCTGTGTGTTTTTTATACAGTTGTTTACTTCATAGTGATTTATTGTTAGTTCTTTGAGAAGCCAATAACACTGACAAACGTCTCAGTGTTGACGAAGAGGTAACAAATAAATGTTAGGTATGATCTGCATCAGGACTTATTATAGATAACTTTCTAAATTCAAGAAGCAGATTGAAGAGAACATTTTCTGTTTTTTAAGTAGCTTGACATGATCTTGATATCAAAACAAAGAATAGGAAAGGAAAATGATAGTCTAATCTCATTCAAGACTATCATGGAAATATTCTAAAGTTGCTAATAATCTAAACAATTTCACATTGTATAAAAAAGATTGTGCAGATCATTACCTACTTGAGTTTATCTCTGGAGTGCAAGTTTGTTTTAATAATACAAACTCAATGTAATTTACCATACCAGATATTTGTCTGGTTACATGATAGATATACAAAAATCAAAAGCTTTTCTCCAAGTTGGCAATATCCAGTTAGCATTAGAAGCAACATATTAAAATTTTTCCCTACATAGTGACAAAGTTCATTAAATCTCTTGGAATAAATTTAATGAGAAAGGTACAGGCCTGGTGTAAATACAAACCCTCATTAAAAGGCATGAATCTTGAATGACTGTAGAGACTTGTTTTTCCTAGATGATGACACTAATATTTAAAATAATTCATCCCAAATTAATTTCTAAATTCACTGCACTTGCACTCAGTATTTTATTTCTCTTATTTATATTCTTTTGAGATATAACTGACATTTGTTTCAAGTGTACGACATACTGGTTCAATATTTTTATACAGACAAATGATCACAATAAATTTAGTTAACATCCATCACCACATGTAGTTACAAAATTTTTGTGTGATGAGAACCTTTATGATATACTTCGTTCATAGCTTTCATATATACAATCAAATATTATTATAGTCACCATGCTATATGTTCCACTTGTGTCTTATTTTTTTATTTTTTAAAAACTTGATCTTCATTGTATTTTTTGTTACCATTTAGTCCCCTTTTACCCTCCTTCCCCCAGCAGCCACCACACTAGTCCACATCCTTGAGTCCTTCATCCTTTTTGCTTGATCCCGCCACCCCCCAGCCTCCCACCTCTGCCCCCCCACTAGTTGTCGTCTCTCCCTCAAGGAGTCTGTCTCTGTTTTGCTTGTTAGTTCAGTTTGTTCATTAGATTCCACATATGAGTGTAATCACATGGTACTTATTTTTCTCTGACTGGCTTATTTCACTTAGCATAATGTTCTGTAGGTTCATCCATACTGTGGCAAATGGTAAAATTTTCTTTTCTATGGCCAAGTAGAATTCCATTGCAAAATCTCAGATACTGCTTATACAAATTTCTTATTGGATATATATCCCCCAATAAGGGGAACAATAGAAAAAATAAATGGGACAACATCAAACTAAAAAGGCTTTGCACAGCAAAGGAAAACAGCAACAAAATTAAAAGACAGCCTCCAGAATGGGAGAACATATTCGCTGATACATCTGATAAAGGGTTAATGCCCAAAGTTTACAAAGTACAAGACCAAAAAATCAAGCCAATTAAAAAAATGGGAAAAGAACCTGAGTAGACACTTCTCCAAAGAGGACGTACACATGGCCAATAGGTATTACGAAAAGATGCTCAATGTCACTAATCATCAGAGAAATGCAAATTAAAACCGCAATGAGGTAGTGTCTCACATCTATCAGAATGACTATTATCAATAAATTAACAAGTGCTGGCAAGAATGGGGAGAAGGGAATATTTTTGTACTATTTGTAGCAGTGCAGACTGGTACAGCCACTGTGGAAAGCAGTGTGGGGACACCTAAAAAAATTAAAAATGGATCTTCCTTTTGACCCAGCAATCCCACTCCTGGGAATATATCTGAAGGTACTCAAACACTAATTTGAAAGAACGTAAGCACCTCTATGTTCATTGCAGTGTTACTTACAATGGCCAAGATATGGAAGGAGCTCAAGTGTCCATCAACATTTGACCCATTCCACCTCGTAATCACTGATCTGTTACATATATGAGTATGGATTTTTGTTTTGTTTTAAGATTCCACATATAAGTGCAATGATATATATTTGTCTTTCTCTGACTCATTTCACTTAGCATAATATCCTCAAGGTCCATCCATGTTGTTGCAAATATCAAGGTTTCCTTTTATGGCTAAAGAATATTCTACTGTGTGTGCATATAATATAAGTATAAATAAAATGGTCTGTCTGGAAGAAGTCCAGCCATTGTTTATATATCAAGAACAGTTTGTGCCACATCAGAGTAAGTTGGCAGCCAAGGAGAGTGGACTGGAATTCACAAGTGTGAACAACGATGACTTCACTGTAGTAGTCAGTGGGGGTGGTAGACACAGTTGAGTGAGTATGTGTACTGTGTGGCCATTGCATGCAAAATGACAGAGTACAGTAATGAATCTGCATCATATTTTGCATTATGCTTGAACACTCCTCAGTGGAAACTAACTATTGATGATTCAGAAGGTCGCAGTTATGGGCAAGTGGTGATTGGCAGCTTCATCACAAGAACGTGCCCCCTCCTCATGCATCATGTCTTGTGCAGAGGGTTTTTGGTGAAACATCAAATTACCCATGTGACTCAGGTACCCTACAACCCAATTTGGAGCCCTGCTACTCTGGCTTTTCCCAAAACTAAATCACCTTGGAAAGGGGACAGGGTTCAGACCGTCGAGATTCAGGAAAAATTGGGCAGCTGATGTCAATTGGGAGAACTGTGTGAGGTCTCAAGGTACCTACTTTGAAGGGGGCTGAGGTGTCACTGTCCTGTGTACAATGTTTCTTGTAACTTGTATCTTCAATAAATGGCTATTTTTCATAGCACATGGCTGGATACTTTCTGGACAGATCACTCATATGTATCTCACATTTTCTTTATGCATTCATCCATTGTTAAACACATTGTTTTCATGTCTTGGCTTTTGCAAATTGTGCTCCAGTGAAAATGGGTGCATATGTCTTTCAAGTTAGTGTTTTCATTTTCTTTGGATAAACACCCAGAATTAGAATTGCTTGATCATATGGTTGTCCTGTTTTAATTTCTTGAGGAAACTTCATCCTATTTTTCATAGTGACTGTGACCTATTTGCATTCCCACCAACAATGCATAAAGGTTTCCTTTTCTCCACATTCTTGCCAATGCTCATTTGTTTTTTTGATAACAGCCATTTTGGCAGATGTCAGGCAATGGCCCATTGTGGTTTTGATTTGCATGTCCCTGATTATTAGTGATGTTGAGCATCTTTTCATGTGTCCATTGTTAATGTGTATATCTTTGGAAGAATGTCTACTTAGATAATTTGCTCATTTTTTATTTGTATTTGTATTTTTAATGATTTTGTTTACTTAATTTTTAGAGAGAAGGGAAGGGAGAGAGAAAGACAGGGAGAGAAACATCAATGTATGGTTGCCTCTCATGTGCCCCTCCACTGGAGGCCCAGCCCCTAACCCAGGCATGTGCCCTGACTGGGAATTGAAACAGCAACCCTTTGGTTTGCAGGCTGGCACTCAATCAACTGAGCCTCACCAGCCAGGGCAATTTGCTCATTTTTTAATTGGATTATTTTCTTTTGATGTTGAGTTGTATGAGTTCTTCATATATATTGGATAATATCATTTGTAAATATCTTCTCCAATAAGTTGCATTCATTTTGTTGTTGGTTTCTTTGGCTGTGCAGAAGCTTTTTGTTTTGATGTAGTTCTTTTTTTGGCTTTTGTTGCTTTTGCCTGACATGACTTGCAGAAAAATATTGCTAGGGCCAATACCAAAGAATTTACTGCCTATGTTTTCTTTTAGGAGTTTTATGTTTTGAGACCTTGCATTTAAGTTTTTGATTTATTTTGAGTTTATTTTTGTATATGGTGTAAGAAAATTGTTTAGTTTCATTTCATTGCATGTTTCAGTCCAATTTTCTCAGTACCATTTATTGAAGAATTCTTCTATTGTTTATTTTTGCCTCCTTTGTCATAGATAGATGACAGAATGTGTTTGTATCTAGGTCTTCTGTTATGTCCCATTAACCTATGTGTTTGTTTTTATGCCAGTACCATACTATTTTGATTACTATAGTTTTGTAGTGTAGTTTGAAATCAGTGTGTATACTTTCAACTTTGTTTTTTCCCCCTCAAGATTACTATGGCTCTTTGGTGTTCTTTGTGGATCCATATGAATTTTAGGAATATTTCTTCTAGTCCTGTGAAAAATGTAATTTGACAGGGATTGCATTGAATCTGTAGATTGCTTTGAGTATGAACATTTTAATGATATTCTTTCAATCCATGAGCATGAAATATTCTTTCATTTATTCATGTCTTCTTCAGTGTCCTACATGAATACCTTATAGTTTTAGAGAATAGGTCTTTTCTTGTTTCAATTTATTCCTAGGTATTTTATTATTTTTGATGCAATCGTTAATATAACTTTTTAAAAAAATTTCCCATTTTGATAGTTTATTATTCTACAGAAATACAATAGATTTCTCAATATTGATTTTGTTTCCTTCAACTTTACTGAATTTATTTATTGGTTCTAATAGTTTTTGTTGGAATATTTAAAGTTTTCTATAGTAAATATCATGTCATCTGCAAATACTGACAGTTTTACTTCTTTCCTTCCAATTTGTATATCTTTTTTTCCTTTTCTTGTTTGCTTGCTATGGCTAGCATTTCCAATACTATATGGAATGAGAGTGGTGAGAGTGGGTATCATTTTCTTGTTTCTGATCTTAGAAGAGAAAAAGCTATAGCTTTTCACTGTTGGGTATGATGAGCTGTGGGTTTGTCATATTTTCTGCATCTATTGAAGTAATATTTTTATACTTTATTTTGTTTATATGGTATATTGCATTGATTGATTTGCTAATATTGAACTACCCTTGTATCTCAGGAATTCCACTTGATCATAATGTGTGGCTTTTTTAATGTATTTGGTTTGCTAATATTTTGTTGAGGATTTTTGCATCTATGTTTATCAGGGAGTTTGGGGTGTAATTTGTTGCTGCTGTTGTGTTTTTGTCTGATTTTGGTATTAGGATAATGCTAGCCTCCTAGAATGAGCATGGAAGCTTAATCTCATCTTCAGTTTTTTGGAATAGTTTGAGAAGTGTAGATATTCTTTTTCTGAATATTTGGTAGAATTCACCTGTGAAACCACCTGGTCCTGGACTTCAGTTTGTTAGGGAGTTTTTTGATTATTGATTTAATTTTGTTTCTAGTAATCAGTCTGTATTTTCTGTTTTGTCTTGATTCAGTCTTGGCAAATCATATGTTTTTAGAAATTTATTTATTCTAGGTTGCTTGATTTTTTGGCATATAATTGTTCATAGTATTCTCTTTTGTATTTCTGTGGTGTTTGTTGTCCCTTCTCTTATTTCTTAGTTTATTTAGGTTCTCCTTAATGTGTCTGGCTAAAGATTTATCGATTTTGTTTATCTTCAAAGAGTCAACTCTTAGTTTTGTTGATTTTTTTTTTTAGATTCTATTTCATTTATTTCTGCCCTGATCTTTATTCCTTCTTTCTTTCTACTTGCTTTGAGCTTTCTTGCGCTTTTTCTAGTTCCTTTAGGTGTAAGGTTAGATTTTATTTCTTGTTTCAGAGGTGGTCTGTATCACTGTGAATTTCCCTAAGATCTGCCTTGATGTGTCCCAAAGACTTTGGGTTATCATGCTTCCATTTTTATTTGTCTCAAGATATTTTTTATTTTCTTCTTCGTTTCTTCATTAATCCATTCATTGTTTACTAGCATGTATAGTCCCTACAGTTTTGTGTTTATTTAGTTTTTTTTCTTGGAATTTCTAGTTTTATACCATTGGGATTGGAAAAGATAGTTGACATAATTTTAATCTGTAAATTTATTGAGACTTGTTTTGTAGCCTAACTTGTGATGTATTCTGGAAAATGTTCCATGTGTATACACACATGTTCCATAAAACACACATGGATGGAATGGTCTATAAATATTGAGTACATCTGGTCTTATGTGTGATTTAAGGCCACGGTTCCTTGTTGGTCTTCTGCCCGGATGACCAATGCACTGACGTGACTGAGTTGATACAGTCTACTATTATTGTACAGCTGTCAATCTCTTTCATTATGTCTGTTAATATTTGGTTAATACATTTAGGTATTCCAACTTCAGGTGTGTAGTTGTTACAAGTGTTATATCCTCTTGTTTTATTGATCCCTTTATCATTATGTATTACCCTTTTTGTCTTTTGTTACAGCCCTTGTTTTAAAGCCTATTTTTGTCTGATGTAAGTGTTGCTACCCCAGCTTCATTTTTGTTTCCATTTGCACGGAATATCTTTTCCCATCCGGTTCCTCTCAGTCTGGGTGTCTTTCAGTCTGAAGTGAGTCTCTTGTGGAAAGCATATGAATGGGCCTTTTTCATCTGTATCCATTCAGCCACCCTGTGTTTTCATTGGAGCCTTTAAAGTAATTGTGGATAGGTATGCATTTATTGCCTTTTCATTAACTGTGTTCTTGGTGTTTTTGTAGTCTCTCTCTGTTCCTTTTTTCTTCTCTTGCTCTCTGTTCTTATATATTGCTGACTTTCTTGAGGGACTTGTTTGAGTTTGTGTGTATGTGTTTCTCTCTGTTACAGGCTTTTGGTTTGTGTTTACCATGAGATTCATATAGAACAAGCTGTGTTTATAGCGGTCTATTTTAAGTGGATGGTTGCTGACATTTGAACACATTCTAAAAGCACCACATTTTTTATTCACACTCCCATGTTTATGTTTTGGCATTATATTTTACATGTTTTGTGTGTGTATCTAATTTATTGCTGTAGTTACACTTGCTTTACTTTTGCTTTTTAACCGTCATACTAACTTTATAATTGATCGGTTCACTACATTTACTAAATGTTTGTCTTTATCAGTGAGATTTCTTTCTTAATCTTCTTTTAGTGTTAGCTTTCTCTTTTCCACTTAAAGGAATCCTTTTAAAACTTCTTATAATGCCCTTTTAGCGGTGATGGACTTCTTCAGCTTTTGTGTTAGGGAAACTCTCCTTGTGCAGAAGCTGTTCAGTCTGCCCTGACTTCTCTCTCCTTCAGGGGCAATTGCTCTTTCTGTAGGTGTAGATTTGCTGAGTTTGTGGAAGAAGGTGAGTTCAGGTTCTTTCTACACCATCATATTGGACTGGAAGACTTCTTCATTTTCTTTCATTAAAGTCTTACAGTTTTCAGGTTATAGATCTTTTACCTTCTTGGTTAATTTTATTTCTAGGTACCTTATCAAATTTGCCACCACCACAAACCACTGTTGCTCAGTAATATGTAAAATAGCCATCTGTTATGTGAAAGGGGGAAGCATTGATCTCTCAGTTTCCATCTTCAGTTGTTCGAGGGTGGTCCTATGGACGTAGCGGCTGCCTTTGCATGAATGCCCAGTGATTTTGATACCCCAAAGCCTCAGAAATCCCTGGTACAGGAGTGAGAAGTAGGTAGAACATACCTCAGCAATGGCTTCATTAAAAAGAGTCGGGGCATTCCTATCCTTCCACAATCCATTCTTTAGAGCAAAATAATCTTAAAACAAAATAATCTTATTTCCCTGCTTAACATGTTCCAGTGTTTCTCTTAGAGATTTCCAGAAGAATATACTCTCCTTAGCATCTCATAAAGGCCTTCCCATAATGATCTGGCCTGTCCCTACATTCCTAGAGCCATCACTTACTGAATACCACTTCCCCATACAAGCCCTTTTCAGGCCATGCCCCACTCTTACTCTGCCTCCTTGTCTACGCTGTATCTCCCCGCTACAGTGGCATTCCTCTCTACTTTGGCTTAACTACCCTTCTTATACACATTCCAGAACACCCTGTGTTTACCTTCACCATAGAATTTACTGTATTCCATTACTTTTGTTTCTTTGGTTTAATGTACCTGTTCAACTAGATTGTCAATTTCTAGCACAGAACTTGACAGGTACTAGATGCTCAAAAACTTAGAATTGTTCCAATATCTGTGTGAAAGTTGTAAAGTGAGGAGAGTGAAGCAAGTATGTCACTGAGAAAAAGAATAACCACATGCCGTGTATGTCTAAATACCTTTGGGGTTTTAGCTCCTCTCCGAAGATGTTAATCTAACATGTTCCTGTCAGGTGTGCCTTAGGAAGACTGCAGATTTTAAGCATCGCAGGAAGGAGTTTTAGGTAAAGAGAGAAACCAGTGTCAGCTCTGACATGCTAGAGTGGTCCAAAGAGCAGTCTTGTCGTTACTGATGGAAACAACATTTTGCAGATCACCTGCCTGCAAGAAGTGTGAAACTGATCACCTGTGCAGCGATCTCTCAAAGACAGTGTCTCTGCCCTCCAGATACATTGCACCCTTGCGCTGGCACGAGCGAAGCAGCCACAGGGGACTGGATGAAATTGGGCTGTGGACCAGGATAATTTTTGTAGAGTTTGAAATTGTGACTTAAGGCACTAATATTGTACCTTCCCAGGACCTGTGTCTCCCTGCCAAGAGGTGTAGCATTGCTGTAACCCTGGCAAGTGTAGCAAAGACTTGGGAAAGTATTGTTGGCTGAAAGATTGTTTTTCGCTTCCAAATAAATCTTCCAGGCTGAATTCATTTGCAAAAGAATAGATTCAGCTTGATTTGTTTGGCTTTTGTGGTTTCAGCATTCATAGAATTAACTTGTGCCAAATTTATTATCACTTAATTTTTTAAATGAATAATTGCATAATTCTTTACTTGATTAGAAAAAATAAGAAAAGGTTATCACTACTTTTAGTTTTAATGTTACTAACATTTACCTCCTTAACTTTAAATAATGCAAAACACTGCAATTTCTTCAACTGTCCTCTTTAGGCAATAGTTATTTGCTGCACTACCGAGAAGCTGAAAAGTACACATTTATCTACTTAAGCTACAATTTCTTTGCTCCTTTTCCTCCAGTTTAAAACAGTCGTTATTTTTGTTTTTATTTACCGAGACAGCAGAGCATAACTCTCAATGATGTTAGGTAACATTAAACATATTATGGAGTGCTTACTCTATTCCAGGAACTGTTCTAAGCTGTTTGTATATATTAACATTTTTTCTGACATTGGACCTATGAAATAGAGATTCATTATTCCCATTTTTCAGATATGGAAACTGAGGCACAGGGCAGTTACATAACTTGCGCAAAGCTGCTAGTTAGTAAGTGGTAGAGCTGGGATGGCTCAACCATCTGTGCTAATTATCGTGCTCTCCTGTTTTCCCGTAGAGGAGACCATCGGGACACCTCGCCTTCCCTCCACCTCGCCTTCCCTCTTTCACCGCGTGTCTGCTGTCCCCCTGCGTCTAATTGCGCATTTACACTTTCACTCCCCATACAAATCATGTTCACTTTCTGGAGCGACATTATCATTTCTTTTTTCACTCAGGTTCTTGTCCCTCAGAAGAAGCCCAATTTCTGTTTGCTCACAGGAGCAAAAGACAGAGGTGAAAAGACAGCCCCATCAAGACCCCACTGTGGGGGCTGGGAACAGTGGTGCGGATGGTGGTGGGCGTGCTCCTCTGCACAGCGTCTGGGGTTGCCGTGAGCGATGCCCGGGCGGAGGGTCTCATGGAAGCCAGAAGGCGCTGGTGGTGTGGGTGGAGGACATTAAACTGTACTGAAAAAAAATTTTCTATTGCCAAAATTAGTAACATATACATTCTATTATGGAACATTTTTTAAGTTTTCCAGGTTTGGCTTACATGTTAATTCAAAGGTTCATCATTTAATCACAGCATTTACATTATCATAACTAAGTGAAAACTGTCCATTGGAGAGACAAATAATGTGTAGGATTATAAATTCAAAGTTTCAACCTTGGTACCAGTCAAAGCCAATGACTCTCATAACTAGTTCAAATGGATTTCCATTTCTTTCGGTAAGCCCTCCTCCAATTGCCCAAAACCACACCACATTTTAGTTTACATGGTTTTTGGGACAAGGCTTGTAAAGGCTTCTTGTGTTCCTGTTTGCTTTCTTTCTCTTCACAGCCATGACCTCTGTAACCCGATTAGTCTCTGTTCAGCTCTCTCCCTAGCTTTCTCCTTACCTCTGGTCATGAATTTGGAGTCTCTCTCAGAGCTTCTGACCTGAAGTCTCTTTTTCTGCTGCTTTTCTTCCTTCTGTAAATTCTAGGTCCCTGCTTCCTCAGCAGGCTTTCATCCTCTTTCCATCTTTTTAGAAATGTTTTTAAAAATCTCCTCTAGTGAGTTTTCCCTTCTATCCGCTTTTATTACATTATTTCTTCACACTTTCTTAGTGGAGTCTTTCTTGGGTAATCATTTGTGTTTAAGCTACATTTTGAGCTAGAAATGCTAATTTGGTACACACTCTAAATATAATAGTCAAAGTAGTGTGTGTGTGTGTAAAATCTGAGATGTGTACAAATAGCATTATCGCATAAAAAATCATTTGATTCTTTAATACTAAATGCCTTAGATAAAGATGAATAGACATAAGACTTAGAAATACCTAAAAATTAATGAAGATCCTTTCAGAGTATTATCCACTTTCCATCTACCTTAGGCTAGTAACACAGAGAATGCTTTGTTATTAGACCCATCATTAATTAGAGTTTTATCAGATCAAGCAAACCTATAGCACAATAATAATTGATGCTCACATTGATGTCCTTAAGGCAATACAAGACCCCAAAGCATCTTCATAATTACCAGAACAAAGTTCAATTATGTTCCAGGTTAATTGCAGTGCAAATTATTTAAAGCCAGGTCTATAGACATTTCTGGTGTATTTATTGCCCTGCCCTATTACAGAAAGGATGTGAGGTGTGTTACATAAAAACACACTGCCCCCAAAGATAGAAAACAATGGTGAAAAGGGTAGGAATGGAAAGACGAAGTTTCCATTCCAAAGAAGGGCTGAGGTCGGCACTCAGTGTGAGTGCCTGCAGTGTCTGGTGCATCTGTTAGAACTACACCACACATTTTATTCTGAATGTTCTAACAACTGAACAAAAACCAGTCCGACCTCCAGCAGGACCAACCCCTTGATTCACAATGCCTATAAAATAAAAACAGTTTGCTGTGGAAGAGAGATATTGCCGGAATAAAGGCTGGAGCAACTTAACTTCCTATGGGCTCTGGTGGAGAAGGTATGTTTAATGTGTTATAGTAACTATGGCAACATGAGGCACATGGGAGTTGGAACAATATGAACAAACAACTCCGTAGGACACAGTGACAAGCACCTTTGCTCTCCCTGTCCCACTCCCACGCCACAGTCAGCATCCATTTGACGCCTGTTGATTCTCCCCAATCTTTTAGTAAAATGTGGTCCGGTAACTTGAGTCCTCTGTCTCAGTCTCAGAAAACAAATTGTTTCACTTTCAGTTGCTAGATAGTCTCCTTTATAGTCTTATGATGTTCAGTCCACCAAAATGACAAGAGCTCTGAACTTTATTTGAAATTGAACTTTTCTCTTCCCACAGGTTGGTTTGGAAGTCTTGCATCTTGGGTCTTCCCAGGTCGACATTTTGTTTCTTCCCTCCTTACACACCCCCTTCATACTCCCATGACTAAGCTCTCCCAGATTCTTCTGATTAGGGGGAAAGAGGAAGTCTGGGTCAGAAAGCATCTTGACTGAGGGTGCTGTGCCCACACTGTTCGCTGTTGGTGCAAGTGTAGCAAGCGCCCCCTGCAGCTACCTCAGGGGATAGACTCTTGAGGGTGTGTCAGATCCCAGTCCCCAGAGCTCTCCACATTCCAGGAAACACGTGTCAAGTTCTGTAGACGTGCTCCTTAAAGCCCCTTTCTCAAAGTTTGAGGTAAAGGGGGAACATCCTTTTTCCTCTCCGTGGAGGAGGAAGGGAAATTGCCACAGCACTGCCTCTTCTACAAAACCTTTTTATACCTTTGACTGGTGTTGAGCTAAAGGTTGAGAAACCAGTTTTCTGACACTTCCTCTGCAAATCTCCCGCCATCTGTTGTTTGTCTCTCAGCTTCCTGGTGGCCTCCACTGAACCAGGTACAAAAAAAGAGTCCCATTTTAATATCTTTTTACATTTTAAATACCATTCTGCCATGTAAGTGGATGGGAACTATTGTAAAAGAGCCTTTCTGCTCTGAGTACCAAAACAATGTGGGTCTGGTGTGAAGTAGTCTGTTAGTCCATGTGGATGGTGCTTCATCCTTCTTGATTTATCTGTTTTCCCCACTTGAACTATAGAATTGATACATGGTCATTTTCAAGAAGCATTGGTGAACAAAAAGGAAATTTGTTAAAATTACCCTATCCCATCTTTCAGGCATAGTTCCTATTAACCTTGGTTTATATCCTTTTATATTCATTTAATATTATAATGGATTATCTTTGCTGTCTGAATCTCACTATCCAAATCTTTGTTTACATTACTTATAAGTTTTTCTCCAAAACTCAGCATCTGAAAAGAAAACTTATGATAACAAATCCGCATTGTCACAGCAACAAAACCGTTTGATCTGCGTACAGAGTCAAGGGAGAAAATACGGAGCATGCAGTAGTAGACTCTCGGCTCCTCGCTGATGACACTGCATCGCGTGCTCGCACAGTTCAGACAGGATGTGCATCATCTCATCACACTCCCTATATTATCATAAGAAAATATGTTCCAAGAATGCTGGAAAGCCTGCACAGAAAGTAGATGAGCCCGTGAATTGCAGAAAACTATTGACAAAGGTGATTGAACCACAAAGTAAATTTTTAACGTTGATGAAATTGGGCCATTTTGGAAATGAATGCTACCCCGTGTGTTCATTTCCGAAAAGGAGACAGAAGTGCCAGAACATAAAACATATAAAATCAGCTAACGCTACTTGAACATGAAAGTGATGTTCAGCTAAAACTTCTGCTGGTGCATCCCTTCAAATACCCCACTGCTTTTTAAAGACTACTGGAGAGTGAATTTCCTGCTGATGGTATTCAGCTCATAAAGATTGGGTGATCAAGGCAATGCTCAGTGATTACAGGAGGAGCTGTCTCTATTCATCAAAGAGCACACAAGGATGGGAAACTTGCAACCAAGACTGTTTTGGTAACAGGCAGTTCTCCCAGATGTCCTCCTACTGTTGACAGTTACAGAGATACTTTCACAGTGGTCTTTTTGACCCCCAGCATTATGTCATTATCATAGCTGCCGAACCCAGGAGTTGCTGCAGCCTTCTAAGTATATTGTTTATAGATGGCGATGCAGCATGTGGCACTTATATGTTGATATACGGTCTGAGGATGCCGGCTACACTGCTTCGATTAAGGATTTACAGAAGAGTTTTGACATTCAGAAGATCTTCAGATTTATCAACTGGGCTTCAAATGTATCATAACAAACAATGAATAGAGTATGGGTGAAACCAGTCCCACAATTGTTGCTGACTCCCAGGGTTTTGAGGAAGTGATTAATGCAAAGCAGAAATCCTAAATCTTGTGAGGAAGGCTAGATTTAGTGAGGTGGATGGTGCAAAGAACTTATGACCAAGGAACTTGTACAAGCTGATGTGTGTTCAGTTGAAAGGAAGAGAAGGAAGAAGAACCATAAATACCTGCTGCTAGATTTTTAGAAAACTTGGCATTATGCAGATAAAGTGGTTGTTCCTGCAACTTTTATTTTATTTTGCAGATCCATGGTTATCTGTCATTTTGGATAATGGTTCATAGGCATCCATTTCTAGACTCAAGTGCCATAAACAGATGACTGTCCTCCGGATCCTCGGACTTGAACTAGGTGACAGCAGGTGTTCGCCGCTTCACTCGCTCTCCGCTAGCTCCTTCGCACTCACCCTCCCCCGCTCCTGTGCAACCCGCCAACAGCTGCCTCCCACCGTCTTTCTCCTCCTAAAGTGCTCCTTATTTCATAAATAATCATTCCTAAAAAATCCATTTTTGTTTATTTAATCGTTATTTATATACATTACATGACTTTATATGGTACTTTAAAATTTACATTTTAGTATATGCCTGCTATGGTACAAGGACAACTAATTTCTACTGTGTTGTTGCATATTACATGAAAATATATCCACTAAAAAGCCCAGGAAGTATTAAATAATGATGTAGTTAATGTTGTGTATAATGTATTTTGGCAGATATCTTTGAGAATGTTATTATATACATGTTTAAGAGTACTTAAATACATTTTGGAAAGTGGTTGGGGTTTTTGGATAGGCTTGAAATAGTTTATAATAATTTTTGAGCCCTGGCTGGCGTAGCTCAGTGGATTGAGCGCGGGCTGTGAACCAAAGTATCTCAGGTTCGATTCCCAGTCAGGGCACATGCCTGCTTTGCAGGCCATGGCCCCCAGCAACCACACATTGATGTTTCTCTCTCTCTCTTTCTCCCTCCCTTCCCTCTCTAAAAATAAATAAATAAATCTTAAAAAAAAAGAAATAGATTATAATAATTTTTTTCATTTAAAATAATGGAATATTTTTGCTCATTCTCCCACTGCTTCCAAATTTGATATCCAACATATCAAACCAGGAAATGATTCAATTCAAATAATAAAGAATGCCCATATGTTTGTTTATAATTTACAAAAAAGTGCTACACTCCCTCATTGATTTGAATCTGTTCTTTTACAATACGATGTGACCACATATCTATGTAAATAAATGATATACTTTGACATTTATAAAAATGTATTATTTGCCCTATGGGGTAATGGGTCGGCCAATCCTTAGCTCCTCAGTTGCCCCCACAGCTCCCTTTTGAGGGTTTCCTGTTCATGGCTCTCTGTTGAGGGAGCAGGACCATAGGGTTTTCATAAAAAATGAGGAACTGTTTCTTCTCACCTGACTCCAACACTTCGGTCACAAATGACCGACGCCGAGGAGGGCACTTACCTCAGAGTTTGCAAACCCAAAGGCCAGTAGAGGCCAGCGAGGAAGCAGGTGGATGCACGAGACAGCAGAGGGCTCATTGGAGGCTACGAAGAACCAGAGACAGAGTTCCCTGTCTTAAGAGCGTGGCCAATGTGCAGCTTCTGCTAACAGTTGTCATCTAGAAATAAAGACCAAATATTACCCAGATCTTTGGATTTTTAAGAAAAGCTAGCATTTCCTGTTCTTTAACAAAATTCCCTGACCTCACTGTGTAGGCCAACAGAGCTCAGGTGGAAGAAGTCATGTCTATGGGCTAGATTTAGTCCGTGTGGTTTATTTGCAACTTCTGGCCTCTCCAACAGCAGTCAGCGTGTGGACACGCTAGTGACCTAGAACCTAGGGGGTGGTCTGCCACTAAAGCGAAGTCAGGGACCACGGCAATTAACACAACCAGTTGTGTCATTTTAGGACTTGAACATGGTCTGAGATTTTGTCAGTGACAATGGGGACAGCTGGGCAAAGGTCCTCGTGGAAAAGGTTGGCAGGAAGAAAATAAAGCAGCAGATGCCAAGAAAAAGAGGACATTGTGGTTACTGAGTAGCTAAGTGATATGGAATTGAAGGTGAGGTCGTGGGTTAGTAGGAGCAGGAGCAGTGAGAGAGTAGCTGAGTCGTGACAGTCAGGGTTGACAATCCAGTCGTGAGAGACGGACCAGTGCCCTGGTGTCACAGGCTGCCGGCTCCTGCGTGAGCCTTCAGGTCTTTTAATTTCATTCTAGTTTGGGGAAGTCTTAGCGCATGATCTAGGCTTGCACTTCCTGTGAGAAATGTTTTGGTTCCCGCAGAAGCATAACTATGTGGACGACATTCCTAACTTCCTTCTCATGCCCTTAGTAGTTCCAATAAGTTTTCGCTTACTTAAAGCAAATTGAACAAACCTTTGTTTATAACCATACCAAATTCTTAACAGTACAAAATTTATCTATCAATTCCTTATTGGTGAACATAAGATTATTTCCAACTTTCAACTTACAGTAGCCCCCCCCCATCTGTAGTTTCACCCTCTGAGGTTTTAGTTATGAGTGGTTAACTACATTTCAAAAATATTACATGAAAAACTTCAGGAATAAATAGTAAGTTTTAAGATGCATGCTATTCCGAGTAATACCCAGATCTGTCCCACCTAGGATGCGAATCATCCCTTTGTCCAGTGCATTCACATCGTGTGTGAGGCCTCCTGTCAGTCACCCAGTGGGTCAGTCACCCAGTGGCCACCTAGATCGTTAGATTCACTGTCAGAGTGTCGCCAGGCTTGTGGTCAGGTAACCCTTATTTTGCTTAATAATGGCTCCCAAGCACAACATTCGTGATGCTGGTGATTTAGATCTGCCAAAGAAGAGCCATTTAGTGCTTCCTTGATGTGAAAATGTGAGTACGTGTAGGAGAAAACAGTGTGTGTGTAGGGTTTGCTGTTACCCATTGCGTCAGGCACCCACTAGGGGTCGTGGAACGAATTTCCTGCAGATAAGGAGGAATTACAGCGGACACAATTTTGTCATGAAAACCCTCCTACATTCATTGTAGTGTGTGTGGTATTCCTCAGGATACATTCCTAGAAGTAAAACTTTTCAGCCAAAGAATAGGCAGGCACCCTAACAATTTTGGTGTATATTGCCGAGCTGCCATCTACAACGACTGCATGCGTACCCTTCCGCCCACCATCTGCCAGAGTGCCGACCCCTCTTCCTTTTCCAGTACTCGGGGTTATTTTCAATTTTAATCTTCACTAATATTTTGGGTGAAAAATACTGACTTGTTAGAGCTTTCTTTGGTTTATTAATTGTGATAGCTAATATTAATTTGAACTATGTGTCATAAGTTGTGCTATGAACTTTAAAAGCTTTATCTCATTTAGTCTTCACAATACCCTGATGAGGGAGCTTATTGCTACTCACACATTAGAGAAGTAGAAACTGAGCTGAGAGAGGTTTCAAAGGATCAAACAGTAAGAGGTGTGATTTTTCCCCAGGTTTACCTGATGCAGATTGAGAAGTTGGTTCATTAATTAGCTTTTTCTTTTTTAAGGTCACATGCTGCCAGTATTTTTCCCTCAGTTTTTCATTTAATTTATTTATATTTCTGTTTTGATTGATGTCTAGAAGTTAAAATATTTTATATATTCTATCCATTTTTATTTATGGATTCTATTTTTATTTTCATGCTTTATAAAGCCTCCCTCATCTCAATATTAAAAGAAAAAACATATGCATTTTCTCTTAGATATAGATTTCCTCATATCTAGGGAACAGATACCCTTAGGATTACACTTACTTTTTTCTATACTGATTTTTACATGAGAATTTTTCCTATTTTTATGTATTCTTCAGAAAGTTGATTTTAAGTGCCCGCATAGTATTTTATTACAGCTGTACCATTAATTATTTTCCTGTTACCTCATTGGTAGGTATTTAGTTTGTCTTTATATTTTCACAACTACTCTAATAAACATCCTTAATGCAATATTAAAAAAAAGATTTTATTGATTTACTTTTAGAGAGGGGAAGGGAGGGAGAGAGGGAGAGAAACATCCATGTGTGGTTGCCTCTTGAGTGCCCCCTTCTGGGGACCTGGCCTGTGACCCAGGTGTGTGCCCTTACTGGGACTCAAACTGGTGACCATTTGGTTCACAGGCCAACACGCAATCCACTGAGCCACGTCCCCCAGGGCTTTAATGTAACTTTTTTTATTACATCTTGAATATTTTTTAAGACAGATTTTTAGAAGTAGGATTATTGAACTAAAGTATCTGGACCTCTTTCTCTTTTAATTTTTTTTGAAAATTGACTTCATTTTTTAGAACAGTTTTAGTCTCACAAGAAAATTGAGCAAAAATGACACTTCTGTAAGCCCAGCTACTACACATGCACAGCACCCCCTACAATCAACACCCTGCCCCAGAGTGGTGCATTTGTTACAAACAGTGACGCTATGTTGATACATCATTGTTACCCAAAACCTATAGTTTGTGTTAGGGTTCACCCTTTGCATTGTATGTTCTGTGGGATTTGACAAATGTATAATGACATGTAGCTGCCATTATCATACCGAATAGTTTCACTGCCCTAGAAACCTTCTGCGTTCTACCTGTTCCTTCCTTCCTCTGCCCTAACTCCTGGGCACCACTGATGTGTTTTACAGTCTCCATAGTTTTGCCTCCTCCAGCATATGAAAACTGTGGAGTATGTGGCCTTCTTCTTGACCGTTGGAGTCACACTGCCGCAGTGATGTCCTGCAGGTTTCCGCTGACACGCGCTGTGCCAGCTGCAGTGCCTATGAGTTGTTACCACATGCTATCTTCATCAGCATACGTTTGACTTTACAAAATTAGAACTTTGAGAAGTAAACATGATTTTAATATGCATTTCTTTAATTTTGAGTTAGGTTAAATGTGTGTGTGCTTTTCTTTTCTTTTTCTTTATTTTATTGTTGACACCATTACAGATGACCCCATTTCCTCCCCTTTGCCCACCTCCACCCAGCCCCCATCCCTCCTTCCTTCGGGGCATCACTACACTGTTGAGTGCTTTCTTTTTTTTTTTTTTCCAGTAAATCACCATTCCTTTTTAGTGAAATGCACAGACATGGGCTTTCATGTCACTGAATAGGTTGTCGCCTCTGGCTGTGGAGGTTACGCCCCAACGGGGCCAGAGAGGAGAGTCAAGACAGATGTACAGCCTGCACTTATCAAGTCACATGTCCTGGTATGGGGCTACATCAGGCTGGAGGGAGGGGGACTTCTCTGCAATTTTTTAGGCTGTTATATTTCTAATAATTTGCATGAATGCATGAGTTGCTTGTTCTAATGAGGATTGGATTTATTTAGTGGTGAAAATATGGTTCTTCCCATCCCCTGCCTCTCCTAGCTGAATCCTCTGAGGATGGAGCCTTCACCAAACTTTTGCAGGGACCTCCACACCCTATCCTCCGGGATTCGGACAGGCTGCCACTTAGCCATAAATTGGTGTAGCACAGAACCACACTATTACTGACATCAGTGTGTTGCATTCCACAGGAATGTCGGAGCAAAATAAAACTTGAAGATGAATGCCATAGTGTATGGCAGTAATAATTTTAGCCTTGAACATTGTTCTTTGGTCAGGTATTTAAAAAAACAACAAGAATATTTACTTCCCCAGCTCTCTCAGATCATGGTGTCCTCAGGGAGCATCCTTCAGAGATTGTGTATGAGCTGCCACCTTCCAAGGGAAGGACGTCACTTTTCCTTGTCCACTCGTGGCTGTTGAGTTTGCTTACATCTTGTCCAGAAGCCCAGGATTTCCAACACAACAAATACAGATTCATGTTCACTTTGTGAATTATCTAATCTAAGATATGGGAATAAATCAAATCACGATGAAATGTCATTGCTGGCAAATGTTTCCTGTATTAGGAAAAACATGGCTTTAGGAATCAAAAGACCCGAATTCAATTGTCACCACTGGCTGTGACATCCCGAATAAGTATCTTTAGTAATTTTGTCTGTATCCACATTTTATTTGTAAAATGAGGATAATGTTTTCTCCTTTTTGTTGTCAGGAATGATAAAAATTATTCATGTGAAGACAGTATCACCAAAATGCTAATTAATTCCAATTTCTCATATAGGTAATAAACATTTTAATGGCTTCAATTGGTGACCAACCTGTAAAAGACTCATTGGTTGAAATCATGGCCACCGTCAGGCAGAAAAAAATATCTAGAACCACAAAACAGCAAAAAGTACTTGCATGACATTTAAATTTTTATTAAAATTTCATTCAGGTCCTACCGACTTAAAGCCCTTGTTTCTGTTAAAGTCCTGGAGCTAACCATGCATAATTTTTTTAAGGAGTAAAGAACTTTCCACATCTTTCATTCTCAATAAGTATTTCGGATGAAAGGCTTGAGCTAGGTGCCAGGACTCATTTTGCAGATGAGGAAGGTCAGGGGTTTATCCCTGAGTCAGGCCTTGCAAGTCCTCGTGGCATGCACAGGGGGCTAGGACTTTCTGCAGCTTGGCCAGAGAGACTCTGGGAGGGGTGTGTATTATGTGAAAGTTTGCCCGACAGCATTGCTCCAGCGCTCTGAAGGTCTTTTCAGGTTAATTTACAAATTAACACTAATGATGCTCATTGAGCAGAGTTCACCCCTTGTTCTCAGTGTCAATTTTAGGGGTTAAAACAACAAAATCTCTGTGATCACTCCACATTTTTCTAGGACAGCATTTTTTTTTTATCTCTCAAATTTGAGTTACCAAATTATTTTTTCACTCTGAGCCTCAATATTCCCTCCTGGGAATTATAACCCGTACTTACTCACTTTTCTTTCTCCAAGGGAATAGTGGATGATTAATGAGGTAATGAATGTGAGAACTCCCTCTGGGGAAAATATTTCATAAACAGGAAGAGAGGACTTTGGCTGACTCGCTGATTCCAGCAACTCAGAGCTATGGATAAATCCTTTGGTACAAATCCTACCTACTTAGTCTACTCACTGAGTAGGTAGTGTACACTTTAAAGCTGGATTCTGGAGAGTTTTCTAAATGTCAAACTTTGATCCTACTTATAGCAAAATCCCTCATCCAGTCTGTAATTAACACAGAGTGTTTTTGAAATTAAACGATTCAACTCACAACGCTTTTGCAGGGCGGGAGGTAGGGCGGGGCTCAGTACTAAGGCGGAGTTGGATTGCCCGTGTAATGTAGCCAAGAACTGCTTTGCTTGGTTTTTCAGGGTCTTTCAGAATAAAAAGGCCTATTCCAGAACCACTCCCTTTAAAACAAATTGATGTTTTCATTATCTGAAGCTTTTCTAGGAGAATGGAAATGAATTGGCAAAACTTTAAGAAGCTAAAAGCAGAAGATAAAAACTCACAGCTGGAAGAATTGAATGAGTACTATACCCAGCTGTTTTCCAAGGCTCTAAAAGGATGTTGAGGGTGTCAAGATGTTACTGTAGATGTAGCTGAAGACTCATCATTATGCCTCTGGCTCTGTGGGTTGAAATAGAAAACAATTTCAGAAGAACAAATAAAGAAATGATTTTCCACCCCAACTTTTGTGTTAAATGAGAGCCACAGAATTTTGTCAGACTTGGAAATCAGTCAGAAGACACACTACAATTGATACACATTTAAAAATGTTATATATTCTTGATAAACTGGCTTTTTAAAAATTGTTATAAAATGTCCTTCCTCTGTATGTTTTAGCCACAGCTTCCTTAGTTTGGCCTCATCTGTCAATGCCAATGCTCTTCTATCTGCTTTTTTTTTTTTTACACACAAGTACATATATATATTTTGCTTTTTGCTATATATATAATCTCAAAATTTCTTGTGTTGATAGTTCTCATGATCTCTTCATTGTTATAGCTTTAAAAATTAGTTTATTAGGGAACATCTCTGATCAATGGGATGAAGCTGGAGCTTTTAATAAATGGTGCTGGACAACTGGATAGCATTTGGGAGAAGATAAAATTTTCTACATATATATCTCACACTACACACAAGAAGGAACTCCAAAAGGTTAGGGATCTAAATGTAAAAAAAAAAAGAAAACATCTAAGTGTGTGAAGAAAACATGGGCAAATTCTTCTTTAACCTTATTAAGGATGTAGGGAAAGCCTCTCTAGTCATGACTCAAAATTCAGGGTAATAAAAGTAAAGATTGACCAGTGTGAATACTGAAAAAAATATATCGCATACACTCACAGCATGGGCAAAATCAAAGGACAATTGGCAAACTAGGAAAACATTTTCGTAACATATTCCACAGACAAGAACATATACAGATCTTGCAGAAATTGAGGCACAAAGGACCAAGAACTATTAGAAAAATGGGGGGAAAACCATGACAGATGCAAAAACATCTAAAGAGTTTTCAAACATAAAAAAGTTCAGCTTCATTTATAATGAAAGAAATGCACATTAAAATAATACTCAGTAATTTCTCACTATCAGACTTGCAAAAATTAGAAAGCATCTCAACAGGTTTTGTCAGTGAGGCTGTCAGGACACAGATGCTCCGGTGCAAACTGCTGGTGAGAATGGGCACTCGTCCAACTCTTCTGAAGGGAAGGTAACCCCTAACAACACTCCACAGGCACTTGGTTTTTGACTCAGGAACCCCACCTCCAGAAATTTAGTCTGAATATATACAAAAATATATATGCCAACATTATTTATTATAACATTCTTGCACTTGCAAAATACTGGAAACAAATTAAATTGTACCACCTTAGGGAGTCCATTGTGTAGGTGTGCCAGATCACATGGAGTACTGTGAGGTTGTGGAGAGGAATGGGGAGGATATTTATGAACTTACAGGGAGAGATTTCCCGGACACGAATTAAGTGAAAAGAAAAAGTACAGAAGAGTATATGTAGCACACTATTCTTTGTGTGAGAAAGAAGGGAATGTAAGGATATAAGAAAATACATATGTATTTACACATTTGTGCAAAAGAAATACAAGAAAGATTACTGAGAAACTAGAGGCTGGTTATCTCAGAGGTTGGTGGAAAAGGTGTGGGAAGAAGAAAGGAATGACAGGTTAGGAGGGGTGAAGAGGAGCTGCACTAATCTGAATATTTTCAGAGGTATGACTTTCAGAACCATAGCAATATTTCCTATATAAGCCTCCCTAAGAAGTAATTAAAATCAACCAGGAAGTGGAGGAAATCCAAAATGGAATATAATCAGTAACAAATGAACCAAACCATAGTACAAATCAGTGGCATTACTGTACTCAACGGATTTTAAAAAAACCTTAAAAACAAAAACTAACCTAAAGAGCTTTAGAAAAATCATATTTTGATTGAATATTATGAGGCTAAAGATAAAAAACTATAAACAAATACTGTTATATAGTTAGTAAATCTGTACTCATACAGGAATAGATTAGCAATTGTGTAACCATTTTATATGCATCTCTTACATGCAGATAAATATAGTATATTTTATATACTAATGCTTAACAAATGACTATATTATAAACAATGAGAGCCTCGCCTTTCACTGTTATTCATGTAAAGGCAGTATCACCAAAATGCTAATTAATTCCAAGTTCTCATAGAGGTAAAAACTTGTTAATACCTTCATGGAGAAAGAAGTTACAGATAAATAGAGAAGGGCAGAATGAGCCTCATGGAGTTGTGTTGGAATCACAGGTATCCACATGAATTTATGGTTTTAATATACAAACAGATAGGTAGATGTGTAAGTACATGTAGATGGGTGTATGTGTGGGCTAGTAGTCATATATGTGTGTGTGTGTGTGTGTGTGTGTGTGTATATATATATATTTCTCAGCTTTGCTGATGGAGAGAGCCTAGGAGGAATGATAGATGCTCCAGCAGCCATGAGTACGCTCTGTGGCAAACTCTTGGTTCATAATGGTAAATACTATTCTCCAGTAAAAGAAACCAGAGTTCCTTGGAAAAGTCATTGATTCCAGGGCTGGACCAGAGAAAACAAAAGATGAGAATGGCACATCTTGTGGAGTCAGAAAATGAGGAAAAGTGCTGAAAAAAGGATGATGGTATATCATGTCCTGAAGAAACTCCAAGTGGCCAAAAATGAGACGATTTGAACAATAAGTTAGATATTGGATTATAAGCATTAGAATGATATAAATATCCTTGAGCCAACACTGATATAAATAAGTCATCAAATAAATAAATGAGGAGAAGAGACAGCTCTTTCTTACAGACAAATTCCAATTAAAAATATAGAAGGAATGAAAGAAATCCAAATTTTTTCCTGGATAAGATCCACTGAGTAAGATCGATACTAAAATTACTGGACCAAAGTTTGAGGAGAGACAGTGTATTCACACGCCCTCAGACCATCCCCACTGATCACGAAAGGAGTCGCAGTAACTTTAGAGAGGACACATTTTGCAGGTGTGACCTAGGCCAGTGATCGGCGTTCACATCACCAGCACTGCGGGCAGAGTCACCGAGAAGGACAAGCCACTACTTCAGGTGCTGTTCTTGCCTGCAGGCTTAAGGTTGACAGAGCCTGGAGAACACATAAGAAAAAAAAATGGAACACTATTTTACAAAATAACTGACCAATACTCTGTCAAGAACATGAAAGACCAGGAAGAAATGAGGACTTGCCATTACCACAGATTGTGTGGAGAAGACTAGGAGGCGATGTGGGATCCCTGATTAGGTCCTGGGGCAGAAAAAGGACATTAGTGGGAAAACTGGTGGCGTCGGAGTAAAGTCTCTAGTTATGATAATAGCTTTGTGGCAATCGTAGTGTCCTGGTTTTGATAATTAAACTACGGGTATTTGTGTTACTAACATTAGAGGAGGCTGAGTGATGAGTCTATATGAACTTTGAACTATGTTCCAGCTTTTTTGGGGGGAAGATCTCAAATTATTTCAAAATAAAAAGTTAAAACAATTTATTAACATTTTAATCTTGTCTCAGAAAGGAGAGTATATAAAGATATTTATTTAGTTTAGAATTTTGAAATAAAAAAATACACATTCACTTTTTTGATTAAAAATATTGTTTATTGTGGTTAAAAACTATACCATAACACTTACCTTCTTGCCCATTTTCAGTGTGTAATTTGGTGGTGTTAAGAGTGTTTCCTTTATTGTGAAATAGATCTCCAGAATTTGTTCATCTTGCAGAACTGAGACTCTACACCCATTTGACAACAACTCCTATCTGCTTACCCCGGCCTCCCTCTGGGAATCACCATTTTGCTTTCTGCTTCCATGATTTTGACTACTCTGTTTACCTCATATGAGTGTAATCTCACCATATTAGTCTTCTGTGATTGGCTTATTTCACTTAGCGTAATGTCCTCAAGGTTCATTTATGTTGTAGCATATGGCAAGGTTTCCTTCTCTTTTAAGGCTGCATAATATCCCATTGCATGCATCTACCACATTTTGCTTATCCATTCATCTGTTCACAGAAAATTGGGTTGCTTCTATTGCTCAGCTATTGTGAAGCGTGCTGCAAAGAACATGGGTGTGCACATATCTCTTTGAGACCTTGCTTTCAATTCTTTTGGATATATACCCAGAAGTAAGGTTGCTGAATCATATGGGATACATTTACTTTTATTTATACGTTTAAATTGTGAAATATATCATATATGCAAAGAATACATTATACTTATATATACATGTATAAAGCAGAAATAAAATTTAAAGGGTAATAAAACATTCACTTCTTACCATTAAGCTTAAATAGTACCAACACCTCAGAAGTCTCTGTGATCACTTCCTTAATTTTATTCCACACTACCCCAGCACAGGTAACCACTGCTCTCAATGTTACATTAATCATTTCCCTCTTTTCTTTATGGTCTCACCACGTGTGTATTTTTCTAAACAATGTACTGTTTAATCTATGAAACAGTTGATTAATATGGTATATGAGCTCTGCAAACGGCAGTCAAGACATTTATAGCTGAGCCATCTCAAGGCTCAACCTGCTAACAGGCTCGCTCACATGACTGTTGGCAAGACTCGGGTACCCCCTGGCTGTTTTCTGGTGACATCAGTCTTTTGTCATGTGAGCCTCTCTGTAGGGCGGCATGCAACATGGCATCTGGCTTCCCCCAGGTTGAGAGAGGGAGAGGGGATCAGAGAGGCGAGCGTGGAGGAAGTCTCTATCATTTGTGCAACCTGGTGTCGGAGGTGCTCATTGCTGTGTTCTCTGTGGTAGAAGCAAGGGTCCCAGCCGCACTCAAGGGGAGGCAAAGAACAAGGGCAGGAACAGAAGTGGAAGTCACTGGGGACTGTCCTGGAGGCTGCCTGCCACAGACAGCAGCAGCAGCAGCAGCAGCAGCAGCAGCAGCAGGGAGGACAGAGGAGGAGCAGGACTAAAAGCTGGAAGGATAACAGATTCTACCTCGGGTGCATGCTGTAGAAAGTGTTGTCTGTCTGGAAGTTAGATGTTGAGCCTGAGACCTTGGTCAGGTCAAAACAAGAAGTAAAGATTTAGGTATCTTTAGCCTGTTAACTGCAGTTAAAGCCATTGGTAAGAAGCAGATAGCACTAAAAGAAAATGTAAAAGCTGAACTGTGGAGCACATGCAGATAGCGCTGGTCGGGTAGCTCAGCTGGTTGGAGTATTCTCCTACTATGCCCAGGTTTTGAGCTCAGTTCCCTGTCGGGGCCCATACAAGAATCAACCTATAAATGCATAAGTAAGTGGAGCATAAAATGATGTGTTTATCTTTCTTTCTAAAATCAATAAATATAAACTTAAAAAAGACACATGCAGATAAGGAGAAGCTCATGAAGGAGATATATATGGATGGGGTGGCCAGAAAAGCAGAAGGACAATTGAAAGTGAGATATCACAGAAACGAAGGGCGAGACTGTTTGGAGAAGAGGGGAGAAGTCATCCATGGCAACGACCACAGGGAAGCCTGTTAAGATGAATCCTGGGAAGTAGTCACTGAGTTGGAAATTAAGAGGTCTCTGAATGAGTTTAGACTCCTGCCTTGAGAAGGCTGTAAGGAAGTTATACATCACCTCTTGTGTGAGTGTATTGTTACACTCGTAGGGCTATTTGAGAGAGATCATAAATTCCCATTCTGCCAATCACCATCCAATAAAAAGGCTGCATTTTAAAGCATTTTCTGCTAACTCCCTATCTGTAAAGGATGATTTTATATTTTTGAACATGTACATGTTCTTATGCTCTTTAAAAATGGTAGACTATTTCTACAATTGCTGACCATACAAAATGCATTTCCCATCACCAATCTCATAAATATTCAGCTATTGTACCTTTCACCAAACACCTAGAGATTTATTCATTATGTGGAATTGCAGTCTCACCCTTCCTTCCTGCTCCTTTGTAAACAGAAAGATAATATTTCGGCAGTTTTTGCAATGCCTCAGCCTTGAGGGAATGTAAATATAAGCATAATTGATTTTCTGAACTTGCTTTTTTTCCTACGTTCCAGTGCTTTCTGCATTATAGGAGGGATGACTGACAAATCCATCCTGATTGCTAATTAGAAAGCAGACTATATTAAAAGCACAGCACATACATACAGTTTGCTCTCCATGCAAACCCTGGAAACGTGACACTTCTTAACACTCCAGTGCCTGCTGTCTAATTACCTGCTTCTTTGCTTTGACTTTGCCATTCAGGAATCACGCACACTAGCTGTGTCTGCCAGGGCAGGGGTGACTGCTAATTAAATGGTGGAATTCACTTTGCCTAACCTTGACTCATCTTTTCTTCCCCTCTCCCCTCGGAAGTAATACTTTTCCTCAAAAAGCATCTCTTTCCTTCAAGTCCTGGCTGGATAATGAAGGCTGGTGCTCTTATCCCTGTATGAAGCCCAAATTCTCAAGGTAATTTTACTTCAAGGTTTGGTGAAATAGGAATTCCATCCTCTCCACTTTCCAACTCGGCTATAAAAAAGTCTTTTTGTGTCAGTGCCCTTAATGACAAGGTAAGACCCCTGGCGTTCCTATTCTTCCTACATCACCTCAGCAATCAGCTAGTGGCCCTGAAAGGCCAGGCCATCTTTGCCTTTGTGTTTGAAATGAGAGTTCACTACTGACACCAAGAAATCTGTGGGCACCTGCAGCCTGAAAAGGAAGGATTGATTTTCTGTCACCCTCCCACTAATCTGAATGTCACCCCCAGAGTGCCCAGGATTTAATTGATCTGGGACAACGTCACAGCCACCGCAGGCCCTGTGGAAGGATTAAGAACGTGACGGAGGTTGGAGGCACTCCCAACACTGAAGGCAGGGAGATCTGCTCCTTTTCCTGGGACCTCGTCGTGAAGCATTTGAATAGAACTTGATTCTTACAAGTACTTTAGACTAGTTTCTCTTTGTTTAGTTGAAGGTGGCTTGGAAGCATGCTAGGGGACTGAAACACATACAATTGTCCAGATTGGCATGTATTCCAGTTTTAAGGGTGGCATTTTCATATCATTCAGCTTAACATTAGCTCTTGTCACGTATGTGGAAGATCGAGCCCGATAGATGAAATAAATGTGGGAAATTTGCCCTGATAACTAACGGATTAGTTATGTCACCCATTTCTTCATTAACAAAACATTTGCTGCCTATTTTTTCTTGTACTGAGCATCGAGGCAAGGATGCCAAGGGTTGGGGAAGTACTGGCACTGCTTAATTACCCAGCAGGCAAATTAGGCACGCATGTAAGGCCCTGCAAAATAGGGCAATATATTGTCTGTAATTTAGTTTAAAATCATTCAGCAGAGAAAGTGTAATACATATGTGTGCGTTTAGCTAGTTTAACCTACCTCCAGGGGCAACTTGCTAATAGTTGAAGTACCTTAATCAGAAATACACACTCCAAGGGAGGTTAGTTAGCATTTGAAAGACTTTAATCAGGTAGCTACTGTAAATGTTTAACTCTTAGCCATCTCAATTAGCACCAGAGGGTTTATTAACTAGCCTGAGGGATGCTAGCCATAATTTTAAATAAGTGGAAAATGCTGTATTCATAATACGTATATGGCTAGAAATATGGCACAGGCACCACTGCCTTGCACGAATGAAGTAGAAGAATGGGGCGGGGGTGTCTTGGCCCTGGGTTCTGATTCCCATCACAAGGTTGGCTGGCTTCCTGTTACAAGGGTATGGTTGCATTTGCCTTGAGTGGACCTTCTGTTAAAGGTGCCTGTTGCGGTGCTTACATGGAGAAAGGAAATTCACGGAACTTATGATACTGGATGTATAATTGTACATGATTGGGTTTGTTTTCAGAAAAAAACATTCTGACAGCCGTGTAGAGGATGCATGGGGTGTTCAGGGTCCGGAGGGAGAGTGAAGAGAGTGAGACCGATTAGGAGGCTGCAGTAGTTACATAGCGAGGGCAGCCTGAACTAAGGCTGTGACAGTGTGAGTGGGTGGAGAGGATGGGCTTGAAAGATTTACAAGAGAACAATAAATGAATTTAATGAATAACTGGATATTATTCAGGGCATGTGGGTAGGAGGGAGTCACAAGGACCACCTCCAGGGAAATTGATTCACATGGCGCCATTTACCACAATATAGAATCAAAGGTAAGAAAGAGGTTGGGGACCAGCTGAAAATAAGCTACTTTTGAATGAGATAAATGTTGGATGCCTGTGGCATATTCAGGGAAAGTAGTCCAACAGGTAGTTATAGATTTGTGTGTGTGTAGGGTCTGACACAAATAACATCATTTTTATTGCAAAACCTTTTATTAAAAAATCATAAATGTGTAATTCTGTGACATAACAATATCATACTCAAGCACACCATATGACGTTTTAGGTGAAATGTTCAAATTACTGTCCATCTTGTGTGAGACATTCACATACCCTGTGAACCATGCTCAAGCAGGTGTTACTTCTGCTGGACCCTGTATGTGTGTATACACACACACACACACACACACACACACAATGTGTATATATATATGTATGCATATACATATGTATGTGCATATATATATATATAGTTTGGGGCTCAGGAGGAAGACCTGGGCTGGAGATAAATATTTAATACATTCAACAAACATCTATTAATCATTTTCTATGCTCCAGGCCAAGATTGGTATGATCCTTGCCTTCATTATAGTTATAATATTTGGCAGACATGGTATAATGGGCACATTTGAAGTCTTAAGGATGAGATCACTTAGGGAGTGTGTAGTTAAAAGTGCAGAAGCAGGATCCCATGAATGATTAACATTTAAGATGCAGGAGGAAGAAAAGGAGGAATGATATGAAAGATATTGTGTGAATAAAAATGGGGAGGAGGGCTAGCCAGATAGAAGGAAAACGAGAGCAGAATGATACCAAGGACATCAAGGGTTATAAAAGTTTCTGAGTGGGAAAGGCAAATGGTATGCAATATTGCAGAGATCAAATAAATAAAGAGTGGAAACATCCATTTCACATGGCTCTTTGGAGGTATATGAATGAAAAATGAGAAGTGATAGAGTGGAAATGAATCTTTAAAAAGCTTGGTCATAGAAGCCTTCTAGAAATTATTCAGCAGGGGGTTTTGGAGAGCTTCCAGGTTGATACGATGACGTAGGGGCAGAAAAGGTGCTTGCACAGAAATGCAGTAGGGTACAAGAAGCAAACACTGAAATGCCAAAATAGTAAAGGAGACAAAATCAGTTACTAATTTCAAACTTTGTTCATTAAAGGAAACAAATACCCCGGTCACCACATATTTTGGAAGGCAGCCTGAGAAGTGTTGGCTTCTCTAACACAAACCTGTCATGTGAGCATCGAGCAGACAGGAAGTGTCCCGAGAACTCTCCTGCTGAAGTGAGGGGGACGCGGTGCCAGGATCGCAGAGGCCCTTTCATGTCTGCAAGGGCTCTGACAGGCCACTTGGTACGCGACAGGGTTCCAGGAATGTTGTCCCATTACAAGTGAGTCAGCATTTCTGGGACTGTCACGGTTTTACTAGAAATAAGTACCACCTTATCTTTCTGAGCAATTGCTTTCAAGGAGTATAATGGGAAAAAATTTCAAAGCTCTGACCTCTCCAAATTGATTCTTCATTTTTTCAGATTCTGTATAGAGTTGTTTGTAGTTAGCAATTGTTTTCATTAGAAAGTACAGGTGGAGCCTACTGGCAATTAAAAGCAGCCAAATCCAGCCCCAGGACCAAAGGTAATATGCCACCTGGTAGTCTGAGCCTACAATACGCCTTCGAGGTGAGACGGGCATGGGCGTAAGTCCTGACTTTCTCATTCGCTAGGTGTGACCTTGGTCACGTTACTTGGCCTCTCTGAGGCTCAGTTTCCTCAGCTGCATAATCCAAGCTTGTTTAATAGTGTGCGTGTGTATATATCGTATATGTATTTGGTGTACGAATCTGGTTGACATCATTGGTGAAATTTGAGCAACATCTGTTCAGCATCTGTGTATAATAAGCAAAGTACTCTGTCACACGCATTGCAACAAGGTAAGAAATAGCCAGTATCAAAGATGGTATAAATGACTTTTCTTTCTATTTACACCAATAGGTCAAGAAAAAAGATAGTAAAATTGATGCAGGAAGGATTTAAAGTGCAGCAGAAAATAATTTCAAACCACAGTGGAATACTACCATGCTATTATAAAAGAGTCAATAAGAAACCTTGAATGGAGATTTAAAAGTAAAAGGTAGTAATTGTTACTTGAGATGATTTAAGGGCTAGAAAATGATGTTGTTTCCATGGTTTCATGCTATCTTTATCACTTTATACTCTCAGAGAGGCCTGGGCCACTTCCACATTTTGAGGCACCTAGTATCTCTACAAATGGAAAAATACTAAATAGTGCTAAAATAGTGCTAAAATTGTGGAATGTAAAAAAAAGTGTATATATGAATATGTATAACTGCATCTATGTATCTTTGATCAATTGATTTTTTTAGCACAAAAATATGATGCGATATAAACAGGAGTTTCATGAGATAGTCACGTGACTTATGAAAAACTTATATCAAAGTCCACAGTGGGCACTATGAAGTACATCTTTTAAGCTTGCCAGTGCATCCTTGGGAAAATACTGCAGCCTATAGTTGACTGGACAACACTGACCTGCGTGCACGTGAGGTCTGGGCCTCGCATACACCAAGGCCGAGAACTCTTGGTGATAGACTCTGAGTAGTGCCTGTGAAAGCTCAACCCCTGCCATAAAAAAGATGCTCAAGAAAAGTTTGTAGAATTAATCAGTGAGTTCTTTTGTCCTGATTATCACCGAGGAAGCTTGTGAAGATCTTTCAAACTGGCATGCTGCTAGATTGGGTAATAGCTTGAGATTCCATTCATTTTACAAAGGGACAGAACACATTACCTTCGCTGGGCTTCTGTACTCTTTATATGGGTGACTTCCTTTTAATCAGACAGTGCTTGGTGCTGAGCAGAAGAGGGGAAGCGGAAGATGGTGAGGGATGTAGACAAAAAAGCTCCATCAGCTTCAGTTTGCTTGGGCTGTTACCATTCAGAGCACTGAGAGATTCTGGGTTTTACAAAGTGTAAATGACACAGTCTCAACCCTGCAGTATGCTATTAGAAGTCAATTCTATCAGCAGCAGCATCTGGGCAGTCCTAATTTTCCCGGAAGTTAAGAGAAAACCATCTGTTTTTAAATATGAGGCTTCTTTCTAAACTGTAATCCCTGTTCTTAATTTAAAGGTATGCTCACTCCACAGACACAGTCGCCACCTTCAGACTTCATGCACCTGGGATTGACTAGGCTAGCTGACCTTCTGCAAGATGACTTGTTCTCATTGCTAGAGTGCCTTCTCATCACAATGTGACTCACTTCTGGCAAAGAGAAAGTATGCAGCTTAGCAGGCTCAGTTGTGAAGCCCTCTGAGTCACGAGGGCCTGGTTTTTCCATTCTAGATGGTCTAATGCTTCTGTTCATTCTCCCCAAGTAGGTAATTAATTCTTGCTGGTGTGCTGCAGAGAAGGGAAAGGAAGTTTGCTTTGTGTGAAGTAGAAAAAGGTACCCCTGCCTTGAGATACTTCACTGACATTTACCTGAAAGTTTTCATGACAAATGGACTTATATCTGTGATAAACAACGTGAAACGTTGATCCCTAGAGCAGTGCGATGCATACTCGACACGACCGTGTGTGGTGTGCTTCTGTGGGGATTACCCAAAGGGTATAAAAATATGATGGTAGAGTGGAGAAAAGAGTAGTCAGGAAGGAAAAAATTCAGTGAAATTAAAAACAGATTCTTACAATCTATAAGATGTGACATTTACATAATATATTCTCTGTAGCATGAACAAGTGAAAGTTAAAATCTAATTGATCTTTAATGTACTAATCTAAAGATTATTTATCAGCTTGAAATGAATCAAAGTGAATCAGGGAGGGCAAATATTTGGCCCAAGGCTGTTGAGTGGCACAGGTAAGATTTAACTGGAACTTTCTCAGCTTCTCTTTTGGAAGGGCTTGTTTTTTCTTGTGTTTCACTAGCCATCCAGATAAGACTTAGAGCAGAGCTTTAAGGTACAAATAGGAAGTGGCAAAGGCTGAATCTAAAAATAGATTTGAAGGTTTAGATAAATTCATAGAAGACAGACCCATTGTGGTAACCAAGGGAGATGAGGATGCCTGAGGAGCCTCCCTAACTATTGCACGCAGGAGCTGCACGGAGGAGTGCTCTGGAGGGGGCCCCTGACAGAGTTAGAAGACGAGGTCAGGGTCAGGGTGTCTGTTTCCTATCTCCATGGGTCACCCTAAAGTTCTTATTAATGGTCCCCTTCCCTTCCTCTTTCCCTCCTTCCTTCATTCTTTCTTTTCATTATTGATTTTAAACTTTATGAAGATGCAAGCTATTGCTGCACAAGGAAAGAACTGGGGCTGCATTCCCAAATACCGCAGAGCCACGGGGTAGTCTATAGAAAGCTCTGCTCCTTTCTTTTTCTTGGAACATTTGTGATGATCCTCACTCTTCCAGTTCGGGTTTTCTTACTGGATTGTAAAAGTAGAAAGAACAGGTCTACTGAAATCTCAGTTTCAGTTTCAGCTTCCAACTTTTTTCTTCCTTCATTGATTGATTGCTTTATGGATTAAGTCATTTATTCACAAGAGGTAACACATAGTTTTTTTGGTGTAAAATGTTTGATAGGGTCTATAAAGATGAATAAATCATGGTTCTCAGTTTAAAAGAGTTATATACTGACAAAGGTAATGATGACAGGCTAATAAAAATAATAGCAGCAATACCATATACTGAAGATTTACTTTGTGTCAGGCATTGAACTAATTCCATTGCACAGAGATATTATAATCTGACTCACAGTGATTTTGTGAGATAGTTGTTATTACCTCCTTTTGGTAGCTCGAGGAACTGGAGCCTATGGTGGAGGTGAATTTCTCACTTCACAGCTAGTAGGCGAGGAAGGGGATAAAACACACAAAACATAAACAAGAAAGAAAATGAAGAGGACTAAAAGGGGAGTGCACTCTGACCTGTAAGTTTACAACAAAAGAGATGAACTCAGACACTAAATTAATGTCTGAACTGAGTCTTGAAGGATGGGCAGAGTTTGGGTAGGTTGAAGTGAGCATTCCAGGTGGGGATAGTGCTATAAATATTTGTTGCTTTTGGCCGCCCAACTTCTGTCGTGTGTTCTCTTTATATTAAAACTGTAACTTACTTTTGGAGAATTTTCTTCTCTGTTTGGATAAAGTTTGAGAAATTGTCACCAAGGTGCTCTGATTTTCTCTAGCTGAAGCCAGGCCAGTTGAATACTCTGGAACTGGAATCTGTGTAGACTTGAAATACATCAAACCAAAACAGAAGACTCAAAAATCTGGAGCTCAGCCCTGGACAGATGGCTCAGTTGGTTGGAACCTCATTCTGTACACCGAGAAGTTATGGGTTCAGTCCCTGGTCAGGGCACATACCTGGGTTGTGGGTTGCATCCCTAGTTGGGTCAGGTATGGGAGGCAACCGATCAATGCTTTCTCTCTCATCAATGTTTCTCTCTCTTTCTCTCTCTCTCAAAATCAATAAATACATCCTCGGGTGAGGATTAAAAAAAAAGAAGTCTGGAGCTCATTTATTTACTTTGGTTGTGACCTGAAGAGATTGTCCAAAATTCCTGCTACTGAGCACTTCCCTCCTCCACAATTTTAATTTCTGTCCTTTCTGTGCCTTGCTCTTTTTAGATTCTGTGAACTTTCAGAATGTCCTCTAGTTCCTAAGGTAGCCAAAGTCAGTTTTTGTGGCTTGCAACAAAAAACTCAAAGTGGCAAGAATAAAGGCACATGTGGGGTACACTGTGGAGTGCCAAGCCATCCGGGTTAATGCATGAAAGAGGAAAGTGAGCGAGACAACTGAAAATGCAATTTGGAGAAAGTTGTGTGAGGTTGAATGCCAGATTAAGGAGGTTGAACTTCATTCGGTGAAAAATGAAGAACTATTGAAGCTTCTAAGCCGGGGCAATATTATGTCTCTCTTTCAATATTTATCTGGTAGCAATGTGATTATACACATTGGAGAATATGAACGTTGGAGGCAGGGTGACTAGGTAGGAAGCTATTGCAGTGGTCCAGGTAGGGAGTCACAAAGGCCTGGGCATGATGTAGAAAGTGTCAGGGAAAAGGTGTGCATGGATGAGTTTCTTTTTTGTCTGCACAGAAGCCAAGGCGAGAGAGTGCTGGTTTGTAACAGAGCCAGTGGGGAGCACATCCCATGAGCATATAGAGCTGATGGATTCTGCCATATTGCCCCTCGAGCATCCCGGAGGAGGAGGTCGGGCTCATAAAGAGAAATGCAGAAATTCAGTCTGGAGAGCAAGTTAGCTGAATTTGGACCAAATTAAAATCTCGAGTTGTTGATGCTGAAGCTTTGACTACTCCCCTGACAAATACTTTTTGGTTGAGGCAGCAGGCAAGAGAAGTTCCCATTTGGAAGATTTGGTATTTCTGTGGTTTCTTTTCCTAAAAAAATTAAAATACAAGTCCCATTTTTTTCTTAGTGGCTCATAAAATGTTACAAAAGGGAAAACATTATTGAGCAATAAAAGGTGTGTTTATGTGTAGTTATATGAAGTGGGCTAGAGGCCAAGTCCCATAAATGTGTTCACTTATACCTTGGGTACTGAACAATTATGAAAGAGCTTTAGGCTCTTATTTTGCTCAGAGTATATACTAGAGACAGCCTTTGTAGGCCTTCCAGTTCAATCAACTTGATAGACTGAATCGGGGAACCTGCACCTTTAAGTGTTGACAGTAAACAACTTTGTGGTATTATCAAAGATGGTCTTTGGAGCTCATTTCTCTCTATTTTCCTCCCTGGCTTGGCAAACACATGTGTCTACATGCATCCGTTTGTGCTTCCAGCCAGTATCATTGGCTCTCAGCCTATCTCATTTGGCAACATCCGCTGTTATCAGGTTTGGGGACACCAATTTCAAGTGACATTTTGCTTTCAGGCAGTAGATCAAGTGGTTTTCCATTGTGAAAACTAGACCCTTTATGTCAACAGATACAAGATTTCCCTACAGAAAGCAGGGGTGGTGCCCTATTTAATTGGCTGCGATGTTAATTTCCCAGTTCTCAAGGCCCAGCAGGGAAGCAGGAGGGACATTTTGTGGGAAGTAGATTAGGGAGCCTTATTCTTCCCCATTAAATGACTACAGAGGCAACTGCTCATTTCATGTAAGAGCAAGGTTAATTCTGCCTTCCACAATGGGTTATTATGTGAAACATACACGGTTTTGGGAGGCCAAAGATTCTGTCTTAAAGTTGCTTGATTCCTTCTTAGTCCCTATCACTTAGAAATTTTCTTGTCAAGCAGGACTGAAGGCTCTCTTCAGGGTAGAAACTATCATGAAGAAAATGTCTCAATATTAAACTTCCTTTTTCATAAGTCTTATGTAGTTGAGTCTATTCATTTTTTACTGCTTCTGTCACAAATTCCTATAAATTTGGTGGCTTAAAACAACTCACACTTCTTATCTTACAGCTCTGAAGATCAGAACGTCACTAAATAAAGGCAGGGAATCAACAGGGCCACATTCCTCTCTTGGGGCTCCAGGGAGAATGCGTTCTTGCCTTTTCCAGGTTCTGGAGGCTGCCTGCATTGCTTGGCCTGGCACCCTCTTCCATCTTCGCAGCCAGCAAAAGCTCGTGCTCTTTCTCACTGACACTAACTCTTTTTCTTCTGCCTGCTTTCACTCTTAAGGACCTTTGTGACTATGTTGGTTCAACCCAGACAATCAAGGAAAAAATTCCCCGGTTTTAGGGTCAGCTGATTAGCAACCTTAATTTCATCTACAACTTTAACTCTCCCTTGCCATGTAACGTAACATATTCACGGAATCTGGGGATTAGGACTGGACATCTTTGAGTGTACTACCATTCTGCCTGTCATAGTGAAGGATTTGAAAAATCTGCTCCCTTCTCTTTTGTGTTCCGGTTCCTTGTGGAACTTTAAAAAACATTCTTAAAATGTATTCAAACTAGTTCACAGGCTTCAGAAATAGCACACCAATTTTTTTTTCTCGAATGACTTCAGGGTGCTAGAAGCTGTTAGTGATACAAAGGAGAGCATGTGGGATTATATTACCTCTAAGGAATTTTTACACTCTCTTTGCGTGGATGAGACAGACATGCACAGACACACAGCAGGGCAGGACTTGATAAATGTCATGGACTGGTTCAGCCAATTGGTGCCAAGGAGTTCAGAAGAGGGAGCATGGCTCTGAATCCCATTGCCCAAACATTTCCCCTCCCGACCTACAGTCACTTCTACCAGTGAAACATTTCAATAAGGCTGCGTGGGAGGAAATTTTCTCCATTATTTTTTATTACAGCAAGTATCCTCCAGCACAGCAGAATGGGGAGGAGGAGGGACAGAACAAACGCCAACTATCTGTGCACACTGGCCCCAGACAGCTATAACTTACATAGCCCTCCCTTTATACTACATAGTGCTGGACAGATTTCTTTCTCTCCTTTAAAGCAGCCAATTCCTTCAGACTGATGACAAGAGTCTGCATGAGTCTGAGAATGCTGTTCAGTGGCACCACAGCCGTGGTAAACCAGGAGAGGGGATCACTTCTTACAGGGATAGGCAGAAGACAAGTAGAAACCGGTAAGTATTTTCAAATGTGACCACTGGAAAGCAGTAAACAGCAGCTATACATAATTCCTATCACAAATGTTCTGGGGCTTTTCGGCTGCCTTCATCTTTGAGCATCTTCTGGGACTAGACATGGTTGGCATGGGGATGAAGCATCTTCGGGGACAGCTCATGTACCCACTTTAAAAATGGAGTCTCTGGGACTTCCCCCTGTCTCCTTTTTATTTGCAGAACAGTATACCTAGTAACACCAGAAATGTGCTAAGATCACTGCCGTGCTTTACTGACGTGGCGGGAGCAAGAACACACCTTATCCCCAAACCTGCTGTCACTGGCCAGATCCTTGCAGCAATCCCTTGTCCAGTGTCACAGGACACAGGAATGCTTTTCTCCTCCTGATGCCGCAGCTCCTTCCTTAACCTACTGCAAGCTACAGCCTCCGGAAGTGAAAGTATGGAAGCATGCAGACATGTCCCCCCTCCTGATAAACACCAAATAGCTTTAGTTCAATATTAAAAACGTGTCACAGTGCATCGTCTTAATGTGGGAAAACAAAATGATTTCTGAAAAGGAATTCTTTTTCATCCAGCATGCTTCTTTAGTTTGAGAATCTTTTCATTCCTAGTGAATGTACCTGCCAAAGAAGGAAAAAGCATTCTTTAAGACCTGACCTCCAGCATCGCTGAGGGGAGTCAATGAGAAGCAGGCAAGTGGGAGAGGCAATCTCAAGGGTGGCTCCCTTCCTAATGAATAGCAAAGGCGGGAGGGCTGCCCCTGATTCATACTTGTGGGCCGGAGGGAGATCCCAGTTTTAGGTCCGTTGGAAAATGCAGTCAGCAGCAGGTCAGGTTACTGTTCCCTTGGCTGCTTTTGAATCCTTTGTGACTTCTTCCTATGAAATTGCCCTGGTGATGCTTAAAGCCAAAAATCTATTCCCCTCATTATTTAGAGTGGCAGTAAGCTGGAGTAAGGAAGTCAGGGGCGTTACCTAAATCATAACCATATAGGCAATGATTTCCTTTACTTCCACTAGCAGCGCTGCCCGTTAGAGGGCTGTCTGTCAAAGACAAATTATTTTTGTCATAAAAAAAGGAGGCCTGTAATCATAGACCTCTCCAGAGGAAAGAACTTTAAAGGCTACCACCATTCTGCCTTTAAAGGAACATATTCTTTCTGCATCCCAGACAGATCTAGCCTCTAAAATATTTCCTATAACGGGAATCTCACAGCCTCATTAGTAGACCAGGGGTTAGCAGACTTTTCCTGTAAAGGGTCAGATAGTAAATATTTTAGACCTTGCAGGCGTTAGGGTTTTGTTTCAACTACTCAACTCTGCTTTTGTGTGACAGCAAGTATGGACAATAAGTAAACACACATGTATGGATATGTTACAGTAAAACTTTATTTATCAAAACATGTGGTGGGCATAATTTGCCTACCTGGAGACAGACCATTCTTTTGTGGTACAAACCTAGCTTTTAGGAAGTTCTACCTTAAGCCAAAATTTGTTGTCCTTTAAATTAGTCACACCCTTTTGCATCTTTTACCACTTATCACTTTGCTTAAAAAAGTATTGGGTTGATTAGGTACAACTCTGCCTTTTGCGTCTAAATTATTCATAACATAAATTCTCCAACCTGGGTCACTTTGTTCTACAGATAAAATGATTGATTATTTTATTTATTTATCTGTTTATCAGTCACTGAGCACTTGCATAGATGCCAGGGATATAAAATTTTTTTAAAAAGTTTGCCCTGTAATTAGCAACAGGGCAACCGGAGGAGCAGAGAGAGGAAAAAGGTACAGAGAATAAGTAGCATAGATGGTAGGTAGAAAATAGACAGGGGGAGGGTAAGAATAGTATGGGAAATGTAGAAGCTAAAGAACTTATGACACATGGACATGAACTAGAGGGGGGCAATGTGGATGGGAGGCGGGTACAGGGTGGAGGGGAGTGAAGGGGGAAGATAAGACAACTGTAATAACATAATCAATAAAGTATATTTAAAAAAAGTTTGCCCTCTAGGAGTTGGTCTTGTGGGAGATGATAACTATGGTAGAGACATTCACTGGAGTCTACAAGAGCGCATAGAAGCGGCGCCCACCCGGAGCGATAGAGGCTGGGGAGCCTTTCTCAAGGAGGTTGCTCCTGAGCTGAGCTTTAAGGACTTGGGCATGTAGAAATTGGCAGTGGGTTCTGGGAATTATCTGTGCAAAGGTGTGCAACTGAGAGACTGCAGCTCTGTATTTCAGGAACCACAAGTAATTAACCAGGACAGGAGTGTAATACAATTGCATAGCAGAGGACACTGGCTGGAAATCTTGACTGATTCCCTTGAAAACTTCTCATGCTCTGGCACCAGCGCTCATTCCTAATTGCAGGTAGGCCTTTGTCATCTGGCAGTTCTCAGGAAGTGTTGCTTCATTATTTTGTAAGACATGTAAGATCAGGAAGATAGTAACATGAAAGTGCCTGGTTTCCGGGTTACTTGCTGTCCTTGTGGTTATTCATAACAAAACCTAGTCTTCATTTATACAAGTGGAGAGAAACGGAAGTGAAGCTCCACATTATTTGTATTAGAGTTTGCATGTGTTGCTTGATTTTGGGAACAGGAAGGGGAGGTACTGTAAAGTAGATTGCCTTTACTTAATTATATTTTGCTTTGGCTAGAACTAAAGTTGTTCTAGCTCTTCCCTTGCTCTCTCCCCTGTCAAGGATGCCCTGTGAGCTGTCTGCATTTGGAAGTGTCCTCATCCCTCAAAATCCAACTCAAGTAATATCTCTGTTAAACCTACCTATTTGGGTCTCCTGACATCAAATTTTATTTGTACAAAGATCCCACCACTTAACCAACAAATAGTACTGGCAATCTATCTGTTCATATTTCTCTTTTCCCTAGACCATATGCTCCTTGAGGACAAGGAATATCTCTCTATTATTTTTGTGTATCCCATGTCTGCCAACCCTGCACACCTCCTCCTACATATTAGATACAGAGTTAATGTTGGCGGAATGGATGCATGGATGAATGAATGAGTTAATCTACTGTCTGAGAAGAGTAGTGATTGGTAAAAGAAGTGGTTGACAGCACATTTCAAATACTGCTTGCCAAAATTACATGCAAATGAAGACAGTGCTCATATCATTTACATTTGTATAATGACCACAATTACAACACAAACCAACAACAGGGAGTTTATATATCCAACTGGAATTCCTGAGGCTGCCCTATCCATCATGAAACACTGTGTGGAAATGCTTTAATGAGCTCCTGGATATGGTATAATTTACCACAAGCTTTGCAGCCTCCACAGGGAAACTCCCCGTAGGTCCCAAATGTCACCTGTGTATGAAGCTACCCAAGGGCAGTTGGAGTATAAGTGATGGAGATCGGAGTGTAATTCTGTGAAGTTACGTCAGCTGTGGGTATGCGACCGGTTTCTTCTGCTTGATCCATTTTCTGTGCTATAAAAGGCTAGACGGTCTAACTGGACCAAGAGTGAAAAAAGTAACACAGAGAAGAAAAAGTTATTTTTTCCTTTCCAGTTTAGAAGTTACTGAATTTTTATGTCATCCTAGAATGTGCCCAACTGTGAGATTTGAATAACACCTGAAAAATGTAACGTGATTGATGTTTTACAAATTTCTCTTGCACTGGTGCAGCTGTAGTTCCTCAGTGAACTGCATCTGCAGCACTGTAATAGGGGAGGGGCGGGCGCACACTGCCCCAGTCCTGCTTTCAGCCACAATAGTTGATGGCAGGTGAGAGCCCAGAGGCATTGGACCTAAGGTGTTTTCATTCTTAATTTTCGTATGAGCTTTGATATCTTCACACTGCATTTCATGAACAATGAGCTTCTAGAACAATAGAGAATTTTGGTTGTTATAAAGGTTCTTATCAATTTTATAGAAGTTCTTTTAATACAAAGGAAAAGAAATTGAGCTGAAAAAAGTCCCTATGAAGGAGTAAGGAACGGTCCGTTGTAAGTAGTGTTGTAGGGGACAAGGGGTAGAAATTTCCCCAAGTTTTTTTGACACATAAACTACATGTGACCTGACAGCATTAGAAGAAGAATGTCACTGTAAAACAATTTAGAAAGAGCCTTGCTTTGTGCCATTTCTCATGATTACAAGCTGGGAACCTGGAACAAGATATCAGAATTTAATACCCAAGCTAGTTTATGAAAAGCACTAAGCAGCAGGCTTTTGCTTTATTTTAACCTTTTCAATATTCTGGAAGGTAATTGTCCAGACTGCCTCCTTCTTCCAGGTTAATGAGGTGCCTAACAGGCCACAGCAGAAAATGACTGCTCAGTCCAATGAAAGAAAGAAAGAAAGAAAGAAAGAAAGAAAGAAAGAAAGAAAGAAAGAAAGAAAGAAGGAAGGAAGGAAGGAAGGAAGGAAGGAAGGAAGGAAGGAAGGAAGGAAGGAAGGAAGGAAGGAAGGAGGGAAGGAAGGAGGGAAGGAAGGAAGGAAGAAGGAAGGAAGGAAGGAAGGAAGGGAGAAAAGAAGGCAATAAAAATTGAAATGGAAAGGTCTGAAGTTGCATGGGTTTTATTGTCTTCTGTTTTCTCCTTGTGATGGATTGCAGAAAGGATCAGAAAAGGCACACCACGAGTCTGCTCTCGGGACAATGCTTGTAATCAAAATAGGAAATGGTACAAATGTAAGCCATTTTCCTTGCAGTTTAGAGATTATAAATCCCTTATTCATCTGTTATGATCCAGAGCCTAACTTGCGATTTTTATAGTTCTTTTTTACGCCCAGAATTTTAAAACTGCAATGTAAAGGGACTACAGCTGTTCTCTTTCCGATTTGGATGTTTAATCCCCGCTCCGAGCGTTGCACCCCGGCCTCCCCTCCTTCTGCCCATCTGCAGCCTGAGCCCACTGCCAACGCCTCACACATGAGAAACTCACCGCGGTCTCTTCCCCTCCGAGTGATTAAACATAGCACCAGCTACTCCGAGGGGCTCCGGAAACATTTAGGAGCATTTGCCACGGGGTTTGCTCTTTCTCGAAGAATAGAGCCATTCCCAAAATCATTACGAAATTTAAACTGGTAGTGGGAGATGCAGCAGCTTTGAACCAGGAAGACCTGGATTTTTCTCTTATTTGTGCCCCTTTGTAGGAGCGTGACCTTCCTTCCCTGAGCCTTCAGTTTTCTCGTCCGGAAAATAACTGCACCACCAACCGCTCCGGAGGTGTTGAAGAGCGAAAGAGCTAATGCTTGGGGCACTAGGACCAGCTTTTCCAGTGTCAAGTGTTGTCAGTACTGGTAGCTGGCGGTGGGGTGAAAAAGCCAAAAGGGAGATGATAGTAAGGATGATTGGTGGCCTTGCAGAATTTCTTAAGTGCATGGAATGCATTGCGCTAGATTCTTCCTCTTTATAGAAGACTTTCCCAGTCCCTTGGGAGAGCCCGTTCTTCCAGTGCACGCCGGCGGCAGTGGGGGTGAGGAAACACCCTCAGGATGATTTCCTAAGCTGCGTCCCAGGGAAAAGTGAAGTTGGTGCAGCTCCTAAGGTGCTCAGTGTGTACCCTGGAAGAATCTTGCTTGTTGAGTATTTTGTTCTCACATATGTTTTTCATCTCTTAGAATTTAAATTGTTTTATTGTTTATGCTGTTAGGATTGTCCCAGTTTTCCCGCCTTTGCCCCCCTCCACCCAGCCTGCCCAACACTCCCACAGGCAATCCCCCCACTGCTGTCCATGTCCATGGGTCAATCATCGTTTTTCCTTTTTTTTTTTTAAATTGAAATTCCCCCAAGACGATCAAGATAAATATTCGAAACCCCCAATGAATGCCGTTTTATGCTTATTATCTCAATGCTTCTCAATGTGAAAGGCTTTCTATTCATCACTGTAGTCATATTTGGAAAATGACATCAAAACGTAGTTATTGATCAAAGTTACCAAATGTATCCTTTTTCTGTTCTTAGAAGGACCTGCTTTCTGTCTGGAGTGACCATCCTTGGAACTCTATTGCATGTTTGCCTGCTGTAACCCTTTCCCCGGGCCTTCCCGTGTGGGAAGTAACCCACGTCTGCACTGCGCTGTGGTGTCGCATCCTTATTTTCTAGTCTCTCACTGCCCCTTCACTCGCGGTCCTGCCTTCCCGCGTATCCCTGGCGGGTTTTCCATGCATGGAGAGCTGCTCATTTCCCACGGTCACCGATGACCGGGACCCAATAATTATTAAGCTTTGAGTTGGATGTTCCGAAATCTCCACACTTGGGGAGCACATTTTATTTTGTGGCTATTTTGGTTTTGCATTTCTTAATTTTATTCATTTCAGTGTTCCTTTCATTTCTAATTTCTATGGAGGCAGGCAAAAATCATTTTGAGCCTGCCTCTTACTAGGTGGTCTCGTGATTTTAAAGAATCTCCGCACATTAAAATTCCATTTTTATGTAATATCATTTTAATAGAAATGTTCATTTTTATGGAGGGAAAATGACTGATAAAAATTTGAGTGGTACTTAGGAGCCTCTTATACCCTTTTTATTGCCTTTTGATGAGGCTTAATTCATTAATAAAGGAGGATGAGTTGGACTGTGACATGTTTTATCTCCTATCATTATTCAACAAAAGAGAATATTTTTTCAATGAAAATTTTAGAGCAAATTTCTAATTTTCCTTTTCTGAAAACTACGTCTAAAAAATGGAATGACCTGGGACTCAATTCAAAATTGAAATTTTACAGCTACTCTTTCAATTCACCTGCTCTCACAACAGCCCAGGGAGCTAAGATCTATCACTATTATTTCTGTTTTGCTGACGGGGCGAGTGACATCCAGGGAAACACCGTGGGTTGTCTTCAATCAACAGCTTCGTGTCTAGGATCCAGGCTATAAACCAATTGTGTAAAATTTTACACTCAGTTGCTAAGCATCTTCCTTCTCTTTCACCATCTTAGTTTTCTTCTTCTTCTCTATAAATATTTTCAGAGATTTCACTCTATCCTAGACACTTTAAAGGAGGCTAGGGATAAAAAAGTCACTTCTTCTAGAAGTTGACAGTGTCATGGAGAAAAAACAGTGTGTGCACAATGCATTCTTATACGATACAGTACAAGGCAGGGTGTCCAGCCTGTGGCCCGCGGGCTGCATGCATCCCAGGATGGCCGTGAATATGGCCCAACACAAAACTGTAAATTTACTTAAAACATGGAGATTTTTTGTGTGTGTATGATTATGTGTCACAATGTATTTAATGTGCGGCCCAAGACAACTCTTCTTCCAGTGTGGCCCAGAGATGCCAAAAGGTTGCACACCCTTTGCAGAGTTACACTGGCGGAGTGAACACAGTGTGGCGTGATTGTTGAGAAAGTGTGGTAGAGGCTACCTGCTTTGGAGAAGGAAGAAGTGACACTTGAGCCGAGGCTTTGAAGGCCGAGTGGAGAAGAAGGGGAAGGGTGCAGAAAGGAGTGAGAACAAGTTAAGGAAGGTGAAGATTGCCAGGGTGTGGTAGCATGCCAGGTATCACTGAAATACAGGGTGCTCTGGGGCCGGGCGACTCAGCAGATGGGCAGGACTGGGTCTTGAAGTCTCAGTGCAGACCAGGTCGTCTGGCCTGTTCTGCAAGAATGGGCTGCTGCTGCTGGTGTGAAAGCTGGGCAGCGACCAGCATGTGTGGGACTCTGAGAGATTGCTCTGGTCACGACGTGGCTGAGGAATGAGGGGGAGAAGAAAGTCAAGAGAGTGAGGGCAGCCAGAAATAACCACAACTCATCAAAGATGATAGAAAGCCTGAATGAAGGCAGGGATCATGGGAATCCAGAGTGGGGTGGACGAATTTGGGGTTTTGAGAAATAAAGGACTCCTAGTTGTAAAGTATAAAAGAGAAGGCAAGTTTCTGTTTCACAAAGATCTAGAATTCTGGCACAACACAGACATATTTAGGTTAAAATTGTGATTATTTGAAGCACAACTCATTAAATATCTCAAATAATTGATTTTATGTGCTAAATGTCGATGAGGAACACAAATTACAAGAAAACAAGCTAAGAGTGATTTCATTTTTAAAGGAGCAATTTCTCCTTTTTTGTTCTTTTCAGTTCAATGTCTTACCTCTTTGGTGTCATTGGTGCCCTCTCCCACCTCTGAACATCACACTCTGCTTGTCCCCCGTTCTCACACACAGTAGCAGTGGCCCTCCATCCTTCCTGCCACTGCAGAGAGACCCTTTCACCCCTGGCTACAGCCCCACCATAGGTGCCCATGAGCCCCTCCCGCTAGCACATTAACTCTTTCAAGGCGGGGATTGTTTTTCACTCTGTTATCTCTCGGAGGCAGGGCACTGAGGTTTTATTAAAGAGTCTCTGTAAGTGCCACACAATGTCTAGACAATTAAAATGCATGTGCAACTTAGGGCTCTCAATGTCATTGCTTCACAGATGAGGAGACTGAGACCCAGATCACAGAATAAAAGGCCAGTGCTTTTTACGTTATTTCACATTACTACCCTAATGTCTTTTTTACGTCCTCACACATAGTTGGGTGCTCTCAGTGGACGTTTAATTAGCATACACAGAGGGGGATCTTCTCATCAACAGGTAGCTCTCTGTCATGCTTGCAAGTGGATAGGGAGTCCCTTGTCCCTGGAGTATATGAACAGTATTATGTTTTGGCTTTATTCTGGGTTAAATGCAGTATTATGAGTTAGTAGAGGAATTTCACTTTGCTGCCACTTATGTATTTATGGGGTAATGTGACTCAAGGGACTATAACTGGTTACATTTGTAACGACTATGTCCTTGGCTTTTCCTGTGGTAAGTACACCTGTGTCACATTTACAAGATCACAAATCTCAGTGCTCTTCGAGTGTCTTTCTTCCTGTTAGCAGGATGTTTACTCTTTTCCCAGGATCCTTTTCTCTGAGTACACCCAGGAGTCCCTGTTGTGCAAGGTCGTGACTCTTTGTGGTCACCATCTCTAATGAGCCAAAGCAAACTCTACAGTTCTAGGGGTTAGAAAGGCTTTATTGGAAAGCTTAAAGCAAAGTTCAGTAAGGTATGGTGTACATGACGCCCATGGAAAAGTGCTGGGTGCAGGACGCTGTGCGGAACATGGTAAGAGGTGTGTGTTTCAGGGGCAGTACCTATCCCCTTCTGGATGGCTCAGCGTACAGAGCAAGCAAGAGAGCAAATTCCTCAAGGGGGACACCAGTAGACTCTAGGGCTTGCACAGTTGGGTGTCTGGGAAAGCCAGTCGCCCTGCCTCCGGGGTTTGTGGTGCCCACGGTAGCTTACAGCCAGGGTAGGAAGGCCAAATTCCTGTGAGCTCCACGTGCCAGGAAGAAGGGAGAGCTCCCAGTGTCTACTGACTTTTATTCCAGGTCAGTACTGGTCAGTAGAAATATAATGCAAGCGGCATATGCAACTTTGAGTGTTTTAGTAACTACGGTAAAAAAGTAAAGAGAAACAGGTGAAATGAAATGAATTTTTAGTAGCATTTTCTTTGAATGACTATATCTAAAATATTATCATCTCAACATGTAATCAATTTAAAATTGTTATTGAGATATTTTAGTTTTTAAAATACTGTCTTTGATCTTTGAAACCAGGTATATATTTTACACTGACAGAATCAATTCAGGCAGTAAATTTTTTTGGAAATACTTGATCTGTACTTAAATTTCATACCATTTATGGTTAAGAAGTAGATTTTCATACCCAAGTTTTCCAAATATACCTCAAAGTTTTCCAATCACTGAATTGAATATCAGTTTTAAATTTAACTTTAAAAAGTGAAGTTAAAAGATTTAAAGTTTAAATGAAATTTAGGTCTTTGGTTGTAGTAGGCATTTTTCAGCAGCTTGATGGTCCTACGTGACCAGTGGCTACTGTATTGGACACAGATTGATCTCCTGGAGTCATTTTTTGGTCAATCCCAAGAATGTATAATGCCAATGTTACCTGAGACCCACAAGGTCTTAAAAACAGTGATCAAGGATAAAACACAGAGAGGCAGAATATCAAGTCCCAACTTGGGATCTGAACTCTGGCTTTGCTACTTTCCAGCTATGCGGAAGTCACTATTCCTCTTGGGCCTCAGCTTCCTCACCTGTGAAAAGAAGTACATTTCCCTTCTCTGCTTTTCAGTGAGTACCAAATAGGACAATGCCTAGTTTATAGTGAGTTGTCAATAAAAGTAAGGTATTATTGCTTCAGAGTTTAAAAATCACTTCATATTTCATCATCTTATTTGCTACTTACTGAAATCTCATTAGGTAGGGAAGGAAGTATTATCCCATTTTACAAAAGAGCTAGGACTTAAGCTTGGGTCTTCAAAATCTAAGCTTATTTTGTTTTCTATCTCATGCTTACCATCTCCATAAGCTAACTTGAATTGAGCGGTACCTGTGAGAGGTATTGTTAATAGGGTTTTACATTTAATAGCTACACTACATCAATTTTCCTCTTCGGGTTTTAAGGAAGCAGGGCCTGACACAGCTGTTCAAAACTGTAAGCCTGCAGCCCAGGGCTCAGAGAAAATGCTGACTTGCTATCAGTATCCAGGTTTCAGTCTTCCCATTTCCCACTAAATATTTGCCTTTCTACTTCCCCAAACATTATTTAAAAATAAAGTTAAAGTCTTGATCATTAATACACACTGCCTTGGATCTATAGAAGATCATAAGAAAAAAGCATATCCAATATTAAGTTTTTAAGTTCCCATACCATTTGTTAAAGAAGGTAGGTAAAGAGTGATTTCAAGCTCTAATCTCATACAGACTAAGTGTTTCTGGCTTCTTCTCATTAAGATGTAAGCAGAATATGCTTAGATTGGTAACTTTTGGAATGTTCTTTGGGTCTGTTTTCTGATTTTTCCTGCATTCGATGGCTTGTCAAAAATAGGTGCCTGTCCCCAGGTGTCATTACATTCTATCTTGACAATCTGCCACTTGTCAAGGCTGCACAATAGTCCTTTGTATCCATGTCCCAGGAGCCCAGGGAACCGCTGAGTGGATCAGGCAACTTGTGAAATATCTGATTGAACCTGGACTCTATCACACTATCTCAATGAATCAAGCCACTGTAAATCAAAGCTTTGCTCTGCCAGCGGTCTCTCAACTTTCAATACATTTTGATTTAAGGGACTGGTCTGTGATCATCTCATATTTTAGGAGATGATATCCTGTGAGTACAGGGAAAGAATGAAACAAAATAATCAGAGAAGAAAGTTATGAGGAACAAAAGCAAGGGAGATAGAAACAACCCATATATGGTATCATGTAGTTACTTGTAAAAGTAGGTAAAAAACCATAATTGGTGCTCTGTGTAGTAGTTATTAAGTGACCTTTTGGACTGCATATCCAAAGGTCATAAAAATTTTATGTAATAAATTTGGTGGAGGTGGTCATGAAAATTTTATGCCACAAATAATTCTGCAAATTATATATAGACATATAATTTGTAGAATATATTAAATATAGATTGATTAATATATTAATATATATTTGTTAATGTACAAAATATATAAAATATATAAATATTATATCGATACATATATTAATATATAATATGTATTAAATATATACTAAATATACATATATATATTATATATATAAAAACAGGCAAAGAAAAACTCCTATGACTTGATATTTTTCTACAGTGTGATACTAAATAAGAATAAAGGATTTTTTCTTCTTATCAGGGAACATGCAGTTAAGGCATAATATTAAAGAAAAGATAATAAAATCACCCATAACTGTCTCCACTAAAAATTACCATTCTTAATATCTTATTGTATTCTCTTCCAGTCTTTTTATATGCATATATTTTATAACCTAGTTATAATTATGCTGTATATAGTTTTATATCTTTTTTCTTTTCACATCATAAAATTTTTATATGTTACTAGGTTAAGCATTGGTTAGATTGTCATAAATGATTTAGTCTATTACCTATGTTGGAAATTTTGGTTGAGTTCATTTTATTTTTCTATTTAACATAACCCTGTGATGAATATCTTTTAACTCTCATCTTTTAATACATATTTGATTATTCCTTTAGGTTAGTTTTTCAAAAGTAAAACTGTTGGGGCAAAAGGTATAAACTCCTTTAGGGCTTGTGATACACACTAACAGATTACTTTCTGGACAGATTTTTTTTTAATTTATCCAGTTTTCTGTTCCGTCAGATGTATAGAGAAATGCCCGGAAAGGCGTGTTCCCTAAACAAACACACGGGCCTGTAAATGCCCAGGTGTGTGTGCCTGTCCTCGGAGGAGTCGCCTTGGAAAGCTGCACTCACCGGGGTGCAGCTGTCTCAGTGTGCGCTGTCATGTCAGAGGTACACACGATGCTGGGCACCAGGTAGCATTATGCAGGTGACCGTTTACTCTACTTACCAATGTGAGTTCTGAGTCATGTTTGGCTGTTTTTAAAAGTTGCATCACCTGCTTTCAGAGAAGATTGGCTTGCCATCTTTGCAGGTATACAAAAGTATGAATTGGCAGCTCTGAGGCTGTGTCTTGCCTTTGCTACTTTCATTTCCTTCTTCAAGGACCCTACTCTCGCCGAGGGCTGCTGTGACCATCGAAGCGATGCCACAGGAAGGCCAGCAGTGAGAGGGGGAGTGTGCAGTGTGCGCCATTCATCTACAGCCTCTTCCCCTGGTAGTTTCTAAGTCATTGTGGTCAGTTGGATAATTTGATGCAGAGAACAAATTTAGACCTGTGAATTGGGGATTAGCACAGTACTCATGATAAAGTAATTGAATTAAGAGAAACAATTTGGTTTTTCTATGGTGTGTGTTAAAATGGGTTTTACCTGATGAGAAAGAGAAAGAGAGACAGCTACAAGGGACAGAGAGAAAGCAATAAGACAAAATGTTAATAATCAGGGAATTTTATGCAAAGGGTGTATCTGTTATACTATAGTATTCTTGTCACTTTTCCATGAGTTTGAAAAGTTTGAAACTGAAAAGCTGAGAAAAACATCTGTTGGGGAGGAAAAATAATTTCCCTTATACCATTATAGGCATGTGGTTGAAACACCCCAGTGATAAAAAGACAGATTAACAGGAGAAAAACAAATTGAATTATGTATGTAGTATGAGGGTATGTATTATGGGAGTCTCACCCAGGCATGGGACTCAAAGAAGTGACCAGAACAGGAAGCTTTTATACCTTTTACACAGAGAAACAATAAATTTGTGTAGAATCGATGAGGCAGAGGGGTTTGAGCTAGCGTCATAAATGGAGAATTAACAAGCTTTGCTTAGACAGGCTTCTCAGCCCTAGATGCTTTGTCTGTGGGGGTAAGGATGCCTCTTATCCTCTTGGTACAGGGAGAGCACCTTTCATGTGAGGGATTTATCTCCTGCTTTAAGAGGAATGAAGGAAGATTGGAGTGTCTTTCATACGTAGGCTCTTTGTCCAGTAACTTTAATTAAAAAAAAATTAATATGCCAATGTGGCATATTTTAGGGTGACATTCTGAACCCCTACCCATACAAACAAACAATGCCAAAATGCTTTGAAGAATGATCAATGAATGATTGAGAATGATCAAATGACTGGCATTAAGACAGACATGGATCAAAACATATGATTTTCATGTTGTATGAAAGGAGAGAAGGTTAGTATGCCCCTGGACAAGGATGGAAGAGGGTCTTGGCCCTAACAACATGCACACAGTTAAGGCACTGCCACCTACTTCGTGGCATCTAACCAATGTTTTTCTTAAACATAAGTCATGATACCATAAAAGTCCTAGAGGAAAACATAGACAGTGAAATTTCAGATATCCCATGCAGCAATATTTTCATTGATATGTGCCCTAGGGCAAGGGATATAAGGGAAAGAATAAACAAATGGGACTACATCTAATTAAAAAGCTTCTGCATGGCTAAAGAAAACATCAACAAAATGAAAAGGGAACCAACCATATGGGGAAACATATTTTCCAATGATACCTCCAGCAAGATTTGATCTCCAAAATCTATAAAGAACTCACAACTGCACACCAAGAAGACAAACAATGCAATTAAAAAATGGGCAAAGGAACTGAACAGACATGTCTCCAAGGAGGACATTCAGAGGGCCCAAAGACATATGAAAAGATGCTCAGCATCACTAGTTATCAGAGAGATGCAAATTAAAACCACAATGAGATACCACTTCACACTGGTCAGAATGGTCATCATAAACAAATCAACAAACAATAAGTGCTGACGAGGTTGTGGAGAAAAGGGAGCCCTAGTACACTGCTGGTGGGAATGCAGACTGATGTAGCCACTGTGGAGAACAGCATGGAATTTCCTCAAAAAACTAAAGATGGAACTGCATTTTGACTCAGCAATACCACTGTTGGCATTATACCCTAAGAACCCTAAAACACCAATCCGAAAGAACCTATGCACCCCAATGTTCATATCAGCACAATTTACAATAGCCAAGTGCTGGAAACAACCTAAGTGCCCACCAGTGAATGAGTGGATCAAAAAACCATGGTGCAGTTGCACAATGGAATACTATGAAGCAGAAAGAAAAAATTCCTAGCCTTCATGACAGCATGGATGGAACTGGAGTGTATGATGCTAAATGAAATAAGCCATATGATGAAAGACAATACCATATGATCTCACCTATAGTGGAACCTAATCAACAAAACAAATGAGCAAAATAGAACCAGAGACATTGACATAAAGAATAAACTGACAGTGACCAGAAGGGAGCGGGGAGGAGGATAACAAGGGAAAGAAGGGGAAGGGGAATGTGTATAAAGGACCCATAGGTATGGGCAACAGGGTGGAGACTGACTGTGAGAATGGGGCTGGAGGTGGGTGGGACAGGGGAGAGCAATGGAGGAAAAAGTGGGACAAGTGTAATTGAACAATTAAAAAGAAAACCTAAGAAAAAATCCCACATCATTTTCATGTGGTTATGGGTGGCCTCCTTTGGGATTCCTTCTTTGGGGAAAGGGCTTCTGTACTTGAACTATTTCTTACAGAAGAATGCCCAGTGGAAGTCTCAGAATTTATGTTTTATGAAAAGGACTTATCATTCTAATGCAGAAGACAAGTGGGGAAGAATCTCTTTAGATATTTTGAAAGACAAGTTGCCCCTAGCATTAGAGATCAGCAGAGTTCTGTTTCCCACCCAGATGTATCAGCAAATGACGGAGGGACCTAGGAAGTAGTGGGACATAAAAGAAGCCAAGATTATAGAAGTGTTTAGGACATGGTCTAGCTATACAGTTAATAATATTTAAATTGGTCTGATCATAGAGGGCATCTCACTTCCCTTTTTCAGCCAATATGCCTTTCTTTTGTTTTGCTTAATGTTTCGAAAATAGTACAGCATGAAATTCCACACATTTTCAAGAATATAGCAGAGAAAGAGCAGACATCCTACTAACAATGAAACTTTAATTTTTTATGTGCATAAACCTTCACAGAAATTAAACTTGGAGATACTCATTTTGGCCAGAACCTAAGAGTGGTTACATCATCGGTTTCTATGTCAGGTTAACTTAGAGCTGACAGGAAAATGTTTTCCAATATGGTAAAGAAGCAATTGTCAAACTTTAAAAGCAGCATATAAATTACCCAGGGATCTCATGAAAATACAGATTCTGATTCCATAGATCTGGGGAGGAGCTTCAAACTCTGCATTTCTCACTAATTCCCAAGTGATGTGGAAGTTGCTGGTCCAGGGACCACATTTCAAACAGCAGGCAGAGGACAGGACAAGTCTTGGAATCAAGCAAGGTCTCAACCTTCACTGCAAAATGGAGAAAATGCATACACGATGAAATTCTTGTGAATCTGATATAAAATAACCCTTCTGAAGGTACTTTGTAAACTTTGCTTTTCCTAGTATTGATTTTTTTTTAATACCATACTGCTTTATAAATTCTTCTTTGCAGGCAACTCAAAAACAAACAAGGGATGGAAGCCCAGGGGCAGGAAATTGTGCTGCATTGTTGCTTCTGAAGGAGCCTGACACCGCTGTGCAAACACAGGAGCAGAATCCATTCCCATGGACATTCTTATCGCACCTGTTAAGGATTCTGAAGATGTGAGATCTGTTGAAGAGCTGGGGTTAACAGTTTTTTTTCTGAAATGTGTCTCTTTTGAAAGTTTTGGATTTCCGTTTCATGTTATCCTTCCCAAGACCAACTAAAACAGCCTTTCTTTCTCTACCCAAGCCCCAGATGAAACAACCAATGTCATTTAGTATTGGATTTGGGGGAAATGATCAAAGAATGAAGCCATAATCTAACAGTTGTAACTATGCCATCTATAATGACATGGTGTTTTTCAACTATTATCTTTAGGCACTGAGGAGTGAGGGAACCCTCATTTTCAAAGAATGAAGGTAAAGCGATTGAACAGCGACTGACTATTATAGGCGTTTCACAAAACAGCCGAGTGAACAAATTGGCAGTGCTAAGATTCCAACCCAACTACAAAAACCAACAGTTACTCACAGAACACAGAAATCCTTTTGGAAAGTGAAATTTGAATACTAGAGTTAAAATTCAAAGTGGACAAGCTTCATTCCTAAAGATATTATGAGGATTTCCTTTTTAAGTGGCACATTCCTGGACAGTTGTCAGAAGTGGCGACTGTACCAGGGGTCAGCCGGGAGGCGCAGCCTTTACTTACCTTAGGCCCCACAACTGGCTACATTCAAGCGTCCATGAAAATTTTTTTCCCATACGTATGAGAACAGAACGGAGATGCCATGCTGGTGTGAGCTTGGAATTAAAAAGGAGTTGTTAAAACTCTACTGTGTTTAACTGACTACACTGGCATTAATAACTAACCTGAGGGAAAATTCTACTGTCTTTAGCTGGCCACAATGATATTAATAACTAACCTGAGGGAAAATTCCACTGTCTTTAACTGACTACAATGGTATTAATAACTAACCTGAGGGAAGATTCCACTGTCTTTAACTGACTACAATGATATTAATAACTAACCTGAGGGAAAATTCCAGTGTCTTTAACTGACTACAATGGTATTAATAACTAACCCGAGGGAAGTTGGTGGCAGTGATGTGTTCTCTGGGTGGAGCTGAATGGAAAAAAGAACTATTTGATAAAGGTAAGATAAGCTAATTGTCCCCAGGGAAACTAAGATCCTATTTTAAGATTTAAAAATATTTATATCTTGCATAATTTTGACTATACAAATCTAGCATACATTTAAGACTAAATTATTAATTGATCCCTTTATAATCTCATTGTATAAAAATCATTTAGCACGAAGTATTTTATTCCCTGTTTTCCTTTTCACGCTGTTTATCATTGCTGTATTCTGAGATCCTGTTCATTTTTTCCACTACTTAAAAAAACTATGTTTTCTTGTCTATTTTCCTCTGTATCTGACTTCCTCCTCCTTACTCTATCTTAAAAGTCCTTTTTGGTGTCAGCTGAGGTCTTGAGTGATGGCTGTTGCCTAACCACCTCATCAAATACAAGCACTGTGTTGAGTCATTTAAGGGGAGCAGATATAGGGAATCCAGAGAAAAGAATCAGGATTTTAATGAGATAATTTAATAGGTAGCTTCAGCCAAACTACATATAACCATCTCCATAAAAACCAAGAAAGTCTATTATCAGTTTTATAATTTTTAAAATTTGCATTTATACTGTCTGTTCGTGTCTATATGTGGTGTGTGATTAACTCTTAATAACTGTATGAATGTGCACCCACACTGTAACCATAATTAGGTATACTGATATACCTTAGTCAGTTTTGAAAGAACAAGGCAAGTGTAAAAAGCAGCAATGGTTGTTTTATAAATCATTAGAAAAACAAGATGAAGTTGAACAAGAGTCAAGTCAGATTTGTCGGGAACATTTATTGCTGCCAGTCAAGATTAATGAAGTATATAGATCGCCTTTGCTGAAGATGAGCCAAGGGAAGCACTGATGGGCCTTAATCACTGAGCTGTCGCAGTCAGGCTGGTGGGAGGCCATTGTCCCTTTCTCTGGGACGTCTTGTGGGAGCGCCTGCTCCCCAGTGACTAGCTTTGCTGCACGGTTTGAAGCCGCTTCATTTTTGTTTTTTGCCTTCGAGCAGTTCTCAGTTTTTTAGTTTTTAAGAAATTATCCTCTAACTGGTATAGAAAGTCTTCAATTCGTCCAACCTAGAAGAAACAGATACAACAAGGTTGGTTGTTGTTTTCCCGGGTTTTGTATGTGTAGGAAAATGGTGAGGTATTTAAAATTAAACGGCACATGTAGGTCCATGTTGGAACAGAACGGGTAGAGACAGAAAGGATGAAATTTAAAAGGCTCCTTCTGTTTCCATTTCAGGTCCCTCTGTTTTAGGAACATGAAGCAGGCCTGTGGGAGTTTGCTTTACCACTCAGTCCTCCCTACTGGGCATGAGAATCGCTCACTGCCTTTAATGGTCGGTAATACCAGGGATTTCAAAAAGAAGTGCATGGTGAAAAATTAATCATTTATCCAAAAGAATGAACAAAAGAAATTCACTTCCCTGAAGTCAGAGATTCCATTATTTGTATATCCCAGGGAGAAAAATGAATATTCCACACTGTCTTAATAAGAACTATTTATTTTAAATCAACAGCAAATTTTTAAAAAATATATTTTTTAAAAAATGCTACACTCCAAGAAGTAAGATAAAATAATGAATACAAATCAATAATTCTTAAGAATAAAGTATTAGTTTTTCTCCCCAAAAAACTAATTATTCGGTGACAGTTGAATGTATTATATAATTTGCCAGAAAGAACTGTAGAAGAAAACAATTTACATATGTGCTGAGTTGGGTTCTCATGAAAGTCTGTAGGTGTAACAATTCATACTTAACCCTGACTGCTGAGACCTACTTATTACACTAGCTTAAAGTCATTCAAGGAAGAGTCCATTGTCATAAAGTTAGCTCAGGGCGCATGAACATATCATCTCCTTAAGATAAAAGGCACTTACAACTTCAATTTTTCAATTTTGAGTTCTACATTTAAATCCCTTGATTTATCATTCACTGTAATATCAAAAAGATAATTCACGTCGTCAAAAGAGAATAATAAATGGTAGCACTCATCTATATGTTATTCTTAGGCCTTATATCACCCAGCTGACGTAAACTGTTCATTGGTCTTTTTCTAAAGAAAATAAGGTAAATTATGCAAACACTGTGTTTTGAAATTTTAAAATTATTGTAGGTAAATTTCTTCAAAGGCACCTTGTTGAATATGATGTCTGATCATTGCAGCAATCATCAAAATAATGTGACAGATTATTTCTACATCTTATCATGAAGTCAATGCATTATTCTATGTGTTCCACATATTTATATGCAACTTACACCAAAATCATAAGTAAAAAATTAACATAGAGCACAATCAAAGCAAACATAATGGATGGCACTTTACTGTTATTTCAATAGTTGAGTTGATGGCTCGTGTTATCTGCATTGATAATTTATTTATCTATTTATTTATTTTTAATGTTTTTTACAATCCTCACTGAGGATATGTTTACTGACCTTAGAGAGAGAAGAAGGGAGAAAGGGAGGGAGGGGGAGAGAGAAAGAGAGGGAGACAGGAAAAGAGAGAGATTGCAATTAGCCTAAATACAATTTAAAATTACAACCTTAAACAACAAAAAAGCTTTCTTCAATGATACAGAAAAATAATTGTTTTAAACTATCCATTTTGTGGCTGTTGTCTTTTATTTCTTTAATTGTGTTGCTGGAACAGAGAGTGCTGTCTATTTAGGCTGTGAGGTCTAGGGTCTCACCTGGATGTGTTCACCTCCTACCTGGTCTGTCCACATGCTGATGTTTCAACCCGTGCTCCTAATGATACTGGACCAATCCTTTAACAATGTAATCTCAATCACATTGTTCTGTTGCTTAAACTAAGTAGATCCTCAAACCCTAAAATGGCTTGTAAGACCATGGACAGTCTGGTTCATTTGTGTCACTCCACCTGCCTCAGCCACGTGGTACATCTCAGTTATTTGAGCACAGCTGTGCAGCATTCTCCACATCCTTGGGCCACCTAGTGCAACGCCCTCTGATGGAATACTCCCATCCAAACCCTTACATATTCTTTACATTTCAAGTTCAACATCAGTGCCTCAGGGAAGTCTTTCTGGATAGCCCAGACCAGATTGGGCCTCTCAGTAACATATTTCCATAGCAACCCATTCATTTCTTTGCATATTATAATTTTTCTTAATTATTGATAATGATTTATGTAACATTTGTCTTCCCAACTGGTCTTTAATCTCCATAAGGCAGGATCCAGGTCCATGTTGTCAACTATTCCCAGCACCTAAAATGTAGTATACCTTCATTAATCATCCTATCTAATAATAGAGCTGAAGGCATTCAGAAACCAATGTATCTTTCCTAAGTGATCTTGGAATGGAACATATCAGAAGGCTATCTTTTCTCTTACAGGTGAAATAATCACTGCTTCCATATGCCATCATCATTCTATTAGCTTGGTTGAGCTTTGAGACCCTTGAGGCAAGGTGATAACAGGGTGTGGTCTCTGTACTTGAAACAGCCAGGGAAAGAAAGGGCACTGAATAAGGAATAGGAGTGTTGAGTCCTGTTCTTAGCTGGGCATATAACCCTGATCTATGGCCCCGTAGAAGTCATTTGGCCTTTCTGAGCTTCAGAAAGCTTTCACCAAAGTTTGGTGAGGAAAGGGTTAGCCTAGTAATTTCCAAGGGCACACCAAGCTAAAAAATTCCATGATTTGTATTCATAGATCAGTTAGTCCAGTCTTAAGGCGAGCCCTCACATTTTTCAATCCAGAGGCTATTCTTTCAGAGGATACCATTAGATGAATGACCCAATATGCAGGAGAGTAACTTAATTTTAGATTCTGTACTTACTGAAGTGTAGGAGAGCTCCAACATGTTTTTAGTAAAGCTGGTTCTTTATTTTCTTTTTTTAAGTCAAAGAAAGAAAAATGCTGGTTGAAGAGAAAATAGATTCATATAACCAAGAGGAGCAGATTGCAAATGATAGAAGCTTCTATAAAGCCCTTAGGGATATAAAACACAAAGAAATATGTAAGCATGTAAGGAAGAAAATGAGCCAGTTTTTGGAGCAGAGGCCCTATCAGACTTTCCTTTTGGTACGGAATCTATGGTACTTGCTTAACACTATCAGGTAGTCTACTTGGTCATTCTGGGTCTATTTTTTCCCATTTGCAAAATGGACAGATACCATTTTCTGGTGAATCTATATAGGCCACTGTTGATTTGGCATTACAGAGATGTGGTCAGCTGACCAAAAGAGCTTGCGGAAAACTTGGGGATGTCAGATCAAGGGAAACTAATGGTTTCAGTAGGAGACTGGATTCTCTCATATTGTTTGGCTATCAGCTATATTCCACATCAGAAAGTAAGGAAACTGTTATCAGCTAGTTCCTCAGGACCTTTCCATTCTTATATACAAAAGTCTGTCAGTCATGATTTACTGTAAATTCAAAAAGTTCAGAACAAAGATGGCTACAAAACTCAAAAAGAGAAGACAGCCTAAGAACACAGGAAGTCTCAAAATTGTAACAGTACAAAGACAATATCAATTAGGAAGAAATGTAGAGGCAATTAAATAGACCAATGTTATAGGGAAATTTCTTAATTTTCTAAAAATTTTCTGAAAGCCCAGATTTCAAAGGATGTACATTCATCTTCTCATACAAATATTTATGAGTATCTACTATGTATTTGTCACTGTACTAGGATGAACAAAATATCAACATGTGTGTTTATGAAGAACTTGTATTCATGTAGAATAGGCAGTTAGTGACACATTACTACAATAAAGCCTAACTGTTTACATAAGAACTATGTATGAAGAGTTCTGTTAGGAGAAATGTCAGAACAGTGAATTCTGTCTGTAGGAGTAGGGAAGTGCATTGGAGGTCACAGGAGTCAGGTCTTTGCAAGGGTAAGAAGCACGTTCCAGACAGAGGAAACATCATCCAGACCAGCAAGGCGGTGAAAGAACCTGGGCTGTTTGACAGGGATAAGTCGCTTGTGGCACAGATGTAGGTAGGCAAGGGGACTAGGGATAGGGAATAGAGATGTGTAGAGGGAAATACAGACTGGGGTCAGCTTGTAAAAAGTTGAAAATATTTAGCTCATGGTTAGAAGGATAAATCTGGTGTCATTATGGGGAGTGAAATGCAGCAAGGGAACTAGAAGCAGGTGAATCAATTAGGAGGCCAGTGCAATAGGATATGAAAAACACAACCAGGGCAGGAGTCAAGGATTTAAGAGACATTTAGAAAGTAAGAACTATAGACAAGGAAAAATTCTGTGTTGGGATAAGAAGGCAGGCAGAGTTAGGAATGACTGTGAAGTTTCTAACTTGAGATGATGATCATATCTTAATGAAGCAAGAATACAAGTAGATGAATGGTTTCAGGGAAAAAGAATGAATTTGGTTAGTGACAAATGCAAAGTATAAAAAAGCCCACACAATCAGGAATGTGTTAAAAAAAATGGACCTATATGATAGCCTGGCCCTAGGGTAAAAGCCAGAATGACGTAAAAGTCCAAATTGAAAAGAAATAAAAAAAACCCATTGTTTTATAGTTTACCATGTAAGAAGCATTCTAGACCAGAGGGGAGAGGGGAGGGAATTTCAGAGGAAGGTGGGAGGGGTTTGCAGGAACAAGTATAAAGGACACATGGACAATAACAAGGGGGGGGTAGAGACGGGAGGGAGGTGGGGAGGACTGGGGGAGTGGGCTGCGATGGGGGTAAAGGGCAGAAAACTGTACTTGAACAACAATTAAAATTTAAAAAAAGAGAAGCATTCTAGAAGTTGAAAAGTACTAAGAAAACAAAGAGAAGAAGAATTTTTTCTGTTATTTAGGACCAAAAAGGGGTCATGGGCAGAGTTCTGGCCTACTGTTGAAGTCAGGTATATCTGGGTTGAAATCCCAGCTCTGGTACTTTCTTGGCTTGTGACTTGGGACAAACTTATTGAACTCCCTGGAACCGGAGTTTCCTTATCTATCAATAGTTCCACAGGGTCCTAGTCAGATTAAAGTAAACAATTACATGTCATGTTTGCATAGGTCTGAATTGTTATTATTAAGTAATAGTATTAATTCTAGAATCTGAAAGTATATACCCCATATATGGGAAATAACATAAATAAATGAAAAAATTCATAGGTAAGTGACATAAAACAAAAAACTAAGCAATTTTATCTACTAATCACTGTGGTTTTGGCTTCTCCTTAGTCGGGGTGCTGTCTCCATAACTGTGCCAAGTGTAGGTGTTTGACATACATTAAAGTCTTATAATTAGATTTCAAATTTCTGCTATAGAAAGGCAGAATTAGGAGGGGTCAGAGAAGGGAGGGGAGAGATATAAGTTTCTGATAGTACTTCTTAGCCACAAGTTCAATAGAAATCAACAGTATTACCTGGTTACCTCCCCCCAAACTGATCTGAGCATAGACAACAGTGTTTAAAATGTGTCTGCCTCGAAGGAGACAATGGTTTTCCTCTTCCCCACTCCGGTCATGTCACAACTGGGTGATCACGCTCAGTTTGGGAGGTGCCCAGGCTCTCAATGGTAAATTGCATGAAAGAAGGTTGAAGGATCTGGAAGTGTTTCACATGGAAAAGAGAAATATAACAGACGTCTGTGGTGTCCATAGTGGTGCCAAAGTCATGAGGAAGAGGCGATGGGTTTGTGTCGGCGAACACACTGGAAAGAGAGTGCTCTCGAGAGTTAGAGGGTGCGTGTGATTCTCAAGTCTTCCCCTAGTCATGTGACTTCAGCTCTGAATTTTAATTTTCACATTCCTAGTGTAAACAAAAATTAATAATAATAAAAATAGTGTTACAGGGTTTTTGTGAGGATTTAATGGCTTGATGTCTGTGCAAAGCTCTTCATAGTTGGCTAATCTCTCTACAAAGATAGTAGTACATTTTGTTATGCCTTGTGATTTCTCAATAACACCTGGTCGAATCAATGAATGTTAAATGATTAGTCCAATGATTGAAAAACTAGATATATATGAATGTTAAGTATAACTGCCTTTCACAACTGTATAAATATGGAATGGACTTCAGGGTGAGGTATGGCGATCCCCATCACCAGAAATTGGAAATCAAACATTTAGGCGACTCTTTTGGGGTGCGTGAAGTATTCATGAGTCATATGTGAGCTGGAGATTGGACTGAATAAACTTTTAAAATCCGTTCTGTTTTTGAAGTACTAACTTTATGATGCTGCTTAGGCCTGGATTCACTCTATGGAAATGTGCTCAGTGGAAGGAAGACTCAATGTGATGTGCCTCGTACCACAAGGAGACGCAGCACTGGGAAAAAGGAGAGGGGTCCAGCCACCTCTGTTGTGACTTTCTCTAAAATGAAAGGCACTGAGCTGGTTAATATAAACATCCATAGGTACCTATAAGACCTATATATTGTTCTTCAGATGTACCAGGATTTTATCTTGCATCCAAAGGGTCGCTATGATGGATCAGCTTAACACCAGAAGGTAGTTCACAGCATCCTTTCTTTCTCATCCTATAATTGCATCAGATTATTTACTGGTACTAAAGTATTTTTCAGTTAATGATTTTATTTTTTCTCAGGATATCAAAATTTAGGATTTTCTACTGGATTCCGGGATAAAATCCAACATTGTTACAGATTAAAATAGCATTTTTCCCCACAACCACTTCATAGTCACTTTGGTATGGGCATGCTAAAATGTGCTTGAACATTTTCTCCAATACCCTTTACTATGAAATGGGTTTCTATCTTACATATTCAGCATAGTCTTCGGTGTGGGTGGAAAGCGTGGGGATGTCTCAGGGTCAGGTGACCCTCTGCGCACTTGAGAGCTTTCTTGTGAAGGTGGATTGCTACTAGCTTCGTCTGTACATGGATCCAACTTATTTGCATTTGGTAATTGAAGGCAGGTGAGCCAGGTGAAAGCAACTTTGATTATTGTGTGCAGCCTGGCCATGACACCAAAGGCATTGCTAAGCAAGAAACTGCATTTCAGGGCCACAGAGAATTAGGAATGGGACAAACTAAGGAAACAAATGACAAGAAGCTCAACGTGAGCAAAGCTGGTGAGACATGATCACAATAAGGGGCAGCACGGCCTAATAGAACTTTGAGAGGGTGTCATTCCAATGGGGCAGATGAGAAAGAGTCTCTGTAAAGATTCAGGTGGCCTTTTTCCTTTTGAAGTCATTTAAAATCAAACATTACCTGTCTGATAACTTAAATTGTATTTCCTCCCAGATTCATAAGTTGAACACTTAACTCCCAGTATTTCAGAATGGGCTGTTTAAAGAGGTAATCAATTTAAAATGAGGTCGTTGGCACGGGCCCTAATCCAAAATGCTGATGTCCTTATAGAGAAGGGTGCTTCGGACACAGGCACACACAGGGTGAATGCCATGTAAAGATGAAAGGGGAGATGAGGGTGACACTTCTACAGGCCAAGGTACCGTAACCAGAAGCCATGGGGGAGGTGCGGGACTGATTTTCCTGATTTTCCCCGATGACGCCTGGGTCTCAGGTTTCCAGCCTCCGGAACTGTGAGACAATGAACTGTTCCAATCACTTCGTTTCCCCAGCAAACTATTGTCACCACTAAGCCATAAAATAAAAGGAAACTCAATTAAGTTATAATTTTCCCCTGAAACGTGACTTCGATGCTTTCTGGAATTCACCTCTCCTGCTGTCTGATGTGTACTACTGGGTCGGTGCCCCCTGCTCAGGCGAAAGCACGTACCTCCGGAGGCAGGGTGGTTTCTTTCCAATAACAGCAGTGAGAGGAAGTTAATCTCAAACACACGAGTACTGGCAGATAATACTGAGAAGAAAGACGCTAAGCTTGAATCGGTTCTCCCTCTTGGATTTGATCTAGTCTGGATCAAGGAGAGGGCATTAGGCATGTTTATAGGGCTTTGTTTGCACGTGTTCAGTCTCAGGAATTGGCTGCTCGAAGGGTTTTTTTTTTCTTCTTAGTAAAGCTTTTAAAAGTGTCTCTTAAGGAAGAAACAAGGAGATGGAATAGGCATCGGATTCTTCAGGAATAAATATCAGGTTCCTATAACTGCTGTGGTGGTTACAGAATGAGAACGTGTTCCCAGCGATCAGCAGTGTGGACCAAGACCCTCTCGGCAAAACCGACGTTTCACTCTGCCACAGTGGATTTGATAATGTTGGTTTGTTTGCTCTGTTCCAGTTTAGTTTCCAGACCAAATGCTTTTAAATATTTATCATCTGAAATGGTTTGAATGTTAATTTTAATTAGAATTACAATTGTTTTCAAATAGGCTTGAAATTAATTTCCAAAGTAAAGTCAGTTTTTGAAACGAAGTTGTTTCTGCTCTTATAATATAGTATTTTTCTTTAGTTTTTGGCTACCGTTCAGACAGACAAACAAGCCCTATACATTATTCCTTTTCATTTAGAGAATTTGGTATGCTATTCAGTGTTTTAGTCATGAAGGAACAAGATAAAATCTGAGGCACCTATTACCAAGATGTTACCAAATGACCAAAAGACATGCTTCTCAACTGTATTACCAACTCTTAATTGAAAATGTCCCTAATGATACCACTCTTCATTAAGTTCAGTGTAGAGTTAAAGAACATTACAAAGCCTTGCTATCACTTTGTCCAGGAAAACTTGTATCATAGAGCTCACCTTTAACAGGAACCTAATCAACAAAACAAACAAATAAGCAAAATATAACCCAAGACACTGAAATAGAGAACAGGCTGACAGTGACCAGAGGGGAGAGGGGAGGGAATTTCAGGGGAAAAGGGGAAGGGTTTGCAGGAACAAGTATAAAGGACACATGGACAAAAACAAGGCGGGAGAACGTGGAAGTGGGAGGGAGGTGCGGAGGGCTGGGGCAGGTGGGCTGGGATGGGAGTAAAAGGCAGAAAACTGTACTTGAACAACAACTAAAAGAAAATAATTAAAAAATAAAACTTTAATTTTCAACATTTAATGGTACAGATTGTTTGAAGGTTTGAATATATTTTTTAACTTTTTATTTTGACATAATTGTAGATTCCCATGCATCAGCAAGTAGTAGTAGAGAAAGACTCTTTATACTTCTTTTGTAGTTTGCCCCAGTGATAACATTTTGCAAAATGGCAGCAGAACATCATGGTCAGGAAGTTCACTCAAAATACAAGACAGTTCCATTACCAGGAAGATCTCTCATGTTGCACTTTTATGGCTACATCCATTTTCCTCCCGGCCCTACCCTCTCTAACTCCTGGCAAGCACTAATCTCTTCCATTTCTATATTTGTCATTTTAAGAAGGTTATATCAATGAAATCATGTAGCATTGGCTGGTGTGGCTCATTTGTTTGGAGTGCTGCCCCTATAACTAAAAGGTTATGGGTTCTATTTCCAGTTAGGGAACATCCTAGGTTGTGGGTTGGGTCCTCAGTCGGTCCCAAGGTGTGCCACAACCAGTCAGGGCACATACCGGAGGTAACCCATGGATGCTTCTCTCTCACTTCGATGCTTCTCTCCCTTTCTCCCTTCCTCTCTCTCTAATAGCAATGGAAAAATATCCTTGGGTGAGGATAGAAATATAAAAAATGAAATTATGTAGTCCATAACTTCATGCTTCTCTGGAGAATCGTTCAGGTTGTTGCACGTACCAATAGTTTGCTCCTATATATTGGTTAGCAATATTCCATGGTATGGATGAACCACAGTTTCACTATTGGCCCTTTGAAGGATATCTACGTTACCTCCAGGGTTTGGCTATGCGAATTAAGTTGCTATAAACATTTGTGTATAGATCTTTCTGTGTGAACATAAGACTTCCTAGGGATGCATGCCTAGGAGTGTAAATGCTAGGCCCCATGAGAGTTGCATATTTAGTCTTTCTTTTATGGTTTAAGCAACAATGAATATTTATTTCCTACAATTTCTGAGTGCTATGAATTTGGGAATGGTTTACTCAGGTGAGTCTGGCTCCATCTCCCCTGAAGCTGCAGTGAGCATGTGAGCCCAGACATCAGGCATCTGGAAGCTTCTGTCCACTTCCGGGAGGCCCACATGGCTGGCTGATGGATGCTGGCTGCTCCCTAGGGCTGCTGGAGTGTCCTCACAGCATGCAAGGTGAATCTCCCTTTGTTTTGAGGGTATTTTTAAAAGTTATCATATGCTTTTCTACATTGGTTACACCACTTTCCATTTATACCAGCAATGTTTGAGTGGTCCAATTTCTCTGTGTGCTCATCAGTGTTTAGTGTTGCCACTGTTTTTTATGCTAGCCATTTTGATAAGTGTGTAGTGACTTATCTCATTACGGTTTTAATTTGTATGATTTCTATTATTTTAAATTTGCTAAGGTGTGTGTTATGGCATGTTTTAAGGTGTGTCTGGTCTTGGTAAATGAGCAATAGTAATAGCAATGATGTATTTGATTGTGCATGCTTACACATATGGTGAAATGAATGACTACAATAATAGAAGGGCTGGAAAAAGAAATTCTGATTATTTTGTTAATATGAAGTATTCATACCACCTATGTAGTTGTATAGTGTTATTTGAAAGTGGACAGGGATTAGTTATAAATGCATATTACAAAGTTTGGAGCAACCACTAAAAAAAGTAAAATAGAAGTATAGCTGATAATGTTAAGAAAGTAGAGAAAATGAAATCACATGATATAATCAGTTAAACTTCAAAATGCAGAAGAAGAGTGGAAGACTGTTTATGTCTTTGTTAACATTTGGTAAGGAGAGTACAGGGTGCTGGTGGTGACATGCAGCTCCACAGAAGACTGCAAGGGAGATTAGAATAGAGACGTTTACCAGTCATAGGTCCTGGAGGAAGTACACAGCATCCTCTGCAGGGGCCACACAGGAGGTTAAGGAAGGCCACACAGGAGGACAAGCAGGGAGACAGACAGATCTGGGGCACATGCCTTTATCAGGGTCAATGGGTGGTGTTCGGATTGGGTAATATCAGGGTCCTACCATTAGCACACAGATTCTTTCCTCTGTCCCCTTCATTCTGCTGTTGAGCCCCTCCAGGGAGTTGTTTTTTTAAATGTTAGTGATGGTCTTTTTCAGTTCTAAAATTTCTATTTGGCTCTTATATAGTTTCTATTTCTTTTATTCCTTTGAGACTTATTTCTTTGCTGAGACTCTATTTTTTAATTTCTTTTAAGGTGTTTGTAAATTGTAATTGCTCATCAAAACATTTTTATGGTGCTTGTTTTAAAATACTTGTCAGAGACTTCTAATATCTCTAACATCTTGGTGTTAGCATCTATTATTGATTATTGTTCTTCACTCAGTTTGAGATCTTCCTGATCCTTGGTATGATGAGTGGGCTTTGACTGAAATTGTGGCATTTTGGGTCTTATGTTATGACATGTTGGATCTTATTTAGAACTTCTGGTTTAGTTGGATCTTTCCAATGTTGCTGTCACAGCGATGGGAGAGGCACTGCCAGGTAAGGATAGAAGTTTAGGTTCCCTACTTCTAGCCTCCATTGACAACTGAGCAAGGGGCTTCCCATTACTTCTGGGTGGGGGATGAGCATTCAGGCTCTTCAGTAGGTTTCCACTGATGCCTCACTAGCTGGGAGGGGGAGGAACCTCATCCCTGCTCCCGCGTGGCCTCCACTGACATAGTACTGAGGCGGATGTTCGTGGTAGTTGGCAGGTGGTGGAAATCCCGACTCTCTACTAGGACTCCTCTGACAATGCACTACCAGGGGGCAAAGGAAAGGGAGAGCCTCACTACCCAGTGGGGTCGGAAGTCCAGGCTCCTTATTTGGTCTTCTCTGACACCACCCTGTTAGGATGGGAGACTGGGATATCTCACTATAGTCTAGTAAGGGTAGAAGTCTAACTCCTCACTTGGCCTTGGCTGACCTGGGTTGGGGTTGGAAGGCAATTTTGTCTGTGGTGTGTGGCTGGAGTAGAAAGACTCCTGTCTAAGAGCTTACTGTCTTGCTAGGCTTTCCTTTTTCTTGTTTTTTGGCTAGAGAGAGCTAGAGAGAGGCTTTTGGGGGGGCTGTTTTGGTCTGCATGTGTTAGCACTTCTGGGTTAGCAGCTTCTGCAGCAAGTGCAGGATGTATGAGGCAAACAACGACGACAACAGCAACAACAAAAACCACTGAATCCACCACTACGTCATTCCTCAGGTCCCATGTCCCTAGGTTGTCTGCTTTTTTCATTCTACCTTTTTCAGTTGTGCTTAATGGGAGGAATAGGAAAAGCATGCTTAATCTATATTCCCAGAAGTGGAAATCTGCTATCATTGCTTTTTAAAAAACTATTTTTGAGCCCTATACCTCAGGAAGACATACTTTCATTTCTTGAATTAATTTCCCCAGCTGATTCTAAATATCTTTAACCATATGATGAAGTAAATTACTGTGAAGCTGAAGAGGTCCTCACTCCCATTAAGAGGACTTGGGAAGTTAAACGCTTCTCAAATTCCTTTGAATTCAATGAGAGAAGGGCCTGTTTCTCTAGGCTGGGATCTCTCTAACATAGGTCCACTGTCACCTTTTCACCACCCATCTCATGCTCCTCTTTTCTCCAGCACAAAGCCATTTTAGCAGAGTGCACGTAAGGTTTACACAGAGTTTTGACGATGCTAAGAGAAAAGGGTATGTTTGTGCTTAGCATTAGCATGGGTTTCAGATGATGGTCTTGTCCTCTCTACACGCACCATTTCAAGACAGTCATAATCAGAATAACAAATGACTCATACCTTCCTTTAGGGCTGCATGTAAGGGCACTTTCATTTTTGCCCTTTTCCGAAAGATGGAAGGTATAATGAGTGCACCGTACATGATTGAACGAGCTACAAGTCAGTTGCTCTGAACTCGGTATCAATCCCACTTTCAATATAGAATTGAAGATGTCCTACGGTTCATTTAGTTACCAAGTGGTAGAAGCTGTTATTCTGTTATTCTCCAGAATTATAAAAAATCACAAAACTTAATGTGTCAAATACATGCAATAAAATGCTGGGGCAGCAATCAAAGAAGACACTTCTGGTGTTTTAAAGAGTAAGTGTTAGAATGTACTGCACACTTACTCTGCAGTTCAAAATACAATCGAGATATATGCTCTCCTCCCTCACCACAGAATATTTCACTGAACTTCTGAAAGATGCATTTTGAAAAGCATATACAAAGAAAAGAATACTAATGGGTTTGGGGTTACATGAGCATTTTCCGTTTCTGTGTTAGTCGCCTCCCTATATTATCTCATTAGTGGGACGGGCAGAAGGAGATCATAGGAAGTAAAGGAGGTTAACAATGTGCTGCCCAATCCCAGCCTCCGGGGCTCTGTGATGTGAGGGTAAAGCTTGGAGGGGTTATGGCAATATGTACTTCTAAAATTGTGTTTTCCTTGGGACCCTGGTGCATTTCAGAATGCTAATTCAGATAACTCACCGGAGAGTGCCCCTCAGAGTGACATTAAGTCACTACAGGAGCAACTAGACATCCGAGCTGTTCTCTTGAAGTTCTGATGTCACAGGGAGAAGGAAAATGGTGAGCTGTCAAAGCTAGCCTAAACACGCTATGTCTACAAAGGGAGGGACGGTGAGGGAGGAGAGTAAGAGCAGCGTGTTCCAGGATCATAGCATGCGCCAAGGTTCAGATTTGGTCAAGTGGCTGCTGCAAAGCAGTCTGGGTAAGTCCTTGGCTGAGCCAATAAGCTGTGATCCAGGGAAAGACACAGGATGCCTGCTATATCCAAAGGCAGTCTCCTTGGTGTCTTATAGAGTCTGAGCTTGGGTTAGGCAACATTCTTTGTGCCAATAACCTTTAAGTAGCTGCATTTGGTTGAACTTAAGCATTCTAGCTAATGATTACGAACAGAGCCTTGGACCCAAATAATATGATTCAAAATCAAACCCTGTCAGTGCCAACTTGGGCTTGTTTCCCTTGTTAATTATGCAAATCTCTTTTTCCTCATATTTCAAAGGAGAGATAATATCTTCTTCCTAGGGTTATTGCAACATTAAACTAATAACTTGTTGAAATGCTTCACACATACTGAAAGATCAATAGTAATCACTGATAATATTTGTCATCCTCACATTATTAATTTAAATATTAATTTGAGATAAACTTTCCTATAGCTTGTTTCAATTGCAATTGCTACTCAAAAGTAAGCTTCAAATAGACTAGCATAATTTGATAATTTGTTGAGTAACAGTATATTATTAAGTACATGAGCACAGTGGGAATTAGCTTTGTCTGCCCCTTGATGAACTCCTTGTTAAAAATGGCAGAACTCTCCCTGACTGGTGTGGCTCAGTGAGTTGGGCATAGTCCCACAAACTGAGAGGTTGCCAGATCAATTCCTGGTCAGGTCATGTGCCTGGGTTGCTGGCCAGGTCCCTGGTTGGGGTGTGTGCTCAATGTTTCTCTCTTGCACAGATGTTTCTCTCCCTTTCTTTCTCCCTCTCATCCCCTCTCTCTAAAAGTAAATAAACAAATAAGTAAATAAATAAATAAATAAAGTCTTAAAAAATGGCAAAACTTTTGGATACAAATTCCTTAGATGAAGGCCATGCTAAGATTCAACTCTCACATAGAAATATCTCTGCTGCAGAAATTTCCTGCCATTTCCTCAGAGTTTTAGAAGACAATACTTTCAACCACTGAAATATATAGAATAGGTATTCCAAGCATTGGGGAAATGGCCAAGCACAGGTAGAAAGTGAGCAAATGGAGTTATTGAAGATGTTTCACAAATTAACCACACAATTTTCCCTTTAAGTCAGAGGAGAAAGATGCCGTTGGGTTTAAATGACAGTTAAAATGTGCCATTAAGGTTTGGGGTATGTCACGGCGGCTGGGGGAGATGGCCATAACCAAGTCTTTCGGCCTTTTGCACTTCCCAGGCTGGACCTGGCTTTGCTGTGGGTAACATTTGAGGGCCGTCTTCCCCCCAGGTCCGACTGCCCCAGGACTCAGCCTGTGACCACAGTAAGAGGTTTGTCTGGGTTTTGGTGGAGGCCCCTCCACTGCAGCTGCTGGCCTGGACGCCTACTGGCACAGACTCATTTACCCAGGAAGCACAGGGATTTATATGTTTTCTGTACCTGGCCTCTTTATCCCCTGGGACTTTGCCTCCCTCCTTGTCTCTCAGAGCTTTTCCCTGCCTTGCCCCCAGCACGGTCAGCAGTAAGAGCACTTAGGTTGCTCTCCACGGTTTGCATTACATGTGGACAGAACTGCTTAGCAGTGCTCAGAGCACACGCTGTTAAGGAATTTGGGAGTATGCTAATGCGGAAGCCCATAACCAGAGGCTGAGAAGATTCATAATCAAATTGCAATAAATCTACAGAGACCCTTTATAGAACAAGACACAGAGGAAAAACCTGATTGCTGGAAGAACTGCTTTGCAAATGAGTGGTACGGCTGTTGCATCTTTGAAAAGAGGGCAGTGCTTTCAGAGAGACACAACCGCCTGTTCTAACCACATGTTAGTCAGCTCGAACGACGGCCAGTGAATGATAGTGTCGTGTGTGCTGTCTCTCTCAGAAGGGTTTCTGGAAGGATGCAGGTTTGAATGCTGATGTGGAAAGTAAATATAATGTTCCAATTTGCTCTTCCCTCTCCCTTCTCAACCAACTGCCCCTGGCCCAGCTCCCAGATTTGTATTCTCCCTGCTTGCTTTGCCTTACATCAGCCTTGAACAGAACAGAGTTGCTAAGTGACATACGATTCTCACCCATTTTCATCCTAAAAAACCAAATTAGTATATCAATGAATGCCATTTCTGTATGATGACAAGTATAATTTATAAGTTAAGATTTCAAGATGAAAAAGGAACATAAAAAGCTAAATAATTTTGAATAAGTTCATATGGATGATTTAAAGATATCCACCTATACTATACTAGTTGCATTCATTGAAGATTATGATGTACTATGTTGTATTGTAACAGCTAATGAAATTTCAAAGTAGTGTTACTTTTCATGAAAATTCACAGGACCATGATTATATGCTGGAGTATTTCTCTCATTACTTTCAAAATAACACTTTCATTTCTCTCATTTAGTCTTACATCAGTGATCCAGAGGCATATCAGAATTAAAAAAAACTTCGTGATACCAGATTAAATTCTGATCATCTCAGTCCAAAAATGTAGACTTTGTGAGTGAAGAGCAAGTAACTTTTCTCAGTTGCACCAGAGTGTTGCTTAACTGTTTCTCTGGTGAGAAGAAATAGGAATGTTCCAACTTAACAGTTGGTGCATTTTTTAAAAGAATTTTCTTCCTAGAGACTCCTTTTTCTATTTATCTTCAGGCTATTTTTATAAAGCTTCAATGGGCCTTAGGATTCAATGCCAAGAAACACAAAATCATAGACTCTGAAGGTGGTAAGGATGTGAACACATTATGTTTCTTCGAAGGTCGTGACTTGCCTAAGGTCCCATGAATGGGAGCTGAATTAATGGTCCAAGACTTGGAAATTTAGGCTTCAGATTCTTTATGGTTATAGATGGAAAAGTGAGGAACAGAACAGGAGGATCCTTTATAGGTGGATTACAAAGGTATACTGAACCAAAAATTTCTTAGTGGCATTTTTGGCTCAGATTAAAAGAACGTTACATTGAGAATTGAAGACATACAAGCTGGCCAAATTTATGGCTAAATTCCACTTTGGTTGGAGGTTACTGTAATTTCCCATTGGCCTCACACCTGAATGCTCAGCTATACACAAAACAGGAATTTTCAGGCAGTACAAAATGTGGGCTTCTGTCAAGAAAGAGCTTAGGTTCTAGGTCTAGATCAAGTCCTGGTTCTACCGCTTGCTGGCTGTGTGACTTTAGACAAACTGCTCAACTTCTCTGTTTAATAAATTATACATTTTACCTCATGTGAGGATTAGTGAGTTGCCACATCAGTAAAGATTAACTCTTATTCTTTCATTTTGATAGTCTGGCTTTCAAAAAAATGAATTCATTCACAGCTAGAATTTCTAGTTCCATACCTTTATTTATGGATGAGAAAGCTGAGGCCCAGAGAAAGGAAGTGGCTTCTAAGCTACTTGCGACAGGCCGGGTCTCCAAACCGCTAGTTCAGGGTGCTTTTTAACCGTACTAGCCTCCTTCTGTGTAAACCTTTGTTCTTCTAGATAGACCCAGACTGACCACTTTGCATGCCCATTGCCACCACCTAGGTTCAAGTTTCAAGCCATCCAACCATGAGTTCAAGCCATCATAATCACTCTCCTGTATCACTGTAAGAACCTACCTACTAGTCTTCCTGATTCTACACTTGTCCCCTTCAATCTACTTTCAGCTCAGCAGCCTAGAGTGTTTTCTTATTTGACAAAGCATTATGTCCTCTGCTCTCTGGCTTCATTTCCCATTACTCTTACTCATTCCGCTCTACCCTCCCTGCAGTTCCTTGCACATGCCAGGCATGTCCAGTCTCTGGGTTTTGCGTTTGCTGTTTCATTGACTTGGAATGATTTTCACCAGGTTATTTGCAAGGTCTGCAATTCTTTCAGATGTTTCTCCGCACTTCACCCCAGTGAGTCCTGTCCTGACTATGCTACTGTAGTTGCGATCACCTGGCACTTCCCATTTTCTTTTCCTGCCTCCTCCACCCAGCACATTTATTACTTATGACACATTGCAGATTTTCTAGGTAGTGTATTCCCTACTTTTATCTGGGAGACTGCAAACATCATGAGGGCATTGCTTATAATAATGTCTGACCCAGAGGAGGTGCTGGGTAAATGTTTGATGAATGCATGAATGAGCTGCGTTAACAGGACTTATGAACTATTCAAGGGGGTGTTTCTCAGGGATTCTTGCTATAAACTAAAACAAAGCAAAGCGTGATAAAGAGTCCTGCTGTGGTATGGGACTTGCCAGTACAAGAAAATTTACCTGTTTCTTTTGACACAACCTGCTTATTTTTGTATAGGCTTAGCTAAACCAACATATATATATATCTTTCTTGAGTTAATGACCAGAAAGAAAATAGTACTCTGTAAAGCCAAAGCAAAAGACAATATCCTAAAACTCTTTAAAGAATGTATTTTAGTTCTAGTAGATGAGGAAAAAACAATTATCTCATACTTTTTTCTGGGCTCTTAGTAAAATCTCACAGAAAAAAAATAAAGACAGCAGGTCAGTGCTCATGAATCAGATTTCATCTTGATAGGTTTTTTATAGACCTATAACAAAGTGGAGCTCTGAAAACTGTGAGAGGTAATGGGGATTCTGACAGTCCCTATAACTATGTGGAACTAGGAGGCGCTGCTATAATTCTGCTGCTTCTGATGAAAATTTCACGTGTTTTCATTAGGTGCAACAGCTGTTTCCATTACAGATAACAGATCTCAGAGGTGGCGATGCTGATATTAACTTCTAGTGGGCTCGAAACACAGTGTAGCTTGCACAATTAGTTTTTTTTTAAATTATTTTTTTCTGCACATGCAAATTAACTCTGTAGCAATTAAAGAAAATTACTTACTTGCTACCGGAATTGTCTGAAAGTGATAGGATCATCCATTGTAGAGTCACATTAACCAAATTAAAAGCCCTTGAGAAAAATTTGGCACCCTGTTCCTTTGCATTCACATCTTCCTAAAGATCTCTCAGGAGTTTCCATTTAGAAAGCTAGGATCATTACTAGGGCTTTTAATTTGGAAGGATTGGCTGCTCATCAGTCAGTTTTTCTAGACACCTAGTGGTCGGGTGGTGTGGCTCTGCAGTGTTCAATCTCAGTGGCCTTGACTATCTTCTAGACTTCTTGCTTGCAAATATTCTTGCTCAGACAATCATGGCTTTGCTGCTGGAGCTTGTCTCCCAGACAGAAACTATCATTTCAGTCTCTCACTGAATGTACATACCCTCCTCCATAGAGAAGTGCAATCTATTCCTCCAACCCCGTGACCCTTGGCTGGCATGTGATTGCTTTGACCAATATTTTTGATGGAAATTGCTCTGCCATTTCTGGGTCTCGCCCTTAGGAGGACTGGCCAATGGTTTCTATTTTCTTTGTCTTGAAATATTTCTTTTTAGAACTCAGTGTTAGTCCCATAGGCCACATAAAGGCTCTCAGGAATAATGTCAACTGTCTGCCACATGAGTGAGCCATTCTAGAGTCCAGTCCATTGTAGCTTTCAAATGACTCCGTGTGATTGAAACCATCTGGTTCAATGCATGAGAGACACTAAACAGGAACCGCCTGGCTGAGTCTGGTCAATCAGCAGATCCATGAGAGAGTAGTAAATTGTTATGGTCTTTGTGGTGACTACTCAACTTGACCAAGAGGACATAGACAATATGCAAATGAACTGCATGAGCATGTGCAGTAAACTTTATTTACAAAAATAGGTGGATGGAACAATTTGGAACTGAGGGTTGGAGGTTGCCGATCTTTCTTCTATAAACAATTATTTTTGTAGCTGACAGACGTATTTGATTACATTGCTTGATTCTCATCAGAAATGGATTTGCTTTACCCCTAGCTCCAATCCCTCTTGCTATTTCTTCTCAGTCTCATTTGTAAAGTTCTCCTCTTAAGACAGAAATGTTGTCTGAAATCCTCTCTTCTCATTCCGTGTTCTTTCTCAGCCACGTCACCCACTCAAAGATTTCAGTTCGCACCATTTTGGCAATGACTAAGACATTTCCGTCTCTATTCATCTTTTACCCAGAACTCCAAGCCTCTGTATTCCTCTTGGACACCTCGCCAGCACTGTGAGTTCAGTGTACTTTTGTGCCAGTTATTAACTTATCATCTGTCAACTCCAAACCCATCCTTTGCAGTCAGTTCTTTGATCTTGGGGCTGGAACTCAGCAAACCCTGCTTCTATTTTGCTAGCTCTTAGTCTTTGTCCATGGGGCAATAGAAGGACACTGCAAATCCAAAGGAGGGGGGAGAGACTTGCTGCTTCCTGTCACTCGCAGCTGACTTCTGTCTGCTTGGGGTTCTTGCAAGCATCTCTTCAGCAAAGCTTCCTTCCTCCAGAAACATGTTCGTTTCTAGTTTCCAGAAGCAGTTCAATCTAATTTTTACACAATCTGCAGAATTACCTCCATTACCATTCCCTTCCCCCTTCCACTCCCTCCATCAGCACCAGTGGGTTAGTGCCCCCTCAGAAGTTAGAGTCTCAAACTTTCAGCTTTCCTCCAAGCTCAGCCATACTAGCACCAGCTAAGCAGCGCCTCCTAGTGGAAGGTCTTAGTGTTGGCCCAGTAGGGCCCCATTCTCCAAATTTGTTTTAGTAATCCCAACCTTTTCTCTTTGCTTTCTCAGCCCTAATGGGTAGTAGATGTTTCCTTTAATTACTTCTTTTGTGATAAATTATTGTTCTATTTTGCTTTTTCATTTATGTGGTTAACGATTTCATACCTAGTTAACCATTTTTTAATATTAAGTTCTCTTTCAAATATCTGGCATGGTTTCTGTCTCCCAACTGGATCCTCAAGTAGTTTAGATTCTCTGCCAAAAGCTGCTCCTCCAACAGTGTTTTTGTCCTTAGTAAATGGCAACAGCAAACCTCTCTCTATTCCCTGCCCAGTGGTTCAAGCCAAATAACATGGGCATCATTCTTAATTCTTTCTATTGTCTAAATTCCCACATGCAACCAGTGAGCTACAAGTCCTGTTGATTGGGCTTCCTGAATATTCCTTATATCGTCTGCTTTGCTCTGTTGCTACATCTTCCACTGTAGATCAGCCACCATGTTATAAGTGACTCCCCACGTTTCTGTAGCCCCTCAATCTGTTCTCCCGCTGAGGCCCTAGAGATGTATCAAATGCATTTTTCCAGTCACATACTTTCTGAAACATTCCAAATTCTTAACATAATTTACAAGTCCTTCTGTGAGTTAACGTCTGCCTCTATAATTCATTTTGAAATATGTTCCTTGTGCCTTTGTCAGTTTTTGAGAGTGCCATGCTTTCTTTGCGTTCTTGGTACAAATTGTTCCTTCTGTTTAGAAATCTCCTTTTTTTCCTGATAACAACTACATCGCCTTTGCATGTTGTATAAATATCACTTCTGGAATTTCTGACCTCCCAGGTCAAATTATATTCCCCTATTCATTTCTATAGATCATTGAACATCTACTCTTTCACTACAGTATTCATTAAACTTATAAGTAACTCTTTAATAACTGTCTTCTTTTCTAGATGGTAAGGCCCATACAGGCAGGGGCTGTGTTTGTCTTGCCCAGCACAATATCTTTGATAACTACTGTTTTCTCTGGCATAGTAAATATTCAACAAATTTGCTGAGTTCTGTTGCTTTCTGTTTTATGCATTCAGCATAAGGCCTCTGAATGATCTCAGAAGACACATTTCCTCAGATGCACCAGAATCCCTCTTGGCTGGCTGACTGCTACCTCTTAAAGTGAAAGCTTCTTTGGTTTGCTCCTCTCACATCTCCTGACACTGGTTCTCTTCGGGTTCTGATAGTGAATGGAGGAGACTGAGTGTAGGTTCTGATCAATCTATTGATTGGTCTTTATCTTTATTATGATATTATCTTTAGCTGAAATGGAGACTCGATGTTACTTGCTCCTATGTGGTCAGAGGGCCCTGTGGAATTACATAAGCTTCCTGAGTATAGGGGTCCAGGTGTATCTCGGAGCTGCTTCATTTAAACTGCAGTAGCCAGCGAAGAAATGTTCCTCTGCTTCCAACAGCCAGCATGGTATTCCTCCCCATAAGACATCAAAGTGCTGTAGTCTCTGTGCTTTATTGAAATATAGACATTTTTTCTTAAGTGATAAAAAATCGGGGAAAGAGTTGAGCAGTGAACTAAAATACTGATGGAAAGGCTTTTAAAAAACTAGAATAACCAATAATGAAGAAGCAGATAATAAAAATAGAATATGGAAATGAGCATGATAAGAAGACCCATAAAAGCATATGACTACAGTTTGCTGAAAAAGAAGCAGACCGGAGGGAATAGGTGAAAAAACCCATATTTGGTTTTGGTTACAGAGAGAGAGAGAGAGAACTGCATTTATTTTAAAAAGAAAACAAAGAATAAAACAGCCTGAAGAAGTTTCTTTTTATCTTCTAAACAGACATGACCCAAGATGGACATTTTCTTTGAGAGGAATATATCTTTCTCATTCAGTAGGAAGTTTTACCTTTTGGATTTTATTCCACACACGTTCTTTATCATTTCTTCTTCCTTCAAGGGTGTCCATAGCATCTGCCATTAGTGACTGCAGCTGTGGCACCAAGATAAAAATTATCAGTGTGGCATTCACACAGAAATAACTTCTCTGAACACACAGATTAAAACCTAATTAAAAAATCATTTGTACGCTGATGATTTTATTACTCATCTTTCCGGCAATGAACATTGCTACCTCGTCTTTGGTTCAGTCATTACAGAGTATTATTGCAGATATAAAGTATTGAAACAATGAAAAGATTCTTCTTGAAAATTTGTAGGAAACATATAGGTTTTAATGTAGTAAGTGTTGATGCTTTGTACAAACAGATTTGGGTTGTAAAGAATGAAGGCGGTAGTTAATTCTCTCAGGAAATGGCATGTAGAACATGAATGCATTTTAGTATTTGCTCCTGAGGCTAATGTATCATAACTTTAGGCATCATGCAAAAGCTTACCAGAGGACAATTCTAACATTGTGCTGTTTTATTGCCTCTTCAAGGAGCTGGTTCACTTAAATTCTTTTACTATTCTTTTCTTCTCTAAAACTTCAAAATAACCAAGTTGTCTTTGTAGGCTTCATTCAAAGGCAAATTTTCAAAATTCCACCCATTCCCCAAACTGCCGCACTCCAATCGGGAACAGTCCCCCGCACACACGCTGCCTAGGTAGCTGCAGGGCAGCGAGGCCGCAGGAAGCCACGTGACAGTCAAAGCTAAAAAAAGAAAGTTTGCTAAAAAAAGAATAAATGCCCGCTCATTGCACTGTGGCTTCAAACAGTTTGAACCCTTAGATAATCTTTCTGAGCTTCAGATGTAGCAGAGCTGTGGCAGAAGGGCAGAGCAGAGGCACTGGGACTCTTCCACTGAGCGGTCACTGGTGACACAGCACCATTAGAGACATTCCCAAGATTTTTGTCTAGGTTAGCCTGTGCTCTGAAGGTGAAAAGTAAAATCCATTATATATGGGGATGAAATCTTGCTAGATACATGATTTTTAAGTATTGGGCCTGCACACATACGTTCATATACATTAAAAATTTTTTCTAGTAGGTGTATAAATTATGCAAATATCCCATTAAATCCTACTTTCCAAGGTTTTTTGAGATAGTGGAATGTTGCACTCATATGTTAGTAAGGGATGTCAATAATGCTAGTCTGCCACCCTTTGTGTATATTTTGAAATGTAGGTATTTTCAGAAAAGCAAAGCTGCAGGCATGTGGTTAAGAACACCAAAGTGCAGAAAGCTCCCCTGTATTTTTCATTTAAGTCTTGCATGTGCTTTTCAGGAAGACAGGATCAACATTGTGCCAGCTTCTTAAATTAACATTTTCTTTGCTTCCTCTTATCTCCCAGGAGCATTAATCATCTAAAATTGGCTGTAATATACACTCTGAAAGCTCCATACTGCACTCCTGAATGCCGTGCGAATGGTAGGATAAACACAGCCTATTAGAAGGCGTTCCACTGCACACAACTGTAAAGGTTTTGAAAGTATTACTGTCAGTTTTGACTTAGTAATTCCTTGACTAATAGACTTTTTCCCCCACCCCCTCTAGTTTCAGTCTTTAGTGGGCATAGTTTTCTTATTTGGCTAGTCAGACTATTTTACATGCATACTCTGAACATAAGTATTTATTTAACACACTTTTACAGGTTCAGATGAGCATTATGTAGGTTGGTAGTTCATTTCTTGATTAATTTGTTCTAACTTTAAACACTCAGACAGGGAGGATTCCTTTAGTTATCTGAAAATTATAGGTGATCAGTTTGCGCTATTCTCACCCTTGCTATGTGAATTCAGTTTAGGTCTACCACTCGTTTTGGCTGTGTTCAGTGAAAGCCTTAAAGCAAAGAGCCCTTCCCTATAAAACTCTTGGATCTCCATGTAGGGTACATCTTACCTTTCCGTGAACAGCCAGCAAACTGTGTACTGATTGTTTTTTAAGTAAGGAGCCATCATTTCTACTACTAATTATGGTTGTAATATATGAATCTGTTTGAGGGTTATTTGAGAGATGCCTTCAACTAGTTTTTGACTGCCTCTGTGTTTTCTAAGTGGCCAATGCAGTTTAAAAACATAGCCATTGGACTAAATTCATTTTCCCCTCCAATAAAATAATTATCCCATCTAAATATACGTGTGTGTGTGTGTGTGTGTTTGTGTATCCGCAATGCCAACGTCTCTAAAGACTATTTTGTAGGGTTGGTTTTCTACACAGCAATTACTTTTTTACTCTCAGTTTTCTGTATGAGAGAAACATATGTTAACATATTTTGGAGTTTAAGAAGCAATTTATTAAAATTTAACTTTACTTAAAATAAAAAGCCTGACACAATATAAAATAATCAGGCCTTTCCCACATTTTTTACACATCACACAATTCCTGCTATTAAAAAAATGGAAACTAGTGAACGTGAGCAAATGAAAAAGACACACTTACCTTTCTACATTTTCCCGTGTCTTCATTAAAATGAGAGTCGGGGAGTTCGCCTTCAGACTACATTTATTATGACAAATTCATTTCAGACCATATCACTTTTCCTGTTGACTCAGGGGGAAAAACAAATACTTACCAGTTCCGCCTCCTGTTGACTGATGTCCTGTAGGTAGGGAATGGTCGCAAGCTCCGCCATTGCTTGACTGATCACCTGGGACTGCTCCTTCACTCTCTGCAGCTGGCTGAGGAAGCTGGCGTACTGCAACTTCTCCATCACACCTGAGCATGCAGGGAAGCTCCCCTGCTCTCCCAGTAACGGACAATATTTTAGAACAAAACCATGGAAATAGAGCTTTCTCTGGGGGTTGAAGTCAGGGTTTGTTATAATATATTAATATCTTTTGATATATTTACATCTAGTACAAACAAAAGTTTCCTTCTATCATTTTAGAGACTTAACCTGTATTCTTCCTTCAAAAGGTTGACTGTGTGTAGAAGGGAGCACTTCGCAGGACTGACTTGCAGGTGGCCCTGCTCGAGGAAGCTGTGCTGAAGGGAGAAGTGGCCACTGAAATTGAACCTGGGCTCCATCTTCCCAGGGGCGATCCCAGAAAGCTGTGTCTGTTTCGACTCGGGGAACTTTATCTTTGACACAGGTGTCATAAGAGCTAAGAGTCACCCACTACCTTGTTTATACAAAAGAATATTTTTATGCAAGTTGAATCCTGGAAAATGGTATGCACGTTGAATTCTGTTCACCCCTGTGGCTTCCATCAGACCTCAGCTCTGCTTTCATCTTTAGTTCTCCTGGTATGGCCTCAGGCTCCAGCTCCTCCTCTCGTGGAGCTGAGAGGAACAGTAATGCAATTATAGCTCTTACTTTGACTTCTAGAGCCAACCCAGCAGCTGACAGGATCCATCTTGAAACAGACTATTGTCCACATTTGTAAGCACCACAAACCTCCATGAATCTATTGGTGCTTCGGGCTTTCTCAAAATGGGGCATTTTACAATAAGGGTGAGCATTTAGGTGTTTGCTATTGCCAGCCATAAGAGAGGCGTTATCACCTCTCTAAAAAGTTTAATATAAATTATAATGCATGATAGGAGAGGTAAAGTTTATGTTAAAATTCCTATATTTATATTTAGAAAAAGCATTTCTGATATAAAGGGGCCTGTAACAGGTTAAAAGAAAATCCTTGAGTTTCTACTGTGTGGAGGGAGAGGAGAATTGGAAGTCACAGAAAGACTTAGTCTGGCAATAAATTGCTTGCACTTACTGATGCTCAGAGGAGGAAGGCAGGGGGAGCAGCACACATTATGGCAGCGCTTCTCCTGGACCACCTGCACCAGGCTCACTGGGCTTGCTGGTTAATAGGCAGAGTCCTGGGCCTTACTCAGTGAATCATAATCTTGATATATGTCTCCCTCTATATGGATTTTAGGTAGGTAACCCCTCCCTGCACAAACATTCAGATATCTCAAACAGAAGTTGAAGAACAAACCACTACCTTAAATCTTAGTATCTGAGCAAGAACTATTTTAGTTTTGTGCATGTAAGGGAGGGTGCCCTAAAAACCCGGAATTTATTTATAAAAATTTGTGTATTTATTCTTACATGATTAAACTTCAGTCACCTTCAAAGTACTCTCCATTTAACACAATACACCTATTGAGACTTTTTTTTTCACTGCTCAAAACAGTTTTTGAACTTGTCAGTTTTGGTGCCTTTTAGTGCTTCTGCCATTTTTTGTTTCACCTTTTCCAAATCGGCAAAATGTTTCCCTTTGAGGACATTTTTCATCCAGAAAACAAAAGAAAAAAGTCATTCAGGGCAAAAGTGGGTGAATAGAGAGTGGGGTATGGGGGTCATGTCTTTTTTTTGGCAAAAACTGCTGAACACAGAGTGGCGTGGGCTGGTGCACTACTAAATCACCCATCATGAAATGGGCAAGCATTGAAAGACTCTCCAAAAATATTCACTGAAGCTGAACACAGCCTCTCACAACAACGTCAGCTGGTACACTGATACAGATGGGTTCCTAGAACACTCACCTAGAGGGGGAAGCCTGTGCTACAAGGGATCTGCCCTCCAGAAAATAATTCTAGTTTCTTTGGGTCCCTCATTGTACTTATAAAATAGATTTCCCCAGAAATTAGAGAAAGCAGGCGTATTTTTCCTTCTTAAAATATATCTTCCAAAGAGAAAAAGTATTAATCATTAGCATTACTAAACAGCATCTGAATTTCATCTTGAGTTGAGAAACCAGTTCTTCCTGAAATATTAGACTCATATTTTAATTGACAACAACTTCTAGAAGCTGGTACTTTCCTAAATCTTACTAGTAAAGGAAGGTTGGCCACCATGCCACTGTATTTGCTGTATTTCTTCCTAACTCCTACCTGTGCCATTCGACTAACATCCTTCTATCCCTGCCATGTTCTTTCAGATTAATCATTTATCTAAAAACTTATAAACCGATAGGAGCAATGATTGCGAATTGTGTGTTTGTGATCCCTTCTCTGAACTGACAGAACAGCTACCCTACCCATGTAGTTTAAACATGTAGCTAAACAGTGGGATTCTGCCAAATAGAGGAAAGCAAGTTGCAGAAGGAACAGTTTTCTTTCTTTCAGAAGAAAAATTACTTTCTTTGTCTTTTTTAAAATATGAACACTGGGGCTAGTTGCAGGAAAATGGTGTAGTGACTCAACTCCAAAGAGCAGAAACAACAGCAGCCTGCTTGGGAACATAATCTATCAGTGTAATTTTCCAAAACATTAGGAGAATAAAAATAGGGGAGGCAAGGGTGCCTTGTTAGCTTGATTGTTGGGTGCATAAGCAGACAGGAAGTGCTCCATACAAACAAAACACGAGGAAAAGAATATAGCTGGCTGCTAATTTCTCCCTCCTCCCAAGACAAGTGGAGTTTTGGTTATCGGGAAACTGCAGATGAATATTTTGCCTATGTAAGATAGGGGTCTTTGAGAGATGAAGTGAAAAGAAATAAAAATTAAGATAATGCCAGCAGGAATGTTTTAATGCTGTTGCTTCAAGAAAATGAAGGAAATGATGGAAAACGAAGGAATTACCTTAAACATCTAATGCTAGCAAGGATGAGATCTAAAGGGAAGCAGCCTTCCCAGTGAGACTTCCGGAGTGATCGAAGGGCCCCTTAGCTGCCGGAGAGAGTGTCATAAAGTGGCAATCACTGAAGCTCACACAGGTACAATGAAGGTTAAGCAAATAGCAAGGTCAAATGAAGGCTCTAGGTAGAATTGCCTAGATTTAATAGCAGGCATGGATAAATATTTGGCAAATAAGTGGCACTACGTATAACAGTGCTGAAAAGCCAGCCCAAACATTTGGACTATACACAACATATAGAAACATTAATTGCAAAAAAGGAGGTAGGAAGCACATATTATTGTTCACTTCAAATGTGCCTATGTAAACATTTTTCATGCTTCACTTGGAGGAAATTAAAAGTAAAATTAATGAGGTATTAAAATTATGGTTAGTTAAGTCATTTTTGGGGCAAGTCTGCCTGTGAAGGAGGCTTCATGCATGGCAAGATATTTTATTAACTCTTTAACACTTAGCCCAGGAAGCACGGTACAGAAGCTTTGAAACTGACAGCAACCAATAAAGTTAAGGGATGAAAAAGAACAGCTGCATCTGACAGCATGTAAAATAATTAGGTCAAAAATCTGGAGAAGGAAAATCACCACTGAAGTAGAGTTACTGGTTGAATGGTGTTGATGTTCAGTGGGGTTAAAAGCCATCAGAGAGGTAGGTAGTAGAATATTTTAGATTATAACCCTTAATGTATCAGAATCATTCTGTTTTGGCCACGTGTTGTGTGCCTGGCAAAGCAGTCTATAAATGTAAGGACACTGTGCCAGTATGTAAGGGAACCATTGCCTGAGACATAGAGACCTTCCTCATTCTAGAATGTCCTTTGTTTCCGTCGCCAACTGTGCCTACCTCCTCATGGCAAGGGGTGAAAATTCACCGTCCCTGGGGAGCCCCACTGTGGGCAGCAGATCTACTCCAGGGCTGGAGACGACAGATCTATCCTGCCTTTATCACACAAAGCTCAAAGGTACCTAAACTCTGTGACACTGAGCACACTGGTGAGTTAAGAAAAAAAATTGAAATCCACAGGACACTTGCACAATCTTCATTTTGGAAGAACATGTAATTTCAAAGTGCACAGTTTAATAAAGCAGAAGGAAGGTCTATAAAATAGTCCTTTTGTCAAAGCTAGCTAAAACCAATACAAATAATTAAAACTTCTAAAGTTTGTAAGACTTTACCAAGTAGCTTCAACATGGATTATGTACTTTTGATCTCACAAGAGCTCTGTGAGGTGGGCCTGGTAGGTACCAGCTTATTTTATAAATGAGAAAAAAATAGATTAAGTGACTTGCCCTGGGGTTACACAGCCAGAGCACAGCCTTGAACTACAGTCTTCATCCACAGGTGTCACCAAGTAGGGTAACAGCTAATAAGGAGAATGTAATGCTTCAACATTTGAGTGGATGGCATTTGATATCTGACAGTAAAAGCAGACCTCAGGGGCTGTTAAAGACACTGTGCAGGGCTGCTTGGGTGACAGTTAATGACACCATGTAGGAATAATTTCTACTCACCAACTCATTACTTGCTTCATTAAGCTAGGTTACCTTTGCAGCCAGTTTTATTCAGTCCAGCTTTATGAAGCTGTAGTTGGCTATATAATAAGAAACCCAGAGGCTGATATTTGGATATACTTGTGGTCCCTGGGTACCTTTGAGATCACTCACTTAAATTCTATTAAAGCTTTTTGAGATAATCTTTCAAAAACCATCATTTTCCATAGAAGCAAACATAGGCAAGTATAAATTCCTTGCAGCTAGCAATGGTGCTGACTCATTTTAAAGAAGATTGAGTTATTAATTAGATGCTAATTTCATTATAGACATATAAAATATATGCATATATAAATTTCCAAATAGCTGGAATGTCCTTTTCAAGGTGAGAATAAAATTAGTTAAGGACATTTAAGAAGTGCACAATGCTTAGACAGGCCCATCACAACTTAGAGGGGCAGCATTCACAACACACTGGGAGACTCGTGCTGGCCGAGATGACCCGGGCACAGAGAGGTCACCTCCACAGCGTTCAGCACCCTGGCTCTGCTAGGCTAACCATGTGTGGATGAGGCGATAATGCTACGTGGTGATTGCTCTTGTTAACAACCCTTTGATTGCTTGCAAGGGCCTGATGATGACAATGATGATGTGTGTGGGTCTCTAATTAGGATGCAGACATTGGTAAGGGTGTGTGTGTAAATATGTTGGAGAATTTATAGCTTTTCAAAACTGTTGAGTAGATGTGAAGTTGTTTCTGATGGCCTCTTTGGCTCCCCCTTGTAAGGTAAAGACATCAAATTGATGTAATACAAAATTCACAAAAATAAAATTATTTAAAATTTCCAGTTTACAGGTCTTTGGAAAAATAGAGTAGTTTCTCCCATCCTCAGGAAGATACGTTGCAAGGCCCACAGTGGGTGCCTGAAACCACATCGATAGTATTGAACCCTGTATAAACTTTTTTTTGTCTATACATATATGTCTCTGATAAAAGTTAACTTATGAATTAGGCACAGTAAGAGATTAATAACAATTAATAGTAAAATAGAACAATTATGACAATATACTGTAATAAAAATTATGTGAATGTGGTCTCTCTCAAAATATCTTACGGTACCGCATGCACCCTTCCCGTAACAAATGATCCGAGATGATACAATGCCTACGAGAGGAGAGCAAGTGAGGGACTCAGAATGGTGTGCAATTTAAAACTTATGAATTGTTTATTTCTGGAAAGTTCCATGTAATATTTTCCAATTGCGATTTACCTGAGGCAACTGAAACCGTGGAAAGTGAACCTTGGATGGATAGGTGGGTGGGGGGAACTTCTGTATTAAAAAAAAAGAAACCTGCAGACTTTATAGCCTGTTAATGAGTAGTTCCCTTTATAGCTTGTATTTTGTAAAATAGCACAGCATAATTCAGGTCTTATTTTTGGCTTTTTAAGGTTGAAAGCAGGAAGGACTCATTTTTCTTGGATCAGAGAAAGGGATTAGGTAATTTACATGAGGGTATACAAAGAAGAATTGGCAATATTTAAAGTGCTACTGATTTTATCAGTGTGGTGTGTTGGTGCTAGCTGAATTCTTGTCTAGGTAACAAGATGGTTATATGCAATAGGCCAATACATGATATAGGAGCAACATTGCATTTGCTAAAATTTTGCTATTGAGTTGAAATGAGAAATTCACTGCAACCTTAAATCAGATATCAGAAAGCACAAGAAAAGACTTTAAAAAATCACTACCTAATAAATGCTTGAAACTGCAAAGCATAGCATTTAAAATATTTTTAAATGTAAAAGGAATAAAATCATTAGCTAAACTTTGGTTGATTTTGCAAATGAGATCTACTGTGAAAGTTTCTAAATTCTTCCAATACTTGCAATATTTGCACTATAAACTTTCCATAATTCTAGAATTGTTTAATATTTGTACATTGAACAAATATAAAGCACTCATATACCTACATTCAATTGGGTGCTTCTAATAAAATCCAATATTGGCAAGATTCGCTTCCCCATGGTCTCCATCTGTCTCACTGTATCTTCTCTGGTAAGCAGACCGAAGGGAGTTTTATGTTCTAAAAATTGTAATGATAAACTTTTACACTATTTTTCCAGACTTTCATTTCAAAATGCTTTCTTTAGCAAGCTATAAACAGATATCTCAATGTTAATAGATATGGAATCTTTAGTCTAGAAACCAGTCCCGGCCCTGGACCACACGCACAACAATGAAAGATCGTTGAGGAGACGGGCAGAGGAGCACCGCCCTTTAGAGGAGATCACTTATTCATTTTGCTGTTTCTTGATTGAGAAATCGGAGAGACAGCCTGTAACAATTCACCTCTCTCTGCAGAGTATGTTTTTCCTCAGTTGTGAAAAAACGTTGTCTTAAATGTGTCTGATTCTTGTTTTTTTTCCTCCCAGGTATTATTCAAGTGTGCTGATCCCACGGACTTTGAATGTAGCTCAAAGTTGAGATAAGCCTCAGAAGATACAGTGCCAGACAAAACACAAATCCCTAATTATGTGGGTAGAGCTGAAGGAATAAATTCAACCTGGTCATGCATTCAGCCCACAAGCTTGACTTCAATACTCTGTGAATATTTGCTTGATTTTTTTTAAAGTTTCAGCTAGAATTACTGAACACCATTTAATTATAATACTCTTTAGGAGATCTAAGCTCTTGGTTAATTACATAAGAAAGAAGTGGAACAGATATTAACACAATAGCAGATCATTCAAGTGATTTAAGGTTGTTTCATTCTATAAAATAGTTCTGCTGCATAATTGTCTTCCACATTTGTTAACTGAGGATGATAAAATTTGTATTCTTTAAATACCCTATGAATAGATGTTGGCCATGGTGTGGGTGGGAGAGATGGTTGAGTGAGAAAGGTAAACACTCTAGGATTGTGTTTGGTCTTGGGGGAAGCTTTCCTGGAGCCAGAATTCCAGATATTGTTAACTAACACACAAAGAAGATCGGAAGGAGTTAGTTATAACCCAACAAACATTTCTGGGGTCCTACTACATGCGAGGCCTTGTGATGAATAAGACTTGAATAATGTACAAGTCTTGCCTTATAACACTATTGAAGGGTAATTAGTCCAGGCGATTTACCTGTAAATGTTGGCAGCTTCCTACTTGATACTTTTTCCAAAAATTTCCCATCTTCCTTGTTTTTGAACCCAAGAGTCAGGAGATATTGTTGGGGAGGAAAAGATGACCAGTCAACTGTCTGAGGCAATACGTGGTGTCCTTGAAGGTCTGGAATACAACAGGAAGAGAACTTAAGCACCATGTTAGTATTGTTGGCAGGGTATCTTTTTCCAGATTTCAGGAGTTGTACTTGGAAAAAAGTAAGTACAAACATTAAAGATACAAAGTAAATGTACTCAACAAAAGGTCAAATAGGTGACATGTCAAAAGTTTCTTTCATTATTTATATTTTTCTGAAAATATAAACATACACAAGACATAGAAACTTTTCTCCACATTCTCTTTCTCCACATTCAAAATAGGAAATTTAGGACCAGCTGGTAGCCTTAATATTTTTCTCTGTGACTCTTTTCAGGAGAATTTGGTTTTTCTGTTCATAGTTTGAAATGTAGGGAAATAATGTCATGTAAAAGGAAAGGCAGAAATTACCAAGTAAGAGTTAAAATATAAAGCTAATGAATTCAGTTACCATCCAACCCAGTTGCAGGAGGAAATCTGGAATGATAACTGTATGGACTTTGTAATTTAGACTGGGCAGTAATTCAAGAGTCACGAAAATGGCTCTAAAACAAACTCAGTTCACCATGCTCGTAAAGGCTAATATTTACTGAGTACTTATTTTACCTTCTCTTGTTCTAAGTATTTTGTGTGCATTATCTTTTCAAATCCTCTTGATATGTTTACAGAATTGGTGACATCGCCCCCATTTTACAAATAGGGAGTGGAGGTACACAGGTGGGAAGTGATTTGCCCAAGAACACAGCACGGAAGTGGACAAAGCAGGATTCCCGACTCCAGAAATGCGGGCCTACACACTGCTCTCTGCTTTTGGCTTGCTTGGCTCTGGATTACTTTTGGTACAGGGACAAATGTCAGCCACAGGGTCTTGGAACACAGATTCACTTAATTCATTTCCATTCTGAGAAATAAGGCTTGGTTCATTGTAAAAGACTTGTCAAATGAAGGCTGATGAACAGAGAGGTTAATGAGCCCTCCTACTTAACACTGCCAGAAAGGGGAAAATATGAAATTCCAAAGATCTTTGAATTATAATTTAGTTAAATGTCAATTTTTAATGTCAAATCAGAACTCAAATGGTAATGGTTCACATAAGAGACTTCACTATTTATCTGCTATATTTCTTTAAAAAACTAGACACAGTAAACCACGTGTTTTTATTTACCCTCCCTGACCACCCTTCTTTGGCTATAGAACCCTTTGTTCTAATTAAAATTTACTGAGAAGCCCCATATGTAAAGCCAGTAAGTTTAGAGCTGTCCCCTGGTGATGCTGGGCTCTTTTGTCTGGTTTTGCTCCCTAACTTAGAAGGCCCTAGGACCTCCTGACCATGCTGTTGATGTCTGTGGTTGTCCTATAGGGAAGTCATTGTCTTCTTAGGTAACTCTGAATGTTACCTGGAGTATATCTAGCTTGTTGACATAGAAGTCTCTGGATCTCAGATACCCTGCAGTTTCCTTTTAGTACCAGAAAGGAATTCTGCTGAGGCAGGACACTTCCAAGATTTTTAGGCTTACACTGAAGTGATCTTGGAGGTATCAGAGTCTAGAAGTTCAGAATAGACTAGGATGGACTGGTGCACAGACTGGTGCTTGTTGTAGGTTGCAGGAAGCATCTTGAGATCTGGCATTTTCTGGGGCAGCTCTATTGCCACAAACATCCAGATGTTTGAGAGCGCTGTTATATAAATAACATAAAGACTTTGAGAGGTTGACATCTTTCTGCTCATAAATATTTGGTGGATAAACAGGAGACCAATACTAATAGTGGCAGTGATTAAATCAATGAGTGAAACTAATGTTAGCATTATAGCTAATTTATTATAAAATATGCTTGCAAATATAGCAGTATTTTCTGTTTATTTTGATCCCATATGTTTCATCCTATGAGTGTTTAATTTATTACTAGCATCCAGTTTTAAAATGTGAGAGGTCCCACATACATTCTGTTAAATTTAGAAAAAATATTTTTGAAGTGTCATTCTTATTCCATTTGTATGCAGAGTAAATTGCCATTGTGTGAACATTTAGCCTAGCAGGTGGTCTATGACCCAAAATGACGAAACACTTGCCAGATGTTGAATCTCATGTAACATTAATTTAAGTGCTAATTGTTCTCAATTTTATGCTCATAAACCTCTACCTGCGTCCAAAAAGCCCCATGCCTCCAATGGATATGAAAGTTAACCAGATTATACTGTCCTTTGATAGGAAAAGTTGAATTGATTAAAAATACCTTCTTTGCTCCTGTCATGCCAGAAGGAAACTTTGGACAAATAAATCCTTGAATGCATTCTTTACAATTTACCACAATTGGAGATGAAATTTAGATGACTATGACCCAACATATTATTAAAAAAGTCAGTTTGCAGGTATGATGCAGTTCTAAATTTTTACCATGAGGGAAGCAAATGCTTTAAAAAATAATATCAAAGATATATTATGCAGATCAAATTTCTTACAGAAACATAATATTTCAAATTTTTCCAAATGCAAGATGTCTAACTCTCTGCAAAAGGAGATAAAGTATCTTTTTTCATGAAACCTTTCATTGTACCACAGAATGCCAAAACTGACCAGCTTTCAGGTCCCCAAGTCATGTATGCTCTTGGACCTTCTGCATTGTTGTGGTCTTCCTCCGTAAAGTCACTTTCTTCAAGTTCAGTGACATCTCTTCTTTTTCCATCTCTCTGCCTCTGTTTCTCTGCCTCCCATCCCTGCCTCCATCTCTCTGTCTCTCTTGGTCTGTTTCCCTACCCCTTACACACACACACACACACACACACACACACACACACACACAGGCTCCAGTTTCTCCCTGTCCTGTCCCACCTTCTCCCTCAGTGCTCTTCCAAGCTGTCTTCAGCTCACTGATACGTTCTTCACACACACATTCTTGGGGAATTTCTTTTTCTGTGACTTTAGCTATTACTTCTAACCAAACAATTGGGAATCAAAGCTATAGTCTCATCTGAAAATTGTCACTAAATTTCAACACAGCATTTCCAAATGTCAACTGGGATGTTGCTATTTGCAAAACGACACTCAAACACAGCAACAATAGTCCTTAAAACTGATTTTTAAAATCTTCACAACCCCTCTCTTTCCTACTTTTCTCCAATACGTTACAAGGATAGCTATTACTCACCCCAATTATTTTGCCTTAAAAGTTTGAAGCTGTTGATGACTTTTCCTCCTCTATTTTCTAACATTTAGTGAGACTCAAAAACTAATAAACATGCCCATTGTAATACATCTCATATTAACTCTTTTCTTTACCCACCTATAATCATTATGCACCCTGGTCACATTTTGATCACATAACATGTGGTTTACAGAAGTTTCCTCCTCAGCCTCACTGCCACCTGTGTTTATTTCATGACAATATATTTCCGCACTGCAACTCAATGAGTGGTTCTGGAACACTGCCTTTGTCACTGTCACAGCCATCCTTGGGAACTTTGGGGATGTCTTTCCTGACAGTCAAGGCTCTTAGATGAGCATCTATTTCACAACTTATACCTAATTCCCAGGTTTTCTCCAGTATAAACCTTATCATCTGCTGTACTGATGTCACTAAGTTGTACCTGCCTGTGCTTATTCTGCTTCCAAACTTTTTGTGCATTTTTCCACTCAGGAACATCTACATTCTCTCCCCATTTTTCCCCTTTATTCGATACATCAACCATCCTTCTAGATATACATAATTTAAGGCCCATCCTGTCTGTGGATGGTTTCTCGAATATTTCATTATGCCCTTTAAACTCTTAAAGAACATCTATACCATCAAACAAGGGTGTCCAAACTTTTGGCATCTCTGCTACACTTATACACTGGAAGAAGAGTTGTCTTGGGTCATACATTAAATAACTGGGACATGTAATCACACACACAAAAATCTCATAATGTTTCACGTGAATTCACACTTTTGTGTTGGGCCACAGGTTGGACACCCTTGCATAGAGTGACTTTCCTGATGTTTCCTGGGGCTATGTCTTATCTTCCCAACAAGTCCAATCCTCTCGAAGATCATATTTTCAAGTTATGTTTATGCCCCAAGAACTTGGTGCTCAATCAATATTTGAATTAAATATAAAAAGAAACCTTTCCAAATCCTAAATTTTTAATGGTCCAAATAAAAATAGAACTTCAAAAAAAATCAAAACTAATGAAATGTTCAGAGCTTCTGAGGTGTGACTCATTTCTTTGTACCTACAATTAGAAAAGAATATCATAGCCTTTGTTCTTCATCTTACTAAAATCTTAAGTGATTTCTGTTCAACATACGAAGAGTGAATGAGGCAAAATGATTTGTAACAGGTAACTCGATGGAGTAAATGTTCAAGTGAACGGAGTGGCTTTGACTGGAAGGAAAAATTAGTTTCAGATGCAGGTTGTACCCTTGGTGCAGCTCGTTCCCTGGGAAATGGACTCTTAGTCACAAATAACTGAAAAAATACAGAGAGTCTGGCTTAGTGAAACTCTTGGTAGCATCAGAATAGCATCTGCAAAACCAGGAAATATTAACTGGAGATCAGCAGACTTATCTCTATAGAGGAAGGGTAGCTTTATTAGTTGTGAAATAAAATTTGCTCTCTCTAGAAGTAAAGTACAAAACATAGATGCCATCATCACTGGTATTTTCTGTTAGACACATCATAACCATATCCACCAGGTTGTAAATGAACTTTACAAAGCAATTTAAAAAAAAAAAAAATCATTGCAGAGTTTTAAAAATTCTATTAGAAAAATGCAAATTCATTAGTGTTTTACCATTACCTTTCTCTAAGTTTCACTTCCTTTTCATTTCCTGGTGTTTATGTCATTTTTCTGCCCTTTGTCCATAACAAAATGTTCTGACATTTTGAGTTAGAGCAAACTCTTATTTTTAAAGGCCCAGTTGCTCAGTGTGGGATGGGACCATGTCAGTTTTATACGACTTCTTTTTTATTGGTCAGTTTCAGGGTTTAGCATCTACAGTGACTCCATAATAACAATACTTTGTCATTTCTTCTTTCCAAGTCATTTCCTGAGTTTTCTCTTGTACTACGTTTAACACTATCTGGGAAGTTGCTCACCAATTCACACCGGCAAGAAAACAGCAATGGGTAGCAACTTCATGGCTCAGTTATCATTATTGCTCCTCCCTATAGCTAATAAAACATGTTTTTTCTACTTTTAAGGCATGTTTTGACTTTTGCTTTTGATATGTGAGAAAACTATTTTATAATCAATTTTTGTATAATAAATTGTATTTTCCCTTGGACTTTCATTATAATTTCTACTTTTAAAGCATGTTTTGATTTTTGCATTTGATATGTGAGAAAACTATTTTATAATCAATTTTTGTATAATAAATTATATTTTCCCTTGGGCTTTCATTATAAATTCAGAGTTATACATGCAAGTGGAAAAAGTTGTTTTTTGTTACTAACATTCCTAATTTTCACTTTAGGCTGCTGATCTACTTGCCCAAGACTTGTCTGTATATTTCCTCTTATAACACACATTTAAACTTTGAAAAACAAATAATTCCCACAAGACTTTTTTCATAGTTCATTTCCATTTCACTTTAAATTCTTCTTGATTTCAAAGAAGATGTTTCAAAGAAGATGTGATGTTTAATATGTTGCACAGTATTTATTCTGGGGAAGCTCCTTAATTCCATCAGCACCAAGGTAGATTTGAGATAATGCAAACATTAAAGATACCACTAGGCCCTTCCATGTTTATTGGGCTCACAACCAGGGAAGTAACAGCATTGGAACAATTAACAGGAGAATGGGGAGAGCTCAGAGAGGAGACTCAAGTGACTCATCCAGCTGGGTGGGAAGTGTTTAGTGGTGAGTAAGAAATGGGGTGAATAAAGAAAACCTTGATAGGAGTGGGGGCCTGGAGGGGAGGGCAGAAGAGGGGTGGTCAAGGGACTCAGGTGAGAGGGCAAAACATTTTAGATGGTTACTAAGAAATGGGAGAAGTAAAATGAACAGCCCGGAGAGACAGAGATGGAAAGAGTAATAAATAGCTTCAGTGATGTGCAGAATAGAGTAAATAGATGTAACAAAGATCCAGTTAAAATCTTAAGTAAAAGAATAATAAGAGTTAAAAGACTGGAGTATTAAAAAATGGAAAGACATGATTCAATTATGAAGCACAGTGACTTCTAAGCAAAAATAATTACACTAAAATACATCTTGAAATGTATAATATCAAGCAAAGACATATTTTAAAAGCACCAGAAATAGAAGATTTTCCACAAAGAAATGAAGATCGACTTCTTAATAGCAAAGATATAGTCAGATGCAGTAAAATAAAACTTCAAAGTGTTAATTTTTCAATTTAGAATTCTACGTTCAGCAGACTGTTATCCAAGAACCAGGGTGAATTAGAGATACTTTAGACAATCAAACACAGTTTGCTACCAATAGACCCTCCCTTGCTATGGGAACTTCTAAAGATGTACTCTATAAAGGATGAAATGAAACTCAGAATGACTGAAGTGTAAGAAAAATTAGTAGACATGTATATAAGACAACTATAGGTAAATGTCGACTATGAGAAAACAATTCTCACTATAGAGAACTAATTTTGGGAATAAGGGGAAAATCGTTAGAATAAAAATATGGGATTTACCGTATATGTCTGGGGGCTAATTTTAGTTAAAATATTCTAAGACCTGTATCTTGCTGAGTAAACATGATTATTAAAAATTTAAATTCTGTTATCTATGCATATTAAAATGTCAAACCCAATCTTTAAAAAAAACAGAAACATAAATTATATTTGTAAACCTGTAGACAGAAAAAATAAAGAAAAAAATCTTGAAGAATATAAAAGAAGAAAAGTCAGGAGGGGAAAAACCTCATGGAATAAAAAGCCTATAACATAGTAGAAATAAACTACATCAGCAAACATTTATTTAGCACTTACTATGTGCCAGGTGCTATTTAAGACAATGGAGTATATCAGTGAACAAAACAGACAAAAATTTCTGTATTTCAGAAACTTACAAACTGGATGTAAAACTTAAGCAAGTCAGGGATTGTTAAAAGACAGAGATTGATTAGATAAATAAGTAAATAAATAAGTGTTTAGTTATGTGTTATTTTTAAGAGAATATCAAATAAAAGCACAAAATGTTAAAAGTAAAAGAATGTGAAAAATAAATTCCTGGAAAATACTAATAAGAATAAACTAATGTTTTTATATTAATATCAGACAAATATATTTTAATACACAAAGCATTATTAAGGCCAAAGAGCATAATTATTTAATATACAATTGATAAGGGAAGTTTAACAATATTAAAAGTGCATGCACTTTAAGTCAAAAGATAAAAGTAAAAATTGATAAAACTATTAAACTGACAAATCCATCACCATTGTTGATTGCTTTAACATTTTTATATATATTGGTTAATCAGGCAGATAAAAAATTAGTGGCTAATCCAGAAGACAGGGATAATTTTCAAGCTTAAACTAATAGGCATATAAAAACCCTGCATCTGACAATGACTGGTCTTTATAACAAGTGATTCTGGGAAAATGGGATATCCACATGTAAAATAATGGGGTTGGAGATGGATCCTACATTGTGTATACAAATTAACCCAAAATAAACAGAAAACATAAAAATAAGAGCTAAAATTATTAACATTTTAGAAAAATACATGGGTGAAAAGCTTCATTACATTGGAATTGGCAATGATTTTTGAACATGACACCGAAAGCACAGAAATCAAGTGGAAAAACTAGATATATTGGAGGCCATCAAAATTTAAAACCTGTGCATCAAAGGACACCATCAACAGAGTGAGAAAGCAACTTATGAAATGGAAGAAAGTATTTGCAAATCATATATCTGATAAGGAGTTAATGTCCAGAATACATAAAGAACCCCTACAACTCAACAACAACAACAAAATAACTCAAGTAAAACATGGGAAAAGATTTGAATAGACATTTCTCCAAAGAAGATATGCAAATGGCCAATAAGCACATAAAAATGATCAACATCACTAATCATGAAGAAATTAAAATCAAAACCACAATGAGACACTACTTCTCATCCATTAGAATGGCTATTAAAAACAAAACAAAATAACAAGTATGGGCAAGTATATACATATACATATACATACACATACACATACACATACACATATACATATACATATACATATACATATACCTGAAGTAAAATTGCCAAATCATATAATAGAAATAGGTATGTCTACCTACATGTATATATGTAGGTATGTACCTATTTCTATTATATGATTCGGCAATTTTGCTTCCAGATATATTCTTTAATGCAAAACATATATGTAAGAATGTTCATAACAGCATTTTTAAATAATAGCCACTAACTGGAAATAGGTCAAATGTTTATATCTAGTGAAATACATATATAAATTCTGGACTATTCATATAATGGAATACTACATAGCAAGAAAAAGGAACCAACTAAAGCCTAAAGCTTTGTGCAACACGATGCATTTCATAAGCAAAAGACTGAGCAATAAGGGCCAGATGTAGCTCTGTGATTTCATATATACAATGTTTCAAAGCAGGCAAATTAAAATTCAGAACTTAGACATGCATAGGTAAGTAATAGTTCTATAGAGAAAAGTAAGGAAGTCATTATTCTAGTAATCAGGACAATAATCACCTTGGTGGAGACAGGGAGTGGTTTCAGATTGGGAAGAGGCCAGCTGAGGATATATGGAGAGGGTGTAAAGTTTTATTTTTCGACTTGATGCTTGTTCTGTCATAATTAGTTAACATGTGTATTTTATATGTGTAATATTTCACAGTAAAATGTTTTTAAGAATAAAAGAAAAAATGCAAATGCTTGGATGATACTCTATTTTAGGTGTGAAACTCAGTGATCATCTGTGGACCGACCACAGGATCATCAAGAAACACTTATACTAAGGTGTAAATTAAGTGCAAGCCAAGTATTAAAGCAGAAGTAAATAGGACCCCAAAACTGAATACGCAAAACTAAATTTAAAAGAGAATAACACTACAAAATACAAATGTCTAATTCTGTGCAAAATCCACATGTAGAATTTAAAATTGAGAAAGTAGAGACATTGTTTTACGTGAGTGTCTTGTATTTTTTACTTATAATTAAAAAATTTAATCATATTTTATTTTTAAATCACTGTTGACATTACAATATTATATTAGTTTCAGGAGTACACCCCAGTGATTAGAGATTAACATAAATTACTAAGTGATTATTCCAGTAAATCTTGTACCCATCTGACACCATACATAGTTGTTAGAATATTACAGACTATATTCCCTGTGCTGTACTTTACAACCCCATGACTATTCCACTACTACCAATTCGTACTCTTAGTCCCTTTACCTTTTTCACCCAACCCTCCGACCCTCCTCCCATCTGGTAACTGTTAAAATATTCTATGTACCTATGAATCTATTTCTGTTCTGTTCGATCATTCATTTTGTTTATTAGATTCAATAGTTGATAGATACACAGGGTCTGGCAGAAGGGACGCCTGCTTGAGTGTGGTTGGTAGGGTAATAATATGGGTGTAATAATTTATAGTTTTAATTGAACATTTCACCTACAATGTCATATGGTGTGCTTGAGTGTGATATTGTTATGCTACAGAATTACATTCTTATGATTATGATTTCACAATAAAAGATCCTGTAATAAAAAAGGGATGTTATTTGTGTCAGACTCTGTACATTTATTGGCATTTTATTATTCATATTTTTGATCTTTAAAAAATGTTTTTCTTCTTCTTAAAGAAGGCTCTTAACATTTCATGTAATATTGGTTTGGTGGTGATGAACTCTCGCTTTTTCTTGTCTGGGAAGCTCTTAATATGTCCTTTGATTCTAAATGCTAGCTTTGCTGGTTAATCTTGGTTGTACATCCTTGTTTTTCATAACTTTGAATATTCTTGCTCATCTTTTCTGACTTGTAAAGTTACTGTTGAGAAATCAGCTGACTATCACATGGGAGCTTCCTTGTTGGTAACTAACTGCTTTGCTCTTGCCGCTTTTAAGATTCTTTCTTTGTCTTTAACGTTTAGCAATTTAGTTATGATGTATCTTGGTTTGAACCTCTTTGGATTCACCTTATTTGGGACTTTGCACTTCCTGGACTTGTATTTCTATTTCCTTCACCAGGTTAAGGAAGTTTTCTGTCATTACTTTTTAATAGGTTTTCAATTTCCTTTCTTTTTTTATTGTTTACACTATTATAGATGTTCCCCATCTCCCCTCTTTTGACACCCTCCCTTTCTCTTCTCCTTCTGGCACTCCCACGATGCAAATGGTTATACACTAAAAGTTGTCCCAGAGATTCCTTACATTAGCATTATTTTATTTTATTTTTTTGTATTCTTTTTCCTTTTTGTTGTCTGGTTCACTGTTTTTCTCCCTTATATTCCAAATTGCTGTTTTAATCCTCAGCTTCATCTATTTTACTGTTGATTGACTATGAAATATTTTTCATTTTAGTTAGTATATCCTTTTCATTTTAGACTGGTTCTTTTTTATGGTTTCCATGTCCCTTTTTATGCTGTTGAAGTTCTGAGTTTATCTACTCCTCTCCTAGATTCTCTGAGCATCCTTATAACCAGTGTTTTGACTCTGTATCTATTAGATTGCTTGTCTATTTTATTTAGTTCTTTTTTTTGAGTTTTGTTCTATTCTTTTATTGAGAGTTTTCTCATCATTTTGGCAGCCTGTCTATGTATGTTTCTGTGTGTTAGGTAGAGCTGGTACATCTCCTGGGTTTGGTAGAGTGGCCTAATGTAGCAGGTGTCCTCCAAGGCCCAGTGGCACAGCCTCCCCATTCACCCAATGTGAACATTCCAGTTGTGCCCCCCCCTGTCATGTGGGCTGTGTACAACCTCCTGTTATACTTGAGCCTTGATTTCTGCAGGCCAGTCAGCTGCAAGGATTGGTTGTGACCACCATGGAAGATCAGCTGTGCAGGGACTGATCCCATGGATCAGGATTTACTTTAGCCCCTTGAGTGTATTGCTTGTGGAGGTGGTTGGGTGGTACTTTCACATGGTCTGAACCTGTTCACTAGGTGCACTGGCTCTGGGGCCTTCTAGGAGAGGTGGGTCAAGGTCAGTTACTGCCTGTGTACTGCCTGGGGCCATTTGGCATGAGCTAAATAGTTAGCTGCAGATGACTGCTACTTGTGCTGGGCTTGAAGGTACCAGGAAAAGCCAAGATGTAAACCAAGGTTGGCTGTTGCTAGTTCCAGGCCTGGGACCACTTAGTGAGAGGTATGAGGCACGCCAACGCCAGATGCTCCTTGTTTGAGATATTTTAGGAAAGTCTGAAGCAGGAGCCAAGATAGGCCACTTGTATGGAAAAAACACTGGAAACATCTTGGGTGGGCTCATGAGTTGGTGGGATGGTGTCTCAGGGAATCACAATGGTGGGGTGTGCTGAGTGAGTCAAGTAGATGGAGACATAAATATGACACCTGCCTGCCAGCTCTGTAATGGGGGAATTCAGGAAAAGAACAATGGCCTCTGCCAGCACTTCTGCTTGGGAGAAAGCTGGCCCTCCACTCTCACCTTTATATCAGATGTTTTAGTTCCTCCCCATACGTCCCTGGTCCCTTTTGAACTGCGCCAGGGATGGAATTCAGAGGGAGTGAGTCTGAGTAAGTCTGTGCATGGGCTCTTTAAGGGTAACTGCCTGGGACTCAGAAGCCCTCTGTTTCCCTCAGCCACAACCCCTTCTGCTTTTTACAGCCAGAAGTTATGGGGACTTTTCTTCTCAGCACTGGAGCCCTGGGCTGGGGGTCTGATGTGAGGTGGGGAACCTTGGTTCCTCAGGGGAGACCACTTCAACAGAGACATTTCTCCTAATGTTTATGCACCACGCGTGGGTTTGGGATCCACCTATTCTGCATCTCTACCCATCTATCATTTTCAATACGGCTTCTTTATAACCTTAGTTGTAGGATTTCCATTCAGCTAGATTTCAGATAGTTCTGAATGATGGTTGTTTTGTAGTTTAATTGTGTATTTGATGTGGTTTTGGTAGAATGCCCTGTCTTTAGGGATTTTCAAGCATGGGTGCATGGCTTATTACATAGGAGTATCTAATGACTGGCTACAATACTACAGAGTGGCTAGATTAGTGTTTCAAGAGAAACAAAATCCTAACACATTTACCTCACTACTCCCTTACCTGCTAAAGTTAGCTGTCTGTTTTGAAATGGTTATGAAGCTTTTTAAAAAAATGCAGTCTAGGGTAACTGGTGATGGATAAAAAAAACCAAGAAACTGTATAACTACCAAGACTGACACTAGAAAGGGACTAATGTGTCGATTCATGGAAGAATGAATTGGAGGAGTGTGTCTGGATTTCTTCTAGGGAGGGGAGACTTGGGTGGAAACTGCTATTTGTGTGTGAGTGTATTGCAAGGTTTTACTGAGCGTTCTGAATACAATATCTGTGATACCTGCTTCCTGCATGTACGTCATTCCTACTGCTCTTTGCCCCCACCCATTGATGGTTCTTGAGAGGCTACATCAAAAATTTATATTACTTCAACTTAGTTTTGGTTTATTGACTTGTATTTTCAAAATGCAATCCTGTCTGTCTTCAGTCAGATCACAAAAGAAAGCATGTGAAGCAGAATGCATGACAGTGCCAGGAGGGTCGGTCCAGGAGGAAATCAGCCAGAGAAGGTGTGACAGGTGAGGTGACGGGGACCAGGGGCAAACAGCGCTGTGCCCGGCTGCTGCACAGGACAAGTGAACTGCTCATGGAGGAGTGTTTACTTCTGTAAGACGGAACACTGCAGAATGCCACATTTCCCATCGAGAAGACCAACACTTCAATATTTTAAGAATAGAGACTTTAGCTCCATATATGAGGGGTTTTGTTACTTTGGGAATGATCCTCTGCTTCTAACAAGAATTCTGTGGTACAAATGTGAGATGATTTATCGCCTCTATAACCAATCTGGCTATAACATTTTCCTAATAATATTGGGGATGTAGTTCCTTAAGGTTTATAACCTCTTCCGTTTGAGAAAGCAACATATAAGGAAGAAAACAGTCTGATCTTGAAATCTCTTGATCATGATAACATTATAATATTTTAAAGAAGAAAGAATAAAATGAGAAATTTTAACTTCATCTTTTAGAGAACATAAGAATGTATTAGCCTTACTGGTAAATGATGACTGAACAAGAAGAATGTTATAAATTTCAGTGAAAAGCAATTTTTAAAGGTCTATTTTAAAACAATATATTATTTCTCTGAACATACAAATTCACTCTTGGGAGTTAAATTACATTGGAAAGACAAAATATGACTCTATCCACCTAAGTGTTAAAGTAATTGATATCTTATCCAGAAAACTTTTCTATTAAACATTACTAACCACAAATCCATTACTGAATATTTATTTATTTAGCCAATAAATCTTGACATTTTCATCAAGAGGAGACAGGATATGCTTATTGTATTACTTTATTATTATTAAAATACAACCATGCAAGAATAAGAATTATACAGAATTGCATTATTTCATTGGAATATATGAATAGAAATCTCAAGCAAAATCTTTATAAATGAAAACATAATAATTCTGGGGCTGGTGAATTATTATTTGTTTTATATACCCTGACTACTCTGCATGAATCAAACTGGATTTTTCCTTAAATAAGAAAAATGAATAGCTACAGTGCTAAAAATTCAGTAATTTTTTCTCCATGAAACATAATGCAATACAGCTCTATTATAAGATGGATTTGAGATTTTAGTGGGTCTTACTATATACCCCGAATAGCAAAGGATGCACGGTAAGTCCCTGGGAATGTACAAGCCTGGTTGTCCCATGAGGCAGATTTGAATTTTAACCCTCCCTCCTCACTGTCATAGAGATTATAAGGACAAAATAGTCCTAGCACTTACCTGAAGTGGATTTTCTCATAATAAATCACTAATTTAGCTGGTCTATTTAATTAAAAAATTAATATATTTAGGGATTGCACATTTAAACGTGAATTTATTTTTAGAGCTTTTCCCCCTTTGAATCTGTTTTTCATGTGAAAATTCCTGATGAGGGTAAATGAATTGGTGGCTGGCTAGCAAGAACACACTGCCAGGGGTGGGGGGGGGACCTCTTTCATGAGTGAGTTCTCTTTCTGCTCAGCACCACCGCCTCTGCCAGCTATTGCTGGGCTCATCTCACTGTCACATGACCAAGGAGCAATGAATTCAATGCTATCTAGGCTTGATGAAGGTGACCTGAAGTTTGGCCGAGTTTCTGGGTTGGAGATTTGTCTGCCAGCCCTTGCTGGGAGAATTAAATGTGTTAGTCTCCAAGTTTTAATGATAATAGCTACTTATCCAGGAAAACTTTGATAGGTTGACTTCTCATCCAAGATCTTTGAGGTACAGATATTATGACCTTCATCTGTTATTGTAGATATAATATTATATCTATATGATATTATAGAGACTATGACTATTTAGATGAGCTCTATAATTTAGAAATTCCTACTATGGCTTCAAGTTCTCTTGCGGCAGTGAAAACTTCCCAGTGGTGTTGTATCTCTCATGGGGCATCAGGGTCTCTCCTGAAATGTTACCTTTCTGGGTGGGTACAAACACATAAATACAAGAGCACCCACCTGTAGCTGTCTGCAGAAGGGTGAGTGAATGTAAGGAGAAGAGAATGTGCCCAAACTCGGTGTTTCTGAGAATGGAATTGCTGGCACATGGAAGAGTGTTTATTCAGTCACTGAGTTCACATGAATTCATTGTGTACATTGTAGAAGGTGTAGTAAGCTGCCTACTTGTTGTGATGTAAGGCAGTGTATTAGTCAGAATAAAGCTACCTGATTTAACAAACAAATCCCAGATCTCAGTGATCAAAGACAATTTTGCTCATGTGGGTATTCAGTGGGTGACCTTCCACATGGTCATTCAGGGATCCAAAATTCTTTTGTGTTGTGGCTTCTTTAATTTCGTCGTCCTATCCACTTAGTCAGTGGCTAGGGACAGTCCTATAAAGCAGGGTGTTACAGGCCAGGCCTGAAGGTGGCATACATCATTTCTGTCCACATTCCATTGGCCGTTATTCAGCCATAAGCCTCACATAACTGTAAGGGAGGCTGAAATATATTCTAGTTGCATGCATTAGGGGATAAATAGTTTGGTAAACAACTAGCCACTATTTTGCTACTTTTGGTGGCAAGGACTTCTACTTCCAAACTGCCACCTTTTCTGTTTTCTCCTACATCATTCTTTTAATTAGTGTCAGCCTTTCACTGCACAATTAAAACATAGATTGAAATTGAAAATATCACCTAGAAGATATAGTCAAATATTTACCCTGAAGTTTAAATTAATAAAGTCACATCTTTCTCAGGAACAGGTATATTCTAACATTGCCTAGAATAGCGTCTGGAATATATATTTGATAAATGCATGAATAGATGAACAAACCATCATCTTCACCGTACAACCTCTTCTTGTCCAGAGGATCTTGGGATTCTGGTGCATGAAGAAAAGGGGAAGAGAAATGGCAGAATAACACAGCAAGCTGGAGAGAGGGCTAAGACTATTTCCAGTCTCTAGTGGAGTAGAGAAAATTTCTAGAGTAAGACTCAGGAGACTGGGTTCACAAGTCAGCATTCCGGCAAAGAGTGAAATATCAGAGAGTGGCTCTAAACTGGGCCAACTTGGGTCATAGGGGTGGTTGCTGTATACATTAAGAAGCTTCTGCACCATGAGGAAGCATGGCAAACTCGGATAGGTGCCCTTGAGTCATCTAATATGTTACATAAATGAGCCCATCATTGGCTCTGCTCAAGCCAACTGAGCTGATCTCAAGTTGCACTAGCCATGCCACCAGCAGCCACATCAACACACACCTGACTTCCAAAGGGGATTCTTTCCTCACATGCCCACTGTCCCCTTTGAACACTGGGTACTTTTGAGTCCTGTGAAAGTTGAAACCAGACCAGGGGGAGAAGAAAATCCCCCTTCCAGGGAGAAGAAAACTAATGAATTTGATTAGATAGTTAACTGAAGAGAGACTAAATGATTGCTCAGGATAAGAAAGAATATATCTGGGAAGACCAAAGATGAATATGTACAGGTAAAAGAAAAAGAGTCTTATGTTTTAAACGTCTGCCATGTGATTGTCCAGTCATACCTGCTACGTGACTATTTGTTGAAATATATAAATTTTTGACAGGATAGAAGCTTCTTAAATTCTACCTACAAGGTGGATAGAAGGAAAACCTTGGTTTTTGGGCAGTACCAACAAAACAAGGTAGTTTCTCCCAGGCCCTATCTCTCTTGTGTGACTCACTTTCTATCTATTGCCTTTGGCTATCGAATGCCTGACATAACTGCCACTCTGCACCTTCTGTGGAAGATATCCAGGTACTAAAGATAGCACTTCACCTTTCCTCTTCTTATGCCTTGTACCTTAATTCACCTTGGAATTACCTGGGGAAAAAGAAGCCATTCTACTAAGACTGCATACATACCGTTATCAACACTGGCTTCACCATCATTCCAGCAATGGCTTTGGAGAGGACGCTTTAATCATTTGCAACAGAGGCAAGTCAGGTCATCAGTGCAATAGCCTTGTTAGCCAAAGAGCAGGTGCTACAGAGCAGAGAACCTAACCAGTCCCAAAGGAATGTAAAAGTCTAGATTGCCTTTTCTATTTCCCTTTCTTTCTCTAGAAGCTGTGTCTTTTCTAAGTTCTTATATAGAGCTGTCATACTCCAGCAATTAGTAGTTATAAAATAATAGAAACATTCATTAATAACTTCTCATTATCTTCTCTTCCAAAGTACAATATCCTTCAGCATGAGTCATCTTGCAACAGATCATAATTCATCTTGATAACAGGTTTGATAGAGTTACATGAGACATGAATCTGGCTCATTAATGTTATTATTGTTTTTAAACTATCAGTAACAACAGTGCTTCCTAAGTATCAATTAATCTTCATGCCTACTCCGTGAGGTAAGTTAAATATAACTACACTCATTCTACCAGTAGAGGATTGGCAAACTGGTGATCTCCTCGGTGAGTCTCTCTCCTCATTAGCAAGGGAGCTGAGAATAAAATGGAAATAGCCGAATCTGATTCATTTTCCATGACACTAGATGGACATGACTTTTGTTTGCTATTAATGCTCTCCCAAACCCCGTTAAGGTATCCATAATGAAATAATAAATGATTTATAACAATTAACGAAATAATGTAAGTCCTAAAACACTTTTCTCTGCTCCCTTGCACGAGCTCAAATGAAATAAATAAGCATCCATGGTCATGACAGCACGCATGGCATGCTTCTCTTCCCTTTCTCTGCCCTCAAATTCTCGTTGTTCCTTAGGGATTCACTCTTTAATCACCACTGGTTAGATTTATTTACTACATTTCTTTTGAAGAGCTTGCGGTACAATAGGAAAGAATGGGCTCCATGGGACCTAAATTTAATGCTCCCATTTTATCTCTGCTCCTACCAGGTGGAAATAATGTAGCTCAATGGCAAAGAGGTGGGTTTAAATCCCCCTGATTTACTACCATTCATCTTTGAAAAAGCTATTTGTTTTCTCTGATCGTTGTTTTCTTGTCTCTTAATGAGAATCATCTTCCTCACTTCAAAAGGTATGGGAGTACCAAGAGATAATGAATGCAGAGTACAAGGCATATTAAAAGTGATCACTAATGGAGGACATTATTTATCACATAAATCAGTGACTGGCCCTCGGAGCCCTGCAAAAAGGCATGAAGGGGCACTAACAAGAGGGTGTGATATTAGGCATACACATTTAGAGATTTTGCTTAACATGGTAGTTGTTGTTAAGAGCTATTAATTTGGTAAAAGAAAATCCATGTCGTAATTCAGAATAACACTTGGCATGTAGTAGATAGTAAAAAGTATTTTTGAATAAAGGAATAAAAGCAAATGGCTTCCAAATACAAAAAGAGGAAAAGCGAATAATACAGGTGTTGAGTCCTCTACCCACACGTGGCTATCCACATCTCATCTTGTCTGGATTCCAGTGACCCGAGCATGTCAGGAAGGACGGAGGTCTGAGGCGTGAGATGGATGGAGGAAGGGAAACAGACATAGAAGGAGCAGGAACTGGGGAAAAAGCCCATCTTCAAGAAAATACTATAATCATCTAGTTTACTGATGAAGGATATGGGAAAAGGTGGTATTTTTACCAAAGGTTATTCCTTTATTTTTAAAAATCTTAGCGTGTCTGGGTTTTATCCCTCATTTTAAAATACAGAAACACGGTAGTACAGGAATATTGCAGTAGATCCCTGGGGTTAGACCTGCTTAAAGCCTTGAAATAACTTCCCATTCATACTCCTCAGATTAAAACACCATACCCCTAAAACTGAAACAATGGGTAAATAAAGCAGAAAATGGTTCTCTATTTGTTTTAATGAAAATATAGTATCCTCTGATAACTTGATGATATTAAATCTTACCTGTGTAGATATATTCCACATATGCAGGATGAGTTTTTGTGAAAACTTCTTTTACTTTTTCTACTTTATCAGACTTGATTTTTGTTGCAAATGGTGTGTACATAACGGAGAATGATTCCGCTCTGGTGATGGCTTCTTCAATCATGGCCTGGGAAGAAGCCAACAACCCACTCGGCATCAATAACAATGTATGACTTTTGAAGAATGTGAAATAATATAATCACCTTTATGGATGATTTAAAAATCTATATACTGTATTGGGAAGATAATATATTTTCATCTTGAATATTCATTACAGTGAAATTTTAATTAGTTCTGGAAATACTATTTCATATTAAGAAAACCAATTAAATGAAAGCTTGTAAATAGACACCTCTAAACCGAATTTGCTTTAAGATAAAATAAAAATTCTATTTTCTAAAGTGTCATTTTTTTACTTGATTTAAAAAATCAAATTCCTAAGTCTAGCATAATTATCTTGCAAACAGACATTGATGAGCAACTTGTACTTAAAAACCACTAATTGAAGTATCTAGATCTAAGTATTTTCTATAAATAACAGACAAACTAGACGAACCAGTTTTTTTTTTCTTCCAATACCCGAGAATGCCTTCTAGAACAAGAAAAGCCTTCTCAGCTTCCGCCCAGCAAAGGTTCCCCTCTCTCCAGATCACAAGAGCTGTTTGAGGTGAATTTGCCTATTTGAGTTTTAAGAATTTCTTTAAATTTTCTCTGCTCACATGTCATTCTTGGTAAAGCCTACCATCATCCCGAACTTCCCACTTTAAGTACATCCATTATTATTTGAAACAGACCAAAAGGAAACTTTTAAGAAATTTTAAAAATATTTTATTTTTTCCTATAACTTTGCTTTCTAATGAAGCTTGAGAACTGAATTAAAAGTGGAATAGTTATCTCATTTTCCACTTATTTTTCTTAAAATAAGTTATCTTATTTTTCTAAAAATAACATTAAAGCATATTATAAAAATCTGTATTTATGTATAGGAATACATTCCCCCCTGATAACTAAGAGTGCCAAAAACCAATAAGGAAAAATAATAGATTTGAATTTTCTAACAAAGAAAAACCCAGGAATTTATATTATTAAGGTATAGTATTTTGTAAACAATTTTCTGATTGATAATAAAAGCAATAAGTAGTTGATTTTACTGATTTTAAACCAAGAAGCCTAATTTAATTTAGTCATTACCAACTCCATGCCTTGATGACTTCAAACGGCCTCTATGGTCCTCTGTATTGTGTGTAAAAGAGCAGCTTTGCAGGAATTTTCTGGATGCAAAGGATCCTCCTTTCTAATTAGAAAAATGGCATACACTTTCTCATTTACATTTTGAATTTGCTGTGGGGTAAATGGCTGGCTGGCTGAATGAAAGGACTTATACTGTCCACAGCTCTTTCCCTTCCAGGTGGGAGGAACTGGAAGGAAACAAAGAATACAGTTGTGACACCAGGCCCAAGGGCAGCGCTGAGACAAGGAAGTGATGGATGTTGTGTCTGCAGCAAATTTTGGGTGCTGAGACCTGGATGCCAACTCTGGAAGTCTAACACGGGTAATGCAAACACAGGAGTGGAATTCAGACATGTGGATTAAGAAGTTAAACAAGGTGTTTCTGGTGCTCCAGCAAAAATGAAGGTTCTGGAGAATATTTTCTCCAGATTGTTGCTTACATATGTCCACCACTGGAACCAGTCCTGGGATGGTCCGTTCAGACCAAAAAAGCAAGTAGTTGTACCTAGATGCACGTGGAATAATGTGCTGAAGAGAGAGGCTGTTCTAAACCTCGGTTCTAAGATCATGATCTGACTTCTACTGCTTTTTTTTTTTTTAGATTTTATTTATTTTTAGAGAGAGGGGAAGGGAGAAAGAAAGAGAGGGAGAGAAACATCAATGTGTGGCTGCCTCTCACACGCCCCCTACTGGGTACCTGACCTGCAACCCAGGCATGTGCCCTGACTGGGAATTGAACAGGTGACCCTTTGGTTTGTAGCCCGCACTGAATCCACTGAGCCGTACCAGCCAGGGCCTGACTTTATTGCTTTTTGTAAACTGTTAGTTCTTGCATCAGTTTGCTCTGACTGCCTAACAAACTATCACACATATTCTTATAGTTCCAGAGGCTAGAAGTCCAAGATCAAGGTGTTTGTAAGGTTGACATCTGAGGTCTTTCTCCTTTCCAATGGCTATGTAGCTTCTCCCTGTGTTTTCACATAGTTTTTCATCTGTGTGTGTCTGTGCTCTAACCTCCTCTGCTTACTAGGACACCAATTATGATGGATTAAGGCCCATCCAAAGATCTCACTTTGACCTAGTTACCCTATTTGCAAACACAATCACAATCCCAGCACAGGGCTTGGGCTTAAGCATATTAACTTTTGTGGGACACAGTTCAGCCCATAAGAGTTCCTAACACCCAAAGAACATTTCTGATGGTCTCTTTGAGTGCCTTTAAATTCTGGATCAAAAAATTTAGTGAAGGGATTTAATTCTCTAGTTCTCTTCCAGAAAGACATTACCAGTATCCCAGTAAGTCTGGGATAGAAGAAAACACTTTCCCTGTCTCATTTCTTTTCCAACTGCTGGCAGCTTAAGTGACTTCTGCAGGGTAGCTTTGCTAAGCCATCTCACAGCAGGGACAGTAAGAATCGTGCCCAAGAGCCTACACCAGCTTTTTTGCACGTGGCAGAAGTGTGGTTTTTGTGTTGCAGCTTGATCTGCAAGGCTTTACATTCAGGCTTTCGCGGGGCTTTCTGCTTAGGAGGATATGTACTGGAGTGCAGCCTCCCTCTCTTCTCACTCGAAGCCGGTAGAAATGGTGTCCTCTCGTGGCTCCTGCCCTCTATCTTGAAGACAGGTGGGGAAGTGGCTGAGTGAGTCCAGTGTGCATGTAAGAATAAGAATTGAATTCTCCATGGAGGTAGTTTCTCAAAGGAAATTTTATAGTCCCAAGTATAAATACTGAAAATGAACGAGGAGGAATGAGGATACAGAAAATGCTTTTGCCAGGTCCTGACACATTCTTGCTGTGCTTTAATGAGTTAATATTTTTTGTTCTCCTAGAGACAAACAATCTTGAGACTTTGGACTTTGAAGATATATATATATATATATATATCTTCAATATATATATTGGGCTTGTCTTTCATGAAGAGTCCATTCTATGCATATTGAAAAATTATACTTTAGCATTTAAAAAACTAGAATATTTAGTAATAATTATAGATATCAAAATAAAAGTTTTAATTCACTTTTTATGATTAGTCAAAGATTTTCCTTGATTGAAAATACAATAGAAGAGGAGACCAGATGAGGAATTACAGCTTGTAAAAAGTAGGTGTGCTAAAAATGAAGGCAGATCTGAAATGATAGTTTTCAATTTGACAAAAAATTTCTGCAATTAAGTCATTCTTTCCCAGCATATGGGTTTCTCTGGTGTCAGTAAGTGTTGCATGTGTACAGAGAATGGGGAAGACAGTTAGTCTACGTGTCCTGTTCAGTATACATTGCTGTTAATTATACTGTGTGTGTGGTAGCTTCCTCTGCTACTACACACACACACACAAACTTTGAAATTAGATGTTGAGTACAGAGGTCCTAATAACTCTCCACTGTTATCCTCACATTTATCAAGTTTTAAAGCTTATACTAACATAAACCAAGACTGTATGTTGGCAGCTCATTTCCTCTACATACAGTAACTTAAAATAATTTATCCCAGGACTTCAGCTAAGCAAAAAGAGCCACTTGCTACCTCAGAAATCAACTCGCCTAGGAAAACTGTATAACAAGACACTGGGAGAAACAGGGGAAGAGAGATACTCTATCAAGGGTAAAGAAAAAGCAATCAAAGTAGAGGGAAAAGATGACTAGTAAAAAGGAGACAAAATTCATTTCCCTCTTCTAAACCCAAGAGAGTTTGTTTTTCCTGGTAAATTTTTAAGAGCACTCAAGGTGCTTAGGGAAAATCTGGTGCAAAGTGTAAACCTCAAAGGTTTTCAACAAAATGGGATTAGGAATTTTTCCCCTGTGGTTTTTCTGGAGGACTTGAGGAAGTTGTAACCTTTTAACTCTGTATGCAGTGATGGTGGCTCAATAAACAGGAATCCTGTCACTTCTCATTGGAAAATGTGATCAAGTTATTATAGGTTATTAGCAAATTATTCCTTGAATACTCCCAATATCAGGGTTGATCATAATTGTAGAAAACTGCTTGACTTACAAGATTACATCTGGAAGGAGCTACGGGAATTTTCCAGCCCAGTTCACTAAATTGGAGATGAATTGTGATTTGGAGAGGCTTAAGTGACTTCTAAGGATGAGTAGCTTCTTATTTCATGGAATTTAGAATTTGGGTCTCAAATATTACATTGAATATTTTACTTTGCTTTTTGAAAATTATGGTGTTTACCTCTTGGGTTTTATCCTCATTTTAAGAGCTTTCATAATAAATATAATTTTAAATTCTAAAATATTTCATTTACTTTAGTTCCACAGTACGTGTGAGTGCTGTAGAATTTTAGAACAGGCATGTATATACAACCTGGGCACCTGGTTAGGCATTTTTCAGATTCTTGTGCAGTTAGTGTGGCTTTGTGGCTGAGAGTGGGCCAATGGGATGTAGGTGGGAATGGTACCCTTTCCACATGTAGGATCCTGCCTAGTATGATCCTCTATTTCCTTTCCCTACCAGTTGTGGGGAAAGGAAGGACTCCCAGGACACAGAGAAAGATGGAACTACAAGAAGGAAGGAGCCTGGGTTCCCACATTGCTGACTGGAGGAAGACCAATCAGAAGCATCCGCACTGGACTACATTGTAAGGGAGAAATCAACTTTTTCTTTTTATATCCTTGCCAAGGGCATTTTTTCACTGCTTTCAGAGAGAGAGGAAGGAAGAGAGAGAAACATCTATGGGAGAGAGAAACATCGATTTGTTGAATCTTACATGCCCGGACCAGGGTCAAGCCCATGACCTAGGTATGTGTGGGAGGTCCAACTAGCTGAGCCACATAAACCAGCACAGAAGAAACCAATTTTTATGTTTTAAGTTACTGAAATTTTGGAGTTGTTTGTTGTAGCAGTTAGTGTACTACACAAATAATAACAAATAAAAATTAAAAACTCATTCATAATCCTATCTTTTTTCTGCTAAGTCATGTTATAAAGAAGATACAGAGAAAAACTTGGTATTTTAAATGGTAAAATAACTTTGACTTAGCAGTGATAAATGCTTTCATATAACTTATTTCCTTTAATTCTCATAAAGTCTATGTAAGTAGGTACTCTGAGTGAATAAATGTTATGATTGTATTGTTTCAGTTTGGAAATTAGCATTAGATTAAAAAGAAACAATGCTATACTTGCAAACTGTAAATTATCGAGATGGGAACCTTTTGCTTTTAGTGGCTAATATGACTTTTTTGTTATTGCATTAATAATGATACAATTTTGAATGATAACTAAAATTTTCTAGAAAATGGAACTATAAATATTATGAGAAATATTTTTCAAATTAATCCCTTTAAACATATGTGGGTTTAATATGGAAGATTTTCTTTTCTTGAAATTTAGAATTAACCTGAGGAGCAGATTCCCTTAAAGAACAGAACACCTGACCTTGAGGCTTCCTTATAAGCATAGTCACTGTATCATTTAGGCAATATTCAGAATTGACATTTTTATGGTGAGTTTATTAATATCATGGTATGTCAGAATGCAATAAGTAATAATTAAATGTTTGCCCTTGCCTTGTTGATCAACATTTTCATGCTGAAATATTACCTTGAATTTCCAGTCCTTTTATTAAACAATTTTCAACATAAGTTCTGCATTTTTCTAAAATAAGGGAATATCTGGCAGTTCGTCATTACATCTATTAGCCCAGTGATGTGAAAATTATATTTTCATGCAATTTTAATTAATAAACTTAATTTTTTATTGGCATATATTGGCATTGTCTGGAAATTAACAAAGATTATATGAATTTGTGTATCAAGTTAAGCATATGTTTTATAGAGCTGTTTTGAATTCTCTACTTGGTAACCTTTCCTGTTTAAAAATAACCATAATAAATATATTAAATTCTGAAGTATTTTAGTTTTGCAGTATATGTGAATGCTATATATATACACATGTATATGGAATATATATATTTATGTATGTATATCCATACAATGTGTGTGTGTATATACCACTGTCCACAATCCAGTCTGGTTAGGGTTAGGGGTAAGATTTTGATTATATATACAATGCTTCCATTAGCTGAATAACATGCATTTAATGTGTAAAATTTACTCTGTGTTAATTTTTAACCATTTATAGTTTGCACCAAAATTTTATTTCCACGTAATTTCATCACAGAACTAAGGAGATCTAAGGTATTTTAAAATCACTCAACTTTACGATCAAGGAAGCTGAGGGAGGTGAGTTCTGGTGACACCTGAGTCCACAAAATTCGAGATGGAAGCCATGTAAGAACGCTTCTCCTAAAGCAGTGCTTTCTCTCACACTGAGAGAGTTTTTTTATTCTTCTAAATTTGGGAGCATAAGTATTTCTTCTCTTTTTCTTTTTCTATGAGCATCTTAATCCTGTCTTCGAAGACAAAATTTGGCTATAACTCTAACAGAGAAACAAATGAATCACATCACATCAAACCTAAATCAGGTCAAGATCATCTTCACAAACTAATCTTAACACAAAACAGAATATTCATCCTTCACAGCTACAGGTCACAATAAGACTGTTTTGTACTGCCACTCATTAGATTTAGGATATCCTATCAATTAACTAGCCTGTCTCAAAGAGAAACATTTACAAAAATTAAATGAAAGCCTTCTTGATAGGGAAACTTAAAGAATATGCTTGGGTTGGTCTAGCTTAGTTAGTGGCAAAGCACATATAATTTATAAATAGAATTTAAAGTACATTCTTTTTCTAAAGACCCTGAATAATTTTCTGCTTGCATGTTAGAGAAACACCAGCTGATAGAAACTCAGAGTTACAAGTGTGCGTTTCAGCAGCCTCCACACTCTTTAGGATGCCACAGAGCTTTTATTCTTGATGACTTAAAATGAATCACCAGAAAGCATCACGGGAATCAATAGCTCTATCACCGTAATTATTTCATAAGCACAGCTGGGTATTACTGATGAGCTGCAGGCTTGGCGTTCAGTGGCGAATGTCAGCAGAGTTTGGGACCCTTTGTGCTGTCATGCATTCCCCTCTATACTTTGTCCAGTTATGTGAAGGTAGGGATCCCTTTTCCCTAGCTGTATGTTGTTTTCTGATGGTGCTTCTTGAGTGGTGATTTTAGATTGGGCTGTGGTTTGCTGGTGTACATAGCCGATTAATGGCAGGGTTCAGACAAGAACCTGGTGACCTTGGTCGCCAGACTTGTACTGCTTTTTCCACAAAGCATCTATGCAAGACAACTTTGAGTGTAAAGGAAAGTCAAGAATGTCCTTGAAAAATTTTGTATTGGAGAAAAAGTCAAAAGAATTCAAGGATGTTTAATTTGAAGACAAGACATAAGTTGCAGAGACTACATTTCTGTCATCAGAAAGCAACCTTCCCTTGTACTCTGACCCTGTAAACTTCATTTAGTTCATTGATTAATCTGTAAAACTCAATTATTAATTAAATGAGTAGTCACTGTGCATTGGCTAAATGCTGCAGATAAATTATTCTCTTTATTTCTTAAGACACCACTAGAAAAACAAGCATTGTCATCCCATTTTACAGATGAGAAAAACTGAGTCTATATTACACAATATGCAATGGCTCACAGGGCTACTTTGTGACACAGCTGGGATTCAAGTCAGTTCTATCTCAGTCAGAGCCCCGTGCTCTGAGCTGTTTGTGTTGTGCAGATGTATAAATGAGGGCCACAGCCCTATTCGGCACAAAGGCAGAATTCCAAATACAAGAAGGACTCCTTACACAGCTTCACAAGGCAGAAATGGAATCCTTAGCAGGAGAAAAAAAGTTCTAAAGCAGCCTTCCAGTGAGGGAGCAGCCCATCTTGGAAGCTAGTAGCTCTATGGCCCTGGTGGTGCACAAACCGAGGAGGGACGACGCTCTGTCTGGGGTCCAGTAAAAGGGATCACTGTGCCACGTAGAGAAATGCTCATATAGTCCTAGTGCCTACTGCTCAGAGTTTGCTTGAGTATATTCGTACAGCCCCATAACTTCTTTTCTTCCTCAAGTTTCAACTTTGTTTGGCAACCAGCCACCTCTCCTTCTTTCTTATTCCTCTCATTTGACTGTTATTAATCTATTCCAGGCTGTGGCTCCTCCCGGACGACTTTATATTTCATACAGCAACAGATTGCAGGAGCATAACCTTGTGGGTCAGGTGTCTTCCTGTATGTGACTTCCCATCATCAAAAGATGTCTCAGGATGGGGATAAATGCATCAGTGAGAAATGAGTTGAAGTGCTCTCTTCAAGAGACCTGCCACTATATTTCCAGGTTATCTGTGTCCAGTCTTCAGTTTTACCTCCGACTTGCATGTTATGTATGAATTCGGAAGCAGGACAAGCCCCACTTGATGAAGAAGGGATAAAATGAGACTTGTCATGCTTAGTATCATGTTTTCCACCCCTTTAGGTTTGGGCTTGAAATAGTGCTCTCAGGGTTTTCTGCAGGTTATTGTCCCTTGTAGGCTGTTTACTTGTGGTTTAGCCTGCACCATATAATAAAGCATCTGTGCTTTCTGGGATAAAAATAGGTTAGCTCAACAGTTACTTTAATATCCTGAGTTTTGGTTTTACATTAAACGTTAAACTGAAATTCAGAGGCACAGACAGACAACAGTATGGTGGTACCAGAGGGAAAGGGGTAGGGGGCAGTGAAAGGTCAAAAGGGCCAATTATATAGTGTTGGAAGATGATTTGACTTTGGGTGGTGGGCTGGTAATGAGGTGCAGAGTGAGGGTCCTGTGAAAGTGAAAGAACAACCCCCACAATCCTTGAAGGGGGGAAGAGGGAGAGTGGCTGATACTGCATTTAAGATATATTCAAGTACAGATTTCTGTCCTTTACTCCCATCCTTGAACAACAATTAAATAAAAAAAGAAAAGAAAAAAAAAAGAAGAAAAAGATATATAGCATAGCAATGGTGAGCTAATAGCCATGCCTTCCTGAAGGGAAGAGGGCTGCTGCCCAGGGCAAATTGTGTACATGATTGAGAAACGCTCAGGGATTCAGAACATAGCTGGGGGAGGTCTTATAGCACCTGAGTAAGAGGCAGGGGGTGGATGTCCACTCTGCATGTCTGTTCATTGCTGGGAACTTTTGCCCTGACTAAAGATGACAACCAAAAGAAAGTAAAAGAAATGGGGGAATGGCAAAAATGGCAGACTCTAACACATCATAGGAGAGGCCGGATATGAAGTCATGTAGGTAGTTCTGGGCCGAGCATTTAAATGAAGACAGGTGGAAAGAGAAGAAAGGGAGAGCCACTTGGTCTGGAGTAAGAGAGGGGAGGTCCGAAAGCCAGCAGTCTAGTGAGGCAGCAGAGCTGATGGAGCTGTGCAGGACCTGCCTAGCCACCTGGATTTGCGAGAGATGCCTGGAGTGGAACTGGCACTGGGAATGCTGAGCTGCAGACTTCTGCTGTTCTGAAAGATGGTAACCTCTGACAGGGGTATTCTGGAAATGGCCTGGTTTGTCAAAGGGAGGCAGAACTATGTTTTTGGGTGTTTTTAAAGGGAGTGGGACTTAATGGCAGAAATCTGCCATTATTCTAAATCTGTATAACCTTTCTTTAAACCACCCCTTTCCTTTTTCACCAGACTCTTATATTGGGAGTCACGCTTCTAGGCAGTGAGCAATCGAACCCCACAGATGTTCCAGAACGGCACTGGTGGGGATTCTGTAACCGGCACACAATGCAATATATAGATCATGTATGATAGTAATGTATATTTGAAATCTATATGACCCTATTAACCAACATAACCCCAATAAATTTAGTAAAAAAAAAAGTTTTTTTTTAAAAGAAAGGAGCTAAAATTCTATGAACCATGAAGTTCTTAATGCCCATCACCTAGCTGTGTTGTAATAAAAAATCCAGAGAAAAAGTAAATCATGCCATATGTTAAAGGTTGTTATTTAAAGTGCCAAAGTCTCATTATTGGAAGAGGGGAGGTTATGAAAAAGAAAATGATTGAACCAGGAACTGCAGTACAGGTACAGCAAGCAGTCTTTGATAATTAGTGAGGAAAATACAATTGTATGACTTCAAGAAAAGAGGAGAATTTATTTTTAATTGATGTGCAATGCCATCAAAAGAATGGATGACTACAAATAAAAACATTCAAAGGTTTGAGCTTTACAGACTATCTTACACCTGAGTGAACACAGCATTAAAAATTTCATGATTTCATGGAATAGTTATTCCATATCTGCTAAAAAACGTGACTTCAATTTCTCTGCAAGTTTGTAAATCAATAACCCATAAAAATCTATGGGAAATATAAGAGGTAACCTTAGAACCCTTTAATTTTGATTTTAATCATAATGATTTTTTAATTTTAATATGCAAACAAAAACAGAGAAGGAATCAACACGTTCACAAACTTAAAATGAAAGGGAAACCTCTATGTAAACAAAGTAACCTCACAGCAACCTGGCAGAATCATCTCAGGGCTTCTGGAAATCAAACAGCTATACCTAACTTTGTTCAAGTAAAAAAAGGCCCAAATTGCCTTAAATCTCTGAAACTCTATCATTCTCAAACTAGAGAAAATAAAAAGAAATTTAGAGGTTGCTTTTATTCTCCCTTAACAACTGCCAGAAACCCAAAAAGCTTTCTAGTAGGGGGCTGGGAAGAAAAGTTGACTGTTTACTGGTGTGGGGTTCCTCTATCACCTACTAATGTGACTGCAAAACCAAACCAGCACCATTTAAGAGTAAGTAAATATTTCTCAGGAGGGGTTAAGGATTAATTTTCTGGCTTGAGATGATGTCACCATTTTCCAAGGAGCTTAAATTGTCAATGTGCACAAAGAGGGCTAATGTACAAGTGAAGGGTGCTGCCCCTGCAGGGCACATTTGAGGCACTGTCCCCAAATTCTTACATTATCTGGATACCTGTTGTTTTTGCAGGAGACAAAGCCTTTTATTTCTGTGACAATTGGGGCTTCAAAGTCAGACAACCTCTGATGAGGTGGCACTGTGACAAAAATTCACATGGGGGTGAAGTCATTTAGTGTCGGTCTCATTTTTGAAAGAAAGCTTTGGCTCTTGGGACGAACTTGTGGGGTAAAGGAGGAGGGACAGTGTGGGGAAAAGGGAGGGACAGATAGGTTAGGTAACAAGCAGCCTTACCTACTTGACAATCTAGGAAAATCAGTGTCACCAAACACATATAATAGTACTGAAGTGTACCGGAGCTTAATACGTGTAGGGTTCAGGTTCCTTTCTGTACCCATCCCTCCTCTTCTCTCCCTCCTTTTTTTCATTCCTTCCTTTCTGCCTTGCATTAATACCTGGGACACTTGGAGAACATCAATAGAAGAACTACACAAAACTATACAAACAGAAAATAATGTCACGGTCACTATCTCCTTCATAGGAACACTCAACCTTGGATCAAATATTTGCCTCAATTACATCTTTGCATTTAAAAGTGAACCTCCCTTACTGGCATACTACCTCAAATAGCATCAAAGCAAAATGAAACACAGGCAGCATTTTACAACGCTAGTAACCATGGAAACATATCATTAAAGAATATATAAACAGGAATGAATAATTAGTTGAGAAATCCATTTCTACATTTATCTTTTTCTAAGACCTAGGAAAAGCAGCTCTCTTACCTCTCGTCTCAATTTGGACAAGTCCTCTTTAGTCTGTCTTTTAACTAAAAAATATGAGAATTTATAAAATAAGAATTTTAATATTGCTTAGTTTAATGAATGATCTCTTTGTAGGCAAGTGACTGAAAAATCTTGCAATGCCCATTGTTGTCTAGAATGCAGGAGAGGCTCCTGAAGCAGCCAGAGAGTTTGCTTTGGGTTGGGATGTGTTCAGGCAAACCTGAACTTACATCATGGTGAGAAGGGGATAACAGTTGTTTACCTTTAAAAATAGGAAGCACGGGTTGCCTGGGAAGACTGTGGGGATAATCTGGGGCTTGTGCTCTGTCTCACTTGCATTGTCAGGGAGGCAGTATCACTTGTGCAGGTCATCTGACGCTCTACCTTTGCACCTAAAGAAGCCCTAGACGGACTCCTTGGTATGCTAAGTTGATCACTAACATTAAAAGAAATTGCAAATGGCCTTAGACACCATAGCTCAGGAATGTGCATCAGAGTCACCTAGTTGGGGGCAAGTAGACAAATTCGGTTTGTAGGACCTCACCCAACTCTGGAAATCTAATATGTTAAATATTTTCGCACATGACTCTGATATAGTTGGTCACTAGACCAGTGTTTGAAAACCACCAACTGAGGCTAACTTCCTCATCATACCAAAGCAGAGACCAAAGTCTACAGCTGTTGTAGCTTGAGATGCTGGACTCAGTTTCCCCTACCTATAGCAATATCATATCTATACCACTGTCATAACTTTGCAGTAAGCAGACCAGTCATACCCTTTGCCCCTGGGCTTGATCACATGGCTTGCTTTGGCCCCTGGGTTGTTAGCAGGCATAGCATGAGCAGTTGCTTGAAATGTGAATATAGTTTTGCTTTCTCTCTTAGACTCCTGAGTATTTTCCAAAAGATAAACAGACATTAGGTCATTTGCCAAAGGAGGATGAGAGGCATGTGGATCACACTTGGGCCCTTTGGCAGCTTGGAGCTAAGCCTAGCCAAACCTAGACAAGACCAGACTAGATTGGGCAAGTCCAAGACAACCAACTTGCTAATTATCATAAGTCACTGAATTTTAGAGTGATTTGTTACACAGCATTATTGTAGCAGTAGCTGACTAATACAGACATGAAGTGACTTACCCACAATTGAATTCTAGCATAGAAATTAGAAGTTGCATCTTGTGAATCTCAAGCCTAAGCTCTTCCCACTGCTTATATTTCTTTCGCTTTCTTTACCTCACAGAGTTAAGCACTGATATCCATTGCTTCCATCAGGTTCATCTGCTCAACCCACATTCTCTAGGTTCCAAAACATTGTCACTGTCCCTCATTACAGCTTGTATGCATTCTCTCACCTTTCCTCATCAGAGTTACCTTCTCTTTCATCTTGTTCCCTCGGGAGTCTGTTTTCATGTTTCCAAAGAGACTAAGAAGACTCAAATAAACTGATTCCCACAATTTTGTTCATGATTCGCCCATTAATGAGTTAAAAAATTCCAGATAAAATTCTTTTGCATTTGACCTGAAGATGAAAAAAGACTCAATGCCAAATGGTGGGAATGTAAGCACGACACATGGCAATCGTTAGGGAAAAGGTTTTTAGGTGAGTGGTTTGGTATTTCTCAAGTCATCTCAAACCTAAATACTATGGGGGTGGGGTGGGGACAAAAGTAGGTTTCAAGTTGTTCCAGTGGAAAATTATGCAATGATTAATAAATAGTAATACAAGAATAAACTCTGTTTCATATACTCACAATTGCAAACCTACTTTCACCCCACACTGTATAATGCTTGGTTGCTTTTAGACATTCCTTGTCCAAATATTTTATAAACTCTCTGCCTGACAAGGCCAAATAAATAAATAGACTTTAAACACAAGCCTCTAAGAGAAATGGCTGATATGGTATTTCTATTTTGTTCCTTTCATTGGAAGAATTTTTCATTTGGAAGCAAATCTTTAGAGGGAATGTATTTTTCTTCTCCAGAATATGTAGTTGTTTTCTTTAAGTTAATAATTTTTTTCTCTTTCCTTGACCTTACTTTGCTTCTAAATTTATGTTGAGTATTTTATTTTTACTCTGAGATTGAAATATCATACATTTTTACCATGTATATGACTAATATTAGAATATTTTTCAATATCAAGAATAAAAACAAAACTGAAGTAAAAATATTGGTCTAAATTATTAGTATAAGGGATCAATTCATGTTCATTGGTAAGTCATACTATACCATTCTCTGGTTAGTGTAGAGAAACACATTAGCTTACTGCTGCCTTGATTGCTATGTTTGAAAAAAGGTAATAGCTAAGACCTCAGGATTTGTATGAAGACACCAGTAAACACAGAAATCAATGAGACAAAAGAGTCTTGGAAATCTACAACCTTCTCCAAATATTCCAGGGAATCCCACACTCAACTAAAGCACAAAAGTTGTTCACAATGGTGAATTTAACACTCACACAGAGAAATACTTGTTGAATTCATATAAACACTGAATTTTGAAATTGCAAACAAAATAACTGTTTCAGAAGACTCTGAACATTATTGGTTTGAGTTTCATGTCAAACCAATATTTAAATCAGTTGATTGAGTCATTCAACAAATACGCATTGAACTGCTTTTTGCAGTTCACTTTGATGATACTGTCGAAGAAAAACAGATTAAGAAGAGGTGGTGTCTAATTTAAGTACCAGTTGTTTTCCTGGGTAAATATGTTGTGTCAGAATATATGTTCCCTGAAGACAAGGTGATGTTTCTTTTGTTCACTGATACATTTCCAACACATAGCACAGTGCCTAACATATCATCACTAATAAATGCTTCATAAATATTTGCTGAATGAGTATGATAACAAATGCAGTTTGAGAGTAAAGAAAAAAGGTATCCACTAATTTAAGAGGCATCTGGAGACACTGGATTGGAAAGATTTCAAGCTTGAATGACCACAGTGCAGTTTAGGAAGGCACTGTATGACACTGACATTCTGGGTGTTATTTTTCGCTTTGAGTGCTAAAAGCAGTAAATGTCTCTTGTTAGTCCCAATACCAAAAAGAAAAAGGGCTGTTTCCACGAGAATGGGCAGTGTGAGAGTCTTGACCTGTGGCCGTGAAACTGCTGAAAGCCAAGGAAGGGCTTCAGGAGCCCGGAGAATGCACCATCTTCTTCAAGGACGGGGTCGGGGAAAACCTTTTTGATCAGTGCAGCCAGCTCCTGGCTTTGTCCCTTGTGAATAATTACACCAAAGAGATATTCCTTTTTGGTGAGCCCTTTTTGGAAACCATTTATGCCATTGATATCTTTAAGATGGTGAACATTTCAGTGCCAAGTACAACTTGAATTGGATGGAAAGTCTTGGTATTCTCTGCACAGATGGAAAACGCATGATGTTGGCACTGCCTCAGCCTTTGCTACTTCACTGAGGAAAGATGCTCCACCTGTCACGCTTTCCGCATGGGCCCGTGTTGGTGTCAGCAACCCTTCCAACAATCCCCAAAGAGGTCTTTCTACTGCTGTCAAAGTCTTCGACTTCCTTAGAGCCAAGAACTCAAATCAGTGCCTCTCAGTAGATCTTTGTCAAGATATAAGAGCATACATACACCGCAAGGTTCTTTCCTATTAAAGAAGTTTGTTGGCAATCCAGAGAGGAAATTTGGTTAGGTTAATTCTTTATATTTTTTTATGAGAAAAGATGACTCATTTTAGGATAAATTGATAGTGAGTTCATTCCAGTACTATTTTTATTTTTTAATGGCTGATATCTTAGATAAATGAGACACAGCTTTTGACCGAAATACTGAACTCACTATCAGAGATGCTGCTGAAAAGCTATGAGCTTTTTTTTTTTTGGTCAAGCCGTCACTTCGAATGAGGTGGCTGGAGTCAAATAACAACTTGAACTTTCCAATACTAAGGGGGAGACTGACACAGTCTGGAGAGTTTCTAGGTACGAAAGTCTGTAAACGCTTGGTGAATGAATGGCTTATCTGTTATAAAGGTCACTTTTTGTTCAGATGGCTTGAACAATGAAACACATTGCTGACACAGACAGCCTTGATGATATAGGCTTAACAAAAATCATTTCACTGACGTGAGGACAAAGGAAATAGTGTAACGTGAAGTTGGGTGTTTTTTGATGCAAGCCTACCCATACAAGGTACTGTGAGCTGTAGGACCTCTGACTCCATTTGCTATTCAAGACTTTGAGATCAGGGTTTTTAGCTCTGTTGCCATTAAAATGAAATGCTGACATTGGTGAGATGTCAAATATAATATTTCAATTTCTTATTCCAGAAAACCTGCACAACCTCACAAGGGTGAGAAAGCCAAAATAATCTGTAAATGCTGCTTTGGTATTCTATGTGTAGGAGATCAATTTTCAATGCAATGAGATAAAGGGTAAGCACATTTTTCTTTGTGTGTGTGTTTATGAGTATTGTTTCTAGGTGGATGCCTGCAAATTGAATCAGATTCTTGGAGAGGTTTGTGACTCAAACAAACAAACAAACAAACAAAAAAAAAAGAAAAAAATTAAACAGAACAATTAAGGTGGGGAGCGAGCTTGTTAGGCAGCTTACCTATTTAGTGGGGTTCCTCTGCTCTTGTTTCATGGGAATTCTGCTACAAAACTAGCTGTTATTGCCTTTCCTCACTGCTTTGCTGTGTGGTGCAGACCAGAGCTGGCCCGGGTCCTCACATTGCCACACACTAGATAACCTGGGTGGCTGAGAGCATGGCTGAAAGTGAACGTGGGGAAATAAAACTGGGAAAGAAGAGTGGAAGGAGGAAATTTTGTTTCCCAATGCTATTAAATCTAGCCCTGGATCTAAGGCTAGATCCCCTTGGGAGGGGATTAGAGTTTGCTATGAAATTCTTGTTGGAATAATATTATTACTTTAGGTGCAGTATATAAATACATAAGGGCTTCAAAACAGCTAATTCTTAGCTTGACTAGGGCTTTCTATTTTGTTAATTAGTTCAGAATTGTAATGAGGTCTCCACCTGTAAGAGAAGAGGAAGGTGGCTGGTATCAGAAGATGGTATCCGGTTGCAGAGACATGCATGCAAGTATCATCTTTGACAAGTGATTTCCAGTCCGTTCGAGCTCTGACGTGGTGACACTATTATAAAATAACATGTGCAAACACTTTTATTCAAAGTGATGTGTCCCAGTGTGAGCTGTCATACAGTATAGAGCTTTATGTCCTTTTTTTCTTGCTCGATTGATACGAAAAATGTTCTTAATACATGTGAAAGGAGTTCTCGAGCTTTCCAAAGCAAGGGTTTGTTCTTTTGCGTATAACGTTTGTAAGTCAATAGTCTGTGAGAGTGAGTGTAGACTGGTTCTCAGTTTTTTACATTCTGAAATTTTTTACTCCCTGTTTAAAACCTCTAGAGAGAATAACTGGCCAGAGTAGTAGGGATTTTATGGGGTTGATAGGAAGCTATATAACAACTCTTCCACTAACAAAGGTAGTGAAAATAGCCACTGTGTTTTTCAGCTTTAACGAATGTCTATGAATGTACATGCTAATACAATTCCTAGTCTGTGACATTTGGGGCATTCTTAACCCAGTGATCCCATTTCTGGGAATATACCTTAAGAATCCCAAAACGCCAATTGGAAGGAATATATGCACTCCTATGTTTATAGCAGTGTTATTTACAATAGGCAAGATCTGGAAACAGCCCAAGTGCCCCTGAGTAGATGAGTGGTTAAAAAGCTGTGGTACATTCTCACAATGGAATACTACATGGCTCTAAAACAGAAGGAACTCTTATCTTTTGCGAGAGCATGAATGGACCTGGAGATTATTATGCTAAGTGGAATACGCCAGCCAGAGAAAAAAGTACCATATGATTTCATTGATATGTGGAATCTAATGAACAAAATAAACTGATGAACAAAACAGAGCCAGAGCCATGGATACATGGAACAGACTGGTGGATGTCAGAGGGGAAGGGGGAGGGAGGGACTGGAAGGTAAAGAGACGAAAGAACATGTAAGCATAACCCATGGACACAGACAGCAATGCGGTAAGGGCTGGGGGCAGGGGCAGGGGCTGGGTAAATGTGGGCAAAGAGGGGGAAAATGGAGGGTATCTGTAATAGTGTCAATAGTAATAAATAAATAAACAAATAAATAAATTTAACTGAGTGGTTGTCATAGTAGTCAGGTAGTGGGGCATCCCTGTCTTTAAAGTTGGCATGGACTGAACACTCTTTGGCAATATCCCAAATCTCCATTTTTATTTACAACAGAACAAGGGATGGGGGAAGATGTATGCATTTGAATTAAGATCCAGGAGAGGTTGGCTAGCAGAAGGAAAAATATAACTGGTGAGAAAATAGGTGTGTGGTGATCCTGGGACTTAGAGGGGTTTAGTGTATATAATTTATCTACAGGATGCAATTTCTAATCATTACTTTTTTTCTTAGAATTTGTGACATCATGTTTGATTGTATCTAAAAATGTGAGATTCTTAGTGCTAAAATGGGCATTAAGAGTAGACCTCTTTTATTTTATAGTTGCAGATCCTGCAGACACTAACTTGCCTCACGTCGGACAACGGGGGTAGAACTGGGACTGAGTCAGACATGACTTCCAGACAAGGGCTCACAAAGGGAGATATGCTGTTTATCTTTTCTTAATGCAGAATGGTAAAATAATAGTGCTTGTTCTACTCTTTTTTTATTTAGCAAACATGCATGTATGTATTGGTAAGTGGAGTTTATTTTCCTAGTTTGAGGTAAATAGTGAAATTAGTGCTCTTTGAAAGGTAAAGGAAACAAAAAAAATTTAACCAGCCTCACGCTCTTTGATCTGTTTAGGAACCAATATTGTACCTTTTTTTCTAGTTTAGTGTAGAAAATACAACAGGAACCCAATATAATGTTTGTTTAATGAATGAATAAACTAAAATAAACATTGATTTGGGACCTAATATATGCCAGGCCTGTTAACTACTATCTCATCTTAAGATTCAACTCCTTGCCCACTGCTCTTTAGAAGTCTCTGAAATTCTTTCATAAAATGTCCTCTCCCTTTGCTATGCCTATAGCCCATATTATTTGCTTAGTTTTCCAATCTAGCAATACTTCACAATTATTTACTTACATGCCTTATAAGCAACTACTAGTGTTTTGCATGTTCCAGATTCCTTAGAAAAGCCTAAAACTTATCAGCAAATTAATATTTTTTTAGATGCAAGTTATACATACTTAAAAGTCAACTTTAAAAAATAGTTACAGGTCTCAATTATAAGTAAGACTAATTTAAATTCTTATTATTTGTAGGAGGTAGACTTAATGCTTTACTGTCTACTGAAGATAACATATGGTAGAAATACAGAAAACTTGAAGCTGAGACACCATACTGAAAATGTGGGAAAAATCAGGAAGTATTAGGGGACTGTTGATGATTATTTCTCACTTTTATATTGATGTCTTAGCAGATTTTACTTGAGTTGATTCCAATGTTTCATATTCAATTAAATTAAACCATCTTGAAATACAAAAGAAGAACAGCCTCACATAGTTTGGAGGGCAGAAGATATGAAGGAGGGAGGTGGGTTTTATAGTTGATTTCCAGATATTTGAAAAAATATTTGTAAATGGATTTCCATTTATTTGGTAAGTGTGGCCCCACTGGGAACCACTCGATGGTAGTTTTATGGGAGTGGAAATCCACTTTGTGAGGAAAGCTGCTTAATAGTTTGCAAATTAGATGTTTCTTGGGGATAAGTGAGATCTTCATTTTGGATATATTTTAGAAGAAAGTCATGGACAATTTGTGGAAGGAGAATTGGACAAAAATAGGTGTGTATGTTGTGATGGAGAGTGACCCAGAACATTCACAATTCTCCTACAATTCTAAAAAATTATGACTCTCTCTTTGACATCCAACTGACTTTCCATATGATTTCTTGCTGCTATTTTGAATAGTAATCAGATCTGTAGTTTGGTTAAGTGTTTTAAATCCTAAATTTTGCCCAACAAATACAACTGATCTATGCATTTTCCTTTATTATTTTTATTTTTATCCTCACCCAAGGACATTCTCTTCATTGCCTTTTAGAGAGAGAGGAAGGGAGAGGAAGAAACACTGATGCAAGAGAGAAGCATTGATTGTTTGCCTCCTGTATGCAACCAGACTAGGGATCCTGTGCGCCCAGACCAGGGGTCAAACCCACAATCTACGTATGTGCCCTGACCAGGAATCGACCTCACAACCTGTCAGTTACAGGTCAATGCTCCAACCAACTGTGGCACACTGGCTGGGGTCTTCCTTTATTTTATAATTGGTATTATTTCTAACATCTGCTTTTACAGGTCATGGGTGAAAAAGAATCTATGAAAATACAAAGTTCATGTTTTAAAGGATCATGTCATTATAGCAGGATCCTGGGAAAACAGTTCCTGGGATGTGTAAAATTTATATTTGGTTGTAAAAGTGAAGTATGAGCCAAGGGTTAACAACCTTGAATTTTGCCTTTAAAATTAGTTTCAGAAAATCTACTTCATTATAAATATATTACTATTGAATAGTGTCCTTCTGACTGATATTCCCACAGCTACCCTTTTCAGCATCAATCCTTCATTTGGATTCTGAAAGTGAGTCGGGCTCCTCCTCCCTTGTTGGAACATCAGTTTTTACCTGCCAGTACAGTTTGATGAGCTTGCTTATACACTGCTCACTTCCTCCAAAAAGCCAGAACATGTAGTCAGCAATCATGGCACTCCTAAGAACAAGGACAGATGTTTAAAAAAAAAACTTACAGGACGAAAGGAAAACCATAGCAGCAGTATATATAGATACTGAGGGAGAAGATTTTGTAATGCATAAATTTGACTGGACCAACATTAAGCAAAGCATAAGGCATAATTTTCAATGTAGAAAGTAGGTATTTTTTTTAATCCACACACAACAGTATGTTTTATTGATTTTAGAGAGAGAGGCAAGGAGAGGGAGAAACATCAATCAGTTGCCTCTGGTACGTGCCCTGACCAGGATCGAACCCACAATCCAGGTATGTATCCTGACTGGGAATCGAACCTGCAACCTTCTGGTGTGTGGGGGCAATGCTCCAACCAACTGAGCCACCTGGCAGGGTGGAATGCTTTTTTTTTTTTTAATAGCTAAACTACTACTATAAGAAAAGCAACTAGCCATTTATCTTCTAGAATTTGTTTGAACAGTATAAGAATAGTATTTAAAGATGATGAGAAAATGCTTTGTTTTCATTGCCTCTTACTAAGCTTCAAAACATTTAGAGATAACACATTTTGTGGACTTTAAAATGCCTTTAACTTAGCACAGCATTATAGCTAACTATTATATACTGGTAATATTTAGGCACATCTCAAGCTTTACCTGAGTTAAAGATCATTCACCTCTGATTAAATTAGCCTCCTTAAAATTGAAAATAAAAAATTTCCAATTCTACAAACATTCTCCTCCCCAAATACTTTGTGTTTAATTGAATTGGTTTTAGTATCTAGTGTGTACACCACCACATTAGTCTTATTAAGCTGAGGGGATATTAAAAACTATTGTGCAATGGATATTAATTCATTGCTTAGCACCCTTTGAAAACACAGTTTACTTTTATGACTGTTTCTCTGCGAGGCCTCTCTATTTCTTTTCTCCAGAGATTCCAAATCCAATTAAATGTGACTAGAAGTAATTCCAAATTGTCACGTTAGCCAATTAGACATATAATAATCCTGTGTACCTAATCACTAGTACCAAAAGTTTATTTATTTAAGTAGAGCCATCACTGTGTACCCCTGAATGTTTTTCTTATCTTTGCCTGCAGATACATGTCGTTTCTTGACATTATTCTAAATTGAATTAGAAATTTTCCTTCCCTAAATGTAGGTTGTCTAAATCACAGCAGCTATAAACTCACTATGGTACTGTGTAGAAAGAATTAAAATGTTTAGATTTTTACTCAGAACTGAGAAAAATTGAGACTTTAGAAATTAACAATAAAAAAAAACCCACCATCATTTGGCAGATTTTTTTTCACACGATATTTTTCTTTTCACACATGGGGTATTGGAAAGAATCTGTCCATTGACATTTCAAAATCAATGACAATAATTTAAGAATAACTAATCTCTTAAGAATTCTTTTATATTTTCAAAGCTCTAGTTTAATAAGACAAAGGGAGCTAGGGGGTTTTGATGTTGTGCGAATGTGTATGGGGTAGCAAACGAGGTGTAAAAGCCATAGAGGAGGGAGTGGCAAAGTGAATTCCAAACATCTGAAATGTGATAGAAACACATGGCAATTTTTTTCCCATGACCTAGCATGGGAAAGATTTTTCCTTACCTAGCGTGAAAGCCTCTTTGATATATAGGTGCCTGTCACCTAGTAGAAATCCGTTTAAAAAATTCTGCATTGGGAAAATCTGTGAAAAATCTTCATGAAAAAATCAGTCGGTGAAGAATCTCACTCTGAAGGACAGCACACACTGTATTTACAGGGGTCAGGGGCCCTCAGGTGAGGACTGGCTGCGTTCCGGTTCCTGCTTCCCTTGAATGCTCAACAAACATGGGGGAGCCGGACAGCAGCCACAGCAGCCGTCAGGTAAACAGAGGTGGGTAACTGTTTCCCGTAAAGGAGCAGATAATAAATATTTTAGGCTTTGTGAGCCGTGCGGTCTCCTAACAACTCAGCTTCGTCTTTCGGAAGCAGCAGTGCACAAACGAGTGGGGTGTGTTCCAATAAGACCTTATTTCCAAAAACACGTGCAGGGCCAGGTTTGGCATAGTTTGTCCACCTCCAAGATAAACAAATTGCTAGGTTGAGCAACACGTGGCTAACCTTGGTATAATTGTCAGTCAATAGTCAGACACCTGCTTCCATGCCTTCCGGCCACAGGCCCTCTCAAATATTTCAGCCTACTGTTTTCTCTTCTGTACACATTGTGCTAAAATTACTGTGCCGAGTTCAGGAAAGAGGCTTTACAATTTTGAAGCATTTAAAAAAAAGTAGAAGATATTCTGGCTCATAGACCCAGTCACTTGAGTTAAGTAAAAGGTAAGTTGATAGTTTCTTTTATGTTAGTGATGGTCATGTTTGTATTGGAACAATTGTGAAAGAAAAGGAGAAACCACCACAGTGGGTTTCTAGGGATTTTTTATGCTCCTGGTCCTTTTGCTTTGAGTTTACTAGGGTAAATTTATAATTTTTAGTATTTTTAGTGTTATCTTCTGAAAGTTACTTTTTCTGTAATGATATGTTGTTTAATTGCTACAGTCTTAAGTATGATTTTATTACACCTGGCTTCAAGTCTTTTTCCAAAGGAACACATCTCCAAATTTAAATTGAGACTGGTAACAAAGGTGAAGGGATCAAGAAGTACAAATCGGCAGTTACAAAGCAGTCCTAGGAATGTGAAGTGCCGAGTAAGGAATACAGTCAACCTCACCGTAACAACTGTGTGTGGTGTCACGTGGATCCGGGAATACAGGGGCATCACCCTGCCAAGTATGTGACTGTCTAACAACTCTGCTCTACACCTGTAACCAGTGCCGCATAATAGTGAATGGAAGTTGTAATTGAAAAATAAAATAACAAAGAAACAAGTGATAAATTAAGATCCATTGAAATTTGTTAGTTGTCCTCAGTGAAGCACAATTATTATAACACTGAAATGGCAAAGTGTGGCGGTTCCTCAAAAAGTTAAGAATAGAGTTACCATATGATGCAGCAACCACTCTTCTGGGTATTTACCTGAAAGATTTGAAAACATTTATTTGCAAAGACATATGCACCCCTATGCTCGTTGCAGCGCTATTCACAGTGGCCCAGACATGGAAACAACTGAAGCGGCCTTCAGTAGAGGATTGGATGAAGAGGATGTGGTACATATATACTACGGACACTACTCAGCCGTAGGAAGAGATGAAATTCTGCCATCTGCGACAAACGTGGGTGGACCCTGAGAGTATCAGGCTAAGAAATAAGTCAGCCAGAAAAAGTTAAAAACCATGATTTCACTCATAGGTGGGCTATAGAACTGAAAGTAACAAACGAAAAAGAAAGGCAAACAAACAAAAAGTCATAGACACAGACAACAGTACGGTGGTTAACAGAGGGAACGGGATGGGGGATAGTAAAGGGTAAAGAAAGTCAGATACACGGTGACGGAAGATGATCTGTCTTTGGGTGGGGGGCATACAATGCAGTACGTCAATCATGTACCATGGAAATGCACACTGGAAACCCATATGATTCTATTAACCAATGTCACCCCAATAAATTCAATAAAAAGAAAAGAAAAATTGCACTAGTATTAAATAAAAAAACATAGTTTCATAAAGCTACATGTTTGTGTAAATATTTTTCTTAAGTATCATTATTTGTTTCAATACCTGGTAGAAAGCTGTGTAAATATTGGAAACACAACTTAGATTGTAGTTGCTTCAAGTCCATTTTCCTCCTGATGGAAATGAGAGTTACACCTGTACCACCCACCTTCCGTTGTCTAGTTCCTTATCATAGCTCTGCCCTACAGCTTAGCCTTTATGAATCACTGTAAAAATCAGTGGAAGAGCATGGAAGTAAAATTATATCCTGTGACATATGTGAGGAAAGAAACAGGTGGGCTTTTTTTTTTTTTATCATGCTTAATTTACAGTCAACTCAGAGCATCTACAAGGAGTCAAGTACCTGTGGGATCCTGGTTCTGGCTGACTCACCTCACGAGTCAATGTAAGCAGTAACCTATCCTTCTTCCTACTTTCCTTCAGCTATCTCTTTTTCTTTAGGCCAATATCCTGGATGCTCCTCAGTGTGATTCAGTGCGGCTTCTAAATGTTCTTGTTTCATTGTCATTATTCTATTCAACTTACTTTCATTAATCTACCGAATGTTGTAGCTGCACTGGAACTGCATGATCATATTAGCCAAACCTTTTAAATTGACAGTTGATGTTTTAATTTGTCAGTTTTGAGCCGTTAATAAATGCTAAGTACCATGTTAAGCTTTTTGCATAGCAGAATGTGAACCCAATCCACCCACACTTCTGCACCAGACCTCAGCCTGGCATGCTGAGCCATGGAAACTGCTTCAGCAACATTCTCTCTCTATTTCTTGTCTTTCTTGTCTTCCTTCCTTCCTTCCTTCCTTCCTTCCTTCCTTTCTTTCATCTTTCTTTCCTTCCCCTCCCTCCTTCCCTTCCTCACTTCTTTTCTTTCCCTCTCTTTCCCTCTCTCTCTCTCCTTTTATTCCTGGAGCTTTTCTACCAGCACACAAAATGCTGTCCTTTTTACCATTTTAAAATAAAACATCTCAAGACCTCTCTTGGCCCACTTCCCTTCCAGTTACCATCTTAATTCTTTCTTAACAAACAAACAAACAAACAAACAAACAACCTCCTTGAGAAAGCTGTGTGCACTCCTTATCTCTAATTTCTCTCCTGAACTCACTCCAGCAAGGTTCCCGTTCCCATGCCCTTACTGAAACTGCTCTAGTGCGTGCTACTCAAGGTCTCCACCTGGCACAATGCAACAGTTTAATTCTCGGTCTTCATTTCACGTGCCCTCAGAGTGCAAGTGATGCAACTGCTTGTCCTGCCTCCACTATACACTTCCTCACTCAGCTCCCACAGCTCTGTCTTTTCAGCCTCCTGTGCTGGCACCTCATCTCCCTGGATTCCTAACTTTGGAGGGCCCAGGGCACAATGCTTGGACCCCTTTGCTCTCTGTCTGTGCTCACTCCCTTAGTGATGTCACAGGTATCCCTGGTCGGTTGACCAGTTTTAGATTTATACCCTGAGTTTAAGTCTCTTCTTGAATCTCTAGACTCTTATAGAAGATGCTTTCTTGACATCTCTACTTAGATATGTGAAAATCAAAAACAGACTCACCTTGAAAATTCCTTGAGCAGATAAAACTAGTATAGCCGTATAAACACAGCTTAATTTAGCTTATTTTGCAAGACTAATTTTATGGTGGGTCATTTCTTACTTATGCCTTTGAAAATCATAAGCGAAACTTCAGCTCTTTTTCAAGACTGATATGCGGTAACCACTGACTAAATCCCTATCATTTAAAAAATGCTAATATTATAACCAATCACTGTGCAGAATAAACAGGCACTGCCTTCTCCCTATATCAGCTGCTTTGTAACAATACACCCCTGAGCCTCATTCCACATTTTAGTTTGAGTGCTCCCAGTTTGCAAACTGTCTTTTTGGTGTGCGTACCATATTTTCACTAATACTTTCACATTAGTGATTCCTTGAATTTAACCTGGCTATTTCTGAACCTCTGACAGACATCTAATATTCCACACCTCAGACGCTGCCCCTCCTTACTTCCCTCCCCAGTCCCTAGTCGTCTTCTCCATCTACTCAACTTCTCAGGCAAAAAAAAAAAAATCTTGGAGTCTTCACTGACTCTCTCTTTCTCTCACATTTCCTATCTAATCTAAGATACAATTCTGGTGCACCAGAATCCTGCCACTCCTCGCCACCTCCAGCATTATCATCTGGTCCACCAGGTCTCACTTGCATTATTGCAACAACCTCCAAACTGGATTCCCTGCTTCCCTATCTGCCTACTCTCAACGCAGAAGACAGAATGATCTCATTAAAATCAGTGCGCTGGAGCAGGACACTGCTATGCTTAAAACTGCAGAGGCTACTTATCTTACCCAGAGTAGAAATTAGTCTTTACAATGGTATCTGAGTCCTGTTCCATTTGGTCACATGCTGCTGCTCTGAACTCATTACCCACTTACTCTGCTCCAGACAAACTGTCTACCTTGCTGTCCCTCAAAATGAACAGGTGCCCTATTGCTTCTGGGAGTTAGCACTCACCAGTTCCTGTCCTAGAATGTTCTTTCCCTAGACATCCCTTGACGCCTTTGGTTTTCTGCTTCAGGTTCTTATTGGGTGTTATTTTCTCAGGGAGAACCACCCTGACACACAGTACTTAGCACCATTCCACACTGTGTTTATTGTATTATTCAGTCTTGCGGAGTTCACCGCTCTCCTCCTCTAAGGCAGAGGTTAGCAAACTGTGGCCTGTGGGTCACAGCTGGTCTGCCACCTGTGTTTGTAAAGAAAGTTTTAACAGAACATAGCGATGCTCATTCATTTGTGCTTCATTTGTGTACTGTCTATGCCCACATTTTGTGCACCAGTGGCAGGACTGAGTAGTTACGGGAGACTCTAGGGCCCAATCAGCCTAAAATGTGTGCTATCAGCTCTGCACTGGATCGAAAGCTCCTTGATGGCAGGGATTTTGTGCTCAGAACAGTGGCAGTCACACAATAAATATGTGTTCACTTAAGGAGCAAACGTTATTTTATTTATTTACTTAAACTAAAAAAATTAAGCTCTTGTTTCAGAGGACCTGAGGCCTACAGAGTTACATAGCTGATTAGGACCCTGACATCAGCAGTCTGGCCCCAGGGCCCCGCCCTGTCTATGTGTGACAGATGCCTGTGTAGCAGAGCCGGCCTGGGAATGGAGTGACAGGCGGGCTTTGCCAGTCTGATTTGTCTGATGAAGGATCCAATGCACACTGAGTCATTTGAGAGCTGAATGAATGCTAATGGATGTTTATGTATTTATTACATAAATTAACAGAGTTACCAAGAAACACATTAGCCTATATATTGTATCTATAATTACTTTACCATGTTTTCAGTCTTGTGTCAACAATTATTTGTCCCCTGAAAGCAAATCTATTATCTTGATACTATATTTGAATTCACTTTATAAAATTGTTTCTGAAGTTACATTTAATTTACTTAATATATTTGTTAAATATAAAAGGGTCAGAACCTGGCTTTTAAATATATTTGCATCTAAAATAAAAATTTTTTTATGTCACGAACTGAGCTTGTTGGGAATCAAATTCCATTGCTGTAGAATGGCAAATATACACTAAAAGAATTTGATGTTATTGTTAATAAGATAGGTACTAGTTTTGTCTTCCAAATTAATGCCATAAAAGGATCATGATATGTAAGGATATTCAAGCCGGATGAGTTCACACATTGAATATTTGAAAACAGACTGTGCAGTCGGAGGGGTATAAGAATGTACCATTGACATTTCTCAAGCCCTATGTTCAGACTCAAATTTATAACATTTTACTCTGCGTGGCCACAGGGTGGTGCACAACAATAAGATATGGGTAAACAAAAGAAAATCACAGCCCACCATCAGCTGTGCAGTCTCATCCGGCTGACTGGCTGGGACCTTGAAAAGTCATTCCGTTCATCACTTTGCCTTTAGGCAGGATCACACTTAAACCTTTCAAATGAGACTGATGAGAACCTATTCGGTTTTAAAGATCCCCACAGAAGGACATTGCTCTGCCTTCCTCACTGATTCCAGAGTTTCATCGCCATAAATAGCATCTTCTGCAGTTCTAGTCTGCAGGCTTCAGTGCTCTCTCCAGTGTTAATTCAATCCAGAAAGACCTTACTCTCTGCACAAGGGTTCTGCATAGCCTCACAAAAATGTATTAATCTTCTTGTTCCTAGGTTAACTAATTAAAATTACTTGCTTTAGTCTTTCTCTCTGGGTTTCCTTTTGTAGACATTAGTCAGTTTCATGACAGTCTTTTCAATTTGTTTAAGTTCCTTCTGATCTTTCTTCTACAATGGGAAATTAACCTCTCCCAAGAGTCTAAGAATAATCTTATGCCTTTGCATGCAGCTATTTCATTAGGCAGCTGGTACAGATACTTCCTAAGAGTATGTCTATTGGATGGTGGTAACTATAGAATCCTTCCGTATTATCAACACGTTTAGAAGATTATTTCCTTTCTCCTGTACTTAAGAAAGCTCAAAAACACATATATATCATGTTGTTAATTTTAGATGAATTTATATTGATGCAAAGTGCATATTATTTTTGAACACAAACACACACTAAGATTAAAGAGAGTATATTCTGACCAGAAGGAGAGCCAAACACAAATTTACTCAAGCTAATACACACACACACACACACACACACACACACACACACACACACAGCATCTTTTCTTAGGTTCTCATATTTTCCACACAGCAATCAGCCACAATGATGTTTTTAAAAATTTAAATGTAAATCACCTCAAATAACATGCAAGCTCCTACTGTGGCCCACTATTCTCCTAATAGGCTGCCTTTGTTTTTCTCATCAACACGTTTTCCTTCACCCTCCAGCTGAGTGTGGCTTATTCAGTTACTAAAGCAAATAAGAGTTTTTCTACCTGGGACCATTTGTGTGTGTGGTTCCTTGTGCCTGGAATTTGTTCCCTCAATTTTTCTTCTGCCTACTCCTTCTTAAGATCTGGGCCCTTGCCCTGTGTCGTCCAATATGTCAATTGCTAGCCATATGTGGCTATTTATATTTAAATGAATTAAAATTAAATAAAAAATTCAGTTTCTCAGGTACACACGGCACATTTCAAGTGCTGGGTAGCCACATGTGTCCAGTGGCTGCTATACCGAATGACATAGAACATCTCTGTCAGCACCGGGGTCCTACTTGTGGCTCTCGACTGTGAGCCTGGGGAGCCTGCGGTTCACGTGCCTCACAGAAAAGCTGGTCTGCACGAGGTACCTCTGGTGGTTCATCACAGGCCGGGCCTGTGTCACCTTGACCAGGCCATGGTTTGCCTGGGCTACGATTTGCCCAGATATTTGATTAAACATTAATCTGGGTGTATCTGTGAGGCTGTTTTTAGGTGATACAACATTTGAATTTTATAGACTGACTAAAGAACATTGCCCTCTCCAATGTGGGCATGACTTATCCAATCAGTTACAGGGCTAAAGAGAACAAAAAGGCCGAGTAAGGGAGAATTTCCTTTCCAATCGTGTCTGAACTGGGACGTCAGTCTTCTCCCACTTTTGGACTCATACTTGAACCAAGACTTATACCATCAGCTCTCCAGGTTCTCAGGCCTTTGGACTTGGATTGGAACTATATCTCTGGCTCTCCCGAGTCTTCAGTTTGCTAACTACAGAGAATAGGACTTCTCAGCCTCCATAGCTGTGTAGGTCAATTCCATACATGTATCTCCTATTGGCCTGTTTCTCTGAGGAACCCAGGCCAATACAGTGCTCAATAATTTATATCTGCTTTTATTTGTATTTTGTCCTGGTCATCTTCTCTTCTCACTCCACTACCCCTAGTCATTTGATGTTCATCAGGAGGCTGAGCCCCTGCAGTGCTTTGGGTCCATGCTTTCAGTAGCTGATGGGCATTGAAGAAGTTATAGTTTGGTCTCTGGACTTCTGTAAGAAGCATGTCTCTTTGCCTAAATGCAAATTTTAATAGGTGAAAGTTGTCCTTGAGACAAAGTCTCTACCTTTGCAGGTCAAATCTATTTACTGTGTTCTTTCCTTGATTGTATTTTCAGATTTTGACTGCTGCTGGGGTTCTGGCCATGTTTGCTCTTGCAAGATTGTCCAAGAATCAGTGGGAATTTTTCTGAAGTTCAGTGCCTGCCTTCACTGCTAGTCTGAAGTTTCAAACATTGCCTGTCCCCATATTCTCAATTGATAACAACAGTAATAGTATTACTATTCATAATTGTAACAGCAACTAAAATTTACTGAGTGATTATCATGTATATAGTAAGAGTTTAACATCTCTTGGAATTCTTAAAACCAACCTGTGAAGTAAGAAAACTGAAGTTCCTCAAATTGAGGAGGACTTTTTTTCAAAAAGTTGGTGGCAAAGTCAGGATTCAAGCAAATATGTCACCAAACTTTGGCTTCATAACCACGATTCTGTGTTACTTACATATTGCCATTGTTTTTCTGTGCCTCTTTTACAAGACTTCATTATTTTTTGTTGGATTTTCCTGATATAACATCTTGACAAACTATTGACCACAGGGACCCTATATAAAAATTATATTCCTGTGATTGATTAAATAGCAAGGGAATTAATTATTATTCTCTATTGACGCCTGGTTCTTTTTCCCTATCCTCATTTCATGCTTGTCTCACCAGCGGGTAATGCTTCTTAGGCTTATTAATCTGATGCAGTCTACTCTTCTCCTCCTGGCCGTGTCCAAAGACGCATTATTACTTCTATAGGAAAATAGACTCATGTGTCTGGTTGAAGACACCTGGATGAATAGGAATCATCTCAGATTATATACAAAACTTTGATTGTATTTTTGATTATTGTATTTTTCTGTGTAGAGTCCCAAAATGAGGTGACCGAAATTATGAACAAGTGTTTGTGTCTGTTACACTAAGCAAGGTTTGGAGTCACGGCATGATGAGAGTGTGAGGGCATGACGCTGACCTCGATGAGCTGCCAACTTTTGACTGTTGATGTGATAGCCGTATATGAAGGGCGTAATAAAAATAAAGGTGGATTTACAGACAGCGAACTGCACAAATGTTAAGTAACTAAGAAGTACAGAGCACATGTGCTGTAGAATTGTAAAGGGGGAAATGATTACTTTTGGCTCCCATGGACTGGTTCAGTGCTGAGAACTGAAAAATGGTTAGCATTAATTTTAGAGTGATAGCATATAAAAGAGATTTAATTAATTTCTTACCAGAGACACAGCACCTGTAAGGGCATTGCAGGTGGAAAGTGTGAATGCAGAATCTGAGGAGAGACAGAGTGTTTATGTAAGAGAAGAAAAGAGGGAGAAAAGGCCAGACACTTATGCTGGTGACATGTTATCGTAGGCTTTGGATTCCAGGCAGATGAGTTTGGACTTTGTCGTGCAGAGTTTGGGGAACGATTGACAGATGTTTGGCAGGGAGAGTAACATGGGAACTTTCAGTTTTAAATTCTTCACTGGTCTGGATTCCATGTTGAGGAGGACCTCTCAGGGACCTTTCAGGGACAGTGACAGCCTCTGACAGTACTTGGAATATTCTAGGGGTCTCTCTACTCTGCTTTTCAGGCATGGGTTTATAAGCACTGTCCCTTGATATCTGGACCCCGCTTGCTCTCCAGGATGAAGAAGAGGGTGTGGGGAGCCTCTTCTATATGTCCTAATGGGGCACACAGATGTAGAAAGGGGTCTGGGTACACATTTGTGAAGTCTTATATCTACATAGTTCACGAATTCATTGATTTTACCCAACATGGAGAATCTAAGGTGAATAAGCCGTTTCTCATCATTGAGGTCTCATGGGGAGGCGAACAACCACAAAGATGATTATGTCGCAATGAGGGAAGTAAAATAACTGATGCACTAATAACTCAGCACTAACACAGCTGAGTCGGTGGGTTTGCTCAGGGAGGAGGACCTACAGGAGAGGAGAACATGGCTCAGCCTACGATACCGGCAGGAGTGAGTCCAACAAATAGAGAAGAGTACTGAGAAGGACATTTTAGGCCTAGGGTGCAGCTCGGATACAGAGCACATGGACGATTTTAGAAGCCAGATGCTAGATGCTAACCGTACAGTGTTGAATTTACAAGAATGCCATTATTCCAGAGGTTAGAGGCAGGAGAAAGAGTGGGACATCCCAACAGGACCATCTTGCTGAGCTTAAGGTAGGCAAGGGCGGCGAGGAGAAGGCATGAAGGGACTTGGATTTTAAGTACAGAGTGACGTGGGTCGTTCTGTGATTTGGTGAGAGAACCGGGGCGACTCTCAGAGGATGAGTTGGAGGGTGAGAATCTGGAGGCGGGAAGCCATCGCAGGAGTTCTGAGCCTGCACGAGGCAGTGAAGGCAGGCAAGTAGGAAGGTGAGATATTGGTACCATTCCTAAGGACAGTCAAGTGACAAAGGCATGTGACAGGGAATTTGAGTCCTTAAGTGTGGTAATATCCTAGGCTCTGTGGTGAGCCTGTCAGATATTAGGGGCATTTTCCAGTTACCATATCTTATTAATCTTGTGAGAAAAGAAAAAAAACCTAAAAATGAATTCTTTCCATTTCCGGATGACTGAACTAATATCTTATTCTTAAGAAGATGGTAAATAACAAGAAAACAAGGATGTATTTGGTCTGAAGCCAGCAGGATAACCCTTAGGTGGAGCCTGACTGGTATCAGACCAGTATCAAGTTAAATAATGGGCTCCCTGACTCTCAAGAGTGTTGATGGAGCTTGGTAAACCTGAGAAGCTTTCTGAGTGTTTGTTCTTGAAAGTTTCCTTCTGGAGTATTCTTCTAGGGAATGTTTCTGCCAACGACCAGCCTTCTGCTCCACCACAGCCCCAGGTCACTCCCGCATGATCGAGAATTGAGGCCCCATCCTTGACACATTACTTCACCAGCAGAGGGCGCCCTCATCTTTGGTATATCCAGAACACATGGTTCTAATCTTGAACATACTCCTAAAGTTTATCCAACTTTTTGTGGGATCAAAAGAAGGGGAATGATTAGGGGAAAAAAAAAACAAAGAATGCCATTAGGAGAAATTAAAGAAGGTCATCTGGAAGAGGGACAAAAGCTAGATATGAGTCTGGCTGTGTAGAAACAGGCAATCCTGAGTCTAATTTTGCTTTCGTACCAGCAGTCTCTCCAGCCAATATGAAATGTAAAGCAGTTGGAAAGAAGAAACAGAGCAGAAAATAAACCCATTCACGGCAGAGGAACAGCTTACAGCAAGTGCAGCCAGAACCGACTGTGTTGTAACACTCTAGAAATAAGGAAAAATTATGGTTTTACTGCTTGCCATTCCATCTCCTGATCTATGATTGAGTAGGCAAAGTCCAGAATATAAAGAGATTATACAGCTGATAAAACATCTTGACTTTTTACCATATTATGTAGTTGGACTACAACCATAAACCCTGCTGCCTATTTCCCAAGAGTCTGAGACCAAGAGGTGAGAGGAAGAGCATGAGGAAAAGAATGATAGACTACCAGATGGCAAACTGGTCCTTTGAACACGTCATCAGTTTTCCAATAGAATCAAGGTGCACAGGCACTGGTGAGGGTTTCAAGGCAGGCTTGAGACACGCCTTTAAAGTGCAGCTTCCTGAAATGATATACATTTAATGGTTATGCAATGTTTTCTAATTAAATAAAAAGAGTGGAGTAACTTAATATATGGTTAATTTTTTTTTTTTATTTTTAGAGAGAGGGGAAGGGAGGAAGAAAGAGAAGGAGAGGGACATCAATGTACAAGAGAAACATGGGTCAGTTGCCTCTGGTGCGCACCCCAACTGGGGACCCAGCCTGCAACCCAAGATGTGCCCTGACCAGAATTTAACTGGTGACCTTTCAGTTTGTGGGGCAACACTCAGCCCACTGAGCTACACCAGTCAAGGCAATACATCTGAATCTTTAACAGAATGGAAGTAGGTTTCATTCTCAGTGTTTCTCAATAGCAATTACTCTTGGCAATTTTAAGTAGTTACATTTTGTGTTATGTGGGACTGTCCTGTGCACTGAGGGAGGCTCAGCATCTCTGGGTATGCATTCTACATGCCAAGAGTGCTTGCCAGGCACGGTGACACAACCCAAACTCCTGCTCTCATTTCCCACGAGAGGAAGAGGGGCTGGGACCCACTCGGAGGTGTTTACAGAGGTTCTGAAGGGAATCACAGGCACTTTAAAAGTTGATGAAACAGATTTTAAATATTTTTTTAGGTTGAGTTTTACTTCATAACCTTTCTTAGTCGAGACCATATTGTCAAGAACATTTTTCTTTTCAGTCTTGAGCAGGATAATTTTTTGGCTTCCAAATGGAACAAAAAAAGATGAGCCAGAAAAAGACTATCCAATGCTGACAGAGTATGTATATCTTACAAAAGGTTTCCTGAGGTCCATTAACCTGAGCACTAAATGGAGAAAGAGTAAAGGGAAAGGAGAAGGCTTGTTTGCTTGGTTCTATGTGAAGGCTGAATCTAGGCCATGGAATCACGCCTCTTACTCATTTGTGATATGTTTGACCTTGGACAAGTCACTTAATCCTAGCATTCTATGGTCCAGCTCTAGAATGGAGATAATTTTATTTATTTTACTTTTATTATTTTTTTAAAAAAATATTTATTTATTTATTTTTAGAAAGAGGGGAAGGGAGGGGGAAAGAGAGGGAGAGGAATATCAATATGTGGTTGCTTCTTATGTGGCCCTCACTGAGGACCTGGCCTGCAACCCAGGCATGTGCCCTAACTGGGAATCGAACCAGCGACCCTTTGGTTTGCAGTCTGTGCTCAATCAACTGAGCTATACCAGCCAGGGCTCTAGAATGGAGATGACTTTAATAATACCTATATTCTGAATGGGTATGTGTATAAGTAATATTATATGCAAAATAATTTGAAATCTATGAAATAATCCACAACTTTTAGGTTGATAGAATAAAAGTAAAAGTTAACAACCTGAAAATGAAGGTAGAGATAGTAAGAGTCAGAAGTTGAGTCAGATGTTCTCAACTCAGGCAAGCGTGGTACCTGTGCTGGAGAGCAGGGATGGCGTGAAGGGAGATCAGAATGGGTTGGTTGTAGAGCTGGGGGAGAAGTACCTTCTGTCTGGGGACTGCCTTTTTATTAACATAATCAAAGTTGTTACATGGCACACTTGAGGTCAAAGATCAATCTGATATTTAAAACAATTTTATATGTCACACGTCAATTTCATCCGAATAGGAGAACGACCACGACAAAACACCATCACCACCACCATCACTAACAACAAAACGTTTTTTCTGAAAATCCCATGAAGAAGATACGATAAAGAGTTTGTTCTCCAAGTGTTAAATGCTCACTAATAAAGGACTGGCTGACTCTTAGAAGAGAACAGAAGACTATAAAAGCAGCATTTAAGCATTTGCTGGATTTTATGAGTGATATATATTCAGGGTGGACATTAGGCAAAATTAAAGTATGTTCCGATTTTCTTTCTCACTTTTCCAGATGTCTTTAAATAGTTCATGCCACTACACTGTATGCCTGAAACTCGTAAAAATAATATTGTGTGTAAATTGTAATTGAAAAATTAAAAACAATTATGCCTGTGTTTCAGCATCTCTTTTCTTTCCTTCCAATGAACTCTGGTTGTATTGTGGCTGCCAAAGATCCCCCCAGTGAAACCCACCTTCACCTGGCCTCAGGTCAGTATTACAGGATACAGCTTCTCCCTTTCTCATTACTTTCCCTCACTGAAGCATATCCATGCTTCCTCTAAATTTTTCAACGCAACAGTACATCTAGAAATAAATAGGCAATTTGTAAGGCATCAAAAAATCTCCTGCCCCCAAAACGTTCCCTGCAATGACATAAAGGGACACATCAGTCACCTCTTTGGGTTGAGGTATTAAATGGTATTGCACATTTGTGTTTTCCTGGGAGGTAAAGGCATTGTAGTTCATTAATAATTTGGAATGAATTACTTTAATCAGATTAACAGAGGGCCAACGCAACACGGGGATGGAGAATTCAGACATTGCAGCTAAACTCTCCTTTTGCTATCTGTATGAATTTGAGCATGTCACTTAACCTCTCTGTGCCTCACCTTCCTAATATAACCATGCAGGTAATAATAGTTGCTAACCTGAGAAGATTGTCGGGTGTGTGAAGTGCTCTATTATATGGAATGCACATTAAGCCATGTTTGATACTGGGATGTGCTCAGTACGTGTTAACTTGCAAATTATCATTCTGCCCAGCCACTAACATTGATATTTAGAAAAATGAAATGCACATGGCTTCATTGAGAAGCTTATACCCAAAAAGGCTTATTTAGACTGCCTCAAAAGCATATTGATTTTCTCACTGTTATTAAAGTTTTTTCTTGCATTTAAAAAACTCATAGCAGCTTATAACTAATGTATGTAGTGTAGTTTTGTGAGCCTACAACAAGAATGCCACTTTCTTGGTTTAGTCTCCTTTAACCCTTATTATACTTAAACGTTCTTGCCTTCTGCCCCTCGGAACACCTTACTTACACATTTCTGAGAGTCCCTGAACACTCCCTTGTGGGTTAGCTCTTGGTGTTCTTTACACGCATCTCTGGTGTAGTATCATTTTATGGAGGGCAGGGATCAAATCTGATTCATCTTCATGGATCACCAGGGACTGGCATAGTGAAGGTTCTTGTTACATTATTATCAACTGAATAAACAACTGAAAGATACACGGGGACAGATATTTTAGAAGTTTGCTTATTGCTGTATCCCAAGCTTCTAGTGACTGGCACATAGTAGCTGGTAAATAAATATTTAGTGATGATTTTGTTAAATGAAGGGAGGCACAGATGTGCTGTTAAAGTTAAAATGAGATTCTATATATGAAACCAAATTTTCCACTGAATTACATTAAATATTTTGAGATTTATTCCTCCAGAAAAGAAAATGTGCATTGGGCAAGCAAACTATGATGTCTAAAGTAGGACTTTGGTGCTCTTTGGAAATATTTCTCTGTAGGTAAGGGAAGGTAGTAATAGTTGTTATCCATTAGCTATATTCTTTTGAATTTAGCCATAACTACCTCCTCATTCATTTACTTATTCACTCATCCAAAAGCTATTGACCACTTGGTTCATGAAGGACACGGTGGTGTCAGGCTGGAAGGACACACAAAGATGTTGATCCCAGAGTTTACGTCCGAGCGGCTGAAGTAAAGAGCATTGCTCTTGTCCACTGTGGGTGAAGTGATGGGGTCAGCCAGAACACTTCTACCAGAAACTGTCTTGCCCGTGCCTCCTGGTGATGGAGCAGGTTTAGGTGACCCTGATCTGCTTCTCTGTTTGGACCAGGATGGGCAGTCCAACTTTAGAGACTTAGGACACCCCCCAGGACAAACATCTTGGCCCAGATGTGCATGGCTAGCCATCACAGATGTACAAGAACTAGAACATTCAGGAGAGAAACAGTCACTAGCAGGGGGAGAATGGAGAAGAAAAGCAGTCTCCACCTGCTCAAGGTCACCTGTCCTTCATCTTTCTCTCCACGTTCGGCTGCCTTAACGGATGAACACTTTGAGAGTGTTGAAGAAAGGTCGTTTTGAGCAGGAGAAAACCTCAGGGGACAGTGGTCAGTCAGCACTGTGACACCCCCACTGTTGACTCCATGCTTAGGGTGACCCTACCCCTAGGTTTTTCCAAGATAGTCCTCATGCGTGCCTGTTGTCCCACAGTAATTAATAAGGCTTCTTTCACTATCAAAATGGGGATGGTTCAGATGATAAATAATGTGGTTTCCTATATTTCTCTCAGGAGAGCTGTTTCAGAGCACAAATGCATGTTGCAGAGTCATCCTCCATGCTTCAGTGCTGTCCAGAAAGTATCCAGCCAAGTGCTATGAAAAATAGAGACGTTTACTGAAGATAACAAAAGATACAAGAAACATTGTACGTAGAGCAATGATGCCTCAGTCCCCTTCAAAGTAAGCACCTTGGGAGTCCAGAAAGTTCTCCCCACATCTCTTCCACCATTCAAAACTCTCTGCAAAATTCTTTTCTGGAATCGTCATCAGGTATCTCATCATATTTTCCTGAATCTCATCAACGGTCTGAAATCTCTTCCCTTTCAAAGGTGATTTTAGTTTTGGGAAATACCAGAAGTCACAGGGTGGGAAATCTGAGCTGTAGAGGAACTGATTCACCTGGGTAACTTGGTGCGTTGCCAAAATCTCTGCATGAGACTTGATGAATGAGCAGGCATGTTGTGTGATAAAGCTGCCAATCATCGGTGGCCCATAGCTGTGGCTGTTTTCATCACATCGTACCTCTCAACTGAAGAAGAACATTGAGGTAGTACTCCTTATTAGCTGTTTGGCCTGGACGGGTATCATGATGGACAGCACCTCCCCAGTCAAAAACCACAGTTAACATTGACTTGACCTTGCTGCAACTTTGCTGAACCTTCTTTAGGAGTGGAGAACCAGGCAATTTCCATTGAGAAAACTGGGCCTTTGTTTCCAGATCACAGCCATAGACCTACTATTCATCTCTGTTCATGACCTTCTTGAGGAAATCTGGTTCATCAGTAGTGGTTTGTATCAAGTCATTAGCTCTGGTAGCAGAAGACACAGAACAGATTTTGCCATGACACATTTCATGCCAAGATCCTGAGTCAAAATCTCGGACACAGCAGTTTTAGAATCCCAGATCAGCTTCTAGTTCTTGCACTGTCAGTTGCTGATCTTTGTTGATTGCAGCCTGTACACGTTCAACATTCTCAGGTGTTCTGCTTGTTGCAGGACTTCCAGAACATGGATCACTTTCAACAGATTCCTGATCATCTTTTAAACATTTGTGCCACACTTTTATTTGCATTGCACTCATTGCATTGTCCTTGAAAGCCTTCTGAATCATCTGAATACATTTTGGAGAGGAATTTTTAAGCTTAATGCAAACTTTGATGCAGATTCATTGCTCTACTTGCTCATTTTGAATGCGATGGCCACACAGTACACATGCTCAGTCAATGTCCTCTACTGCTCCCACTGCAGTACAGTGAAGCTGTCATTGTTCATGCACACATATTCCAATACACACTCCTTGGCTGCCAGGTTACCTAGATGTCACACAAACTGTTCTTGTTATATTAAAATGGTTGGACTTTTTTCAGACAGACCTGTTTAATACTCTCTAAAGAAAATTGTTTATCTTATCTCTAGTAGGGTCGTAAGCTCTTGAAGGGCAGGAATCTCATTTTCTTCTTTTATCCCTTCTTTCTGGAAAGTGCTGATTATATATAGTGGGTTGCAATAAATTCCAATTAAATGATGTTTAACTTTTTCTCTGACCGAAGATTATATGGACAAAAATACATATATCACTACATGTGCATTTTTTCTTCTATGAGATATATTTTCTTAGAGATACATGTATTTATCCTCAATACACATGCTGGATGACTTTTTTTTTAAGATTTTTTATTTATTTATTTTTAGAGAGGGAAGGGAGGGGGGAGGGGGGAGAGAGAGATGGGGGGGAGAGAGAGAGAGAGAGAGAGAAACATCAGTGTGCGGTTGCTGGGGGACATGGCCTGCAACCTAGGCATGTGCCCTGACTGGGAATTGAACCTGCGATGCCTGGTTTGCAGCCCACGCTCAATCCACTGAGCTACACCAGCCAGGGCTGGATGACTTTTTTATTGAATTTATCAGGATATGCAATCCATAGGAACCCTAATTTTTGTGCTGAAACAGTGCTTTACAAAGGTTCATTTTGTAGCTCATAATTTATAGATTAGAATCAAAAGCCTGGTTAATAAACATTAAGATGTGTTTTTACTATTTCACAGGTTATACAATCACACAAACAACTATATTAACATAAAGTAAAATTTCTATACAATATTCCTGGATGAAAATAGGGTGCAAACAGGGTTGAAGAAAAAGAAAAAGAAAGAGGGAGTAGAGATCTGAACAGCATAAGGGAAGTTAATAGAGTTGGGAATTAAAAAGCTAGAGAGTTGCCTGTTCAAAGCAAACAACTATTTACTCGTCGAGCACTTACGATGTGCAAGTTATAAGTAGTATTTTTATCATTAACCTTTGGGACAGAGTACACGGAAGACTTAGAAGCCAGATGCTAGATTCTAACAGTGAAATGTTGAATTTACAAGGTAATCACCCTTTCACTTTTAGGGGAAGCTTTTGCATCCTTGAACTGGTTGCTATATTGATTTTAGGAAAAATTTTACATTTCTTTTGGGGCACAGTACAAATACAGCATCCGTTTATTCAGATGTTTGTTTGAAGGGGATTTAATGTAGGCGAGACAATGCTCTTTTCTTTTCTAAACTACAGGTTGCATGATGTTTGTCTTATTTTTTATTTGTGTTTTTAATTTTGCATGCAATAACAGTTGGTGAGTATTTTTTTCATGTGAGTTGTTGTTAAGGAAAGGACTAAACAGTTCTGTAGGCATGATGAAACAAACCATACCAGTTCACAGAAGAGCAGCCTATGCAGTAAGAGCTTCTTGATAAAATTATCAATTTATCGAAAACCTGAAGAGAATAAGTGTATCTCTTGAAGGAAGATGTGGTGTGTAAGGTGTGTCTAAGGTTGGTAGGGGGGATGGGGTTTAGGGGGACTAGATACATTATAAAGATAAATATTTATGGTGAGTGTAGGGGAGACTCTACTTTTTATTGTGCCCATATAATCCACTTGATTCTTGGTAGAGCAGATTTAATGGTAACTCTCTTAATATACTTCTGAGATGCTTCCACTACCTTGGGGATGACCAAATGTGAGACACAGGAAGTCTCAAATCCCGGTACAAATGGATCCACTTCCTCTCTCCCTAACTCAGGAAGCAGCTCTTCCCATCAGTGGGCTGGGCTTGCATCCCTAAAGAGACAGTGTGGTCATTCGTGCCCAGGGAGAAACAGGGAGTTAGGAATGACTGTCAGAGTCAGGACTTTACAGAACTTAATCTGAAGAAAACAAAATCTTTCACACAGAAGTCAATTGATAAAGACTCATGACACAAAGATATTCTTCTAAGCAATTACACTTAGAACACAACAAATTTAGGAAAAGGATTTTATGAGATCCCTAAGAGTATTCAGACTAACCTAGCAGGGAGAGGATTCCCTTAGGTACCCCCTTCCCTGACTTGGGGCTTGTTCCCTGTTCCTTCCTGAGGAGCCTGGAGACAGAAGGCTGAAACAAAACCCTGGTAAAAACAAGGTCACATTATGCATGCATTTCACCTAGCTGGGTTTCAAAATATTGATGAAAACCCAAAGGGAAGATGGAAATTTAAATAGTGCCCAGTGCTTGCTTGCCATTTTATTTAATAAGCTTAAGCCCACAGGCAAAGAATGAAGTCAGTAAAATCAGCAATAATCATTTTAAGTTGTAAACCTATTTTTAAAAAGGGAGAAAGATGTTAGTTAAGGTTTTCCCTGATTAATGGCAAAGAAATCAAACATCTGCCAGGTGTGTGGGTGGCCCTCCAGGCCTTAAAGGAAAAAATTGAGTTAATTAATTGAAGGCTAAGGAAGAATTAGTCTGATAAAGTCATCCATGGGAGGTAGAATGATGATGATGGGCAGGAAGGGCTGAAAGAACAGGCCCTTAATTTGCTGAAATTTTCAAAATAGGGAAATTCTTAAGAAAAAGTCTATGGATATAATAGCTCTATGGAATTATACACCAAAGATTTCAATGATACGTTTTTGTGAGTATATTTGTACACAGGTCATACACACAAAACTATGTACAGGCCTTAGAAACTGACATTAATAACTAACCTCTTCATACCACGCTATTCCACTCCGTCCTTTTTTTGGAATATGTGTGAGTCCTGAGTATGTTGGGGGAAAGGTAAAGTCTTATGCAGGTGGAGATATAAGCTGTACATTGAGTTGTTGCCATTATTATAATCTGATTTGTGTTCACAGGTGGATAAGGCTTGGGGAATTTCAAATCATATAAGTTGTAGAGTGAAAATCATGAAGTTTTTATTATAAAGCCTGGGTCAAATTATTCTTAATAAATCCTTTTGTCAACTTTTATAAAGTTATGGAATAAGGAGCTTGCCTGTTATTCTGTTTTTGTATGTAGAGACACCTGATTGAAGGTGATCTTACTTCATATTAGATTCAAGATTTTGACACCTAGGTTACATGAATTTAGGTAGAAAGCCCTGTTTTGGAGAATTTGTTCTTTATGACGCTGACTTAAAATGTCAGTGTGTTACAGTGTGAATTTAAATAGCAATAATTTATCTTTCATTTCAGAGCACTCTGTGGTATATTATGTGCTTTCAAATGCATTCTAATTTCAGTTCCACAAGTATTTATGCTGTGAATAGTATAACTGAATCCTGGAGGCAGGTGGTGAAGGTAAAACAGTGAATTGGTCAGCTCTCTCTTTTCAAGAACGCCCTGGTCTTCCAAGAGGAACTGATGTCTACCAAGATCATTATGATGTAGAATATGCACAACTAGGAAAAAGATAAGATGGAGAAATAGTATGGAAAAAGGAGTAATTAACCCGATTGGAAAAAAATCTGGACAGTGTGATGCCAGGGATTAAGGGGAAAGGAGAGAACTGAATCTCTTAACAACTTCCAAAGAGATGAGACTAGGCACTGCCATTATTATTACTCCCATTCTACAGAGGCTAAAGGCCAACACAATTCTAAGTGATGAAATCGGATCGCCAATATTGATCATTGAGCTCCAATTCTAATGGAGTTAGCCCCGGATTTTATGATTGAGGTCACTAAAGAAAAGTATAAAAGAATAGAAGAATAAGCTTCAGAAGCTAAAATTCAGATGGATCTTTAGGAGATATAATATGTAGAAAAAGAACATGTTCTTAAATTATAGCAGGCAAAGGATATCCCAAAATAGGCTGGGAGAGAAAGATGATAAAAATGTCTTCAAAATGTTAAGTGTTGGCTTTTAAATTTGGGAATAGGGTAGATAGACGATCAGAGAAACCATACCCAGAACAGCTGATACTCTTAAACAAGATGAACTGAAAACAAACATAACAAACAGATGTTTTTAAAAAATTATTTTGAAACAATTTTAAATTTACAGAAAAAATTACAGAATAGTACATATCATTAATTCATACCCTTACACCCATCTTCCCCTAGCTTTCTCTAATTTTGACAACCATAGTACAATGAATGAAACCATAAAATTAGTATTGGTACATTACTATTAAGTATCTTAGATATTTTTATTTTATTATTATTATTTTCTACACTGCAGCATGCTTCAAGGAAAACTTTTAAAATAGAAAAGGGACAGAAATGAAAGCTGATCACATAACACATATTTGGTCTACTTTGCCTTCCAGTATATTTCATTAGGTAACAGATTTTTAAAACGTTCACTGCTTTTTTCCCCACAATGCCCATTCTCTGTTTTGGGATCTAATCAAGGATTCCACAGCACATTAAGTTGTGTCTCCTTAGTGTCCTTCAATTTTTAACATTTCCTAATTCTTTCCTTATCTTTCATGGTATGGACACTTCATGAGCACTGACTAGTTATTATGTAGAATGTCTCCTAAATTTAGTTTGTTTGATGGTTCCTCATGATTATATTGAATTTATTCATTTTAGGAAAGATACTATAGAAGTGATGTGGATATTCACTGCATGCTATCGGGGGGTACATAATGTCATTATTTTATTACCAGTGACATTAACCTTGATCACTTGATTAAGGTGGTATTTGTTGTATCTTCATTAAAAAGTTACTAGGATTTCCTTTCTAATTGATAAACATTTGTGAGAGATATTGTGAGGTTATGCTGATATATTTCTCCTCAAAGTTTTAGTATTCATTAGTGGATCATTTTTAAAATTTAATTTTAAAATTAAAATTTTTTTAATTAATAAAATTTTATTTTTAAGAACAGTTTTAGGTTCACAACAAAACTAAGTAGAAAGTAGGGAGATCCCCTACATATTCTCTACCCTCACACAATCACACACTTACCCCCAACATCCCACCCACATGGTACATTTGTTATAACGAATACATGATCCTACATTGGCATATCGTTATCACTCAGTCTGTAGTTTACGTTAGGGTTAATTCTGGGTACTGTACATTCTATGGATTTTGACCAATGTATAATGACATGTACCCACTATTGCAGTATCATAGAGGATAGTTTCACTGCCTTAAAAATCCCAGTGCTCTGGCAATGCACCTGGCAACCACTATTTTTTTTTTTCTTGTCCCCATGGTTTTGCCTTTTCCAAAGTGATGGCTGGAATCATACATTATGTAGCCTTTTCAGATTGGCTTCTTTCATACAGTAATATGCTTTTAAATTTCTTCCCACTTTTTTTAATGGCTTGATAGATCATTTCTTTTAGTGCTAAATAATATTCCATTGTCTGCATGTACCACAGTTGATTTATCTATTCGTCTACTGAGGGACATCTCAGTTGCTTCAATTTTTGACAATTTTGAATAAAGCTGCTATAAACATCTATGGGCAGGTTTTTGTGTGAACATAAGTTTTAAATTCATTTTGGTAAATGCCAAGCTGTGTGATTACTGTATTGTATGATAAGCATATATTTAGTTTTGTAGGAAACTACCAAATTGTCTTCCTAAGTGGTTGTACCTTTCTGCATTCTGATCAGCAGTGGATGAGAACTACTGTGGCTCTGCATTCTCTCCAGTCTTCGGTGTTATTAGTCTTTGGGATTTTGGCTACTCTGATAGGTGTTTAGTGGGATATATTTGCTATTGTAATTTGCAGTTCCCTAATAATGTTGAACATTTTTCATATACTTGCTTGCCATTTATATCTTCTTTGTGGGGTGTTTGTTTAGGTCTTTTGCTCATTTTAAAAGCCAGGTTGTTTATTTTCTTACTGTTAAGTTTCAACAGTCTGCTGTATATTTTGATAATAATCCTTTATCAGATATGTCTTTCACAAATATTTTCTCCCAGCCTGTGGCTTGTCTTCTCATTCTCCTGACAATGTTTCTCACAGAGCAGAAGTTTTTAATTTTAATGAAGTCCAGTTATTAATCTTCTCTTTCATTGGTCAGGCCTTTTATGTTGTACCTACAGAGGCATCACCATGCTCCAAAATCACCTAGATTTTCTCCTATATTGTAAGAATTCTATACCTTTGTGGTTTAAATTTAGGCGTATGATTCTCATTGAGTTAATCTGTTTGGAGGGTGTAAAGGTCTACATCTAGATTCTTTTTTACATGTATTTTTAAGTTGTTCTAACCCCACCGTTAAACACTGCCTTTACTCCATTTTATTTTGCATCTATATTCATGGGAGATGTTGGTCTGAAGTTTTCTAGTCTTGTAATGTCTTTGTGTTATTTTGGGATTAGTGTGATGCTGCCTTCATAAAATGAGTTAGGAAATATTCTCTTTGGTTCTATCTTCTGAATGAGATTGTAGAGAATTGGCATACTTTCTTCCTGAAATGTTTGGTAGAATTCACCAGAGAGTGTATCTGGTCCTAGTGCTTTCTGTCTTAAAACATTATTAAATATTGATTTAACTTATTCAGTAAATACAGGCATATTTGATTGTCTGTTTTTTCTTGTGTGAGTTGGAAGATTGTGTTTTTCAAGTAATTTGTCCATTTTTATCTAGATTGACACTTTTGTTAACATAGATTTGTTCATAGCATTCTTTTAATATTCTTTTTTTAAAATTATGTTTTACTGATTATGCTGTTACAATGTCCTAATTTTCCCCCTCTGTCCCCCCTCCACCCAGCATCTCCCACTCCCTCAGGCAATCCTCTCATCATTGTTCATGTCCATGGGTCATGCATATAAATTCTTTGGCTACTCCATTGCCTTTACTGTACTCTACATCCCCATGGCTATTCTGTAACTACCTATTTGTATTTCTTAATCCACTCACTTCTTCATCCACTTCCCCACACCCCACTCCCATCTGACAATCAACAAAACGCTCTTCATATCCACGATTCTGTCCCTGTTTTCATTTACTTAGTTTGCTCAATTGTTGATAGATATGTATTTATTGCCATTTTATTGTTCATAGTTTTTATCGTCTTCTTTTTCTTAAATAAGTCTCTTTAATATTTTATATAATAATGATTTAGTGATAATTAAGTCCTTTATTTTTTCTTGATTGAGAAGCTTTTTTTCTGCCCTTTGATTCTAAATGATACCTTTGCTGGGTAGAGCAATCTTGGCTATAGGTCTCTGTTTTTCATGACTTTGAATATTTCTTGCCAGTCCCTTCTAGGCTGCAAAGTTTTTTTTGAGAAATCAGCTGACAGTCTTATGGAAAATCCCCTGTAGATAACTAACGGCCTTTCTCTTGCTGCTTTTGAGATTCTCTCTTTATCTTTAATTTTTGGCATTTTAATTATAATGTGTCTTAGAATGGGCTTCTTTGTGTTCCCTTGTTTGGGACTCTGTGCTTATTGGACTTGCATGTCTATTTCCTTCACCAAAATAGGGAGGTTTCCTTTAATTATTTTCTGAATGAATTTCCAATTCCTTGCTCTTTCTTTTGTCTTTCTGGAACCCCTATGATATGAATGTAGGATCTCTTGAAGTTGGCCCAGGGGTTACTTATGCTACCTTGGGTTTTGCTTCTTTTTTCTTCTTGTTGTCCTGATTGGTTGTTTTCAGCTTCTTTATGTTCCAAATCATTGATTTGATTCTTGGATTCATGAACTCTACTGTTGTTTCACTATAAATTGTTCTTTATTTCAATTAGTGTATCATTTGTTTCTGACTGGATCTTTTTTATGCTGTTGAGGTTCTCACTAAGTTCCTTGAACATCCTTGTAACCAGTGTTTTGAAATCTGCATCTGATAGATTGTTTATCTCCATTTTGTTTAGTTCCTTTTCTGGAGTTTTGATCTGTTCTTTCATTTGGGCCATGTTTCTTTGTCTACTCATTTTAGCTGCCTCCCTGTGTTTGTTTCTATGTATTAAGTATAGCTGCTATGACTCCCTATCTTGGTAGCATTGCCTAATGTTGTAGGCATCCTGTAGGGTCCTGTGGCACAGCCTCCCCTATCACCTATGCTGGGTACTTGAGGTGTGCCCTTTGTGTGGGCTGAGTACACTCTCTTCTTGTGGTTGGGCTTTGACTGCTGTTGGTAGATCAATGGGAGGTATTTACCCAGGCCAATCAGTTCCAAGGACTGGTTGTGACCAGCTACCACAACCTCTGCCCTCTGTGGAGGGTCAACAGTGCAGGAGCAGGATGATGGTGCTCTGATGTAGTCTGTAGATGTCCACTTGCTTGCACAGGCTCTGGAGTTTCCCGGGTGGTGGAGGCCAAGGCCAGCCTCCACCTGTATTCTGCCCAGGGCTACCCTGTATGAGTTTTATAGCACTCTGATATGTCTTGGAGACTTATGCTGGGCTTGGAGATTCCCAGGTGAAGCCAAGCTGTGAATCTAGGCTGGCTGTTGCTAGTGCCAGGCCTGGTGCCACTTGCAAGAGGTATAGGGCCTGGAGGCTCACTGAAGCTGGCCATTGCTTGTTTGAGAAAATTTAGGAACTTGTGAGGCATGAGCCAAGACCAGCCATTTATGAGAAGTCACTGTTAGCAGTTTAGGTGGGCTTGTAATTTGGATGGGACAGAGTCTCAGGGGATCTCCAGGATAGGACAGTGTTAGCCAGGCTGATGGAGTCTCTCATATGGCACCTGCCTGCTGGCTCTGGTTTTGTCAGTGGAAGATTCAGAAAAGAGGCAATGGCTTCTGCCCACCTTTCTGTCTGGGAAAAAGCTGTCCTCCAACTCTTGCCTTGATACCGGACACTTCAGTTTTTTCTTTCGTGCCACTGGTACCTTTCAAGCTACTACCCTGGTGCTAGAGCTCAGAGGAAGTAAGTCTGAGTGAGTTCATGTGTGGACTCTTCAGGAGGAACTGCTTGGGACTCCAGAAGTTTCTTCCACTGACTCAATCCCTGATGGTTTTTGCAGCTAGAAGTTATAGGGACTTATCTTCCTGCCACTGGAACCCTGGGGGAGACAGCTATTGTGGGGCTGGGACTCCTCACTCCCGGGACATCTCTCCTGAATTTTTATCTACCACACTTTGATGTGGGACCAGCTTGTTCCATGTCTCTGCCCCTTCCACCAGTCTGGGTGGATGTGGTTTCTTTAATTTTGTAGTTGTCAACTTCCATTCAACTTGATTTCTGACAGTTCTGAATGATGGTTGTTTTACAGTTTAGTTGTACTTCTGATGTGTTTGTGTGAGGAGGCAAGCTGTGTTTACCTATGCCACCATCCTGACTGGAAGTAGCCTAATATTTTTTTAATATCCACGGGATCTGTAGTGATGTTCTCTTTTCATTTCTGATAATAGTAATTTGTGTTCTTGATCCTTTTCTTTGTAGCTCTGCTAGATTATCAAATTTTGTTGAATTTTCAATGAACCAGTTTTTGGCTTTTTAAATTTTCTTTGTTAATCTTTTGTTTTCAATTTATTGATTTTGACTCTACTTTTTATTATATCTTTTCTTTTATTGACTTGGGATTTACCTTGCTCTTATCTTTCTAGTTACCTAAAATAGAACCTTAGATTGATTTTTTTTCTTTTCTCATGGATGCATGTATCACAATAAATTTCTCTCTTAGTTCTGCTTTTGCAGCATATCTCACCAATATTGATTGGTTGTATTTTCATTTTCTCTTAGTTAAAAATATTTTTAAATTTCTCTTGAGATTTCTTAGTTGACTCTTGTTATTTAGAAGAGTGCTTTTTCATATCCAAGTATTTGTGGATTTTCCACTTATTTTTTCTGTTATTTGAGTCTAGTTTTAATTTCATTGTGGTCTGAAAGAAGACAATGTTATGATTTTTATTCTTTCATTTTTCTTTCTCCCTGTCTTCTCCTTCTGGAATTTCCATTACATGTGATGTGTGTTATAGCTTTTGTGGTTTTCCTAGTCCTTGAATAATCTATTCTGGGTTTTTTCCCAGTTTTTTTCTTTGCTTTTCAGTTTTTGGAAGCTTCTACTGTCATATCCTTAAGCCCAGAGATTCACAATCCACCATACTCACTCACTAATGAGCCCATCAAGAGTGTGCTTCATTTCTGCTACAGGGCTTTTATCTCTAGCTCTTTCTGATTCTGTCTTAGAACTTCCATCTCTTTGCTTGTGTTATCATCTGTTCTTGCATACTGACTATTTTTATATTAATGCATTTAGTATGTTATGTGTAGTTAAAAAATTCCTGTTCTGATAATTCCAATAGCCCTACCACATATGATTCTGGTGCTGATACTTGTTCATTCTCTTCAAACTGTTTCCTCTCCTCTCCTCTCCTCTCCTCTCCTCTCCTCTCCC